>CM028362.1:34284723-34884723 GCA_016624345.1 Platycodon grandiflorus
ATAAATTTGAACAAGTAAGGAATGACCTTTATGTTTCATAATGAAAAGTAGTGTCAATTTGACCTCTTACAAAGCCTTGAGATATCAAGAACTTTGAAAGGGTCTCATACGAGCTCTTGGAGCTTGTTTGAGTCCATAAAGGGCTTTCCTCGGCTTGTAGACATCTTCTCTTCTTGAGCAGTCAATGAATCCGGGAGGTTGCTCTACATAGACTTCTTCTTGAAGTTCTCCATTCGAAAAGCACTCTTTACATCCATTTGATAAACTTTGAAGTCTTTGTAAGAGGCATAGGCCAAGAATAATCGATAGCCTCTAATCTTGCAACGAGCAAATGTCTCATCATAGTCAATACCCTCCTCCCATGCATATCCTTGGGCTACCGGTCTTGCCTTGTTTCTTGTAATGTTGCCGTTTTCATCCATTTTGTTTCGAAAACCACTTTGTGCCAATAACGCTTGTCCTTTAGGCCTAGGGACAGTGACGAGACTTGGCATCTGTCAAATTGGTTTAGCTCTTCTTGCATAGCTTCCACCCGGCTTGGATCTTCGAGCTTCATCAATCTTTTGGGTTCAATGTTAGATACAAATGCGTAGAATACATGCATTCATTCCTTGAAGCTTGTCTAGTTTGAACACCACATTAAGATCTCCAATGATTTGAGTGATAGGATGATCTTTTACTTCCCTAACTTCGAGTTGAACTTGTCCTATTGCATCGGCAGAGTTGGATTCTTGAGAAGTAAGTGGCTGAAGCTTGGTTTTCTAAAGGGTAGGTTAATTCCAAGGTAGGTTGTATGACTTCGGTGTGGAAGGCAAAGGGGATTCGGGGTTTTCGAGTGTTCATTTGTTGGTTCGTTTGAGGATTCTAACAGTTGACTCTTGGAAGATCTTGTGAAGAAGGAGGATCAGCGGATCGGGACTTGGTGTTTTGCTGTCTCATATTCATCGAATCATTAGTAACCTTAGGAGCCAAATGTGGCCCAATGAAATCAAATTCATCAAAAGAAACATGTACAGATTCAACAACTCTAAGTGAAGTTTTATTGTAAACTCTGTATGCTTTTGAAAACTTGGCATATCGAGAAAAATTCCTTCATCACTTTTGGATTCAAACTTACCTCTATGTTCTCTACCATTGTAAAGAACATAGCATTTACAACCAAATATTTTAAAGAATCCAATGTTGGGAGCTTCGCCTCTCCATATTTCATATGGAGTTTTGTTATGAAATTTATGATGGACTGTTTTGTGTGAAGCGGCGTGTTCACGGCTACGCCCGAAATACATAGGCGGTTTGGCTTAAACAATCATTGTCTTTCTGCTTCAATGAGAGTTGTTCTTCCTTTCAAGAACTCCATTTTGTTGAGGTGTGCCAACCGAGAGAAATTGTGACCAATTCCATGGTCATCACAATATTTGGCAACACCATTGTTCTTGAACTCTGTTCCATTGTCGATCGACATCGAAATATCATCCGGCTTCAGTCGTAGTCTTCAAGAGTTCGAATGATGTCATATGCTTCATCTTTGGAGGACATCATCTCTACCCAAGTAAATCTTGAGTAATCATCAACTACCACAAGAGTATACTTGCCGCCACCAAGACTTGTAGTAGTTACAGTCCAAACAAATCCATGTGCAAGAGCGTAGAGTGCAGTTGTTGATAGGCAAGGCTTGCTTTTGAAAGAAGACTTGTGTAGTTTGCCTAGTTGACATGCTCTGCAGACGTGTGATTCAGCGATATTTTAGGCAAACCAACAACTAGATTGTCTTTTGATAGCTTCTCCGGGTATTTGAAATTGAGATGACTAAGCCTTTTATGCCACAACCAGTTTGTTGTCGCTTGATGACCTAGCAACCAAGCATAGATTTGATTTTCTTCCAACAAAGATTTAGGTCAACAAAGATAGACATTGCCTTTTTCGAACCCCGTCAGATAGTTGAACATGTCTCATTGTCCTTTATGAGACATTGACTTGAGGAAAACCGACGGAGTTAGACCTTTATCACGAATTGTGATATGCTCAGAGTGTGCTTTAAACCTTCAACTAGAGAGACTTTGTTGATAGAGATTGCCTCGATTATACTTCCATAACCAATGGTCTTCCCTTTGAGTTGTCTCCAAATATGACCGAGGGACCCTTTGCTTCAACAATGCTTGAGAGAAGATTTGGATCACCATCATATGCTTTGAGCATCCACTGTCTAGATACCATAGATCTTTCTCTTCTTCATTGACCGCCATAAAGCATTCTGAAATATAGACATTTAAGAATATGGTCCCCTTTTATTTTTGGGTCCTCAAGGTTAGCAACCTTTTGGGATCCACACTGTTTAACCTTTGGAGGAGTAAATCCTCTAGATTTAGGTGTGAATCTCGAAGGCATTCATGAATCTCATGACCATGGCATTTGCGAAAGAGCATTTGTGAAATCCTTCAACATGAGTAATGATTTCTTTTTGAGGCTTCCTATTATCGCATCTTTGGAATGACCTTTTGCCGATAATTGGCCTATAGGACTTAGGGCGATAATGCCTTTTCTTGTTGATGTTAGGTTTACCATAGGTAGACCTCTTATCAAAAGATTTTGTATTTACAGACACATGTCCTTTAAGCTTTTTATCGGCAGAATTCACTTCTTTTACCCTTTTATAGGCGGTGTTGAGATCAGCCTTGCCTTTGACAAATTTAATAGGTTTGAGCCGAGAATTCCTAGACTTGCTATTAGTCATCCCTGTTTTCTTAGGGTGACTAATGGCAGTTTTAGTTGCTCGCACTCACTATTAGCAGAGTCATTCAGGCGCTTTCTTTTGGACTTGTCTTTTGTGTTCTTGGGATAAACAAAAGGAACTTTGTTAAAGCCAAGTCCTTGCCTTTGGGGAGCTGGTCATAAGAAACTTCACCAATTCTTCAAGAATCACTTCATGTCTCATCCTTTTGAAACCAAAGAACTACCTACTTTGAACTCACTTTGGAAACCAATACCGCTTTGTCATCTAAAGTTTTCTGGTTTGAGAGAATGGTATCAAAGTTTCCTTTAGAGTTATTCCAAGTATTGACAACCTTTTGAAGGTCATCTTTCTCGAATTTATCTTCTTGATGTGTTCAAGTAGAAGTCCACTTTTCACCAAAGCTTTGTTCTCTTTTGCAATTTGATACTTTCACTTCTTTGTCTATCAAGATCTTTGATCTTAGACATCAAGGTTGATTTCTCGAGAGACGCCTAGTTCATGCTTCTTGGCTAATTTCACATAGGCACTTTGAATTTTGAAAACTCTTCCAAATGTCTTTGTTTGCTTTGATGAGCTCTCCTTTGATGGTTCATTAAGCTCATCATCATCATCACTTGTCATCTTGTTGAAATGGTAGTGACCTCACCGAATCATGTGGTGACTCCTGGCCATAAGGCATATGTTGGCTTCTTCAAAGTCACAAGAGTCATCCTCATCGTTGTCGTGTCACACCATGTAGGCAGATTGCTTTCATCAATGTCTTCACCACCATCCCTTTTTGTTTTTGAAATTTAGTTTCGGGACGTTTCTTATAAAATTCATATTTTGGCTTTGGACATTTAGAGGCAAATGGCCTGGTTTCCTACGCTTAAAACAAACTAGCTCATTATCCTTTTGATGGTCTGATTTATAAGGAGCGAAATTTTTGGTTGAGCAGCTTGTTTTATAAGGAAAGGCTTTTGTGAGAAGACCGCCTATGTGATGATGATTTATTAAACCTTTTGAAACGTTGATATTTCTTTACAAACATAGCAAAGGCTTCGTCGAAGAATATCATCATCTTCACTGGATGTAGAAGGTGTTTCATCGGGTTTTGAACAGAAGGTTCAAGACATGGTGGTAAGGACAAGTTTTTAAAACCCTTTTCCATTTCTTGAGCTTGTTGGATCTCAAGCTCATAAACCGAAAGACTAGCATAAAGGTTTCTAAGAGTCAATTTGTTTAAATCTTTTGACTCTTTCATGGCGTGATTTTAACATGCCATAAACCGCCTAGTGCATTTAGAAATCTCATGTTTATTTCTTTCTTTTCATACTTCTTTCCTAAGGAATAGCAAGAGTTGACTACCTCATAGAATCTGTCATAGGCACTTCGCGAGACTCTTTGGGATCCTTTTGAAGGAGTCAAACTTCGGATGCAGTATATAATTTGTTGTTCTTTGTCTCACCATCACCTTCAAGATATTCAAGGATGGCTTCCCACATTTCCTTTGTGTCCGGTTGATAATCTGGCGATAAGTACTTATATCAACACGCTAGTAATGATGTTGATGGCCTTTCCATCCGAGCATCATTCTTTCGTCTTCATCATCCCACTCTTCTTCGGCTTTGGTACTTCAAGTGCAGCTTGGATCTACC
This sequence comes from Platycodon grandiflorus, assembly GCA_016624345.1. Classification (NCBI taxonomy): domain Eukaryota; kingdom Viridiplantae; phylum Streptophyta; class Magnoliopsida; order Asterales; family Campanulaceae; genus Platycodon; species Platycodon grandiflorus. The sequence continues at coordinate 34,289,092 of CM028362.1, forward strand.
GTGGCCGCTGTATTAGGCTTCATTGGAATTCGGGTCCATCTCGTGACACATTTCCACAAACGTTTATCAATTGAATTCATATGTCTTTTGACTTTATCTTTCCAGATGTCAAAGTGAACTTCATCCAAGACAGACAATGGTTCACGTTTGAAGTTTCCAACATATGGTGAGCACCATGATCTTTAATCTCTCAAGAGGTTAATCTTCGGAAAAACAAGTTTTCAAAGAGTTAAGCTCGATACCAATTGTTAGGTCCAAGGTTGCTCTATATAGGCTAGAAGGGGGTTGAATAGCCTATGTCCAATTTTTGAAATTGATTCAAAAATCTTACTTCACTAGGTTTTAAAAATTTTGCAGCGGAAGACTTGTGAAGCACAGACAAGTTGAGAATAGCGATCTTCACAGACAAGATCGCGGTTCTTAACAGCTTGGAAATCTGAAATTTAAAGCAACACAATCAATTCACAATCACACACAAATAGACGAAATATTTAATATGGTTCACACTTATAAATAAGTGCTACGTCCACAACCAAAGTGGTCAACTTTGGATTTGAAAATCGTGTACTAAGTTTTTCCACTAGATATTTTACAAACTAAGTCTCTAATGGATAGTGTACAAAAATTTTGTTGACCAAGTGTTTGTGTGGGAGAATTGATATCAATAAGATACAATTCTCGTGAGCTATGAAAAGCTAGGTGTTGCAATCAATGAAGAGCTTTTAATGGACTAGAAGTCTAAGTATGAAGCTCTTCAATGTATGTATACGAATAGGACGTTTAAGCCTTTAAGAACTTGAAGACTATGGAGATTCGTAGTTGGAGTAGTTGAAGTGTGTTGAATGCAGCAATGAAGTCTCCTTTTATATGCAGGAGGAAGCTAGGAGCCGTTGGTGAGTTTCAAACTTGAATTTAAGAGCAATTAATGCTCTAATCTGGTTGTTGTCTCCTGATAGGTTGTCCTGCAACTTGCAGTCTGTCTCCTGACACTTTGCTAAAAATAGGCGGTCTGTGCTTGCAGGAGGAATGTCCTTTTCTGAGTGTATGCCAAGAATGGAAACCTTCATTGAATGTGATTTGCAGGTTAACGTTGCATCGAAATCAATGAAGTCTTCAAATTTGGACATGTCTTGGCGGATCTCCATCGGACGTTCTTAAGGTTCTTCAACATTCTTGATGAAGCTTGGCCGATATGAGCTTGTCCGATATTCAAACGAAAGATCGCGATGCATTGTTTGCCTATTGTGCAGAGGACGTCCGATGTCCTATAGGCTATCTTCTTCAAGACATAAATTAGCAACCCTAAGCTATTCAAGCTATGCCTAAGTACAAGTTGCCACACTAACTGACACGCAGGCCCATTAGTCACCTTGTCTTAGACTTAGGTTATGGATTCAAGCAAATCTAGGCTAAAATACAACATATTGCGAGCGGCCCGGAACTTACTAGACAAGTTTGAGTATTGGGAGCCGGAACAGTCGACGAACGGAAAACACGCGGCTGATTTCTCAAAGGTCGCCTCCTCGGAGATGCGACCTTCCCCCTGAGGTCTGGCTGGAATTCCTCGATTCACCATCAGTGTGCAAAGAAAGAGTCATGCCTGTTCAGCCCACGAAGAAGTGTTGGATCGACGAAATCCAAGATTACATCGAGCAAGGAATCCACCAGAGACAAGAACTCGGCCCAGATGCCGAGAAAAGAGCAGCCGATACACGGTAATCGCCGGAGTCTTGACGTAAGATCGTTCACAAAGCCTCTGCTTCGCTGCGTTCGACCTGAGACAGTCGAAGATCTGCTCGCAGAAGTCCACGAGGGGGTGTGTGGTGGACACCCCGGCGCGAGGACATTGGCCGACAAGGTTATTTTCCAAGGTTACTACTGGCCAACGCTGCGAAAAGATGCCGAATCCTATGTTCGAAGATGCGATAAGTGCCAAAGGTTTGCAGACATCCCCAGATTGCCGTCAGCCCAGCAAACCCCAGTGGTCGCAGCATGGCCCTTCGACATGTGGGGAGTCGACCTCATAGGCCCTTTCCCGAAGGCCAGAGGGAACTGTGAATACCTGATCGTAGCCGTGGATTACTTCACCAAGTGGATCGAGGCAAAGCCCTTAGCTACCATAACCGAGGAGAAGGCCATAGGCTTCATTCATGACCAAATTTGGTGCCGATTTGGGCTCCCCCGAGTCATTGTGTCCGATCACGGCACCCAATTTTCAACCAAATTCACCAAAAAGTGCGAGCTGATGAACGTGAAACATTGGCAGTCCTCGGTTGCTCACCCCCAGGGTAACGGCCAGGCCGAGGCAGGGAACAAGAAGATTCTGCACGCGCTGAAAAGGAACTTGGATGAAAAGAAGGGTAGATGGCTCGACGAGTTGCCCATGGTACTGTGGAGTATCCGCACATCGGTACGAGGCCCAACTGGGGAGACCCCATTTACATTGGCGTACGGATCGAAGCCATGGCACCAGAGATGGCCCGCCGACCATAAGGGTCCCAGCTTTGACGAGCTCGCAAATGTCTCAAAAAGTAGACCTCGACTTCTTGGAAGAAAGGAGATTGGAGGCCGGCTCGAATGATCAACTATAAGCGGCTCACCAAAGCCCACCATGACAAGAGGGTCAAACCTAGAACTTTCCACGTCGGCGACCGGGTACTGGAAAATCGAAGTCACGGAAGAAATGCAAACAGAAAAAGCGTGCCGAACCGGGAGGGACCATTCGAAGTCACAGGCATAATCCGAGAAGGAACATATCGGCACCGGATGGCACACCACTCAAAAGCCCCGGCACTCCGACCACCTCAAAAATATTATCACCGATGTAATAGCTTGTACTTAGATGTTTATCAATGAAAGTTCAATTCTTCAAAATGCTTCATGTGATACCGTTTCGGAACTACTTCGACCACGTCGAAATCATATCGCGACCTGCTCTTCCCCATGAGGTAGAAGATCGCACCACAACACTTCGACCACGTCGAAGTCATATCGACCGCTCTTCCCCACGAGGAAGAAGATCGCAACCACAACACTTCGACCACGTCGAAGTCATATGCGACCGCTCTTCCCCACGAGGAAGAAGATCGCAACTCACAACACTTCGACCACATCGAAGTCATATTGCGACCGCTCTTCCCCACGAGGAAGAAGATCGCAACTCACAACACTTCGACCACGTCGAAGTCATATTGCGACCGCTCTTCCCCACGAGGAAGAAGATCGCAACTCACAACACTTCGACCACGTCGAAGTCATATTGCGACTTGCTCTTCCCCACGAGGAAGAAAACCGCATCTTAACATACTTCAACCACGTCGAAGTAATCTTTCGACCCGGTCCTCCCCATGAGGAAGATCGCAAGCTTAATATCGCACCTCGCCACGACGAGGTCGCTCGACCGCAATGAGTAAATGACATTAAAATGCTAAGTGTTATATCGTACAAAACGACCATGATTACATTTACTCAAAATTAAATAAGTTATGTACAAAGATCGAAGAAGCCAAAAATGAAAATTGTTTAAACGGCACAACTTGTTTCGCCGACTGTCATACTCATCCAGTCGGCATTATGAATCGTGGTGTATGGCTCCGTCGGAACCGCAGTTCCACCCACCTACTCTCGACCGTAATCACCTTGTCACCCCCCGATACTTTCTTTGGGGGTCGAAACAACTTCACCCTATAATTCGGCTCTTAGCCCGAAGACGGTTGTTATTACGGTCGAGGTGAAAGTAATGGCGAAGAGGGTCAAGGTCGGCTCAAACCCTAGCATGCGGGTACTGCAATGGCATCAGATCCTCATGGTGTTCCAAGAGAGATCGAGGGGTACGGTCGAGGTGACATCCGAAACCCGCAGATGAAAGGGTCCAAAGGAAGCCGAGACCCAGTTCGAAAAACTTAGGTAGAAGCCAACTCGGCTAAGTATGGGGTCGGGAGGTGCCCTCGATAATCGTCGAGTCGTACGGATACTTGGATTGCCATGAATCCAGGTCGGCGAGGTCATCCTATTCATCCAATCCCGGAATGCACGCCTCCGCGCCAAATCCAAGATCAACTCGCTTCCTCTTCTTGCTCCGAGGTGCCCGCAAAGCATGACTAGCATCATGAAGCGAGGTCGCCGGCGCCGAACCGAAGTGGTGGCTTTGGAAGGCCCCGGCCTTGCCGCGACCCTATTATCATCAAAATACAAGTACAGAGCCCCAACATGGCGGCGTCATATCTCTCGATGATTCTCATCGAGAGCCAAAAGGAATGTTCTCAACCCTATAGGGCCGTCGGGAGGGACGACCAAGCCGTCCGTGTTGGCGCCCAGGTCGTCGCAAGGGTTTTCGCCTCGCTAGGAAGAACGACCCTCCGCCGCCATCCTCGGTTACGTATATAGCTCGGCCTTCGGCGGCCGGCAAACATGGGACCTTCATTGGCTCGCTTGGTCCTCATGTTCTCAGAAATGGAACACGAGGAGGATGAACTAACAGGAAAATGGTTAAGTAGGGAAGGCAGGTCGGCCTAAAAGCTATCTCCTAAACGGGTCGCTACTCGGTTATACGAAGCGGAGAGAGCCACCACGGTCAAAACAAAATCCCAAATTCGCCGGAACCCCAAACCCAGAACACGGTGAAATCGCCGGAGACAGGAATAAGTAAAGGAAACAGGCTCAAAACAAAGGGAAAACGGAGGAAAGTTCAGGGAATACTAACCTAAAGTCTTGAAAAGGCAAGGAGAGACAAGAGCAAAGCCGGAATCTGAGCTTTTGAAGAAGGAGTGAGACGCCGGAAATCGCCTTTCGCCCGAGTGTTTGAGAGGGTTTGGTAAAAAGTGAAAATGAATAGTGGGCTCTTGCTTATATAGGAGTCGAAAAGGTCAACCCGTGTAAAAACACGCGGATCCTTGTGCGACGCCGTTTGAAGCATGATTTCAACCGCGTTTTGAATTTGAAGGACGTGCCATTAAATGCGCACTGTGGACGCCGCACCCATTAAATGCGCACGTTCTCCAAGAAAGTACAACGACCGAGTGGGAAGCTTCTCGAGGACGGCTCGGTGACACGCGTCCTTTACTTCCCGCATCGAGGATAAATCCTCTGCGGGAAGTAGGGGGCTACGAGCGGCCTCATCCTTCCCTCCGGACACGTGGCCATCACCTCAACCGGGTCACACTGGAGCCCACACCGAGGTAGAACCCCGCCACGTAGAAACGCCGACTGAAGCCACTCCGATCGGGCCGTCGGATCCCGATGCTCTACCCTTTCGACGACCCGGTAGATTCCTCAGCGACTGCAAGACCAGGTCGACATCCGCCGCACGAGCGACCTGGCCACACTCGGCCGACCTCGGCTTAACCTCGTCGACCCCGCTCGCACACGTGGCTAACCCTTACTGGACATAGGGAAGGCACAGTCCTGCCAATACGGAAGCCTGCTCCACTTTCCCACCTTCTGACAAGAAAGTACAAGGACCACCGTACGAAGGACAACCACGATCTCTGAACCACTGCCGCCGCGCAAACACTAGGGACAAAGGATTACGAGATATTGTCTCCCACGGTCTCCTCTCCGTGCGAGACGCCCCCGCTGACCTATAAATACCAAGGTATGGACTCACTCAAAAGGATGAACACTATTTACGGCACACACTCTTGCACTCGAAAACTCTCTCATTATCATCGCCCACTCACGAGACCAAGATCGTGGACATTCCACCACCTTGTTACTGACTCTTACGCCGGAGGGTTTTAGCTGGGCAACCCCCAGCTCCCCTGACGGTGCTCTTCACTTGTTCTCAGGTCACTGTTCCATTCCCTACACAAAACCACCAGGAGGGATCCAGCAACTCACGGCCCAATATCCGGATAGACTACGGACAAAGACCTACGTGGAACCGACGTGGTCACAACCATTTTTGGCGTGATCACATAGCTTCAAACGTACGTACCTCAAATGATGTAGTTTGTCTAAACCAATATTTATGTACGTTTATCTAATTTGCTAGAACAAGATGTCTACTGCATCACATACTTTCCATGGAATGTCATGTAAGAAAAATTGCAATTGATGAAATTGGCTCACACAGCCTCTTTGCTGTTTTTAAGGTTTAATTTTACCTGTAGTTAGCCTCTTTGTGAATGTGATTATGTTATATAACTAAAAGTATTTACATCCGTTAATATTGTAGATTGATTCCCCTTTCTATTTTGAAGTTTATTATACTCCCTCCGTCCCTAAATTATTGTCTTCCTTTTCTTTTTTGTCCGTCCCAAAATAATTGTCTTGTTTGAAACTTTCCTTTTTAGAACATCACTTTTACTATTTTACCCTTACTTTTTCTTCCTACTTTAATTATAGACCACATACACATAGGCATTAAAGGAAACAACACACTTTTTCAATACTATTTCAATATTAATAATCAAGTCAATTGAGTTTTCTTAATCCGTGTGCCGGGTCAACCCAGACAATAATTTAGGGACGGAGGGAGTAGTTTTAATTCTCAATGATCATACGCTAATGCTACACGATGGGGGTATCCCTCTCCCCCTTGCTCCTAAATCCCTCTTCTCCTCACGAGGCTCGAATCTGTGACCATAGAGTGGTTGGCAAGGCCCTTGTCTACTAGGTGAACCTTGATCTCTTGGAAGCATTTGTTGAAGCAGAGCAACTCTACTCTTCTCTCGCCACTCTCATTCTCTCTTCAGTATCTCAATATACATATTTATAAATCCATATAAAGTAGAAATACCTGGAAGATTGGTGATTCATCTAGAGAATTCTTCATCACTCCAGAAAGCTCTCCAAAGCCTTTATCACTGTCCCCAATTTCGGCTACTGATTCTTGGAGACTTCCAGAGAATTCTTCATCCTTATCCAAAAGAACACCGGCTACCGCTTTTGAGGAAGCTTTGGGAGAATGCGGGAAGCGTTCCTAGACCGACTTAGTAGGGGTTTTGGTTTTCCCCAATTGTCTCGATCGTGAAGAAGCGATATAGAGTCTAGTTTGAGAGTCTCCTTGTGTGAGTTACACTAATGTGTTATAAAGTCCATCATATTCTATGAGGGTGAATATTGTGAGTTTTACTTGTAATATTCTAGTTGTACTACAATTCTGATTGGTGTAATACTAATATTATTATTATTAGTATTACTGATTATTCGTCGATTTTGTGTACGAGACGCAACAAATTGGTATCAGAGCAGGACGATCAAATGTTGTGGAGGCGCTGCAAAGGATATTTTTTTGTTAGTACACTATCCGAGATAGTGAAGCACGTTGGGCCGGGACCTCGCTTAGCAGTTGTGAAAATTGTACCAAGTTACCTTGGCAGATCACGCATGCACAACTTCAGGTATGGAAAAATTAAATGAATATAATTATTGTGATTGGCGAACGTGCATGAAGTCTTACCTAAAAGGTCAAGACTTATGGAATATTGTCGACGGCAATGAGACTACACCACCTCCAAAAGAGAATGACGAGGATTTTCGAAAATGGGAGATCAAAGCTAGGAAGGCCTTGTATGCAATATAGACATCGATCGAGAAAAATCTGCTCTCAAGAATTGAAGACGTGGAGACTCCCAAAGAAGCATGGGATGCATTTGCTGCCCTCTTCTCGAAGAAAAATGCAGCTCAATTACAGTTCTTAGAGAGAGAGTTGAATACTTCTCAATGTACGCTCCCTATTAATGATTATTTTCTCAAAATTAGAAATTTATGCCTTAAAATAGAGCAATTAGATGCCAGTGCCAAAATCGGTGAAGATAGAATGCGGAGAATAACAATAAATGGCATAAATCCCGAATACTCTGCATTTATCACGGCAATCCAGGGTTGGCCCACACAACCAGCGTTATTAGATTTAGAAAATTTATTGGCCAACCAAAAGGCTCTCACTAAGAAAATGGCGGAAGTGTTGTTAAAGAATACAGAGGAAGCACTATTTAGTAATAGAAGAGGCCCATCAAGAAATGGTAAAAAATTCTGAACGAGGCAAGCAGATTACGAAGAAAAGTCAAGCAAGCATCATAGAAGAAATGACCGAGCAATGGGAGCTCAGCAACGCCCTCAAGGAGGGGGAGCTTCGCAATATCAAGGACAAAATCAGTCCCGTGGATACATGCGTGGTGGCAACGAGTGCTACAATTGTGGCAAGAAGAGTCATTTCACTCGAGATTGTCGATCTAAGAGAAGGTGTTCGAAGGCAATGCGGTGACGCCAGGGTATGACCAAGAAGTCAGCAGTGAAAAAGAGTAGGACTTTGAGGTGTCCTACGCAGTAGATGATTCCACTAGAACATCTTTAGACGAGGAGATCGACTTTGAGAAAGGCCTATAGGAGCCTTTAAGAGATGAGGTAGCCGCAACTACTGCAGTGGATCGAAGAGAGCGAAGAACTAGCACTCGCAACAAATAGAAAGTCGATTGACTACAATAAAGATTGGATAGTCGACTTAGGATGCTCCAACCATATGACGGGTGACGAGGAAAAACTCAGTTGCATGTCTGAATATAAAGGAGGTCGAGTTGTCGTAATAGCCAATAACTCGAGGTTATCAATTATTCATATTGGAAAGACAAGCATTGTGCCGCAATTCAACCCCAAGCATGTTCAGCTGCAGAATGTGCTTCATGCACATGGGATGAAGAAGAACTTGTTGTCCGTGTCCCAACTAACAGCTCCAGATAATTACGTCGTGTTCGGGCCAAACGATGTAAAGGTATATCGAGACTTACAAATTGACATCAAGCCGTTCATGGAAGGCAAAAGGGTGAAATCCATCTACGTGATGTCAGCAGAGTCGACATACAAAGAGAAGACGCGGAGAAGTGAAACTACGGACTTGTGGCATACGTGGTTGGGGCATCTCAGCTATCTCAAGCTAAAGAAGATGATCGCAAAGTCGAGGCTAGAAGGGCTACCATGTTTGAATATTCAAACAGACACCGTTTGTGCTGGGAGTCAATATGGTAAGGCATATTAACTACCTTACATGGAATCAATATTTAGAGCCAGAGAACCATTGGAGCTTGTCCACTCAGATGTGTTTTGGCGAGTCAAGCAACCATCAAATAGTGGAATGCGATATATGGTGACGTTTATCGATGACTATTCAAGGTACGTCTATGTTTACTTTATGAAAGACAAGTCTAAGACTCTGGCTAAATTTAAAGAATTCAAAGAAAAAGCAGAAAATGAAATTGGGATGAAACTACGGTGCTTGCGGATGAATAATGGTGGTGAATACACATCGGATGCATTTTCTAAGCGTAAGTGCAAAATTTGACGACAATTAACTTGTCCAGGCACTCTACAGTAGAATGGTGTGGCTAAGAGAAAGAACTGACATCTTGCCAAAAAAATTTGGAGCATGCTACATGCCAATAACGTACCAGGACATTTTTGGGCCGAATGCACCATGAAGATGGTGGCACACGTTATTAATAGGCTACCACATGCAAAGCTTGGATTCATCTCACCGTTTCAGAAGTTATGGAACGTCAAACCCACAGTGTGTGATTTTCAAGTCTTTGTACCAGATCATCTATGAAACAAGTTCAATAAGAAGGCTATACGATGCATATTCGTTGGCTATGATGATGAAAGGAAATGATGGAGATGCTGTGATCTTATATCTAATCATTGCCACGTGTCTGCACGAAATGTGGTGTTTGATGAAACATCATCATGGTGGTCACCATAACGAGTGACACTACTAGACTCTCAGGAGATCGAGGAAAAGTTGCAAGAAAAGTTTAGGGAACAAGGAAAAGAAGGGGAATCAAGCTCTCCCAAACTAGTTGAAAAGCTGCCACTAGAAATAGAAGGTGAGTCGAAGTCAAATTCTCTTAAGGAATCTCATTAGCTAGCAAGTCCTTGGAGAACATGTTTATATCAAACTCAAAAGGATGTTCCATCCAGGCCAGAAGAAGAGATTAGAGAAGGAAGTAATGAACCATCATCCCAACCGCAACCACCAAAAAGATCGAGTAGGTCAAGGAAACCAAACCTAAAGTATACAAATGCAACTCTCACAGAAGAAAATAGAATCAAAGAACCATCGACTTTTGAAGAAGCATCATAAAGTCTTGAATGGCAAAAAGCAATGGACGAGGAGATTGCAACACTGAAACAAAATGAGATGTGGGATTTGGTTCCAAAGCCGAAGGATGTAACACCCATATCTATAAATGGGTTTACAAAGTAAAGACACGCCCGGATGGTTCAATCGAGACATATAAATCTCGACTTGTAGCTCGAGGATTCTCTCAGCAATATGGATTAGATTACGACGAGACTTTTAGCCCTGTGGCAAAGATATCGACCATTCGTGTTGTACTAGCATTAGTAGCTAGTAAGTCGTGGAAGCTTTGGCAGATGGACGTTAAGAATGCTTTCTTACATGGAGAAGTAGATCGAGATATCAACATGGAGTAGCCACAAGGATTTGAAACAAGAAACGACCGGAGTATGTTTGCAAGCTAAGTAAAGCTCTTTACAGATTAAAACAAGCCCCAGGAGCTTGGTACAGAAAAATTACAGAGTTCTTAGTTCAAAGCAGATATACATTGGTGCCCGCAGACTCTAGCTTATTCATCAAGTATGAAGGAGGCAAACTAGCAATTGTGCTAGTATATGTATCGACAATTGGTAGGCAATCTAATCTACCTAACACTGACGAGACTAGATATCTCATTTGCAGTAGGAGTCATTAGTAAATTCATGGAGAAACCAAAAAGCCTCACTTAGAAGCTGTGAGAGAATACTGAGGTACATCAAAGGAACTATCGACTATGGACCACTATACAATAGAGGCGGAGATTGTAAAGTGGTCAGTTGCTATGATGCTGATTATGCTAGAGATCACGATACTCGTCGTTCAACTACTGGGTACGTATTCAGTCTTGGCTTAGGAGCAATCACTTGGTGTAGTAAGAGTCAACCAACTGTATCTTTATCTACCCCAGAAGCGGAGTATAGAGCAACAACAATGTCATCTCAAGAAAGTACTTGGTTAATTAAGTTACTTAAAGATCTATATCAACCAATAAACGACAGTACTGTGGAGTTGCACTATCAATCAGCTATTCGCCTAGCAGAAAATCCAGTGTTTCATGCTAGGACAAAACACGTAGAAGTACATTACCACTTTGTCAGAGAGAAAGTGTTACAAGGAGAGATACAAATAAGCTTCATCAAGATAGAAGACCAAGTTGCAGATATCTTCACGAAGAGTTTAAATCCGAAGAAGTTTGTAGAGTTTCGTGAGCAGCTTGGTATGACAACAAGATCGAGAAGAGTCAGCGTTGAGGTGGAGTGTTGAAGCAGAGCAACTCTTCTCTTCTCTCGCCACTCTCATTCTCTCTTCAATATCTCAATATACATATTTATAAATCCATATAAAGTAGAAATAACTGGAAGATTGGTGATTCATCTAGAGAATTCTTCATCACTCCAGAAAGCTCTTCAAAGCCTTTATCTCCGTCCCCAATTTCGGCTGCTGATTCTTGGAGACTTCCAGTGAATTTGTCAGCCTTATCCAAAAGAACACCAGCTACCGCTTTTGAGGAAGCTTCGAGAGAATGCGAGAAGCGTTCCTAGACCGACTTAGTAGGAGTATATTAATAGGGGTTTTGGTTTTCCCCAATTGTGTCGATCGTGAAGAAGTGATATAAAGTCCAATTTGAGAGTCTCCTTGTGTGAGTTATACTAGTGTGTTATAAAGTCCATCATATTCTGTGAGGGTGAATATTGCGAGTTGTACTTGTAATATTCTTGTTGTACTACAATTCTGATTGGTGTAATTCTAAAATTATTATTATTAGTATTACTCATTGTTCGTCGATTTTGTGTACGAGACGCAACAGTATTATCTTGATCAAGTTATGATGATAGTAATAGAGTTTCAACTAACTATAAATAGGTGACTTAACTTTTGGAGACTTTCCTGGCAATGCGTTTAGTTTTCACCATTATTCCATTATCACCCATGACTTGATCATGATGATAATTCACAAAATAGTCAAAAGGCAATTCACAAATAATAATTCAATTTCTTACTAAAAGACACTCCATTAAGATAATAGGCATGTTTTTCATAAGCAAACTGATCCATATTTTGCCAGAAGAAATACTAATGCATCGTATCATTGTAATTGTACTGTAAATCTTGTACTTTGTTACAAAAAAGCAAGATCTGAATAAACAAAAAGTATTATCAATGTTATGGACAACGTACCATATGTATAGATTAGTGCTTTTGGACACGTAATCTCCAAATTGGTGATGATAATATATAATTGGGAATGTTTGGTAGCATGTCTAATCTATTTCTATATTTTATTCATTCTCCTTTTGTAAGGTGGCATGACTAAGGGTAACCTGTATTTATCATTGAAATGGACCTTCTATCTACCAAGTTTATTCAACCTACCAAAGAAGCTAGAAAATTCGTTATAGAAGACTTGATAGTGGATCAGAAAAAAACTGTTTCTGGATTACTCCTATAAGGAATTCTTCTGTTTTTTTTTTTTTTCTCGGATTCATATACAATTTGGTTCCTGAATATAGATCCATTTCCTATAGTGATCTCTGAACTACACAATTTTCTGTTTTGGTGCATGCTTTTGACCACTCAGTTAGTCCCTAAGCTGACTCCTGATAGCATTTCCCCCTTCTCAAATTCAAACCCAGTAAAATGGCACCCTCGATCCCTCCCCTTCTCTAAATTATCCTTCTTGGTACCCACAGGCAACTGCACTGATTCTTATATTCTGTTTAATTTCTATCTCAAAGTTTATTAAGGAAGGAAAAAGACGTACGGGAAGAATTCTTACTGGAATCTGAAAGTGGCGAATGCCCACGGCACTATTCCTTCGGTGGCTCTTGCCCGAATCCCCGTCTTCTAAATCAGCTAGAGTAAGCGTGAAACGTCTCCTGCACTAGAAATATGTTTTGCTTTTCTCGTGGTCTAAGTTCCACCTGCAAACTGAATATACTATCTCGGATCGGAAGACCAAAACAGCATCAAGAAGATAGTTGAAATTCAAAACTCCTAGAAATCAGCTAGAGAAGCAAACAAACACTTGAAAAGCAAACAATCACCCAAAAACGATTGTCGGGGCTAATAACCATGATCTCGAAGTCCAATATAAGCATCTTCATTTGAGTGACATAGAATGAAAGCTCGTGAGATCTCCAAACAAAAAGTTGCCCGGCCTGTTTACAATCAAATTATACCTGAGAAAGACAGGGTATGTTTCCAAAAAGCATGTAATCATTTGTGGCTGGCCATAACATTTTAATGTTCACACCCTCTATCATAGGATCTTTGTCAAGCTCGAAAAACTTCGACTTGAGTGAAAGAGGACCAACAACTACATGAACTAGAGAATGTGTCTTTTGCATAGATATGTGTTTATGTTACTGAAAATTGGATAAAAAGTAAGCAAGAATCTCATTATGTCCAAGGGATCGAACAATAGTGTGTATCAAAGCACGTAAAGCTGGGAGGCATGTCCAACCATCAATAAGGGAACGTGTGAGGCTGATTAAGGTTCAAGTAAATCAATGGCAACTTTGGACCCATATAACCTATGTCAATACTTCTGACCGACAAAAACTGGCACTATCTCAAAAAAAGGAGACCTGCCAGGAGTCACAAATGGAAGGGCAAAATTTTATAAGCCAAAACACATAAAGTGAGAACCTTTGCATGCAATCCATGACAATTTGAACTTCTATTGATTTACTTTATAGGCAATAATGCTTAAATTCTTCTGGTATTAAATTATCGAAGTCTGTAGATCACATTAGCATTTCATAAATTTAAGAAAAATATTCATATTTTCATGAAAAATATTGTGCTTGCAACACCCCCCTCTTTACACTTTGAATTATCTTATATTACACCTAAATCCAGATTCACTTCATGTGGCGTAAAAAATAATGAATCAGAAACCCATACAAAAAAAAATGAAAATAGGAACTGAAATCCAAAAGTGAAAGAAGTAAGAATTTAGAGAGCATATATAATTGATTAATTGAGAGGGAACAAAAGCATAGGGGAAATGATAAATTAATGGGTTTGAACAAATTACCTTAAAAAGAGTAGAGTTGAAATCATAACACATAACAGAGGAGGGCATTTTCTTTCCATTGGGAGGGCGGGGGTATACTTGACTCTTTGCTCCAAAAATTAATAATATACTCTTATTAAATAAATTTTCTAGGTTTCTTAATTAAAAAATGATATAGATACAACATACTTTTTTGCCTTCCACTAAATATTCCACGTTTTTATTTGGAGAAAAGTGTGTAAAGTGATACTTTTAAAGCCAATAGTGACTCTTTTTGGGGGGAAAATTGACATTTAAAGTGATATTTTTTATTTAAATACAAAGTAACATTTTAAATGCTAAAAGTGACCGTTTAAAGGGAAAAATTTTAATTTTAAATACGGTATTTTCTTAGTTTTTGCATTTTATTTTTGTGGGTGTGGTGGTGTTAAATTACCCCGGATAAACCATCCTGAATTATAGGTTTTGAATTAAATAGAAAAATGTGCTTGTATTGGTTTTTGAATTACTTTTTGTTTTTCATTAAGGATATTATGTCTTTCTCTAATGGAGTTTCTAAATTCTGAATGGGTTTTATTTTGATTATGTATAGAATTGTACTGGATTATGAATTCTGTATTTCTTTTCCTTGAAGAGAATATGACTGGTTTTAATTTTCAGATGGAGTTAATTCCTCCTACCTTAGAGGACTCGACATGACATGAAAGATTTTGAGGAAATAGGAAAATCTTCCCTGGAATTATATTATTGTCCTAAGTTACTTCCCGCATCCGCCTTGAATTGCAAAGTTCAAAACAATGATGAACTTTGAATTGGTATTTTTCATTGAATATCCCTCTATAATACTCTGGCTACTACTGTATTGACCATGCTATTACTCGAGTTCATTGCTTTTTTTTTTCTTTTTTTTTTAAGGAGGGGAATACCCTCTAAATTTATTTAAGAAGAAAAAAATAAATGTGGGGGGCTTAAAACCTGATCACTGCGAATGTGTTTAGGCTACAACAAGGAAGACATAAAAATTATCCGAACAAAGAAAAACCTCTTATGCTAATCTATATTAAAAAGTTAATAATTTAGGCAAAAGATAGGTTTTTTCTTGCGATTACCTCTGCGGAGCGGAATAGAGCTATCCACATTTAGACTTTCTGAAATATGCCCATACTTATCGAAGTCAGACATAGAAGAATTGATGTAGGCTTTAAGCTCTTCCTCTTCATCTTCGAATACTTCCAAAACTTTAAATTTATTGGGGGAAATATTTGATTGAAACATTTTATTTCCCTCTTCAAAGACTTTTGGAATATTTTGGCCTTGTGGTGCCTCAGTCAAGGGAGCAACATATAACCCATAATTCTGGTTACTACCTTCGCCAATCTCAAAGCAGCCTTTATCCTTATTACAAGCCTCCCTTTGATAAATCTTAAGCATCAATTTGAACATCAGGAGGACTTATATTTTCACAAACGTTGGGATGAACAACAAGAATAGGTTCCATCTCCTTTTGAACCCTTCTAGGAGTTGAAGCTTGAACCCTTAGCACTTGCTCATTCACATGAAAGCAACCGTGGACATCAGTAGTAAATCATCCACAGGAGTTATATTTAAGGCCTCATTAGGGTTTGATTCCACATTGATACTAATAGTTGGATTAGCCTGGGGAGTGGGGGAAATAATAATAGGGATTGAAGGATTATGAACAATAGGGTTTGAAGACGTACCATTCTCCTGAACAGCCTCGGGTTGGAAATCAGGATTAATATTATTAGTTGTCTTCTTAGAAGTCCATCTAGTTGAAGGTTTAGCAGAATGATTCAGTCCCCCAGTTGGATTCACTGGTTTGGAAGAACCAGCCTCGGCCAAGGAAGGATGTTTAACCTTACAAAAGTCCTCCGTGTGCCCTTGCCGACACCAATGCTTGCAGTATCGCGGGAGGCCTTCCACTTCCACCATTTGCCAAAACCCCAAAAATTGGGTACCACATTCAATCCAAACACGTTTTGGAATGGGTTTTAGAAGATCAATTTCAACACATATTCTAGCAAGACTAGGTCGTGTCAAATTGGCAGTTGGCTGATTAACCATTAGAGTTCGCCAGACCATATTTCCAATGGCAAAGAGAGTTCAGAGATGAAAAAGATGAATTGGTAGCCCTGGAATAGAGAATCAAACCGGCACTATAGAGCTTTCGACATCCAGTCAAAATCTAGAGACCACTTAAAAACACGCATGGGGAATCGACCAAGGAACCATTGGTCTTTAATCCATAAGCGCTGGAAGTCTTCATCATGATTGACCTAATAAGTATATGTTTTGCGTCTAAATGGCCCAAAGAAAACGCAGCTTTCAAGCCAAAGGTCTGAAAAGATTTTCGAGTAGCTTCCATGGAGGGACAGTCGTGAGAAAACTTTCCAATAAGAGCTAGATGAAAAGGTTGAGAGAGAGCAGTGATAATGTCATCCAAGAGTTTCAGGGAAGGCTCTCCCTTGTACGTGGTCGGAGGTATTGAAAAAAGTGCAGGAGGAGGAGCCGTAGACGAGGCAAGAACAGAAGCAAAGGATTTGGGAAGGGTAGAAGATGAGGAAGGGTCAGGGGGAGGAGACGGTGGTGCAGCCATGGCTGCCGCCATGCACTAGAAGTCCTAGAGCATGAGAGGTTTTTCATTGCTTACTAATATTGAAATAAGATTTTCTACTTACTATTTCTCATTCTATGGTGTTCTGTGGGTGGAATTTGTTTGAATTTCCTTGGAGTACTGATATTTGTATTTTCATTAAAGTGCTTTGTTCGTAACTTGGTTTCACCTTATGTGTTTCTTTTTCTCATTATCTGCCAGTCTTTTTAATCTTTAAACTCAATATTATCCTTATGTTTGTTTCCTGTTTGTGTTTACCTCGTTTTGTTGGTTGACACATGTTTCTCCTCAAATTTTGAGGAGTCATCTGTTAGTGACAATTCTCTTGCCTAACCTAAATGGCTTAATGTGTGTGCTGATATGATATCGAATAGCTCAAATGCATGCAGCCTCAGTTTGTGCATTGATGTTTTACTATTAGTAATGACTTTTTTTTGTATGGTTTTTATCCATTTTAAAGAAATGAAGTTCCTTAGACTTATTGTCGACATGGGAGGGAAATTGGATTGTACTTGTTGTAGGGGTTATACCTCGTCACTCTAGGTGATTGTCATACATTCAGCCAGTCTTCCCCAAACTAGGACCTAGCGTACGGGAACGTACTAGGCACAGGGAGATAGTCCAAAGGGGGGCCGAGATTGAGTGCATTAGCCTAAGGGTAATGACACCCAAGTCTCTACGGCCGCACCCCGGCTTTGTTAATAATCTCCATGAGCAAGCTGGCCAAAGGTCCAAACGCTTCGTCAGGAGAACTTCTTGCATTACCCTATGCTAGGGAGCCCAGATCCCCGAACATTAGGGTTCCAAGAAATTAACTCTATGCCTCAGGTAAAGGGAAACAATTTACCACTAGCACTTACATCCTTCAGGGATGACCCGAATTAGGGCACTACCAGGTGATCTACTCTAAGTGTAATGGCCGGCCTAGGGTCCCTAAACCCCCAAAAGGTCAAGCCGGTTCTTGAAAACCTCGAGGGTTATTGGTTTGGTGGCTGAGATCAAGAAAAAGTCTCGCCTATTGTACATGTATGTTATCATGCACGTGCGACACGTGTGACCTGGTTACCGAAGAAAGAAAGAGTTGATTGTGGTCCCCGCTTATGAGACACGTGTCCTTTGATCATTGGATGGTCAATAGGATGATGACACCTAGCATAGAATCTTAGAATATTCATTGTGTCATCTCATACTTATTATAAATAGAGGTCATAAACCTCATTTTATAGTTAATCGTTATTTGATAATCTGGAGCTAGTGAGTACTCAGTCTTTGCTCTCTTTCTCTTTACCTGATCAGTCTTGACCTCCACCCCGACCTTTAATCTTTTAAGGTTCTTTGATATAGACGTGTCACGTCAAGTACTATACCCAACACACATCAAAGTATTTCCATTATTTGAGCTGGGCATGAATGTTCAGCTGTTAACTTTATGCATGCGAACCCCTACTTCGTAACGCTTCCCACACAAGGGGACAAATGTAGTAGGGGTTATTGCACGTCACTTCAAGTGATTGTCACTCATTCACCCAGTCTTCCCCGAACTAGGACCTAGTGTACGTGAATGTACTAGGCTCCGGGAGATAGCCTAAAGGGGAGCCGAGATTGAGTCCTTTAGCCTAAGGGTAATGACACCTAAGTCTCTACAACCGCACCCCGGCTTTGTTAATAGTCTCCATGAGCAAGTTGGCCAAAGGTCCAAATGTTTCGTTAGGAGAACTTCTTGCCTTACCCTATGCTAGGGAGCCTGGATCCCCGAACATTAGGGTTCCAAGGAATTAACTCTATGCCTCAGGTAAAGGTCAACAATTTACCACTAGCACTTACATCATTCAGGGATAATCCAACTTAGGGCACTACCGAGTGATCTACTCTAAGTAAAATGGCCGGCCTAGGGTCCCTGAACCCCTAAAAGGTCGAGCCAGTTCTTGGGAACCTCAAGGGTTATTGGTTTGGTGGCTGAGATCAAGAGAAAGTCTCACCCGTTGTACACGTATGTTATCATGCAAGTGCGACGCGTGTGACCTGATTACCGAAGAGAGAAAAAGTTGATTATGGTCCCCGCTTACAGGACACGTGTCCTATGATCATTGGATCGTCAATATGATGATGATCAACTAGCAGGGAATCTTGGAATATTCCCTATGTCATCCAATACTCATTATAAATAGAGGTCATAAACCTCATTTTACAGTTAATCGTTATTCGATAATCTGGAGCTAGTGAGTACTCAACCTTTGCGCTCTTTCTCTTTACCTGATCAACCTCCACCCGGACCTTTACTCTTTTGAGGTTCTATGATATAGACATGTCATGCTAAGCACTATACCCAGCACACATCACACCCCTCAGGGACACTCACATTCTACCGTACTTTACTGAGGTTTATAAAAGCTTGTTTTTAGATTTTTCGACTAATCTGACAATGAAGTCATTTTCTTGACAAACCATAAAATCATCGTTGATAGTTATCTTACACAAATCCCAGAATCATTAGCTTCATATGAACGTTCCAAGCTTAAATTTGAGTCGGAACAATTTGTCTTACCTGCATAACTTAGTACATCTTTTGATTTGAAGTTTGAACACTCCTACTTTAGCTTGTGAGTTATCCGTTTAGGACCTTAGGTTACTTTCTCCCTGAGTCATTGTATCAGTGTTACTGGCCTACTTTTCAAGTGAATTTTTCATTGGGTGAATCTTAAGGCCATGTCAATTTAGCAATCGTTCCTATTCGTAATTGTGGTTCACAGTGAGCTCAATTGAGTTAGAGAAGAGTTGCAATTCGCTTAAGCCAGAAACCCTGCATCTACTGTGAGCCATTGCTCTATGGTAGATTATTCTGGTGTATGTTGACAGAAGCAGGAAAGGCTGAAACATACGTGTGGAGTCCAATTGAACATTCTTTAAACCATTCAAACTAGACTTCTTAAAGTTATCAAGCTTATCCAATTTTGTTTCATAAGCTTTCTAGCTGATTCTCAAACAAACTCTTAACTGACTCAACCTTCAATAACTACTTGTTTTTTGCAGAAATGATACAGGGCTTAACGATCCAAGCACATGTCTCCAACGAGCTTCAATATTGCTTATATTTAATTCAATTCTCACACAAATATCAACAAAAATTTTCATTGTAACGAAAATGAGTCGAAAGTTGGTTGGAAGAAGGCAGAGGCTGATAATGATCGATGCTGGCTAAAGGTAGGAAAAGGTAAAAACTTGCAGGATACATGGAGACCTATTTGGGATAAGTAAACGATGGATTCTTAGAAATTAATACTTTAGACCATATTGTCTTCTTAGGTAAATGCTCTTAATTGGTATCCCATTTTGATCAAATGTGTATCAAATAGAATAGCAATAACATCTAACAAAGAAGATGAAAATGGAATAAGAAGGCCAAGTCAATTACCAGCCGAATGGCATAGCCCCCTTCTTAAGAATATTTCTTTGGAGTACAGAACATAATCTCTACTTGAACATTGCTTGCTTAATAACTAATTTCTTATATCCACTTGAAATTTTCTTCCCCATGCCACCGCCATAGATGAATAGTATACATGTGTATTAAGTAAACAAAAGACTTCCATTTACCAGAAAACAAGTTAATTAACAATATTGACCTTACCTAAACGTGGAAATAAGGTATTAGCAAGTTGTATTATCTGTAATTCAAGCCGCCTCATATGTTACGATATGCTTTTCTATTTCATGATACATTATGTGTGTTTTTATATATGTTTTTGTCCGGGAGATTGCCAAAACTTTGGAATTTATTTTGCAATTTGACAAATATGTATACGGAACTCTCATATGAATATGAGATTACAAATAATTAAGTCTCAAAATAATTGTTTGAAAGTGCCTCATTAAAATAGGCGGCTGCAAGGACCCTTCAAAATTGACCAGACTACAATTTGCTTATCTAGTACTAATCTGAACTTTTGGATCAAGCTAGGCAAAACAGCGTGGCGGCCAACTAGATTTTATCTTTTATTTTTTTGGTATAAATAAACTAATGCTACCAACAACTCCATCTTCCTACTTGCCTCTTCTCTCAGATTTTTTCTTGTATTAAAGATTTCCCAGAGATTAACTAAAGGCTAAGGATTTTATGTCAATGACAGGATCAATTTTCGCTTTTAACAGTTTGATAAGTAGATTTCATGTCAACCCATCTCAGAGATTAATGCAAACTTTGTTTGTCAATCCATTTTTGAATTTGTCAATTACTATGAACAAGAATGGACTTTGCAATTTTCAAGGTGAAAAACGATTGCATTATCTCGGCACTACCATGAGAGAGCGAAAGGACTTTGCTGTATATAACAGTATGCTACCGGGAGTTCCTATTCCTTCCGGACCTCCTCCTAGTTCTTGGTAAGTCAAATTCTACGTAAATTCATATCGCTGAGCTTATATATAATTAGTAAATTCAACCTAGTTTATTTGTCTCGGTTTATTTTTTTCACTTTTATCTTCTTCTGTCATATGTGTTAGAGCTGACAATTTTTCAGCTAATGTTATTGCAGGAGAAGTTGGGTCGTAGGAATTGTTCTGACCGTCGTTTTACCCTTTTTCACCCACAAATGGGGACCATTATTACAGATTAAAAGTAAGGATCATTAGCATCGATTGAATTTTGCCTCGATTATAACAATATGGAGTAACTCTGCTTGAATGTGTAGTGTCATTTACTATCCCTTGTTAATAGTTTTAAATTTTGGCTCAATGTTTAGAGGAAATTGACACGGTGGTAGAGACAGCGGAGCAAATAGTGGATGTGGTGGAAAATATGGCAGAGAAAGTGGAGAAGGTGGCTGAAGGCATAGCACATGACCTTCCTGAAGGTGGAGTACTCAGAAATACTGTTGATTTTGTGGAAGATGTGGCAGAAACAATAGCCAAGGATGCTCATTTAGCCGCTGAATTCATTGATAAGGTTTTTACCGATCCAATTAAGTACATTCTTTCTTTTCGGTTGCTTAGCCTAGCCCTATCTTTTTCCTTAAACAGTTACTTCTTAGTCCTTCCATACCGAAATAAGAATCTCAAGCACATGGTCTTTTTTTTTTTTTTTCCCGCATAATTATGAATAGAAAAGGACATTTATTTTGGATCAGACGGAGTACATTCAAACTAAATTTGAACTCTGTCTATCGTTTTACCCTTTTTAAAAAAATTGAAATGGATTAATGCAGGTTGAGGAACTGGAAGAAAAGCTGGAGTCGTTCATGGAACCTGCCATTCACCAAACCAAGGACGCGGTCGAAGATGCAAGGGAACAAGAACTAGACCCAAATGAAGAAAATAAAGAAATAAGACAATAGCTGGTCCCACAACCTTGTATTTAAGTTGAATGTGCCACTAGGTAGAAAAAACAATTTGGTTTATTCATTTGTAAATAAACGTTTCTTCTTTATATTTTGATTTTAAATTTTATATTTTGATTTTATATTTTTAATGAGGCATCCCAAATTTTGTCACTTGTAATTCTTAATGGACGTTGAACTAATTCTATGATTGGTACTAAAAGGACAGATGAAGCATAGACAAGCAAATGTTGAAATAGTTTGAAGGCTTCACGCCAGAATGTGACTTTGCTGGAATGCTACGTGTAAGATGTAAAGAAAGATGGTGAATAGTGTTGCTAAAAAGCTTGATATCCAGATGCCTGTCTAACTCAAGAACACAATAAAAAATAAATACCATGAACTGGAGTAATTGGGTTGTCCCTGCTCAAACCTTCCGGTGTAAAAGTAAATACTAATATCAACAAGAAGTTATTTCAAATGGACTCGGACTAGAGAGATTAACTCAACAGCCAAGGTATACATAGCCCAAATTCGGGAGACAAGGCTAAAGTTGGTCTGATAGGTGGACCGATGGGAGCTTTTCGTATGCCAGAACCACTTCTTGTGTACTTCAGGACTATCGAGTTATCCAGAGAGTAGTTAGGTTGTTGACATAATCTACCTTATCTTGCGAACGAACGAGAAGAAACCATGCATGTGTCCAAACCAATACTGACATGTTTGTGAATTCCAACTCAAATGTGAGTTGTTATAGTTGATGACCCTATTGTTCACAAGTCCCTACAATTTAGTTCTTAAGGAGGGGTACAATGGTAGAGTTGGTGCTTCACAAAGTGTGAAGTCTCGTATTCAATCACTTCCTACACCCCCTTATGACACTGAAAAAAAAAAAAAAAAAGTCCCTACAATTTAATAAAATTTAGTAACTAGTTCGGGAGTTGATTTTAACACTTCAAAATAATTTTAAATCGATGTCGGGGTTGTTTGTGCTTTGCTGTGATATGGAGACTAGTTGGACAAGTACTTCAGTTTTTGACTTGCTGCTTGAGTACAATATTATGGCTCCATTTTCTTACGTTATTTTTTAAACTTCATTTGTTCTTTTACATTCTCTCACTATTAATTTATCTTTTGCTCATTTGCTACTTTATTTTCTTAATTTTTTTTTTTATTTCTGAAGGTTTCCTCCGCCTGAAGACGTCTACAATTCAGGTAGAATCGCAAAAGCTGTAAAGCTTTCTTTACTAAGTTTTAACGCATCTGCATTATCATGACTTGATTTTGAGACCTATGATCAGTGACAGATCCAAAAAAATATTTTAATGGGGTCACAAAATTTAATTATCACATAAAAAGTTTAGAAATTACAATTCACCACTCGTCTCTACCTCATTGTTGCCGATGTGCAGGACTTAAAAAGGAAAAAAAATTTGAGTGAGGTCAATATCCAAAAAATCACAGTTTTGTAAGCTAAAAGAAAATTTTGAGTGGGGTCGAGTCTTTCCCCCCCCCCCACCCACCCCAAGCTGTGCATCCACCCCTGCCTATGATTAACTTAGAGGTTAACACGCTATGTGGTATCTTTTATTCATATTATCTCTCTTACGTTATGACTTACAAATTAAATGTTTAAGAAAAAGAAGTGATGCATAAAAGTAAAAATGGTGTATTTAAACGAAATCTATATAGTATCATTGTTGACTAATGTTTGGAGACCATCCTTGAATCTTTCACAATCTAAAAAATTATTGAGATTGATTCACATTGGAGAACATTTTGGGGTTTATCTTTCTCTAGTACAAGGTTAAGTTTGATTCATTCACAAGGATTGGCTGAAATAAAATAACTTACTCATTCTAAATTTTAATAAATAATAATAATATTAGTATCATTATTATTATTTAATGATATTATTATTAATTGATATTAATACTAATATATGTTTTGTTTCAAAAACTACCTTAGTTGCATTGGAATTTGTTAAATGACTCATTGTCGAGATAAGAACTTCCATGTCTAGGTTTTTAGAATGTGCTCTTAGCGCACATGATAAACAAACTCACAATAAATAATATTGATAATAAACTAATAATAATATATAATTTATTTGATAATAATAATAAATTGATATTAATTTATTTTGATCTAACGATAAATTAGTAATAATAATAATAATAATAATAATTTTGTAATTATTATTTAGTACTTGTATAGTTTCATTATTATTGTTATTAACTTTGTTATCATCATTATTACTATTATTATGATATTATTTTTATTCTTAATATAAATGTAATAAGAATAAGAATAATAATAATAATAAGTATCAATTTTATTAACGGAAACAACCCCACAAAAATGCATGTGGATGTTACATGATAAATTCTCATCCAAAAATTAATGAAAACCCCATTTTTGATCCTTAATTGCAATAAAAATGCAACCTTAGACCCTAATATTAAAAAACTGAAAGCACAGACCCCCAAATGCATCATAAGCAAATCACATGATAGTAAAATGTAATTAACCTTATGGAATTGTGGTGTGTGGGGTTGTATAATCTTTCTTTTGAATAATACAATTAAATTAGTTTGCTACTCATAAAACAAAAGAAAAAGAAAACCATGTACTTGTTGATTTTGCAACTGTTATAATAATTCAATCAAACTTATTAGGTATAAAATAAAATAAAGTTTTTTTTTTTTTTTATTTTATCTATCTCTGGTTATGCTTCCGTGTACTCAAATTGATTAGTAATCAGGGCAAAAGCCAAACCTAGCTAGCTTTCTTTTGTTAGATTTCATTGATCGGATTTGGTTCCAAAAGTTTGCCAAAATCAACAAAACATAATTTGGTTCTGAACCTTTATCTATTAATAATTACTTTTACTTCAATCTTAATCATTTTAGAATTTGCTTCTGGCCATTCGAGAAAAAGAAACTGGGAGTACTAAAAAACGAATAATTTCATGGTTTGAAAAATATCAGAGTACGTAACGTGCGGGATAATTAATACTATATAGTAATTGGATAAGAAGAACCTTCGCTTATTGACCTCCATATTCTACTCCATGTCAGCCAATGAGCCAACTTTATATTAAGGTACGTAACACTATTGTAATCCAAGTACAATTAATTAATTTAATGACAAGTCACTTGCATAAAATGCTAACTGTCTTTAATCCTTCCACACAACCCCTACTCCAACTTGATTACATTGCACTGCACATTTAGAAATCAAAAATTAAGCTACGATTTGGTCGATGCATGGCGAGAGGTAATATGGCTTCGTTTTGTAGAATTATGATTGGTAGCCGGTTTCATTATACAGACGCTTCTCAGTCTCAGAGATTTCGGGCCTTGTTCTCCAATCATGTTTGCTCTATGGCAATCAACAAGAATAAAACCAATACCGGCTGTGGTTTTCAAGGTGACCGAAGTTTGCCTTATTTCAGTACTAGCTGGAATAGGCGAACGGGCTTTGCGCAGTACAGCAAGTTGCAACAGGGATCTCCTCCCCCTCCTTCTGGAGCCCATCCAAATACCTCAGGGTGAGTCGTTATTAGCTAATGCATTTATATTCAACAAATTGAATTGAAGTATCATAGCTATTAGTAATGTCATTCCTCCGTAGTATTGGAGTGAATTAAAATTCCATACAGTATTTTTGCCGATATGACATTACAAGTGTGTATGGTTCATTTTCTTTTCCCCTTCTTTTTGGTACATGCATTCATTGTATATTTAGAAATTAAGGCGAAAATTTGAATACTAACAATACAAAATACATCAACATGCATGTACCAATTCTATTGATTAATCATATTTGTTGTTCATAATTTTACCAATTTTCAAGTTCTAAAGATTCAATATAGTTTAACTAGATTCCTTACGTCAAAATAATTTGGACATGCATTTACGCAGTTCATTCATTCTAGGGGCCCTTTTTTTTTTTTTTTTTTTCAAAGACGGGTCATGAATTGTTTTCAACAATTTGCAGGAAAAGATGGGTAGCGGGAATAATTATGACATTGGTTCTACCCTTCTGCGGTCACAAATATACCCAATATCTAAGTAAGGATATATAATTATCCAAAATAAGTACTGTAGGATCATTTTTTAATTAATTTTGATTATATATAAGTATTGATGCATGGTTTTAAATACAAAAAACTATATATGTTGACTTTGTTTAAATTTGTAGAGGAAGTTGACACTGTGGTGGAGACAGCTCAGGAAATCATAGATGCCGTAGAAGCCGTGGCGGAGAAGGTGGACAAGGTGGCAGAAGACATTGCCGGGGATCTTCCTGAAGGTGGAAAACTAAGAAATACGGTGGATTTGGTTGAAGATGTGGCAGAAAGAATAGCCAAGGACGCTCATTTGGCTGGAGAATTCCTTGATAAGGTTTTACTTTTCTAGCTAATGCTTTGTTTATTTATTTATTTTTTTTTTTGGCAACCCATATTGGACCACCCAATTAAGAAAAAAGTTGCAATCCGCCAAACTACCAAATTCTACAGATAGGTCATTTTACTGCATGTACGGCACCAAACTGTCTCATTTTTCGGACAGCGATTGGAACTTTTCGTCAAGTCGTTACAAAATTCTTATTTACTCTTTCATTCAAGGCAACTTAGAATAAAAAGGTTGTTGACAAGGGAAAAATATGAATTTAGTATGGGTTTAACGAAAAATCTAATTGTCATCCAAAAATGGGAGATCGAGATTTGAGTCGTAAACTCAGTAGAGGAACAAACATAAATAATTTGATGGTTCGGCAGCCGTCTTGCAAGTTCTTGAAATGTTAGACGAACCGGATATGTATTTTGCCTTTTTTAAGTTAATTACTTTTTGACCCCTTCAACTATATTATACTCAAAATTCTTGTCTTTAAGGGATGACTCAGTCATAGAGTTAGGGTTTCACAAAGTGTGAGGTCTCAGGTTCGATCCCTTCCCACAACGGACATAAAAAAAATTACTCAAAACTCTTGATTGTCCACCTCAACCATTAATTGCAACAATAGACCCACGTCAACACCGGAAATTTGCTTAAATATCCTCCTTCGGTTATAATGGTCGTTAAATTTAACTAAATATCACCATAAGTGGCGTATGCGACCATCTAAACATATTTCCATGGTCTTTTTTTTTTATCAATACTAGTTCCCCACTTACCCCCTGTTGACTTGAACCCACGACCTATCGGTTGTAGGTGAAGCGTTTTCCATGGTCATTCTATTCCAAATGCTTAAATTAATATTTAATACTTTACACTTTTCAACCATATAACCTAACTCTTACTACCTCCGTTTCAAAATAATTGTCGTTTAAGCAAAGATTTTTTGTCCCAAAATAATTGTTGTTATAAGATTTCAAGAAACATTTGTCTATACTTTGCCAAATTTGCCCTTATTTATTACTCTCATTAAAGATAGTTGGTAAGAAGAAAGAAAAAAAGTACTTTAACAACTTCCCTACAATAATTGAACTTAAATAAGGATACATCAGTCTTTTTGAAAGCTTCCTTAATCTAAGTACAAATTGTTAAAACGACAATTATTTTGGGACGGAGGTAGTACTATATTAGCATCCATCAACTTAACTGGTATCTCTCTCTCTCTCTAGTAATTAGGGTATATATATAGATGAAAGGGTACAATAGTAATCTTTATGTTGGAAGGGTGGAATGACCATGAAAATGTGTTGGAGCTAAAGCTCTCCCCACAAACTCCACAAGACATCCCTTGAATTTGAATGAATTTTGTTTCTTAATGATTTCCATCTTTTTTCTAAATTATTGATATGAAAATGCAGGTGGAAGACATTGAAGAAAAGCTGGAGGCGATGGTCAAACCTGTTAGGGGTCATATCAAGGAGGGTGCTAAAAAAACAAGTTATTGAAACTTGAAAGTAGACTTAGAGCATCCATAGTGGTGGAGCTTTTTTTTTCAGCTTATTTGTGGCCCTCAGATAACACACCATCTCCACCTCAATAACCTAAAATTTCAAACCTCTATTTACTATCAAAAATCTCTCAACAACTTTTTTATAGATTCCATTTTATCTTATACCACTTTATTTTTCAAATATATATATAACATCGTGTAGAGGCGCACAGCACATAGAAAGAGGGGGCAACTTTTTCTTTAAATTTGGGTTCCACACAAGCTGACAAAAAACCAGCTCTCTCCCATGAGAGCTGAACATCGACCTCATCAATAATCTCCACTATGGTAAAAAAAAAAACCTGCACAAGCTTTTTGGGAGAATGAAAAAGTGGAGGAAAAACCCCTACCGGTGATGCTCTAGTATGAGAAACTACCCTTGCATACATTTTTTTTTTTTTTGCTACTTTACATTTTAAAAATGAATATAATGGTGAGAATATGTTTTCTTCTTTTGAAATATATATCACGTGGTTCTTTTGATTTCTTAGTGAAGATTTTTGTGTATGTATGGAATGTATCGCCATCAATATCATAAATAGCAACTTTTAAAATTTTATAAGAACAAATAAATTGTTTTAAATCTTTGTCAAACTTTGATCAACAATTAAAAGTCAAAAAGTGAAAACCTAAGAAAATTTTATATCACGTGGTTCTTTTGATTTCTTTTCCTCTTCTTTAAGTGGAACACATGTTGAATACGCTAAACATTTTTGTATTAGGAGATTCTATTTGCACTATAAATTTTACTTATCTACTACACTCATTAATATTTATATAAATTAGTCATTATTATGACACAATTTCCCTTCATATACTTACCCTGATTACAAAGTACTTGCCTAAATTTGATTAATTTATTTTTGACTTTCCTTTATAACTTATAATTATTTTCTTGCTTTTCTTATATTTTCAAATAAATTATGCCTATTTGTGAACACTAAAAAAATTAAATCTATCAATTATTTTTATTTAATTTCTTCAAATAATTTTTTTTAAACAAATTGCATTTAATATAAAAAATTTTAAATTTTTTTACAACTGCTAGCTTAAAATATTTTTAAGTAGTCACTAAACATATATTCATTAACTGGTTTAAAATTTAAGTTAATTCTTTGAAATTTATGATTCATACTCCGTAATTTAATATTATATAATTTATGTCACTCCTTTCTTAGTCTATTTGTCATTCATATTTTTTTTTTTGTAAACGAAAGAAATTAGACATATATTTTTTTAATGTTTTATTTATATTTTCTAATTTTTACATATAAAATTATTTATTTTCATGTGCATGATTGAATATAATATTATTTACAAAGATGAATAAAGGACAAAAGTTAGATAGATTTTTTTTTTTAAATAAGGTGAGTTTAAAGGGCAATAGTGTCAAAATTGATTAACTTCATGAAATATTAATGAATGTAGTGGATTAGCAAATCTTGCAGTAGAAATATCATTTCTCTTTTGTAATTATGACTAATTTTAATGATACTTATATATTTCTTATGGGTTAATTACACCACTAGTCCCTTGACTATTAAGTATTCCACGGTTAATTCCTTAAGAATTTTTTTTCAAAATTCAGTCCCTTGTGTACCAAAATTAGACACGCTTAGTTCTTTTGTTGGATGACGTTATTATTTTTCCGTTAACAGTACTAGAAAACACACAATTAATGTCGGAGATATCTGACAGTAATTCTAAAATTCCGACAGTAATTATGAATTTACTGTCGGATGTGCTCCGACAGTAAACGTTCAACGATAATTCAATCCGACAGTAAATACTGTCGGAGCTCAGACAGTAAATACTTTCGGATAATCCGACAGTAAACAAGTGACAAACATAACCATTCTGTTAATTTACTGTTGGAAGAGCGTTAATTTTCTGACGGAAATCCGACAGTAAATTAACTTTGTTATTATTTTTAACGGAATTATTGTCGAAGTTCCGACAGTAAATACAAAAAATTTAATTTCTGTCGAAGCTCCGACAGTAAAATATTTCAAAAATAAATTTAATAATTTAATAATTTAATTTTTGTTTCACCTGATATAGCAATTATATATACACAGTCACACACACAAACACACTGCAACAATAAACTATAATTAACAAATTAAACATAATTTAAAATTAAAATATATACAATTTAAAAAATTGAGTAAATGTTATCTATGCATCTTTTCTAGACTTCTTACGGTCGATACTTGTATTTCATGCATGTTTTAAAGGGTGTTGTAGTTAAAAAAGAGTAACTGTATGCCGTTAAGTTTACTCCGCCTCATCCCATATAAAAACGTCGTCCTACTTCATACTAGTTCATGATTAGAGCTTGTGGCGTTTTAAGGTTAACTAAAAACAAATAACATAAATTTGACAAATACAATATCACAAAAAAGCATGTACAAAATAACATATACAAAATAGCATACAAACTTAATAATAGCATACAAATAGCATATATACAAAATAGCAAAATAGCATACAAACTTAATAATAGAATACAAATTAACAAATAATAAAATTTAATAATAGCATACAAATAGCATACAAATTAACAAAATTAATAATAAACTTAATAATACCATACAAAATAGCAAAATAGCATACAAACTTAATAATAGCATACAAATAGCATACAAATTAACAAATAATAAAATTTAACATAATAGTATACAATATCAAAAAACTAAAATTAACAAAATATCAAAAAAATTAACAAATTAATAAACTAACTTAAAATTAACAACTACAATATCAGAAAAATTCAAATAAATACAAAAAAAGGGTAAAAAATTACTGTAAAATTTTAGAGAGAGGTGGCTAACGGCGCGGCAGATCGGCAGCACGGCAGCAGCAGTGCGGTGGAGTGGAATCTGTTTAGAGAGAAAGTGTGTGTGAGAGAGATTATAATTTTAAAGGAAAGAGAGAGAGAGAAAGAGATTACCGGCGGCGGAGGTGGTTTATAACGGCAACGGCACGGCGAAGGAGGGTGAGGGGCGACGGCAATGGCGACGACGACGGAGACGGTGGTGGACGTGTGCGTGTGAGGGAGGGGGGACGGCTGCTGAGAGAAGGACGGCTCAACTGAGAGAGAGAGAGAGAGAGATAGAGAAGAGAGACAGACGACATTCGCGAATGGGGGGAGAGGCTGTTTGATTTGGGTTTTATTTTCAACGTTACTGTCGGATATTCGACAATAATCTCCGACAGTAAATTAAACCTAAATTATTGTCAGCTATTACTGTCGGAGCTCCGACAGCAATATTGATCACAATTTTTCTAGGACTTTAAAAGGGAATATTCGAAGAATATTCCCGTATTACTGTCGGGACATTACTGTCAGAATAATCCGACAGTATTTACTGTCGGATAGAGAGGGAATATTCAAAGAATATTCCTCTATTACTGTCGGTATATTTACTGTCGGATACATTCCGACAGTCATTATTATCCCGCCAGATAATTTAAAATTACTGTCGCAAATCCGACAGTAAACTAAACATATCCGACAGTAAATACTGTTGAAAATTTCCGACAGTAATTAGCGTGTTTCTAGTAGTGTAAGTCTGTCATGTGCCTAACACGTGACTTTAGTTAAGGGCATTTATGAAATTTTATGTGCAAAATTTTTGTAATACTTAAATAATTTATTCTTTTAACCCTTTATTCTTTTTTCTTTCTCTCTCCTCCCTCAATTTTCTCTCTCGTATAACACCTCTAGAAAGAATGCTTGGCAAGAATACTGAGACACCAGAATGCTTGGCCGGCGGCTGGAGCAAGAATGCCCAAGTCAAAACCCTGTTTCGCTCTCCCTCAACGCCACGAACCCCCCCTCCCTCTCGACGCAGTAAGCAACGGCAGCGGTAACACCAACTCGCCACCACACCATCTCGTTACTCCAGCAGCATCTCCGCCTCCAACGCCAGTTCCTCCCTCTCTCCCTTTACTCTGTTCGCCGTCTCATCTCCTTAATTGCTCGCCTTGGAAGATACAGATCAGAAATGCAGCTTTGCTTTTGAGATTTTCTAATTTTTCAGTTTGGCTTTGGCAGGGGATAGGGTTTGTACTGAGTGTTAGATATTCTGAATTCGAACCCGATTAAGGATTGAAAAGACGAAGCCGTTGAGCTAAGTCAACCAATTTCTGGGATTCTGTATTGGGTGAACCCATTCCATAAATTAAACATTCAAATATACCAGTGTGGTGAATTTTAGATGAATGTGTTTGATGTTGATATAGATCTATGGGAGATTTATTTTAGTTGATGGAGGGTTTGAGTTATTGATTCCGTGTGGTTAGTTTCCGTTTGATGTATCTGGTTTTTCTAGATCGAACCTAATTTTCTGTTTGATCGTTTTTCACGAATTCGAAGAAGTCGCCGGAGAGGTGGTAGTGCCGGTGAGTTGGGATTGGGGATGCCGGACAATCTGGGTTTTCACCTTTGTTAAGTGATTGCTTTCTCCTTTAATTGAGATTGGGGTTTTTGAAAATTAGGGTTTGAAGAATTGGTGAAGAAGATGATAGGTGAAACTCCATAAATACCCTTAATCAAAGTCACGTGTTGGGCAGATGACAGACTTAACGGAAAAATACTAACGGCATTCAACAAAAGGACTAATTATGTCTAATTTTGATACTCAAGGGACTGAATTTTAAAACAAAATTCTTAAAGAACTAACCCTAAATGCTTAATAGTCAAGAGAATAGTAGTGTAATTAACCCTTCTTCATAATTACATTTTTTCAAACGGAATAATCAATTACTCACTACCATATTTAAGGATCCTACAATTTAGCATAATCAAGTCAATTATAATACCAAATATACAATATATCCATAAATGAATTAATCTCAATCATCATCATAAATCTTTACAAGAAAGGCAAAATCAATTAGCAATCTATCAAAATCAATTTAACCAAATCATGATAAACTATGATTGATTGAAGTGGATTCTTAAATCCACCAAATTACAAGGAAACTCTTTCTCGATAATTCAAGAACTGAATTTTCCCATAAATTTTCTCGACTGCATCATGTCAATCTCCTTGTAATTTTGAGAGGGTGAGGGCTCTTGCGCTTCGATTTGAGTTTATGTCAATCCCAACACGATCGAGAATGGTAAACTCCATACTCTGCTCTATGGGAGGATGACATACTACCTCTTCGTGGATTTTTGAAAGAATTTTCTTCTTGGTCCAAGCCACGAAAATTGATTTCGTAAATCTATTCTTGTGTGACAAAGTTGCAAAATTCTGGTTCCTGGTGCCTGAATTTCTGCTAAATATGTTAGTGGAATAAAAGTTTGAACCAAAAGAAAAAAAAATTTTTTCTTTGAATTAAAACCAAAATGGGCCGAAAATTTGTAGATTCATCCCTGTGATGTGCGCTAGGTCCGGATTGGTTCGTTTGCACGTCCAAAAACTCGGTTTCAGATCAGCAAGGCGTTCTAAAATGGGTACTGGATGAGCGAAATGGGTCTGTCGGAGAGAATTTGGGCGGATATGCCCAGATTTTAGGACGACGTTTGCTCTGCTGGAACGGTTTCGGGTCTAAATAACATATGCCAAAGACCTAACCTTGGCGGGCTTGTGTTACCATTCTCGTTTTTCTTTCTCTCTTTCTATTTACGGCTTAGTGTCCTAATTCATGGGACTTGTGTTATTATCGTGTCCATTTTGATTTTCGAAATGAAAACTTAAATCAGAACTATCGTGGAACATACGAAATTAGACTAGTTTAAAATGAAATTGTGAAGAAATTAAGGAGATGGGGGTTGAAAAGTAGTGAATTCGATCCGTGTGGCTAAGAAACCTAACCTCCCTCATTTGACTTGCAAATTTCAACTATTCTACTCTTCAATCCTCTATATATGGTCACCTAATGCCATGGACCAAGGCAACTTAAAATATAACCCACCTTCTTACTATAAAATTCTACAACTGATTTATTATCTAATACTTAAAAGGCATAACAATTAGCTAAGACTTTATATTATATATATATATATATATATCCTCCTTAATTAAGAAAAGTCCTTTCATTGCTAAAGTTATGTCCATGACAACATCTATTGCTTCTTACACTTTGATTCCCAGCCTGGAAAACAAAAACCCATCTCATAGACCTCGAGGTTTGTTCGTTGATCGTGTTACATGTTTGGCAATCCAGAATCGGATCTTTGGAAATGGAAACGGAGTCCGTTTTCCAGGTAAACGGAGCTTGTCTTTGCTCAGCACGAGCCAGGGAACGCCAAGGGACTTGGCTGTGTACGCCAGCGTTCCACCAGCAGGAACCGGTCCCCCTTCAAACACTTGGTATTCTCAAAATCCATTTGTGTGTGTTTGTATGTGTGCGTTTCCATTACTCTCAAACAATATAGTATTTGGTGGTCATCTGGAGTTTGTTTGTATGGTTCTTGGTGCAATTTCAAAATTTTGATTGGTATGGGAAAATAGAAATAATTCAATAACATGTTTTCCTTAATTTCTTACAGGAGAAATTGGATTATAGGAATGGCGATAACATTGATTCTACCCTTCTTCACCCACAAATGGGGACCCCTACAGACAATTCTAAGTACGTACTACTACAATCAAAAGCTCGAAAATTCTGCCTTGTGATACACATTTAGTATATATATACCTTGTAACATAAACGAGAGTTTATTAAGTTTTCTGGTTAACGATTTTAACTTTTGATTGAAAGAATAGGAAGAATAGACAACGCGGTAGAAACAGCTGAAGAAGTAACTGACGTTATAGAAGCGGTGGCAAATAAAGTGGATAAGGTGGCAGAAGACATCATCGATGGTCTTCCCGAAGGAGGAAAACTTAGAAAAGCGGCGGATTTCGTTGAAGATGTGGCTGAAAGAATAGCCAAGGATGCTCATGCAGTCGGAAACTTCATCGATCAGGTTAACCTCTTTTTTATTTATCACAATCTTGTCTTAAGCAGCTAGCTAACGCTTTTTGGCTTAAACTAATTACTCCATCAGCAAGGGGATATAAACAAACTAATCTCAATTTGCCATTGAATATATGTGCCAACTTGTTCAGATGACATCTATGATACACATAGGCATTGGAATTATTTTAAGACAACTTAGCTCTTTATTTGTTCAAAGCTGACCAATCACAATGCACCAATCTACTGCAGAGCTGATTGGATGATCTCTAAAAAATATTCCCTCTGTTTCTAATTTTATATTGTTCCATAGATAAAATTACAACATTGTTTTCTTAAATGCATTGTATAATATTTTACTTTTCACTTATACCCTTTCATATACTCCCTCCGTCCCGAATAAATATTATTAGTTGATAAATTGAGCATAGGAATTAAGAAATATAATTAATGATGTGCTGTAAAATGTGTTCTGACAATAATACTCATGAACAGTAATTGAGTTCAATGGTATATTAGGAAGAATGATATAAAATATGTAGATCAAAAGTCTTTAGGAACATTAGTTGGGACATCCCTAAATAGAAAGTATGAACATTTATATGGGACGGATGGAGTAGTTAATACTCTTTACTTTAAATGGTTTATCTTGTGAATACTTTATTTAGTTGGGGGCATAATATGACATTTGTTAATTAATGTTTTCTCTGTGAGTGTGTGTGTGTGTGTGTGTGTGTGTGTGTTTTCTCTTTGTTGGTTGTATTACTTGTATGTATATGTAATATGTTTACTTTTAATTAGCAAATTGATTATGTTGTAATAACAATATATAGTTGAAATGAAAATGTAGGTTGAAGAACTTGAAGAGAAGGTGGAGTCATTTATTGAGCCAGTGGCTGATCATCAAGCTACCAAGGCTGCCAAAATAGAAAATTCGTCTAATGCTCAGCAACTAGACAAAAACTAAATTATTTAAGAAAAAACAAAGAATTATGGGACTTTTAGTTCTGAACTTTGTTTCTATATATATTAGTACTTAAATTGAATTCATTTGTTAAATTGCATGTGTTAACGTTAAATGTACCATACATATGTAATGATTAAAGAGGTACAAATTAAGTACCATCTGTACAAAAAATAAATCATTTTTGTCGTGTAAATGTAGATCTTCATCGACTATCGTACATATAATTAATTGATGATATCAAAGATCTACTAATCCGGGTGTTCTGAAGCATTGTTATTAAGATCACTTGGCGGTAATAGATGGTAAAGATCTCTAGTCGATCGACCCTCTCAACAATCTTGTTACAAAAAATATATACTTTTATACCTAACATGACTAGATAATACTTCCTTCCTCCCCAAAAAAATATATATATAGTTTTATTTCTATTTTAAAGAGAAAATATTTACAGTACAATCCAGAGAAGTTACAAACATACTCCATCCGTTCCACCCAAAGAGTTCATATTTGAAAAGTCTAATAATTAAGGTATATATATATATATATATATATATATATATATATATAAGTGGTATTGAAGTTGGTCATAATTATAAAAATATTTTAGCATGGTTAATATGTTTGTACTACATGAGGAGGTAAATTTGAAAGTTTTATGAAGGTTGTAGGCATAATTTTATTAAGTGGACTCTTTGAGTGAAACATCCCAAAATAGTATAATGGACTCTTTGCCATATATGAACGGAGGGAGTACATAATTCATTGGTGAGTTGAAGGAGATTTCCTTGTCCAGTCGAGCATTGGTCAATTCTTCTTTAATATAGAAATTGCTTTGCTCAATTAGTTTTAATTAAAATTAGGGTACATTACAAATAACCCTCTCAGCTATGGGTTGGATTCGAATTGCCCTACCACCCCCCTCCACAATTATCAATTAAAACAATGTGTCCCCCCAATTATATAATTTTTCTTATTCGCAGTTTCTGTTTAGGTACTATCATTTAAATTGACAGAAAATGCTCATTTGCAACTCACGTGACCATCTTCACATGTTTTTGTAAGAAGGCAATTCAAACTCAACTCATAGTTGAGGATGGTTTTGTAATTTATCCATAAAATTAAGCTCACTTACTTCATGTATTGCTAGGTTTACTCCTCAGAAGTTAATTTAGTACTCCCACGGTACTATACGAAAAGTCATGTTAGCAAATCAAAATTATACTCGAAAAGCCCAGGTAAGGAAAGTAATGCTATGAGTACCTAAAGAGTACCAAAAATTTTACACAAAATAATGTGTCAACTGATGTAATACAAAAAATAAAATTAAAAATCATAATTAATACATCACATCAGCTGTCACATAAGCTGACACATCATTTGGTGTAAAAAATTTGATACTCTTTAGGTGCCCATAACATTACTCAGGTAAGGAAGTCAAATATTTTAAGAATTAGTAATACTTTTTAAAGATATACCATATTACCATTACCTACTAAAATTGTACTCCCTCCATCCTAAAATGAGAATTTATTTTAATTTTTTTATAAAAATTAAGAAAGTTGACTCTCGAACGTTTTTAGTAGCACATATACTGACATACATAAAGAGATGAAGAAATGTCAGTTTTGCAACACGAAAGTTAGGCCTGTTCGAGTGTCCATAGGCACGGTAGGTTAAGTGTTCATGATATTTTTCGTATTTTTTTTTCCTACTAATTCCACTTTTTTTTATTAATCTTTTACAAAATTATAAAAAAATAAAAACAAAGAAAAATAAAAAAATTACAAAACGAATCATCCATGCAAACACGGCATTAATATTTCCGCACGCCACTTCAAGAGACTTGAAAGAATGAAACTGAGTTAAAAGTGGCATATGTTGAAAAAAAAAACTAAATTAAAACTCAAAGAGTCACCATCATTAAAGCTGAGATGTTTGAATAAACAAAGGGTTTAAGGGAAATTACCCATCAGTTTTGGCAACATTTTGAACAAAAAACAATCTTGAGTTCCCTCACCCTAATATACTATTCAACAATATACTACTCTGCAACTTTTTAGTTAGGGTTAATTACACCATTAGTCCCTTAACTATTAATTTTTGTACAATTAGTTCCTTAAGATTTTTTTTTAAAATTTTAGTCCCACAAGTTTAAAATTATCACGCCGGCAATCTTTTTGATGGATGTCGTTAGAAAATTTCCATTAAGTCAATCATGTGCATTGCACATACCATTTTTAAGGGTATTATGGTAAATCCCTAGTAATTAACTCAAGATCAAGTAGAACAAACAGTATCTGTTCGCCTTCTCCGGCGAACTTGTCGGCGACCCCTATTCGACTTCGAGAGTGATTGTCTTTCCGGTGAGGGTCTTAATGAAGATCTGCATCTGTAATCGCAAATTCAAAAAAAATAGACCTGAAATCAACTAATTCAAATCTCAACGAAATGAAATTCACAAAAATTAAATCATGATCAATACCAGATCAAAACGAGAAATTGAAATTCTAAATACCTTGGGAGGATTGGGAGTAACTCTGAAGAACAATTAGAGAGAAGAGGTTGCTATGTATTGCAATGCGAGGTTGGGAAGAGGGATTTGAGGGTCTATTTGTTGGGGGAGAAGGGGAGTTTGTCACGAAAAAGGTTGAGAATTGGGGATGCTAGAGCCGGAGGAAGGGGGTGCTGATTCAATGCGGGGGGGGATGAAGAAAGTCTTTTTTGTCAAGGAGTCGACTTCTTCGACTACTCAGCGTTTACACTCCAAGAAGGAAGGGCTAATGCCAGAGGGAAGGGGTTTACCGGAGATGGAAGATGGCGGCGAGGGACCTACTACTACTGCAGTTTGGGCCTTGACTGAGGGAGGGGTTTGCCCTAGCTCAAGTGGTACTCATGTTCCACAATCTGTGTACTTCTCCTGGAGGTCACAGGTTCGAAACTGGGTTTCGCCAGTTTCAGGGGCGTGAGGAAGGCAAAAACCCACTGCCAGAGGTGGGGAGATCATGAGTTTAAATGGATGTACCCGACTTTCGGCTCCCGCGAGCAGCAAGTCCTGTCTCCGGGCAAGTCTCCCGGAAGGAAGGTCATCCCCTCAACAAAAAGGGCGCCTTTTCTGATGAGACATAATTTTTTCGGGAGGCTTGCCCGGAGACATGCTCTTAACGGGAGCCGGAAATCTTACGCTCACAGGGGTCTCCCCGCTCCTGGCAGTGTGGTTCGAGTGGTGACACACTGAAAGTGGGTTTTTGCACTCTCTCACACCCTGAAACTGGACTTGTCAAGTTTCGAACCTATGACCATGGGGGCTCGCTGCTGCTGCGTTGAAAGAGGGACTGAATTAGGGCTTTTTTTTTTTTTTTTTAAGTTTTGCAAACAGAGAGAGTGAGAGTCATTAAATTAATAAAAATAATTTAAAGGTTAACCTTAATTTAAAAAATAATTTAGCGTTAATGGCACTACAAGTTATACAGGGGTACATGAAATTTCATATAAGCCCTTAATCAAAGTCACGTGTTAGGCACATGACTGACTTAACGGATAAATCCTAACGGCATCCACCAAAAGGAATAAGTGAGTTTAATTTTGGTACTCTAGGGACTTAAATTTGAAAAAAAAATTCTTAAAGAACTAATCGTAAAAAAGTTAATAGTCAAGGGACTAATGGTGTAATTATTCCTTTTAGTTATGAGTAATGCTATGGGTACCTAAGAGTACCAAATTTTTTGCACCAAATAATGTGTCAGTTAATGTAGTAAAAAAAACAAAATTAAAAATTATAATTAATGCATTACATCAGCTGCCACATCAGCTGACACATCATTTAGTACAAAAAAATTTGATACTCTTTAGGTACCCATAGCATTACTCCTTAGTTATTTATGCACATTTGATGTGTGGCTTTTGTGTGTGCAATGTGCAATACAATATACAAGACCATTGACTTTTTGCTCTCCTCTATATATATATATTGGCTGAGATCTCCATAACAGCACAGATTAATTAAACTGTTCATTGCTAAGATTAGATAGAAGAAATACAGAGCCATGTCTATTCCAACATCTAGTTTGAGTACTTGTAGCCTATTATTAATTCATACAAGTCCATGTTTCAAATTCTTCAACCCCATATGTCATCTCTCCGTCTCCATGTGCTCACCATTGTTAGAATAATTGAAATTATAAAAACAAAAATATGCCATTAGAATATACTATTCAACAATATACTACTCTGAAAAATAATTGAAATTACCCATCAGTTTTGGCAACATTTTAAACAAAAAACAATCTTGAGTTCCCTCACCCTAATATACTATTCAACAATATACTACTCTGCAACTTTTTAGTTAGGGTTAATTACACCATTAGTCT
Organism: Platycodon grandiflorus; assembly: GCA_016624345.1. Lineage (NCBI taxonomy): Eukaryota > Viridiplantae > Streptophyta > Magnoliopsida > Asterales > Campanulaceae > Platycodon > Platycodon grandiflorus. Next base: position 34,329,312 of record CM028362.1, read on the forward strand.
CTTGACTATTAACTTTTACATAATTAGTTTTTTAAGGATTTTTTCAAATTTTAGTACCACAAATTTAAAATTGTCACGCCGGCAAATTTTGATGGATGCCATTAGAAAATTTCAATTAAGTCAATCATGTGCATTGCACATGCCATTTTTCAATGGTATTATGCTAAATCCCTAGTAACTCAAGATTAAGTAGAACAAACAAGATCTGTCGCCTTCTCCCAAGAAACTTGCCGACGACCCCCATTTGACTTCGAGAGTGATTGTCTTTTCGGTGAGGGTCTTAATGAAGATCTGCATTTGTAATTACAAATTCAAAATAATTAGACCTAAAATCGACCAATTCAAATCTCAACGAAATGAAATTCACAAAAATTAAAATCATGATCAATACCGGATCAAAACCAAATCAAAACGAGAAATTGAAATTCTAAATTACCTTGGGAGGATTGGGGTAACTCAAGAACAATTAGAGAGAAGAGGTTGCTATGGATTGCAATATGAGGTTGTGAAAAGGGATTTGAGGGTCAATTTGTAGGGGAGAAGGGAGCTTGTCACGGCAAAGGTTGAGAATCGGGATCTGGAGCCGAAGCCGTCGGGGGGATACTAATTCAATGCGGGGAAATGAAGAAAGTCTTTTCTTCAAGGAGTCGACTTCTTCGACTACTCAAAGATTTACACTCCAAAAGGAATGGCTAATGCTAGAGGGAGGATTTGCCGGAGATGGAAGATGGCAACAGGAACCCTGCACCGCAGCTTGGGCCTTGACCGAGGGAGGGGTTCTTTGAAGATGATGGGGGCTCGTTGCTTTGTTGCCGTTGAAAGAGGGACCGAATTAGGGCTTTTTTACTTTTTTTTTTTAAAAAATTGCAAACGAGAGTGAGAGTCATTAAATTAATAAAAATTATTTAAAGGTTAACCTTAATTTAAAAAATAATTTAGCGTTAATGACACTACAAGTTATACAGGGTACATGAAATTCCATATAAGCCCTTAATCGAGTCACGTGTTAGGTACATGACTGACTTAACGGATAAATCCTAACGGCATCCACCAAAAGGACTAAGCGAGTCTAATTTTGTTACTCTAGGGACTTAAATTTGAAAAAATTCTTAAAGAACTAATCGTGAAAAATTAATAGTCAAGGGACTAATGGTGTAATTATTCCTTTTAGTTATTTCTGCACATTTGATGTATGGCTTTTGTGTGTGCAATGTGCAATACAATATACAAGACCCTTGACTTTTTGCTCTCCTCCATATATATATTGGCTGAGATCTCCATAACAGCACAGATTAATTAAACTGTTCATTGCTAAGATTAGATAGAAGAAATACAGAGCCATGTCTATTCCAACATCTAGTTTGAGTACTTGTAGCCTATTATTAATTCATACAAGTCCATGTTTCAAATTCTTCAACCCCATATGTCATCTCTCCGTCTCGAATCACAAGGCCCGCAACGGATGTTTTTCTCGGGCTAACACGAGTTTCAGTCATCTCAGTACTGGTCGAACAGCGCAAAGTTCCAATCACAGATCAAAGATGTACGTACACCCTCTTTTCTATTTTCCGATTTTGAAGCTGCTGCCTTTGTATAGAAGGCTAACAATGGAACTATTTGATTTTTGTAGGGACTTTGTTGTGTACAGCAGTGACCAAGCAGGAGACTTGATTCCTCTGGGAACCCTTCTTGATTCTTGGTAAGTTCAACTTTCACACAACTTGTTTTGTATCTTCATATAAAATTAATCCTTCTATTTTCTTTGATTTTTTAAATTTAATTTCTGGGATTTTGTGTTGTTGTCTGCCATTAATAAGCTGCGGAAATGAATGAGGATAGGAGAATAATTCGGGGAGTTTGTGTGAAAAGAATATTCGTAAGTATCATAACCTTGTTTTCCATCTCACTTTTCTCCTCTCAGGAAAAATTGGATTCCAGGAATTCTAATAACCATCATTTTACCATTCTTCGCCAATAAATGGGGACCATTTGCGAAATTGAAAGGTAAGTCGTTATCAAATATATATAGTAGGATTAACAATTTTTGTTCCAACATAGATTTTATTTTGTCAAAACAAGTAATGCGTTGTTAGAATGAGAATTCTTATCACGACCATGAGACCTATGTGCAGAGGATGTCGATATGGTGGAGGAGACGGTGGTCAAAATAGCAAATAAAGTAGAAGAAGTGGCTGAGGGAGTGGAGAAAGTGGCGGAAGAAATTGCCGACGACCTCCCAGAAGGTGGGAAACTCAAAAATGCTTTGACTTTTGTTGACAATGTTGCCAAAGAAGCAGCTAAGGATGCTCAATTAACTGAAGATATTATCAATAAGGTTCAACCCCTTAAACCCTTCTTTCATTTGCACAGATTGATCATTTTCTTTTCCAGTTTTCCAATTTCATGTCATTTTTCCTTCTTTAAGATTCAAATAGAACGTAAAAGTCATAATAATGTGGTTAGCAGTGGAATATATACTATAGTTACGAAATACAATACTTTTGTGTATAATGGAGGTCCATCTTACATGTTGTGCACCATGTTTAACGTTGTAGTTATATTGTTTGACGATTTTTTAATCCTCAAACACACACACAAACACACATTCTCTCTTAGTATCATGCTAATTTGATATATAATTCAATTAATCAAATAAAACATTGCAGGTGGAAGAAGTGGAGAAGGAGGTGGAGTCACTTGTCGATTCCATTGCTGATTCTGATAAATCCAAAGCGGCTCGAAAAGTAGAGTGACAACTGAGCGTGGACTTAAACCACTTGGATTAATTTAGTGACCTTTGTTTGATTCTTTTTTTTTTTTTTTTATATATATATATATCTTATTAGATTTTCCAAACATATTTAGTTATATTGTCAGATTTTTGGAATGAGATCACTCTTGATTTTATTTTGAAACTTATTTTGCTTTTAATTTTCCAATTTGGAGCATACATCCAAATACAGTCTGATTTATGACCAATATGCTCAGTCAAAAGTTATAATTATTATTATACAAACGGAAAGGAGAAAAACGACTAAGATCTACGATGAGCTACTTTTATACTACCTGCATACACCAGAGCCTTCAAATCTTCAGGGGGCTCATTTGCCCGAATCTTGATCTGCACTTGTTTGCTAAAAAAATCAACACATTTGATTCCCTCGTGCAATCTGTGTTGGATTGTGCAACTAGTTGAATGAATCCACTAGCTAGAGCCTTGATGTCCATGCATGACAGTAGCAAGAGGGTGCTCGGGTCACTAGGTACCTTTGTTAAACTCACAGCAGAAAGAGAGTCTATCTTCACAAAGATATCGCTTTAGCCTTGCAACTTTAATTAAGACTTGATGCCCAATAAGGATAGCGTGGAGCTTAGCTTCAAAGCTCCTCGTGCAAGTATCAATGTTCAAGCGCAAGTCCTAAACAGACCACCAAATTTAATTTGCATCTCAGAGCTCCATGCCTCCATCCTTCACACGCTTCAATCATTGTTGAGCTTGATTTACCAATCAAAGTAAGAAACCAATTAATGAATCTAGTTTGCATAGAAACACTGGGCACAGTAACAGTACCAAAAGCACAATTCATTTCTCTTGCAAATACCATGTATTGAATCTGCCTCCAAAGTCCAAACAAACAAGTAAGGCCTAATCTGCAACAATAGAGTTTTAGGGTCTGTTCATTTCGTGTATGAATCTTATACAATGATACATATATACGAAATTTTGTTTTATAGAGTGATTAGTGATTTAGTTCCAAAGGCTAAAGATTTCACTTTCTAATAGCCAGAACAAGTTAATAGCATTGACATTAGCATTAGCTAACCTCTCTCTCAAGATACAGATTTTTCGTAAAAGCTCTCACTGGCAAGACAATCACCCTTGAATTTGAGAGTTCAGACACCATTGACAACGTCAAGGTAAAAGGTCTAGGATAAGGAAGGAAATTCCCCCAAACCAGCAAAGGCTGATCTTCACCGAAAAACTTGACAGCGATTGTACTCTCGCGAACGACAACATCCGGAAGGAGTCTACCCTTAATTTGGTCCTCCATCAAAGGGATGGGATGCAGATCTATAACGCCCGAGTCCGAAAGTCAAATCTGCTAATGCGTAGCCCACTAAACACATGGGTCAACTAGGTACACCACAAGCCCACCAAAAATTCGTGCATATGTTGGTGAAGGTGTCTACTTATAAGAGACACATTTTTTCCACTTCAATTCTTGACGACCCCATCAAGGCCGAACAGTCACCAAGATCATAGCCCTGGGCGATAGAGGATTCAAGAGGTGGCTCATATGGGTTCAAGAGATGGCTCCTAATGCACCTTCTCCGGTGTAGCACTTTCAGTTATAAGACACATTTCCTCACTTGAATCATTGACATCCCGGTCAAGGCCAAATAGTCACCAAGATTGTAGCCTCGCAACGCACCTTACGTCGTGTAGCACTTTGTCCCGCATTTTTGACCGAGGTTTCACTTTGATACCATTTGTAACGCCGCTAGCCCAAAAGCTCAGCTATGCATGACCCACCCATTGCTCACTAAGCACCTAGGTAACTAAGTTTGTCATAGACTCATCCAAAAAGTTGATTGATGATAACGATGTCTAGCGATAATAGGTGACCACTTATAAAGTACACAAAATTTTCACATCTACTCGATTTAGAATTGGATCAGTATTACAAAGTCTTTGTACCCTTGAGAAGTTGAAAGCTCTAACACAATTTAAATTAAAAAAAAAAAACTAATATTTATTTTAAATTAAAGTTTAGTTTAAAGACCATGAGAAAAAAAAGAAGAAGAAGAAGTGAGATGAGTTGTAGATCAAACAAACAAAACTATAATTTTGTTTGGTGTTTGGATCAAAACTATTTATACCCCTTTTATAATTTTTGGCGTACGTGATTTCTTTTGTGTTTTGTGTCTTTTTTATTTATTTATTTTTGTATTTTCTATTTTCTTAATGATTGGCCCTATAATTTTTTCTCTATTTCTTGTTTATATTTTATTTCGATCATTATACACAAAAAAAAAAAATTTAAAAAAAAGCTCAAAGGCCAAACACCCCACTTTACCCCACCTCACTCGCCATTAAAAAAAAAAGGGTGTTGCTATTCCTACCCCCAAAATTACTTAGCCTACCCACTTACTAAGTCTACCCCCTTTTAAATTCTATACCTCCTATATTACTAAGTATACCCCTTGTTTTCCTATTTTACCCTTTAACCCATCTCTTTCTCTTCTTTCCCTCTTCTTTTGTTTCTCTTCTTTCCCCTTCTCCATTTCCTTCTTCTCTCTCCAAAGCTTCTCTTTACTCCTTTCCATCCCCATTCCCCACAAATTCATTTACTCCGGTAATTTCGATAGCAAAGTCTTAAAATCGAGAGCAATTAATGTACATTATAAAAACCCATTAAAGAAAAAAACCAACCATTGCCAAAGTTGCGAGAAACACAAAAGAGAGGGAAAAAGAATCAATTCACATCCAATCGCTTCCTTCCAGCTTTCTCACACACGACAAGTGGATTCTTTGTAATGCGGTTGAAAATCGTTCTTGATTGAGGATTAGTGTGTGTGTGTATGCGGTTTAATAATTTTTGAAATTTTTTTGAGGAAATCGCAGTGTGCGGACTCGCCGCACACCCTAAGGAATGCGCAGACGGTCCGCCGCACATACCTAGTGGCGTGCGGGGTGCCGCACCGCACATTCTTTAGGGTGTGCGGGGGGTGCCGCACGTATGTTAGGGTTCTTAAAAATTTTAAGGGTAATATAATCTTTTAAAATTGTGCATTTTGTAATAATGGTAAGGGGTATACTCAAAGAAATGGGAGGGTGGGAATAGCACTGCCCAAAAAAAAACAGGCTGCCCCTTTCCTAACGGCTAGCGCTCGCAATCTCCATTTTGAAAACTCAAAACAGATAAAGTAAAAAATAAAACAGTATCCCCAATTACGTTTTCAGACTCAAAACCCTCCTTTTCCGCTCTCCATATTCAGACCAAACGCTATCTGATTACTCTCCCTCTCCCTCGGAGGCTATCGAATTTTCGAGTGATCTAGGGTTTGCTTTGTGAATTCTGGCGATTTCGGCGGTTTTGAATTCTATTGAAGAAACACGAATTTGCAGTCGTTTTTCTTGTTAATTTCAAAAGCGAGGGATGGATCTTCCGCAAGAAACAGACGATTACATTCGAGAATCGATTGAGTACACACTGGGCCTTCCCGTATCTAAACATACTCTCGAGTTAAAGCTTCGAGCCTCCGAAGAAGCCCAACGCCGTCTCCGGGATCAATACTTGTACTTGCAATCCATACTCAAGGACAAAGACGATGTAATCGAGCGTGTTAGGGTTTGTACTTTTCCTCCGTCCCCTACTGCATTACTTCTCAATTTTAGTCTAGTCTTGGAATACTAATTAGGGTTTATTTTAGATGCTTGAATTGTGCTCCCCGTTTGATCAGTTTCCTATCTGTATTGATTTCGTTTTGTTTGTTTGTTTGTTTTCCCAAGAATTCATACCCTTGTTCTGAAGGATTGAGATTAGCCGAAACAAATCCTTAAGGTTTATATTCTAGAACCAATTTTTGTTTCTATTCTCAAAAATTGAATTTTTGGACCCCTTTTTGGAAATTATTGTTAATAATTATGTGCTTAGTTTTCAGTTTAGGGCCTTGATTGTTTTAGACGAATCCCTATCAAAAATTACTTCTATCTTGAATCCACACATTAGTTTTGTGATTTTGGGGAATAAAGACAGAAAACCATTTTGAGAATGTCGATCGAACATGGCTTTTTTTTCCATGTGCTCACCATTGTTAGAATAATTGAAATTATAAAAACAAAAATATGCCTGTTAAGTTTAAATATAAGGTTGCTGCCCAAAGACAAAACAGGAAGTGATATCTAAGCATCCGCAGTTTCTGGGAAAGGGAAACAAAATATACACTTTAAAGGGCTAACCAGAGTGACACCTTAAGTTTTGCTGATGATGATGGGGATTTACTCTTATTAACTTTATGTAGGCTGAATCAAGTATGAATGCGCAAGCTTTGAAGAAGTTTGTTGAAGAAAATCAGAAATTGGCTGCAGAATGCACTAATCTATTGGGTCAGTGTACGAAGTGGGAGAGGGAGTGTTCATTGTATGATCATGATCGAGAAGCTTTGATGGAATTTGGAAATGAGGCTGATGAACGTGCAAAGGAAGCAGAGATTCGTGTCCATGAGTTGGAAGAGGAGCTTAGTAGAGTATCTGGAGAATTACAGTTTTATAAACATCAATCAGAGATCCAGCCGGTATTTATTCTTCTCCTTTTACTGTCAGATTTCTGCACTTGAAGGATATTTTCTCACAAATGATGATACTGATTTTCAAAGTTGATTTTAATTTACAAATGATGATGCTTTCAAGGGATTACTTCCTTTGACAAATAACTTGTGCTGTGACTAACATTGTATGTATCTGAGATATCTACGGATTGTAGGTAGCAGTTATTACGCAACTTAGGGAATTAACCCAGTTGCTTGAGTAATTTTGAGTGGATTCTTATATGAAATTCATAGAGACCTTTTAGCTATGGTTTCATTTAATGCCACCCTTACATGAGCTGCTTTGGTATCTTGCATCTCTTTTGAAGCAGAAGTAACTTGTGATCAGAAGCTTAATCCTTCATTCTTTTGTTTCAGATATATAAATTATTTTTGATGAAAATTAAATATTCTAAATTAAATAAGGGCACATTAGCTACATATAGAACTACACCACACAAAAAAAAAAAAAATGCAGTGACGGAAAAACATGATAACCCCATCCCCATATAGCAGCCAATTCATCTGTAGCTACATATAGAACTACATCACACAAAAATAGAAAACGCAGTGATGGAAAAACACGATAAGCCGCCCATCCCCACATTAGCTACATATAGAACATCACACAAAAATAGAAAACGCAGTGATGGAAAAACATGATAACCCCATCCCCACACAGCAGCAAATTCATCTATAGCCACTAAAGAAACTCTAACCAAATTGAAAAAATATGTTGAGACAAAAAAGGTAAAAGACACACCCATAGAAGAACTATATAACCAAACAGATGTACTCCAAGAAAGCAGCCCTACTATGCTTTTGTGAAGAACAATTTGTCAAAAAAGCAGCTGCTACCTGCGACCTCTTCCCTCCACCATTTTAATTGTTCTTGCTCTGAATCATTGTAATAGAAAGCCTTTGATGGAGAGTTATTCAATATTTACTGAAAATGAAGCTATTGCTTACGCATTCCTGATTGTACATAAGAAACAACTCTTTAAACTGGCCTTCCTCATCTGGACCTCAGCCACCTAACTCCAGATTCTTAGTACTTCTTTCCTTGATTTGTATGGTACCACATCCTTGGACTTTAACAGTATCAGGAGTATACGCATGTATTAGTTGTATTATGTTATTTTTGGTCCCTCCATCCCAAAAGGAGAGGGATGCTTTCACTTATTGCTCTAGTTAAGACAATGATTGGAAATCCATTGTCTTCCTAAAATACCTATGCATTGTGTGGCTAAAATTTAAACTTGCTTTAGTTGATTTGACCTGATAAAATATAATCCACTAACTAATAGGGTATTTAAATCATTATGCTAAAAAGTACTTTCCAAAAGAGGAAATGTCCCTCTCCTTTTGGGACAAACAAAAAGGAAAGCCTCCCTCTCTTTTTTGGATGAAGGAGTAAATGAGTAATTGATTCTCACTCTCTATATCAGAAGATGAGTGTCCATTTTCTGTTTTTTCACCAAAATCAAGGATGTTGACTTTTAGGCCAATTTAGTAGCACATATACATGAATACCGTTAGTATCCATCCTATATCATTACAAGAATGGACACTCATTTTGTATGGCGTCTCATTTTGGGACAAGAAAATTTTTAAAATGGACACTCATTTTGGGACGGAAGTAGTAGTTTATATATGTGCATAGGTGTGTGTATGGCGTCTTTAAACTAGCGTCAAAGTAGCTGGTGGATAGTCATATAATGGGTGTAGCTAGTTGAATGATCATTGACGGGCTATGTCTAGCTGCAACTTACAACATTTAAACTTGATTTTGCTGGTCGGTGCAAGCGAGATCATATGTTGAATTTTGTGCAAGCCTTAGCTGCTGCAAGTCTTGGTAGCCAAATGTGTATTTATTTAGTATTTTTGTCAAATTTATTGCTGGTCGGATCTGTGGAATAATCATGTCGATGCATTTGAATGGGAGAGTATCTTAAGCCTAAAATATTTTTAAGCCAAAGTACACACGGCCTACAGGTCGTCTGCACATTTTATTGGCTGAATTTGTATTATGGTGGCCCATAAAAGAACTTGATCTTCTAATTGTTGAATGTGACCTGATTTCAGCATATTATGTCATGAAAATTAACTTTATATTGGGGTTCATTTTTCATTTTTTGACAAGAAGAATTTAATAATACGCTATCATGGGAAGACCATGGAAAACGAACTTTGGTGTTCTCATTTCATTAATATGCCGCTTGGAGAATAACGATAATATCATTTAAATTTAAATTGGAAATTGGAAGTTAACACCATGGTATTTGCAACTTATAAATTTTGGGAAAAGAAACTGAAAAGCAAAACTGTTAACAATAAGAATTTAGAGCCCGTTTGGTGTAGTGTTTTAAAAACGCAGCATTTTTAAAACGCAGATTATTTAAAACGCGGCTTTTTTCTTTATAAATGCGTTTGGGATATTATGTCAAAACGCTGCTTTTTATTCCCTACTGCGTTTTAAAATCTGCGTTTTGGGAAAAAGCTAGGAATTCCAGCGTTTTAAAACGCAGCTGCGTTTTGAAAACGCTGTGTTTTCTACCGCAGCATTGAAACGCTAAGTTAAGGAATAAGCTGCGTTTTAACCCTGCGTTTTGGCCAAAACGCGCGAACAAACGGGCTCTTAATAATATGCTATCATGGGAAGACCATGGAAAACGAACTTAGGTGTTCTCATTTCATTAATATGCCGCTTGGAGAATAACGAGAATATCATTTAAATTTAAATTGGAAATTGGAAGTTAGCACCATGGTATTTGCAACTTATATATTTTGGGAAAAGAAACTGAAAAGCAAAACTGAGGTTGCTCTAATTTATTTGAAACTTTAGACTTTTTTTGTTGTTGTTGTTGCTGTTATCATTCTTTGTCTCACTTTTCTTAGCTCACTCCTGTTCTGTATAGCTCTGTGTAACGAACGCTATAAATATATGGAACTTGTATATTTGGAGACTGCCAATCATATAACTTTCTTAATTTGTAGGTCGGTGCATTGTCAGAGAGCACCTCTATGGAACACTTTCTGCTCGATTCTCTGCTGTCGACTTTGGTAAGCAAAGATGAAGTTGCATCTGTAGCACGTTCATTTTTGGAGGCCAACAGCAGTGTGGAAGTATGCCAAAGGATGCTGGAAATATGGAATAGGTGAGCCTCTCTCCCTAATTTGCTTGCAGATGTTGAATTTAGGGTAATTCTGCTATGTAAATCAATTAGAAAACCTAGTATGAAGAGCTGCTCACATTTATGTTGGAACCTGTGCTGATGATTTTACTAAAATTTGCTATGTTGACTGTAGCTTGCAGCCTTCAACTCAGAAAGTTCTAGCACTGGCTTCTGATGTCAAGATTCTTCAGAAAGATAAGGACCATTTAAGGATTAACCTAACCAGAGCTGAGGAAGAGGTGAGCCATTCAGTTGGCCAGGTTCACTATTCTGATTTCATCTATTCCTCAATAACTGAACCTGAATCACTTGATGTGCTTAGGTTAAGGTCTTGTTTCAAGAAAACAACATATTGGATGAGGAGAACAAAAGGCTGATGAGGCAACGCTACAGAGAAAGACATCATTCTGGTTCTGGTGGAAATTCTAACAGTGCATCTACAAAGGTGAGCAATGCAAGAAAGCTCATTTGTCTTTTGCTAATTCTTTTCTTTTGCTTTTCTTTTGCTGGCTTCATCTAATGGTTATGTTTTGCTTGTTTTTCTTGCAGAGAAATAAACGAAAATCTAGCCCCAAGACAAGTAGCCCCATTGAGAAAATTAACTTTAGTGATTATGATTCACCGAGGCAGCCTTTTTCCCCCTTGCAACAGAACTCTCCCGAGTCTAGAATGCACAAGAAGTAACTAGTAGGAACTTCCATTACCTGCTTTAATTTTGTTTCTTTCTTACTGATTCTTGTAGTAAACAGGATGTTACACCCCAAGTAACCTTTGATTGAAGTCTATTCTTCAAACTAACATCTGTTTGTGTTAAGTCTGTTGCGAAGTTTCTCTAGTCACAAGTACAGTTCAATTTTTCAAGTACTTCTTGGAGCATCTTAACAGAAACAGTACACAATTGAAATATATATATATATATATATATATATATATATTTTTGTGCAATTACTTATATGGCATCCACAACCCAGTAGTACAGCTCTTCATATATGCTGTTGCATAACTCGAGCATGTCATCTGCAAGACTGTACCTCCTTTGGAATCTTGGAATGAATCTTTGAATAGCATAGAGTGACTGTTACTTTGGGTTTCTTAATGTTTCGCTGTATTGTGTAAATGCCCTACTTTACTAATTATGCCTCTTCTAGTTCTGATTATGTACGCTACCCGAATACCAACGGCATGGCTTAAATATTGCTTGTGTTCAGGTATCCGCTGGTACCCCTCAGTGTTCTAAAAAGTGTGAAACTAGAGTTTGTTAATGAATATGTGTTGCAATGTACCATCAGTTCCTGTATGGCATTGTCATTTGTCACTGCAAATACTGTTGTTGTCGAGGCAATTTCCATATGCTTTTGGCCTTCTGGGTTGGGAACTGCTGGAAATGAACAAGCCCATGTTTACCTTTGTTTCCAAACTTGGATCCATTAACAAATGAGCCTAAAACTGTGTCATGCGCTCTCTGTTTACTCTAAGTAAATATCTACATATTGGTATTTACTCATGGTTCTACTATTTATACCCGTACTTGTTGCATTTCAAAAGTGATACAATGTTTTAAAAATCTCTCGCAGGCGCCAGACCTAGGAATTAAGGCATAATTACTCTAATCTTTGATTTTTTTTTTCTTAATAAAACCTAATTAACAAGCATTAAACCTTTAAATATGCTAATTGTAAATAATCACCAAATAATCTAAAATTAATGTCATATTACGAGATTAACAATTTGTATCATTTCAAAGTTTAAATCAACACAACAATAATTAATATCTCAATACACCTTGATTTTTTTTAAAAAAGCGCCAAAGCTTTAAAATAAATTAAGCGGATTGGGCGCCTAGGTGCCGATTTCAGGTTCGGGTATTTTTTTGGCCAATTTGCTTAATTTTTTGGTGCCTGGGTGGCTCCTAGGCCGACTTTTAGAACATTGGATACAAATACTCCCTATGTTCCCAAAACAGTGTCATGTTTGACCCGACACACAGATTAAAAAAAAATAATTTACTTGATTATATATATATATATATATATATATATATAAGTGGCTCTATTTGCACCACATTTTCCTATTAATACACCTACCATGAAAATTTTACACCAACCTAATATCTAAACACACCACCCCATGTTTCTTTTTTTACCCCTTCCTAAATAATTCATTTTTCTAAACCTAACCCACCACCCTACACACACACACATGGACGGCAGCCTCCCCTTCCCCCCTCCCTTCCTTCTTCTTCCCTTCCCCATTCCGACAGCCTCCCTTCTTTCCCTCATTCCCTTTTTTTTTCTTCACTCTAAAACTAACCCCCCTACCCGGCCCCCAACACACACACGACAGGAAACCCCCCCTCTCCCTCATGTCAACCTCCCCTCATCTCCCTCATTCTCCCATCTTCCCTCTCTTTTTTTTCTTCTCCTATTTCCTCTTTGAAACCGTTGAAAAAAATTTGGTGATTTTTTGTTCGGGACTAGGCTACTGAACAACGGGGGGTTGTTCGGTTAAGGCGAGCCGAACAACCCCCGGTTGTTCAGTAGCCCAGTCCCGAACAAAAAATCGCAGGATTTATTTCAGGGGGGTGGGGTTGGGAGAGTGGAAGAATGAGAGAAGGGAGAGGGAAGGGGAAGAAGGAAAGAAAGGAAAAATGGGGGGGAGAACAGACCAAATTTGAAAAGAAGGAAAAGGAGGGGGTTGTCCGGAGGGGTTACTGAGAGAGAGAATGGGGAGGGGGAAGAAGAAGAAGGAAAGGAAAAAAGAAGGGTAAATGAGTCTTTTTAAACAATGACATTTTTGTAAATAATTTTTAAGAGGTATATTACTAGTAAAAGGTGGTGCAAATAGCGCCACTATATATATATATATATATATATATATATATATATAACTTTTTAATGACCATAAATGATTTTACTAAGCATATTAAAATAGGAATTCAAACTAAAGGATATGAAAGCACTGAATCTGGAGAAAATTTATTAGTAACCTTAGGAGTATTAGGAAGATGTTCCTCTACCTCTACCACTAAATATAAAATTTATACAGATAAAATAGTAAGTTTAATAAGCAGTAAAGGAATAAAAATGGTTAAACCTAAAGACTTTTCTACAGAAGATTTAGCAGGATTAGATTGGAATATTAGTAAGTTTATCCAACCAAGCCCTTCAATTATAACTCCTAGTGAAGCTATTACTTACACTGATAGATTAGGCAATACTAGTCTAACATTTTCCCAGTACACTCCCTTACCAACACCAGAAATAGAAGAAACAGAAGTCGAGGAAGTTAACTTCATGAATATAGAAGTAATAGAAACTCCAAAAATAAAAAGAATAATTTATCCAAAAGAATTAGAAATGAAGTTAAATGAAAAAGAATTATTAGAATTGGAAGAACAAATGTTTAGAGCCAAACAATTAAAAGAAGATGAATGTTTAGCCTATGATGAAGAAGGAAATATTTGTGTAGAATATTTTGAAGAAAGTAATGAAGAATTAGAAGAAAATTCTAAAACCAGCTCCCTTAATACAGATATAAGTTATCAGAAAAATTTAGTAAATGAAGAAGAAAGTGTAACTTGGTTAGGATTGTTCAGGTTCCCATACTTTTTTTTTTAAAAAAAAAACACTAGATCCCTGTATGCTCTATCTTAATCCTTCCAGAAAACGAATTATTTTAAACATAAGTTTCCTATTCCTTTCCTCTACTACAGTACATGGGTCTTACAACGGCTCTTCATCCGGCCTTTTTGCCCAATCCATCGTAGCCTGAGTCACTCGGAATAGTTCGCCAATGTTTGAAACAAAACATTTTATGGAGTATTGATAAATAGATTATATAGGGAGTCGTTCACAAATATTAACAAGACTTAATTTTGAAAATTGAACTTATATTAACAATAAACTGCTGTACATATTTTTTGGGGAACAAGAACCTATGTATATATACATATATATATATATATATATATATATATATATATATATATAAGGATAGTGTGTTTTCCAAGAATATTCATGTGAGAATGGGGCTCATAAATTAAAATGGGAATCAAATTAAGATAAAATGGTTAAAGTATTTTCCTAAAAATGAAAGTTTAGAACCAGAACCTTTTTTTTTTCGGGACGGACTAAAAAAGAAAACATGTCTTCCCCGGTAGATGAAGGTTTATTCCAAGTCACAACATAAGAGCTTCGTTCACTATCTTTCTTTGATTGTTTTGATTACAGATCAAGATTAATTTATATCTTTCTATCTTCTATTATATCTAATAATATGGATAAGATTTATTTATTTAAATGTATATTGATTAGATCGCGGCTTGATGTACCAAATATTTTCACTTCCTTGCATTCGAGATTTTTGTTCTGACAATGATATGGAGAATGGATGCGAGAAATAGACGACTCTTTTCTAGGAATGGAGGGTAGGGGTGAGCAGAATTTTTCAAAAATCGGACCGGACCAATGGAACCGGACCGAACCAAAAAAAGTGGACCGAACCAATATTTTTGGTTTGGTTCTGGTTCTGATTTTTAGTAGAACCGTTTATTTGGTTCGGTCCCAGTTTTAAACATTTTAGATTGGTTCTGAACCAGACCGGACCAATGTGTATTACAATATATATATATATATATATATATTAATGTTTAAAAAAGTTTAATTTCTATTTCTAGTTTTGTGTAAAATTTCTTATTGGGTATAAAAATTCAATGGACAATGGAAGTATGACAATATGACTGAGAAGCACTTAGCATTATTGTGTGTGTATTATGCATTTGCAAACATTTTTCTTCCCCTATTCTCTATTAGCAAAGTTGGTAATTTGTTGATTACAATATCATAACATTTTTAATTATTGAATGATCGATGTACTATTATTCTTTTTTCTTTTGTGAGCTTGTTTGTATTTTTAATATTTTATCATTATTGTATACTTTTTAATTGTTGTATGAAATATTAAATTTTATTATTTATTTGTCACCTCAAAAAATTAAAAGAGGTTATTCCATTAGAATCGTAAAATGTGCAGGACTGAACCAATTAAAACCGGACCGAAGTCTTGGTTCTCATAAATCTTGGTTTGGTTCTGGTTCTAAATTTTTTAAGAACTGGAGTATTGGTTTGGTTCCGATTCTCTATTTTTTTACGAAAAATAGACCAAACTGGACCGTGATCACTCCTAATGGAGGGAGTACTAAACTTGAGAGAGTAGCCGAGGGAGCAACTTTGTAACCCTTGTAACGTTCAAATGGTCTTGTTTGCAACCGTGTATCCCCTTTATATCACAGGAAAATTGTATGTTAGAGTAGAAATCGTTTTGTTAGATCGCTACACTTGATTGTTTGTATGTGAACATGGGTTGTAGTTATGAATGTGATAGAAAATTTCAAGCAACCATACACTAACAGGAAGTAAAATCTACAAGGGAGTTCTCTTGCAAAAGCAGAAAGTAAAAGGGAGTTCTCTAGCAAAAAATATATATATAATATTGCGGTGAACGTGGATCGAACACGTGACCTTCAGATCTTCAGTCTGACGCTCTCCCAACTGAGCTATCCCCGCTTTCATTGTTAAATTTAGATCTTTAAAGTATTTAAATCTTTATTTTTTGGCAATGCATGACCTTATCCACCAAACTAACTACTCCGCAATAACTTCTCTCCCTCCCTTTCTTTCAAAAACCCCAACCTTCTTCACAGTGAGAATTCAAGTGAAGAGGTTGCTTATCAATGGCGTTACTTCGCCTTCTATGTCATCCATGGACCTCGCAATTCTCAACCCAACAATTAATTTCCTCCTCTATAAACCAACACCTCAAACCTCCCCAACTCAATTCCTCTCTTTATCTCTCTACTTCCCCAATTTCACTGCTATCTCTTAAAACCTCAGAACCCAACCTTTTTTCGCTCTTCGTTGTCTCTTCTACTTCCCAAACCCAACCCCAAGCCGAAGCCGAAACCGCCATTGAATCCCCTCCTCAGCAAGAAGAAGATGATGAAGAAGTTTCTAAAACCAGATTGCTCGCCCAGAACGTCCCCTGGTCTTGTACTCCCGATGACCTTCGTCCCCTTTTTGAAAAGTACGGCACTGTCGTCGACGTTGAGGTTTGTTCTGCCATTTTTATTTTTTAGCTGTTTCTGTAATCTTGGTCTTTGTTTGTTTTTGGTTTTATTCAATTGGGTGATTAAGTTTTGACCATTTCTGTAACTGGATTTTGTTAAATTTTGGTTTTATTCCAGTTGGCATTTCATCTTTACAATTTCTGTAACTGCATATGATTCCTTTTTTTTTTTTTTTGCTTTCCTGAATTGGGTTTTTGTTGTTTGTTTGATTATGTTGTTAAGCTTGCCATGTATAACAAAACAAGAAACATAGGTCTAGCGTTTGTATCAATGAGCTCACACGAGGAAGCGCTGGCTGCTCTCAATAGTCTCGACTCTTATGTAAGCATATTGAATTCAAACTGTTTTGGAATTTATTGTATGTTTTAAAGGTATTTTGATCTTTCTGGAGCTTGACAAGTTATTGTTATGTGGCTGGGGCTTAGGAATTTGAAGGTCGACCTTTGAGGCTTGCTTGGGCAAAGCCACGCAAGGAGAAACCTTCTTCTCAACCGAAACCAAAGCCAGTGCCTGTACACAATTTATTTGTTGCAAACTTGCCCTTTCAGGCAAGGTCCAAAGACCTTAAGGAGTTTTTCCTCTCTGAAAATCATAATGTTGTTTCTGCGGAAATTATATTTGATGAAAATCCTAGAAGGTCTGCTGGGTATGGATTTGTTTCCTTCATGACTGTGGCGGAGGCTAATGCTGCTCTCACTGCTTTTCAAGGGAAGGTAATATTAAGTTCAATGAGACTAGTTATTTCTTTTATCAGAGTTATTGATCTCTGATTGTAATGCTTGTTGGATTGTTTATTTGAACTTTGAAAGGTGCAAAATTTTGTTGGTGTGAACATTTCTTAGTCAGAAACTGTTGCCTTGCAGATGTTTATGGGGAGGTCACTTCGTGTGGCAAAAAGCAAAAAGTTTCTGAGACCAGGAACAAAAGCGGCTATTCAATCACAAAATGCTACAAGTGTATCGCACCCCAATGCCGAGGAACCAGCCAAAGTTGACAAAGTTTAAGCTTAACCACTGTTGGTGAAAGAAAGGTTCCACATTTTAGTGTACTCACATGTGTTTTATTTAGTCAATGAAATACCTATAGTAGATTATTTATGATTTGAGTTTAGTTTATTACGACTTTAGCTGGTAAAAGTTGCAGTGTACTCTACAGTTCTTTCCAATTACTGATATATGAATTTTGTCAGAGTAGTATAAAATACAATTGTAGTTTCAACCGATGTTAGTACAATTGCAATATCCGTATGTATGCATGCATTAAACACATTTAGTGAAGGGAAGGAGAACCTCAGTAGAACGTCAGTTTTCTGGTCCCTAGAACAACATACGCAAGGATACCTATCAATTTCATTGGTGCTATATGCCGCTCCCTTCTGGCAACCCTTTTAATTTTACCTTAATGAACTGTCATAAACTCATAATTATTAAGTATCATCTTTATTTATTCTGCGAAAGATGATCAATTGTAACCATGCAAGTATATTGCTGTAAAAGCCAATCAGTACTTTTGACACCATGCAAGTACATTGCTGTAAAAGCCAATCAGTACTTTTGACAAGTTCATATTTCCATTATGGGTTGCACTAAATTAAGTATTACTTCAATTGTGATGTTGTTTCTCTCAGATTATATAGGTGAACCTCTGGTACTCTTGGAAATATTGCTTACCTGGTGCAGTCACCTCAAGATTTTTGATTGACCAGGATTGACTCGACTGATCAGTGATTACTGGGCTTACCTAACGCAGATGTCCCTCAAGTTGGGGATTGCTAAAGAGATCTCTTTACAATTTATAGATATCAAACCGGATTTAGGAAGAAAGGACTAGGAAATGAGAATGAAGAAAGTATGAAGGGAATGTGATGAAGTAGTAAGAGTGCATTAACTGCCTTGATCAACAATTGCCTTAGAGGATACCAAGGAGAAAAAGGATGTTTCTAGTCTTTCTTCCTGGAGACAGTGCAAGATCTAACAACTCCAGCATTTTCCTTTGTTCTTTTATTCAACTGTTTAATTATCTTCTCAACCGAATCTTGGTCACTTCATTGGTGGGGGCCTGCTCATATTTCCTACACCAAGCAGAACTTTATAAATGAAATGTGCATTTGTTATAGTTTTCACCAGCGAGAATAGGCTGATGAATTGGCATTTCAAAGGAGGGTGTTTCACATGGTCCTGAAAAAAAGCTCCACCTTTATGTAGGACTAAGGGTCCATAGGTTTTGTCAATCGTGAGAAGTTTGGGATTACCCAGTTAAGCCTGTTACCTGTGTGTTGATAAATTCTCTTGAACAGAGCTATTCAGAATCTTTGTTATAACTTTAAACATGGAGAAAGGAGATCGGGATTTATAGGCGAAGACTGGTATAGTTGCAACTTGTTGAGAATGTTGAGCTTCCCATTGGGAAGATAATTGAAGATGCTAAATTTAGAAGGTGAAATAAATTGAATTTGTTGTTGTTAAAGCATGATGTACTTTGTTGGGTCTTCTCTCTAAGAGTTTAAGCTTTTTGGATTTTTTTGCAACATAGAATCACAGCGCTAGTTTGGCTTGGTCTGGGTTCTAGTCACCCCCTTGCATTTCTTTCCCGAATTATTGTTAGTGCACAAGTTGACTTTCCTTGTGGATTGTGATGCACCTTGGTTTATATTGTTGAGTCCTCTCTCTAACAGAATTCAACTTTCCTTGGAACAAGATGAACTTAAGAGCAAACTTATGCTAATTGGAGTCAAGAGGTCAATCTTCAATGCAGGGTAGGCATCTCCCAGTTTTCATTTATCGAGGCCGGCATACCATGGTGGAAGCCATGCTGGAATCTGTTGAAAAGAGGCCATGGAATATGTTTACCTTTTTTGAAGAAATCTTTTGGCCTTCCCCGTTGACTTACTCATGTCCTTGTTTACTATTATTATTACATAACTTGAGAAGATGCATCATTTAGGAGATATGTGCCCTGTTTGAGCTCCAAAACCCCCCTCCATAGTTTTTTGAGTTTGAGTGTGCCTTCTTTTTATTTTTATAACTCAGAAACACATGTTAGGGCCAAAAATATTGTGTTGGCATACTTTGAATTTACATTGTGGATCTCAATATGCAGCTGAGATCTTGGCATACTTTGATTTTACATTGTTAGTGTTTGGATAACTACCATAATATGTTTATGTTTCCATTTAAAACAACAATAATTATCTCACTTGCGCTGCCATTGAGCTGAATTACTTCAAGTAAACTTGTTAGGGCCAAAACTATTGTGTTGCTGATTAGGATATGGCTTTTGCCAATGAACCATGGGGGTTGGAACCGAACCGTTAAGTATTTTTGACAAGATTAAGGTGGAGTATTTAGTTGTTGGAGCTGTATTGGTAGTTAACTTAGCCTGAAATGAAGTTATAGTTCAGTTAGGTTATCTTTTCAGTCGATCTTGAGTGATCCTCCAACCAAATTCTAAATGAGTAGTTTGACTTTTCTCTCTGGAGTAGTTTTGTTCAGGCATTTACTGTTTTACATTTTACGGTGACTAGTAACTTAAGAATACACTATTATCTCTATTTTGGTATGTCCTGGATTGCCAAGGTTAGTCTGTGATTTCTTTTTGAGTTGGAGTTGGTGAAATGAGAAGAGAAGAAATGCCATTTGGGGAACAGTTACTCTTTACTGATTTGGGGTTGAGGGGTAGCCACAGATCGAAAGCAGGCTTTTTTGTTGTGCACCTCACCTGTTTAGGTTATTCGTTTTTTTCTCTCCCTCTGTTTCCTGTTCATAGAACCACAGATGCTTCATTTGACTTTTGCAAGTTGAAGGTAGATGGTATGATAGCCTTGAATGCTTCTTAAGGAAGCAAGTTTCAAGCTTCAACCCTGGTGTAGCCATTGTTTGGTTGTTGTAGTATGTTATGAGAAATAAAGAGAAAGTGAGAATGAAATAACAAGCTGTTGCTCAGGCTTGAGCTATGAGGCTTTTGTTGTACTATATGCTTTAAACAGAGCCCGAGGAGGCATAGGATCGATTCATTTCAACATGGGAAAATGAGTTTTACTTTGAAACGCTTGTAAATATCCCATATTTCATGGTGTCTTTAAGGACTCTCACAAACCTTTCTCAAATCCCTTCTTGGCCTATATGTGTAGCATGTAATTTAGTCTCAGCAGTAACATATCATTGGTCATTGGTAATCTTGACAATTAATCTGCCAAATGAAACACTGAACTTTGGGTGGGATCGTTAATTTCTAAAGTTCCTCCCAAACCTTATCAGGGATAGAGTTTGAAATCCAGGTTTGCTATTACATGAGCAGAATTTACAGAATTCTCCCTTTGTTGAGTCCCAAAACCCAGTATCATTCACCTCTTAAAAGCTGAAAATAAGGATTTCAGAATTTTGGTTGCTAATGTCTTTTTTTTTATAGGTAAATAGAAATATATAACCAAAAGGCGTCAAACCAGGTGACGCAGCCTATGGACACTAGGAGTATACAAAAATAGAAGACCTAGGCTACAGAAAAAACTATCCACAAATTCTACAAAAGAATTAATAGAAGGCTCAGCTCACTCTGTGCACATTGTGTGAATGGTGGATTTCTTCAAATTAGAAATGGACGTTTCCTCATTCTCGAAAACCTTGCGATTTCTCTCCCTCCAAATAGTCCAACAAACTCCCAAGGGGCAACTTCTCAAATACAATTTCTCCTCTTGCGCTTATGAAGAGACCAGCAAAGGAGGAGTTCCTTAACTGAGCCTGGCATGACCCACGAGAGATTGAATTGATAGAGCAGAAAATTTCACAGAGGGAGCTCGCTCGCCTCCGGACAGTGAAGCAAAATTTGGTTGACACTCTCCCCGTTCCCCTTACACATAAAGCACCAGTTGACATAAGTATTTTGACGAATTTGCAAGTTGTCCCTCTGAAAATAGCTTCAGTTGTTGCCTCCCAAGCGAAAAAGGCCACTCTCCCTGGTGCCTTTGATTTCCAAATTACTTTCTGAGGAAAAAAAGCCGTGTTACTGTTTGCCAAAATGTGAAAATAAGAATTAGAAGTGAATTGTTTACTCTTGGCTCCCTCCCATAGCACCCTGTCTTCCATGTTGCCAACGATCTGCTGGAATAAAGTTTCTCGAGAAACTAGACAAAAGATTCCATCTCAAGACTGTCTACTAAACATGGGACTCCAAGTGGCAATACCTTCTTCAAGGTGTAAAATAGAGTTACTCATCACTTTCTCATCGGCTGCTATGTTAAATAAGTTTGAAAAAACTTTCCACAGTTCCATGTCACCACAGCACTTGTCTTTCCAAAATTTAACAAAGAGTCATTCCGTATCTCAAAAGAAATATGCTGCTCAAATAAATCTCAACCTTTCCCGATCCCTTTCCAAACCCCCACCCCGTAGGGAGTAGAAATCACATTGGGAAACCACAAATGATCCCCTTGCTCACCACCACTTTCCTCCATAGAACATTTCTTTTTACCATGAATCTCCATAATAATTTACCCATCAAAGCATCGTTGAACGTCCGGAGGTTTTTAATTCCTAAACCTCCATCTCCACACTGGAACATACTGTTTCCCATTTAACCAATTGATACTTACGCTCCTCCATCGGGCCTTCCCCCAAAAAAATCTCTTTCCAGCTTCTCTAATTTCTTTTAGTTACTAATGTCTACAGGGATGTCGGAGAACATATTGTGAATCACCTCTTTATACCACCGATTTTCTCTTATAAGTTGGTACACCCAAATAAATAATGTGTTATGTAGTCTATATTGGTGTGTCATATGCGACTTATCCCTGAATCCAGTAGTCTTCACAAATCATAATATCTCTTCTGTTACTTGCCAGCGCATGCAGATGAATTACATCCTTCCATCTAGAATAGCATGCCATGGTGATGAATAATTATCACTCTGCACTTTGCATGAATGATATCACCTTGAACAATATTTAGTTCTCAAGGCGTACAGTCAGTGAATAGTCATTGGAGAACGTCATCCAACTTTTCTTGGTCAGTAATGCCTGATTTAGGAGTCTGGACTGACTAAAACCCATGACACCCGTTCTTTTTGGTTGTTATGACCAATCCCAGTTTGTTCAATGTATCTTTCACATTCCCAAACCACCAGAATCTTGCCAAGATATGTGATCTCGAAAGAACACGGGCTGTAAACACAATATAATCTGCTATGGTTGAGCTCTATGACAGGATAGTAAAATGAAATCATTTGGCCTTTATGTGATAAGTCGTGACACATGCCCAAAAATCCATACAGGGAGCGGATTGAAACTTGGTCAATTAGAAAGCTTAGTTCTTCTTTCCAACTAAAGTCTGTAGTTTTGTACGAGAAGTTTTCTTACCATTAAGACATCTGCCTGAATCATCGAGTACTTATTTCTGCTTCTTATGATGAGTGAGAAAAATTGAACATGGACTTCTTGATTTTTCTACAAAATGCTTTAGTTCAGTTCTTTTGGTTTGAGATAGCAGGCATACTTATTTTACTATATATGCATGCTTATTTACTAATGGTCTGATATCCTTTTACCGAAAGTTCGGACGATGATATTCATTAGTTGGTATCTTGGACCCGTTTAGGGGATGAAAGTGAAATGATCACTCTTTGCCTACTGTAGTTTGTACACACATTCACGCACATGCAGAGTCTATATATGATGCCGCGCATGAGACCATGTTTATAGGTATGGTGGGTTTAACTCTGTAGACTCCCTCTCCCCTTTAATTTAGTTAGTTTACTGATATTTTACACAGAGAAAATCTCATTTTAATCTGAAAATTCTAATATATTCCACATTTCTCCTTTGTGATAACATTGTATTGCTCTTCTTTTATCTTCTTGCGAGTGCCATACAAGTTGACAGTTTAAAGTTTATATGTTAGTTGACCAAGTGTTATGTCTTATAAGCTGTAGATGTTGTGATGATCATCAGAACTAGCAAGTTATATATGCTTTCTAGCATGAAGTGCAGGACTCTTGTTTGAGGGCGTATTTTCTGGAGAAAACGTCCTACGGTTCAGTGAATATATACATTATTTTTGGCAGGTGAAGCAAGTATATTTCCAGGTAAGAAGAAAAGATAATAAAAGCAGTAGTGATGTTGAGATTCTACCAAAGATTTAGGTAATGGTTGAAGATGGAACAGGGATTCCTTAATGTTGGGATAAAGTGGTGGTCAAAAGTTGAAATGATATTGTTCTTGGCCCCATTTGAATCTAAAATCTCTTTGAAAACTACCTAGCTAGACGAAAGCCAGTTGATCGAAGTTGGTGATGCCTGGACTGTGAGTAATTTTTACGTTTGAATCATATTGCACTTTGACCATACTAAAGGGTTATTAGTTTGGAACTATAAGGTTGTTGGATTTGTTAACTGAACTAAAGAGAAAGAGACTTGATCCCTAGCTCAAGCCTCTTGTTTTGGTGTGCCTCCGATCCAGAAGAGTCAAGGACCTTGCAAATGTCAGTCCATTTCCGTTTGAACAACGTGATTTTGTTTCAAAGTACCTACCGAGAAAGTAACAACATACCCGCCCTACTAGGTGAGCATGATTTAACTTGTAAGATAATTCTATCAACAAGAAATGAGCTAGCTAGAGTTGGTGATTTTAAGAAAAGAATTACCCTCTCCTCCGTACCAAATGAGTATTTACTGTCAAATTGTCTGAAATTTGTCCCTATCATTGTGAGATGTTACATAGGAGGAGGCGAGCACAGTACTAGTAAGAAGCCAGCCGGCCATAGTTAACGGTGCGTAGAAGGTAGTCGGAAAAAGATTGAAATCCAGATTTAGCTAGTGGTGAAAACTAAGTAAAATTCTATCCCAGCTGGTCTTTGGTTTGGTTCCATCGGATACTTTTAAGTATCCTTAAAAGGAGCTCCTACCTAGTACGAGGGAGGGCTATAAGCTAAACGAAAGGGAGTTAAATTAGAGTGGGGTTGGGTTGGGTTGGGGCATCAAAGTAAGACCCTCAACGGCCTTTTACCAAACCCACTTAAAAGCAACACTTTGATTGATTGATTGATTGAGTTTGGCATGTGGGTGGGGTGGGGTGGGGTGGGAGATTTTGGTAAAGTTTAGTCAATCGTTTTTTGACAGTTTGTATTTGTGTTTGTGTACGAGAGAGAAATGCAAAGGAGGAACTGGTCACCTGCTTAGGTGAGTTTTCTGGATTTAACCAATCCTAAAAGCTGGTTTGTTTCGTAATAGACTCACTCACTCCAAGCTTTACAAAGTGTAATTAATGTCTACATTCGATTCATTTTTATGTTCCTTTAGAGACACTAAAAGAGAAAGAGACTTGAAACGAACTGAAGTAAAGGTTTAATAGTGGGTGGGTCTCATTTATTTAATTTTTTTTAATTATTATTTTCTTTTTGTTAGCTTACAATCAGTAAAGGTTTTAAAAAAAAAAAATACACTAATTTTGGAACATTTCAGAATAAAATAGAAAACATTATGTGTAAGATAGGATCTATCTAACCAGTAAATTTGTTTCGGTGGTTATGCTATCTATTAAACATTTAAATTTATTTATAAAATATGGCCATTTGGAATAATATAAATATCAACTAGCTAGCTAGGTTTGATTGATCTGGCAATAGCAACTACATACCTTCTCTTTTTTGTTGAAGGGCTCCACGTTTTCTTTAAATTTGTATTATGAAATATGGCTTTAAAAAATGAAAAGCCTTTTCTCTCTCTCTCTCTCCACTTTCCAGTAGAGAAAAATTGAAAAGGAAGAAGGTGATGATAAATCACTCTCGTCTTGAAAGTGATGATAGCATATGTATCAAATAAGAATTAATGATAGTATGTGCAAAAAAAATAATTCAAAATATATTATACTCCATCAGTGACGAAGCCAGGAATACAGCTTTAGGGGGGCCAAGTAAAGACTTAAAAAGTGTGCAAGGGTTTCAATCAGTTGTTACTCTTGATGTACTCTAAAAAATTATTCGATATAAAATATTTTAAAATTAAAATAAAGTCGTGTTAATTATAAAATATGCTAAATCTTTTTAAATGTAAATTGTTTTACAAATTACCAACACCTCTTATTAGCATCTGTATATTGTTTTCATTTAGTACAATTATTGTTTTTGAACTCCATTTAGTATGATTATATCAAACTAAAATAATCCAATTAAATTGCGAGTTTATGTAATTTAGAGTGTCGTATTAGATTTATGTGTTATTATTATTTTCCTTCAATTCTATAAAGATAATGATACACAAAGTGAAAAATGCTAACCTACTTTTTAAAACCCACACATGTGGTGCAAATAGATCCAAGTATTTTTGTTAGAGAGAGAGAGGAGAGTGATCTCCTTGCGCCACATGTGAGGGTTTTAAAAATATGTTAGCATTTTTTACTTTGTGTATCATTATCCAAGAGCAAAGTCAATATACTTTTTCACCTTATAATTTAGTTCCCATACAGCCGTAAACATCGTCCGAATATGTCCATTTTGACATGTGTAAATTTTATACATTTAGCTTAATGAAATTTAAATATGCAATCTTTTCGTTCAAATTTAAAATATAGAAGACAACATGTAATGAGAAGAAAAGATAACACCTATTAATAAGATTTTTTTTATGAAAATAAACTTTTTTAATTTGCACATGAATTATGTTTCGTTTTACAATTTATAAACAAGTTTTGAACTTAGCGAACCAAATTGATCTTGCACGCTTCTAAATAATTATTGAAACCTTTTTTAAAACAAAGTCCATATAAGAAATTTTATTTATTACTCTATTGAGAAGTGAAGGGGGGCATAATAAAAATACAAATTTGTAAAAACCTTGAAAGGGGGTTAATTGTATAAACACAAAAGGCTAGGGGGGCCATGGCCCCCTTTGGCCATATAGTGGCTTCGCCACTGTATTTCATCCGTTCTAGGTAAAGAGTCCACTATATTATTTTGGGATGTTCTATTCAAAGAGTCAACTTTAACAAATGATGCTTACAATATTTACAAAACTTTCAACTTTACCCTCTGGTAGAAACATATTTACTATGCTAAAATATTTTTGTAATTATGATCAACTTTAATATTACTTATATATTTCTTAATTGTTAGACTTTTCAAACGTAAATTCTTTGGGTAAAACAGATGGAGTATTATTTATGACATGGTGTAAATAATATTTTCATAAAATATTATTATTTGTTAGGAATCTTACTATTTTAGATAATATTTGCCATCAGAGTTGGTAAAGTAATGAAATTACTGAGCAAATAATATATATCACTGCAGTAGAGTAGAGTAGCACTCTACTCACTCTATCAACTGTGATGATACTTGTGGGCGAATGGGTCAATAATAATATATATATAGTATGATATTATTTGTTTTTGCAAAGAAAATCATCATTGTTGCATGTTCTTGATGAAGCTAATGATTAAGCTAGATTGGTATTGTTGTTTGGTAAATGAATGATGATAGATAGATATATAAAAAGAAGATAAAGAAATTAAATTCCGGGGACAAGCAGTAGGTATTGATTCTGATTCTAACTCAACTCTCAAGTCATACCAAGGAATGTTCACCTTTACAACTGTCCTCCTTTATTTAGTTAGTGAACCAAACATTATACTAACTCCAAATATTATCTCTCCCTCCCTCCCTCTCTCCTCTCTGTGTTTGTTTTAAGGAAAATAACTTGGAAAATGATTTAAAATGGTTTTCGGAAAATGAAAATGTTCTATTTTAGGGGTTTGGTAAATCTTTTGAAAATATGTCGGAAAACATTTTCCAGTGTTTGGCAAACTCATGAAATTTTTACGGAAAACATATGTGCAAAGGTGATATTAGGAGAAAATTAGAATGAATAAGTTTTGGAAAATGACTTACGGAAAATGAATCCGTAAGTCATTTTCCGAAAAAATTCATTTTCCGTTGACTTGGAAAACATCTTACATTACTACATTTTCCAAATGTTACCAAACACCGGAAAATAAGGAAAACGTTTTAAATCATTTTTCGTGAAACAAACGGAGCCTAACTCCAAATATTATCTCTCCCTCCCTCCCTCTCTCCTCTCTGTGTATATATATGTTACCCCCTAATCCGAAAGTCTGGTCAACTCCGAACACTGTTTTACTAAACACTTGCGTTAACTTAGATCTATTTAGAAGTCTGTAAATGAAATGAAATCCACATGACTTTTTAATATTCACTTTAATGACTTAATTAGTGAAAATAAAATATTATTCAAATTTTGCGAGTTATAAAAAGAAAATGATTCCTTCTTCTTTTGTCCGGCCTATATAAAAGCCTTTACCGTTGCAAAACCCTAAACACAATTCTTTTTACGTCTAGTCTAGGGTTTTATACTGAAGGTTGCAACTTGAATAATCAAAGGTAAGTAATTAAACTTTATATTCATGAATTATATGATTGTGTGATTATAATGTGTTCTGATAATTCTGGGCATTATAGATTATGATTGTGATTTTTTTTGAAAGATTAAAGTTATATTTCTTTCATTCCATCCAAAAATCTACGTTTGAAAAGTCTAGTTATTAAATAATATAATATTAGTGTTATTAAAAGATTATTAAAATTGTAAATATAATATTTTGACAGAAGACTATATATTTAATTAGTGAAACATTCAATAATAATATAATGAACTCTTTGTCTGAAACGAATGAAGTTTATGAAATTCTTAAGAAAATTTACAATTGATGGCTAGTAATAACGAGTGTTTCACATCTATCCGATGTACGATGGAGCATCACACTATATATCCTCATCTTTTTCACACTTATAAATATCCCATTCCCACTCTCCCAACGAGCATTGTTTCAACTAACTATAACACTCTCTCTCTCTCTCTCTCTCTCTCTCTCTCTCTGACACACACACACACACACAGACGGTTGCATAGACAAGGAAGAAGATGGGGGGCAACAACAAGTGTGGAGCTGGAGGATTAATTGTGCTGGTAGTAGTACTAGGTTTGGGGTTTGTGGCTGTACCAAGTATGGCAACAGTTTATACAGTTGGGGACGCGGCAGGTTGGGGACTGAGTGTGGATTACGGCACTTGGGCCAACGGCAAGAAATTCAATGTTGGTGACTCCATTGGTATGTTAATTCCTCTTCCCTTTATTACTATATTTATTCCTGCAGGATTGACACCATTTATATATTTCCTCCCCACACATCCTATACATAACACTTGCTTCCATCTGTTTCCCCTTTTAGCAGATCATAATTGTCATATACCAAATAAAAACAATTAAGTTGACTAGATAAACAAAAAATAATTTTCAAGGATATATATATGTATAGCTATTGGAATTAAAGACAAGTTAATTAGCATGTTTAACTGTGCTCTGTATGGGAATAGTCTAATGTGATGGAAATTAACATTAATTGCTACACTTTCAAAAATGGCTTCAAATCTTCGATCACACTCCTATTAAATCTCAACCCTACATGTTTACTTGGAAAAATTATAAAAAGACAAATTAAAATAACAAATACACGTGTAAAGCTAGGATTAAGTGGAACACGGAGTGTGATAGGGACTAAGATAGAAGATTTGAAGTCATTTTTGAAATTGTAGCAATTAATGTTAATTTCCATCACATTAGACTTTTCCCATTCCCACCAAAGCATTATTTAATTTTAGTGTGCAATTACCAACTACTACTGAATGTATTTTTACTTTTTTTTTTTTTGTACTTACTTAATTTAAGAAAGTAACTATTACCACTCCAAATTTCAAAAGCGCCGTTCCATGATGTTTTATTTGATTGTACATCAGTGTTTCAATTAAAGAATGAAGCATTAATAGCATTGGAATATCACGAGTCTTTTTTATTGTTAATTAAATTAAAGTAGGCAGTGTATGTAAATGGCACTTGATGAAGTCAAGCTGGCGGGGATGTGCCTCCATCAGTGACAAGTTATATAATCTATTTTAAAGTCCGTTTGGTCCACCGTTTTCAAAATACAAATTTTTTTCTTATAAAATGCGTGTAGGATATTACTTCAAAATGCAGTTTTTTTTTCTAGCAGCGTTTTAAAACCAGTTTAGGAAACAACTGAGAATTCTAGTGTTTTAAAATGCAGCTGTGATTTGAAAACGTAGATTTTTTTATCGCAGCATTAAAAAGCAATTTTTTGTAAATAAGCTTCGTTTTGGCCTGCGTTTTGGCTAAAATGAATGACCAAAAAAAAAAAAAAAACTACTCTTGAAAAGTGAAATGCTATCAAGTACTGTGGTTTTTTTGTTTTTTTGTAAAAAAAATTTGATATTTATTTGCTGTCTCTAACATTGATCTTATTGAAAATAATATTTTCTATTCTGAACACCCTCCAATCTTAAGAACACATTCCCGTGTACTGATGAATACTTTTGAGGCAATATTCTCTTTATTGTAGATGAAACGCACTCACTCCATTAGCACCAACTTTTTCAAAGATAATAAGTTCATGTATGGATAATTGGGATATTTTATAAAGTAAGGTTTGACAACTCAAAAAACAAGCATTATTCATGATTCATGAAGACAGAAGAACTGGTTGGATAAAAAAAAAAAATTAGAGAGAGAGATTAACCGATTTTCTCAAGTTTCATTTCACTGTCAAGCGCCAAAGCCAAAAAAAAAATGTAGCATACTATACTGAATTTCATTTTAATCATTTTCTAGTGTTCAACTATGGAAGCAGTCACAATGTGGCCGAAGTGAGCTCAAGTGACTACAGCTCCTGTTCCGTTGGAAATGCCGTCCCGGATAGTTCAGGTGCCACCACCATAACTCTCAAGACGGCCGGGACCCATTACTTCATATGTGGCGTAATTGGCCATTGTAGTGGTGGCATGAAGCTAGCTGTCCCTGTCACAGCTGCAGCAGCAGGAGGAGGAGGAGGTTCTACCTCAACTCCCGCTGCACCATCTGGTGGTGTGGCATCCCAAGCGCCGCCTACAACCACTATTACCCCACCGGCTGGCACCGCTGTTCCAATGCCATCTTCTGCCGGAAGTCTATCTCCTGTTTTAGCCGCCTTGTTTAGTTTGGTTGCATTGTTGTTTAAGTTGGTTATCTCTTAAGTTTGCCCACGTTGATTAATTATTCTACTCTTGGCCAGGATAGAGGCAGTGCTCTCTCTTTGTATTTGATTTCTTTTGCTTTCTCTGTGTATTCGGTTTTTCTATTGATATGGTTGACTAGTCCACTTTCTATTATGACAACATTATACTGGGGTTGTTGAGTTTTTTAGTGTGATAATTTCTTAAATAGAATTTAAGATATGATCATTTAGTTTTGATTAATACATTAGTGTTGGAAAAAGGGCTCCTCCATGAGAAGTAAAAGTCAAAAGTGATGGCTGACTTATATTGTATTTGGCGGTGAATGCTTCAAAGGTGCAATGTACTTGGTGGTGAATGTATCGAGAGGTGCAATCAACACATGTACATGGGATAATGAATTTGCTTTCTTTAGGTACATTTTATCTCAAATATAAAATGGGAATGGGCAAAGGCCGGTTACAGGCAGGGTGTGAGGCCAAAGAGGCTCGGTTGAGCAATAGAGGGGGGAGAGTATATAATTTCACTAGGTTTTTAAGAGTAGGTGTAAAAAGGGTTTATTCTGGTGAGTAAGGGATCGCTATGTTGGTGTTGGGCATAAAAACGTGTGAATTTTTACTATATTTTCCTCAATTAGTGATAATATTGGCAGCTCTATATGTTTGTATGTGTACTCTTTTCTTGTCATTTTTGGCTTTATATATTTTTTCTTATTGTTATTGGTTGACATGGTGTTATCTTGAATATTAGAAGTTCTCATGTTTTGTTTCCGTTGCGCCAATTTTCCCAACATTTAGTTACAAACTTACAATATGAGATGGAATCGTAGAAGAAAAAATTGAAAGAAGACTCTGAAATTGCTAATTTGGCAAGCTTTTGGGATAGCTATATACTATTTACTTAGATGATTAGTTGCAACTTGCAAGAGTTGGCTACGCGGTTGTATGAAAATTGCATTTCCCCATGTGGGCTCGTCCAAAAAATGAGTTGAGTGACTTTCCTGAACAGCAGTGAATCCTAATGTTGAATGGCCATTTAACTTGGATTTTTGAAGTTATAATAAGATGTTTATTTTTCAAGAACTTGGATCAAAGTTGGGCAGCCAAAAGCCTCACTACTGCTTACTTGTGGGCTCACAGAATTAGTGTAGCTCCGTTCAAACTCAGTCTGGACTAGTTTATTTTGTTCAGGCCCAGAGTCGGCGTAAATTACTAAATTTAACTCTCACCTACTCAAACTCGGTCGATCCTAATAGCCCGTTTGGTG
The DNA here is from genome assembly GCA_016624345.1 of Platycodon grandiflorus. Lineage (NCBI taxonomy): Eukaryota > Viridiplantae > Streptophyta > Magnoliopsida > Asterales > Campanulaceae > Platycodon > Platycodon grandiflorus. The sequence continues at coordinate 34,361,252 of CM028362.1, forward strand.
TAATATTTTCAATAACATTCTTTAGAGACAAATATTAACTCAATTTGTTTATAAAACCACTTCAGTTGTTTATGATCCACACATTTCATACTACTGAAATGATCGATCTACAATTGCAAGAATGCTAACTAAACAATCAATTGCAACTAAGAAAATTGACAACGAAAATACAATTAATTTCAAACCCTTGTCATCAATCAGCAGCAACATATATAAGCCATTACACTCGATAAACGCAAAATGTGATAGTATGCAACTACAGTAGATGGTACAAATTAATGCATATAGAGCGTGAGAAGTACGTCAGGTTAAGTTGTATGAAATGCATTACACCAAAACCTAGTTAGTTGGTTCGGTGGTGAGATGGGTCGTTCTCCTGATCACTCAGTGCTTGGGACCTCGATCTGTAGTTATGCATGGATTGTGGACAAGTCTACGTCCTGCGCCCCATTTGCCAAGGATCCCTGAGCTTCGGCCCGATATGGACGCTGTGAGGGTTCATTCAGATGTGTGTGATTGTCAGGCACAACGTCGCCCGCCCTGTCAGAAGAGAGGTGGACTGGATACCATACCTGTCCCACCTTTTAGTTCCAAAAATAAACAAAAGTTGTACGGTAGTATAACGTTTTATTACAAAGATTTAATCAGATAATATACCCGGATTGAACCTAATTCTGACGTAGTTAGATAACGATCAAGCTTGACATAATCAAATTTTCAGTTTGAAAATTATGTTCAAGCTTGGCCTATATATATCACTCTCAGAGTGTAATCTAATTAGATGATCATGTCACATGCATGCAGTAGGTGCAGTTAACTTGTTTCTTTCGGTTTTAGGCTAGTGTGTTTAATTATGATGTACTGTATTAAGTAATTAGTTGCTTAGTAATTATCAAATATATATATATATATATATATATATATTCTGTAAATTAATCATTCAATTTCAATCATCAATGAGAGATTATTTTCTCTTGATCATTTCTTCAAAATTAACAATCTACGTACATAATATTTCAACATTTCTGCAACGACTACTATATATCCAAAATTATTACCACTCAGTATTGGCTCATGGTGTGTGTGAGTGTGAGCCAGTAAGCACTTGTAAAATGTTAGAGCATGAATGATTGTTTGTGGCCAACAATGCGCCTCTACACACCACACCACCCCTTGCTTTTTAATTTGTGTCCCACCTAAAGGAATTTCTATTGATGATTCAGTTTGTTAGTACGTTGTACTCATTTGATAAATTAAATTAAATAAGTTATTATTCTTCCAATGCATGCATCACTTAAACGATCGATCGAGGGTTGATCAACTCTGGCCTTGGTTCGGCTCAACCGTAATTAAGGTTTGTTGCTTTCGATCACCTACTTCTTTCTTCTTACGTTCGAACAACTCCTTAGTAAAATTGACTGAAATTAAAACAACTTCTTTCATTCATGAACTAAAAACATGTCCTTTTCGAATCGAAGGTTCATTTTGTGGTTTGTAATTTTCTTGATAATTTTGTAATATGATTGAATGGAAAAATAAATGAGGAATAAAGAGAGAAAAAAATAGTTAAATTAACCAATAAGAAAGAAAATAAAACTAATTAATGTAAGGGAGGGAAGAGGAAAACTTTGGGACGGAAAGAGTACAACTAACTAACTAAGGAAGGAGGAGCTCCATTAATGCCACCCAATGAATTAAGCACATATAATACTCACTCCAATCCACTAATTGAGAAACATTTGGGTCGAAGCAGCAGCGTGGCGGCGATGGGGAAACTACGTTACGTACGTCAAAGAAAGTTAACTTGCACCCAAAAAACAAATTAGAATGGAAAGCAACACAAGTTTGTTACAAGTCTTTTTCACTTTTCAAGAACCAAGTCTTTTTTGTTTTTATTTTCTGGAGTTGATAATATAGATTAAGATTATTCCAGATTGAGCAAGTCATTTCCCCATGAAGAAACGAGATTAAAACAACTTAAAATGATATATATAAAATATTATAATATATCGAAATGTAGAAAGATAAAACTTAAAAAAAAAAAAAAAAAAAAGTGCTTCGTTTTTTTAATTTTTCTTTTTTCCTCCATTAATTGCACCCAATGCTTCTAATAGTTTCTCAAATACAATCATCTATCTACTAAAAAAATGCTGCCAGTAGGAAAGATAGATTTTTCTCCCCAAAAAAAGTTCTCCAATGCAAACCTGAGTGGAGATGATGTAACATTTAGTTAGGAAGACATCCTCTAAGTGATCCGAGGGTCACCTAGAAGATTTCTTACATCTAAAAAGAGAACTCTTTATTTCTTAAATATTTTGTCACAAACAAAAGTAAGCTTTTTATTTAAACATGTCAATTAAGAAAAATTAGACGAATTATTATGCTAAAGAAACTTGGGTGTGAAGGACTTCAAGCAAATGCTTCTGAATTTGGGCCTTTTACGAAAGCGAAGAGCGTGGACCTTCACACCCAATGCTTTAAACCTTTTACCCAGTGAAACCAAGTGAATCATCGTTTAAATGGGCATTATTTCATTTTATAGCACTTGTCCGACATTGATTTAATACTTGGCTTATAATCCGTTTGGTCGTGTATTTTAACTAAAATATAGAGATAAAATGTAGTTTATTTATAAAAATTGCATTTCAATACTTCAGCAGAAAAAACTGTATTTTCAAAACGCAACTGCATGTTAAAACACTAGAATTCCCAGCTTTTTTTCTATAACGCAGGTTTTAAAAAGCTGTTAGGAAAAAAAAAACTATGTTTTGAAGTGATATCTTAAACGTATTTATAAGAAAAAAACTGCATTTTAAAAAATCTGTATTTTAAAATGCTGCACCAAACGGGCTCTTAGTAACTTAATCAAACTTGATGTATAGAACGACTCATTTAGCGTGATGTCTCGTATTCGATTCTAATCAAGTACATATTTTCCATACAAATTTCTTTAGATAGCGGCAGGCTCATACCACGAGCAGGGATTAGTTTCATGTCCAAATTTACTTGGGTTAACGACAGGCTCGTACTGCGAGTAGGAATAATTAATCTTATCTCCTAGTTCACATGAAAATTCAATTAATGGGGGACTAATGTCCAATGTGATATGTGAGATCCATTTAGCGGATTTATTCTCATGTCCAAAAAGAATTTCATGATGCACCTGCATGTTCTATCCAATAATTATTCTTTTCAAGAATTTATTTCATGGTGCGCCAGGTTCTATCCTAGAATTATTTCATGTAACGATTCTCACTTGTCCCATGCAACACGAATCTCCCTTCCTTTAAAAACGCCCAATCTCTATATTTATTACCCCAGCCTGCCTGCTCTATTCCCAGGAATCTTAGACTACCCTACCCTTTACATTTTTTTTTTTAAGCAAAAGGTTAGTGGAACACAACTGTAGGCAGAGTCATGAGTCAAAAGGAACAACTTCACATGTACACCCCAATTTCCATTTGAGTAATGATTAAAAAGCAACTCCCTCCCTCCATTATTCAATCTCTCTCCCCCGCCCTCCCCCATCTCAAGTTCAACTCTACTACTCAGAGAGAGAGAGAGAGAGAAACAATTCACATGGCTTCTCTGTACTACACACATAATACTCCCCCGTCCCTCCATCACACTAGTAAATTATTATCTTCCCTAGTAAATTATTATTTTATTTAACCCAATACACAATTTAAAAAATAATTAATTTAATTATTAATATTAATATAATATATAATTTTTTTTAATATACATATACATGTTATTTACAGTATAATTAAAATTAAAAAAAATAAGAATAAATTGATAAATATTACCCTTAAAGACAGAAGAGTACAAATACACCCCTAAAAAACAGCTGTCCCCCCACGTGATATGACACCTGTTTACTATACTCCCTTTTAACTTTCCCAAAAGACAAAAAAGCAGTAACCAAACGAACTTTCCTTCCTCTTTTAACCCAATGTCTTCCCCCACTCTCTCCCTAATCTCATTACTCGACAGTAATGCCCTGCTGATTAACAAAAACTTGTGTTCGTTTAACGAGCCAAATTATTTAACGAAAGCAGTTAATTAAAACAAAGGTGCGATTAATTAACGCAATTTATTAAGTATAATAGTAAAAGACAGTGAGAAATCGATAACAAAAGAATTTCCATAAATAACAATAGTGACTGATAATCAAATCAATAGTAAATCAAAACAATGTACTCATCATCTCTCATCCTCTCAGTCGTAGTAGTAGTAGTAGTAGTAGTAATCGTAGTCGTCGTCCACCGTGAAGTAAATATAACAAATAAAGCTAAATCGAGTAAAGTAACAAAAAAAAAAAATACTAAGGCCCTACAAATCACAAACTCCGGCGAAAGTACAAATCACAATAAATCTCCAGTAGATCAGATCTAAAACACCAAAGCAGCTGCAACGAAGACCACAGCAGCGGATCCGGCGACGGTGATTCTGTTCAAACTGGCTGCGTTAGGTGTTTCACTAGGTGCACCGCCGGGAGTCAGGGTGGAGATACCAGGAGGCACGGCAACGGAGGGACCTGAGCTAGGAGCCAAAGGGGGAGCCGGTGGAGAAGCAGCGGTTGGTCCCTCGGTCGGTGATGCAGCGGGAGAGATGGTAGGAGAAGTAGTTGGCGGTGGTACGGAAGGAGCAGGGGTAGCAGTAGGAGTAGCGGTGGGAGAAACGGTGGGAGCGGCCGTTGGAGACTGAGCCAGAGCAGATCCGGCAACCAAAGCAAACATCAACACAACAACGAAGGTAGAAGACGCCATTGTTATCTCTCACTTCAAACACACAGTAACAAAAACGGAAAAGATAAAAGATGCGATTGAGCAACAGAAATTGTATTGTAGAGAGAGAAAGCGGTGGCAAAGAGAGAGAGATAATGGGTGGAGAGAGAGGGAGAGGGTTTATATAGGGAATGAGGAGAGAGAAAAAGAAAGGGGTTTAAGTCGGTTTGTTTGTAAGCAAATTAATTTCCCCGAAAAATTATTAATTGAACTAAAGGAGTTTAATCATTAGTTGACAACTCGGAGGGGAAGGGGGGAGAACACCGAGTTGTCGTGTGATTAAATCGTGGCCGTTGCTTTTAATTTCTCTTTCTTCGCTTCAACGACATCACATGGGACTTTTCTTTCCGCGTGATTAATTTTGGAACGTCCACGTAGTGAATAAATAGTTAGGAGCCGTTGGATTAATTGATCCGTGTGGCGATAGGAATTCTCGTTCGGACCGTTGAAGATTGAACGTGTCAAATTGTCGGACCGTTGATTGAGGGGACACGAAGTTTGAGTTACGCCGTTGATCACTGTTGAATTACTTTGAAGGGGTTACCGTTATGATTGGCACGTTCTAGGTGAGTGGACTATCTCTGTCTTGTAATGACGAGGGCGGACACCTAATATTAAACATAAACATAATTAGTGTGGATAATTACTTGAGATTGTATTTTTATTAATACTTACTCCAGGTAAAGAGTTTATTTTTTATTTTTAAAAATCAATACGTGATTAAATTAGATTAAAAATTTACGTACTTTATATATATTTTAGAAAATAAAATTTCACTATTTTAAGAATATTATGCTTTCAATTTTCATAACTATATAAAAATAAATAAATTTATATAAATTATCGATTAAAATTTAATTAAGTTGATTTAAAAAAATCAAAAGTAAACTCTTTGCTGAAAAGGATGAAGTATATATTTTGGTACTTTTAAGCCTTTTTTTTTTTTGTCAATATTTATGGGTTTTATGCTTGATTGTATTAGTGGTGATAACATCATGTTGTTGAAGTGTACTAAACCATATTTATATAGCAATTTCATTACTTGGGCCACTACAAAAAGTAGATCTAACAAACAAGACTCTTTGTAGTTTAAAAACAAGGCTCCATGGATGGGGAAGAAGGGTCTTTTTGACGGTTGTTTGTGGAATATTTGGGTTCGCCTTCTCCTCTCTATTTAGGTTAAATTTGGCGAGAAAAAAATTATTGCATGCTCTCAATTATGTCATTGTAATTGTAGTAAATTAATGTCAAACATCTAACTCATATCATATATGTGAAAAAAAATTATTGTGCTTCTTTAAACACAAGTTACTGTCATCGTAAACATTTCAATTGACAATTTATAAAGACATGATTTATCGGATAAAATTGTACTAGTGTTTTAGTTTAGACTCGATCTATTCTAGACTAAAGATTGTATTTTTGTGAATATGCATTTTAAATTTTAACTTTGTTTTCAGAGCATGTTGTAAGGATTTTGTGTAATTCATTTTGTCAGGATTTTATGGGGTTTTATGCTCATTATGGTTATTAAAACATGATGATAAGGTGCAAATGACATTTATATTGCGTGACGTTATGAAAAGTAGATCTAACAAACAAGAACTTGAGTGAGAACAAGAGTCCGATTAAGTGGTTTCGGAGTTTTCTCCCCACTTCTCAAGCTGGGTTGAATTCAGTTACTAACACGATCGATATCATTATTTATGACACTAATTTATATGGTGATCAAGTACTGATCAAATTTAAGTGAGGTGAACAAACTTTTTGTACTCGAAGAAACATGCTTATCTTCAAACTTTGTTGAATGGTTAAAAAGTTATACACTTCATTTGAATGAAGACATTTTATTAGAGTAATGCTACATATATAAATTTTATTTATAACATACTTTAAGTGTTGTATATTTCAACTAATATATTTTATTTTAAAATATGATATAAATATATTATTTTGATTTTGTCGATCTAACATCTTCTTTTTTATTATTAATAAATAATAATAATAAATGATGTGGTAATACCGGATATTTTTTCGGTTTGAATTTTCCACTGTAAAAGATTCGTCCCATCTTCTCAATCTTTTAAGAGTAGATTACTGATTCCTCCGCAAATTAAGCCTGAAGTTTGAATTGCTCCCCTCAGCTACAAGTTAAAGCAACATCACCCCCACACATTCTACAATGTTCTAAATTTCCCCCTTCTAATTATAAAACGACATGATAATTGACAAAAACATCTAACGTAACTCTGACGCAACTTTAAATATTCTCTCCATCCCAATAAAATAGTTTTAATCGACAAAACAAACTTTTTCATATTATAGTTTTAATTACTTGTTTGTACTTTCTTTATATAACACTACAATTATTACTGTTTTTATAAATGAAATTTGATGTGCATATTTTGGTTCAGGCTAAAATGTACGGGTCTCACTTGAGTAAGTGGGCTCTCAATAAATAATAGCCCGGTCAATACAAGTATATATATATATATATATATATATATATATATATATATATAGCCACCTCATCTTTCAGTCTAAGATAAGTCTCATTTTTGGCATAGCATACATAAATGCTTTTCACATAGCCTTGAGACTGACGAACACGTCGGAGGGTTTTGGCAGGGAACCCTCCCCGCCCCTCTCATGGTTGTTTCTTTTTACGATATATACACATGCTAAATATCTGAAGACCACGAACGGCAACGATCGGAGCGGCGCCCCCGGTCCACTCGATTTTTCATGCAACATCAGTTGGTTCCGTTGCTGGGAAACGAAGTTTTCATAGTCTTCTTCCGGTAGCAGATTCCATTATTAATGAGTCCATTTTGTCTTCGCAATTTCATATGTTCACTTTCTGCAAGCATGGCCACCATTTTAGCTTTTCGGTGAACAAAAAAAGAGGTCGAGGGACCTATTTTTATTTCTATGTTAGCTCGCATCTTAGTTCGTGGACAAGATCTAGAGCTTTCAGATAAAGCACTACTCGTAGCATGCTTCTTGAACCTTGAACAATTAGGGTACAACAAGATCGGCAGAACACTAAACGAAGTCAAAGTCAAACCATTCTCGCAAACAATTCATTAGCAATCACAAAATTGTTGGTACGTAAATAGACTTCGTTGTGGCATTTCATCAAACAGCGCCATATAACGATAACAAGTGAATAAGGACGACACACTGGTAAAAAAATGGCTCGAGTGTGTTTGCATATAGGCAGATTCAAGATAAATAAATGGAGTGGAGATTCGAAACAACTTCATCAAGATTCTCAAAATAACCAAAATCCCAAGCCGTCTTCTTCTTCGGCAGAATCGACGCACTCATCGTCACTGATGGGTGGAGTTTCAAAGTAAATAGCTTCGGATCTGGATGAAGGCGAGAATCACGAACAGTCCAGTGCCATAGATGGCGGCACCTCCCCAAGCAGTGCCGGGGATACCGAAATCGCAGCTATCCAGCCTTCAAGCGCTTCCACACGCTTCTGCAAGCAGCCGGAGTTCTTGGATCTATTCTGCACGCACCCACACACGAAGCCAAGAGAGTTCGAAATCTTAATTTGGTCTTCTGCACCTCCGGCCACTTGCCGGTGAAGTAGATCTGATGTGCGCCGGGGGTGTTAGTCTGAAGCACTAGTTACGTGTCCCACTTCTTAGCGCATTAAAGCGTCGTGCATCTCTGCAGCAGTTACATGCCTCCAATAATGGACAGTTAGAAACATGGCACTCCCATTATTGAGCAGTTACAAATGCGCCCATCCATTAACGGGAAGTAACAAACATGCCCCTCTACTATAGGCAATCATAAAATGGCCCATTCATTATTGGACAGTTACTACTAGGCCCCTCCACTATGGGCAGTTACAATATGGCCCATATACTGCTGAACAGTTACAACTTGGGCCCTTAATTGCTGAACAGTTACAAATGGACCCTTCCATTATCCGGCACGCTTCGTGAACTTCAAGGTCGATTCAAATGGAATTTAACGGTCAAATAAAACGAACCTCACAAGTCGAGGTCAAAGCTAAAACGAACCTCGCAGGTCGAGGTCAAAGCTCAAATGAACCTCGCAGGTCGAGGTCAAAGCTAAAACGAACCTCACAGGTCGAGGTTAAAGTTCAAACGAACCTCGTGGGTCGAGGTCAAAGTTCAAATGAACCTCGCAGGTCGAGGTCAAAGTTTAAATGAGCCTCAGGTCAAGGTCAAAATTTAAGACTCGGCAGACCCGAACACTAATACGAACCCCGCCCATCAAAAGTGAGACATCGAAATTTCGGCAGGTCCGAGGTGAACACAAGAAAATAGTACTCCTCACCCTCGAGATGAACCTCGAGGAATAAGGAGTGGGGGGCTACTAATATGCATTTTTCGGCTTAGGCTAAAGTGTATGGGCCTCACTCTAGTAAGTCGACTCTCAATAAATAATGGCCCGGCCCGTACGAGTATATATAACCACCTCTTCTTTCAGAATAATTTAAGTCCCATTTTTTGCATAACATACATACATGCTTTTCAAATAGCCTTGAAATTGACGAACACGTCGGAGGGTTTTGACAGGGAACCCTCCCCGCCCCTTTCACAGTTGTTTCCTTTTACAGATATATACACATACTAGATATCCGAAGACCACGAGCAGCAACGATCGGAGCGGTACCCCTGGCTACTCGATTTTTCATGCAACATCATAACTATTTTTTTTCTTGAACAAATCAAAGAAAAAAAATGAACTATTTTTTTTTTTGGGACAGAGGGAGTAACCTATTTCACTCTATGACCACTTCATCATGAACCTTTTTCCTTCGTTCTCCCAACAAACCTACAGAAATATATGGTAAACCTCCTTGTGGTATCACGCTTTAGGGTATTGTCTCTGAAAGGACTACATGGAGTGACCTGCACCCCACGTGTCGAGGCCAGTGGACTACCAGAAGTTGTCAAGGACCAGCCATCGACGACCTGAACCAGGCGACCTCCTTCGTTACGACCACAAAGGAACATGTACCGAGCATAGATCGTGAGTTCACCGCGCCTAACGGTCTCCGAGGACAGAGCTCTCCAGGTTGCGACCCACAACGAGCACCTGCTTGGCGGCCTCCCATGCGTGGTCTCCTCTCATTGGACGCTCAGAGACGCGTCCCCGACATATCAGAGCTCTGCGCCACTCTCCCACTTACTGAAAGAATAGTATCAGGGACAACCACGGTACGGTCAGACGACCACGATCTCCTGAGTATGCAACCGCCTCCTGATACACTAGAAGACAAAGCGAGTGTATGGACTTGCTCTTCACTCCACTTTCCAGCCTATAAATACCCAGGTATTCTTTTTGGCGTGATCAGCCTCCATGTAGGTTTGGTTTTTCCAAGCCTCTGTGTTGTACTTAAAACAAAAGAAACAGACTCTTCCATAATTTGGTTAAAAACAAATAAAAATGGAAGGAGCTTGTTTGTATTATCGTCTTGTGACTATTAAATGACGTTTATGCCCAAACTTATTACTACCTTTTTATTTATTTCATTATGTTTTCTTTGTTCCTTAATTATTTTCTTTATTTCTTTCTTTGGTATTTTGAGCTTTAATAAGACTGTCCAATTACGAATACACCTCATTACTCAATTTTAATAAAAAATTATTTTAATAATATTACGAAATTTAACTTGTGCACTAAATTAGATTAAAATTGAAGGTTCATAAATACAGTAAACATCTACTTCACACTTTTGAGTCTCGAGTAGCTTTCCGAATAAAGATGAGCCTTGACACTATGCTACTTTTATTTGAAGCGTTCGTTGATTGATCTAAATTATGAAAACTTATCGATTAGCTGAATGAGGAGATATGATACCGTTTCCAAACGTAACATGACGCGCTGCTTTTTTACATCGCTTGTAAGATATATATTCTCTCCGTTTCAGGTAAAAAATCTATTTTTAATTTTTTTTGGTCAATTTAATTAAAGTTAGACCGATAATTTACATAAAGTTATTTGTTTATGAAAGTTAATCCATAATATTTTTAATGTAGTTTTTAATTAATAAAAATTTATTCCTAAAGAGTAATACATAAGTAAAGTATGTAAAATTTTAATTAATTTAATCACATTTTAATTTATTAAAATAAAAAAAAACTTTTTTACCTGAAACAAAGGGAATAGTATATACGAAACGATTAACAGTAGGCGTAGGTAGTTGATTTAAAAGAAGAAGTTGAAAGGGCCAATATATAAAGAGGAAATAAAGAGGAAAAATGAAAAATAGAAAAGTAATGGTAAATTGGTAATTACATTTGAGACTTGGATGCGAATATTAAAATGTATGGTCTGTTCTCTGGTGGAAGCCTTTATTCTTCTTACTTATTTAGGGGTAGCGTAGAACGAATTTGGTTCCTTTATCTTTTTGGCTATATCAATAAAGTGCCTTTGAGAATAAATATTTAATTAATTATAGTAGTAGTGATTATATGTATGTACTGAGGAAGGTTTAATGAATCATTATGCTCAGCTCTGCCAATAACTCAATGATTTTATAATTATTACACTTGCCAATGAAGCAAGACAGTACAATATATATAGTTAACTTCAAATCTTCTCAAAACTAAGGAAAAAAAAAAAAAAAAAAAAAAGGCTTCAACTATTATGAATAAATATCATAATTTCTAATAACTTGAGATTCAAGATTCACCTAGTAAATAAGGTTCAATATACTTGACATTTTATAGGATGGGAAGAGATTTAGAAAAGTTTTTAAGGTCTGGCTCAGTAGTAGATTTAGGACTTTATAAAGGTGTGAGATCTTAAGTTCGATTCTTTCTCACGCCTTCTAAAAACAAATTTTTTTTTTTTTAATAATGTCAAATACATACTTTTTAGTAAACATATCGAGATGCTAGTCCCAACAATTGGCCCGTGACCAAGGGTTATAAGAGACTACCTGGTAAAAATCGAATACGAGACATTTCACTAAATAGATCGCTCTACAAGGATAATCAGCGGTGGTCAAGCTCAGTGGCCAACCCTTTGGGATATATTACCAATATATGAGCCCGTTTGGTGTAGTATTTTCAAAACACTCAATTTTAAAAACGAAATGTTTTTAAACACAAATTTTTCAAAATGCGGCTTTTTCTTATAAATGTATTTGAGATATCGCTTAAAAACACAATTTTTTTTCCTATCAGGGTTTTAAAACCACAGTTTTTTCTGCCGCAGCATTGAAACTTAATTTTTATAAATAAACTTTATTTTAACCCTGCGTTTTTGGCCAAAACATACGACAAAACTGACTAATATTTGATAAACTTCATAATTTGACCTCCTGAGAATATTTTTCATAATTTATAAATGTATTCAGATATTACATTGATGTGCCTAAAATTCTTCCATGATTTGAAAAGAAAAATAAAAAACAAATTGATCACTTTTCTATAACTTACTCACTATTTGAGATGGGCGGTTTTGGAGAGTGGGTTTTGAAAGAGAAAATAGTTATTGAATGATTGAGATTTGGGTTTGGGTTTGGGTTTGGGTATGGGTATCCAGTCCAGGCTATAGTATATTGAAGTATATATCAAGTATAGTCTTTTGACCCGACAAAACAACTTATATGGCCTTTGACTAAAATTTAACACAAACTTCCTATAATACCCCCAAAGCCCTTAAAACCTAACTCAGTCTTACTCTCTCTCAAATCTCGGCAGCCTCTCTCAAACCACATCCGTCTTCCTCCCATCGTCGACCACATCGTCGCCGTCTTCTTCCGTCTCCTACCACATCATCTCCCTCTGATGCGTAACAAACGCCGGATTTGTCGTCTACGAAACTATGGATGAAGATGATGAAACAAAGATCAAAGTTGCAGCGAAAATAGAAGATAGAACACGAGTCACCGGTTAGGATTCACTCTCCTAACGTAAAGACCTCGCTTGGATTCACCGGATAGGCTTCACTCACCTATCGTAAAGAATCCTTTTGAATATTACCTCCTAGACCTAAGGAAATAATAGACAAAAATAAGAACAACCTTGTTCTTTGAAATTTCTCCTTGAGAATTATATAACAATAATCTGAATTTTTACAACTTAGATCTATCCCTATTTATAGGTGTTTACAAAACATCCTAATCATTAAAGGTAAAGAAAACAACTCCTAATTGTACAAGTATTAGCAATACTATCCTACCTAGGAATAGAAAGTCAAACCTATACAAGCTAGGAATCAAAAACATAGCAGGAAACTCGGAATCCACCAAACTGTCTAGAGGGCGATCGCCCTCCTGCGCCACAAAGCGATCGCTTTGTGGCCAGTAGGCTGGTCTTCGAAAATGCTAATTAACAAGGCGATCGCTTGTTCTGAAGTAGGGCGATCGCCCTTAAGCCAGAATGTCCCCAATGCCTTCTTTTGTCCAAAAATCATCCCTCGTTGCGCATGTGACCTCCAAAGGCCTTCCAAACTCTCGAATCTTCCTAGTTTGCATCACCAATGACTCGAGAAACAATGTTAAACCATCTTCACCCACTTGTAATGCATCCACGACTTTGTTTGGGTCTTTGCGAAGATCGTAACTCAATGCTCCCGCATCAAAACGACTCCATGAAACGTTTAAACGACTCAGTGAATTGTTTAAACGACTACGTCAATTGTTTAAACGACTCCGTGAATTATTTAAACGATCCCGTGAATGGTTTAAACGACTCCGTGAATTGTTTAAACGACCCCATGAATTGTTTAAATGACCCCGTGAATTGTTTAAACGACTACGTGAATTGTTTAAACTACTCCGTGAATTGTTTAAACTACGCCGTGAATTATTTAAACTACTCCGTGAATGGTTTAAATGACTCCGTGAATAGTTTATACTGCGCATTGAGTAGTTCAAAAAATAAGGGTATTTTCGGGTTTATAAGTAAAAAGAGACTATATAAATTATTTTGAAATAAGTCAAGCTATATAAGATTTTAAGGAGTTTGACTAGGCTATTTAGGAAGAAGCCCATAGTTATTACTCCCTCCGTTTCAAAAAGATTGACGTTTTAGAGTTGTGCACACATATTAAGAAATTTTATAAGTTGACAAATATATCCTTATTAAATATCTTTAATTTTTGTGCTAGGAGTAGTTGAAAAGATAAATTAGAAGGAGATAGCCATTGGGAGAAGATAAAGTATTTAATGAAGAGATGATAAATTATTGGAACTTGTGAGAAGACAAGGGTAAATTAGGTAAAATATGCATTGAAAACCTAAAACGACAATCTTTTTGAAACAAATTTTTAGAGTTAAAACGACAAATATTTTGAAACAGAGGGAGTAGTATAGATGATGAAAATGTCAACACCACCGGCCTGACAGCCTCCCTATCAAGGAGATTTTTTAAACAGAAGACCGGAATGGCGATTGATTGATGCAGCTGAGTTTTAATTTATTCATGTTCTTAATACGAATTTGTTTTATTCGTATTTATTAAATGAAGGTTGAATGTTTAATGACTTAACATCAGATTTTGCTCTCCTCGTTTACTTTTTAGTAGTAGTACTTGAATGCACCCCGCCAAAGAATTTATTGGCAAGTTACAAATTTATGCGGAACAAAAGGGAAGATTAGGTGAATTTTAATGGAATGTGACACATTGACCTAACGAAATCAGTCCAAACACGAACTTTGTACAACCGCAATTCGATCCGATGTTTGAGACAATCGCAAACTTCAGTATAAGGAATAATGCCACAATTGCCATAAAAATTCCAATTGATAAGCTAAATAGACAAGTTAAAATGATTGAACGCCACATAATAGAATTTTGATAAGTTCGAATAAGTTCTCAATGAACTCAAAGAAAAACACTTTCAATTTTTGAATAAACTCAATATCAATTGTTGTTTGGATATATAAAGCTACAATAAACCCTAAACCTTTTCCATAAAAAAAAAACTAATTAGAAATTAAAAAGGAAAAGAAAACCTACCAAAAATATATAACAACCCTAAAAATCCCTGTTGTGGAGCATGTGTGTTAAAACTTGTTGGCTCTTTTAGTGCGAACAAACTCACCCCTTGAATTCCAAACTTGATAAACAATCCCCTCGATTTATAGTATACAATTCTTGGACCCTAGGATCACATCAGTACTACTATTAGATGGTTGTCATGTAAACAAGATAGATATGGAACAACCATCTAATAGTGCATTGAAGAAAATTACATAAAGATACTACATCCGTTCTTCAATTATTGTCGTGTTTGAATTTTTGAGTCAAATTGACAATTTTTTTAATAAAAATTTGACGTATACTTTTTAAATCTTTTTTTAATTCATAAAAACATAATTTGTAGTACTTTTTTGGTATTACAAATAACTTGCTTATGATTTTTTAAAAAGAGAGAAAAAAATATGCAAATTTTAATTTGAAAAATAATCCGTTTAACTTTGGGACGGGGGAGTAATAAAGAGGATCCCTACTCCTTAACATCGTTTCAAAATCTTGGAGAGTTTACAAATCAACACCTAAAATGTCTCGTGTAATTTAAACTTGTGTTAAACACATTACCTCACATGTTAACAACAAAGTTACAATGAAATGAAGTCCAACGAATGTGACGTGCAATCCATTTTATTTATTTATTTATTTCTACAAAAGAATAAAAGAAAAATTGCAGTCCGGTACCTTTTGTGGAATATTCAATCGCCTAAGTTCACTATATTTGTTTTCATTCGCTTAAGTCTCTTTTAAGTAATAAATTGACTATTTGTTCTAAAACTGCTCTCGTACCAACATATGACGCTTTTGAAGTGTATTTTGTACATCGTCATATGTGTGAAATGTGCATCATCAATATAATTTGTGATTTTGTGTTAAGAAATGTGCATCGTTTGCCACGTCAAGTATAAAATGTGCATCGTCAATGTAATTTGTGATTTTGTGTTAAAAAATGTGCAACGTGTCCATCGTCAAGTATAAAATGTACATCGTCAAGTATAACAGTACTATTTTTCAGTATAATTTTGTGTAAGAAATGTGCATCGTCAAGTATAATTTTGTACATCGTCAAGTATAACAGTACTATTTTTCAGTATAATTTTGTGTAAGAAATGTGCACCGTCAAGTATAATTTTGTGCATCGTCAATTATAACAGTACTATTTAATTATAATTTGTACATCGTGAAGAGAGTTATTTTGTGCATTGTCAAATGTAGTAACTGTAAATTAATAATTTGTTCCCAAACTGTCCGTAACAATCTATCACGTATTTTTAGTTGTGCGATTTCCTTAATTTACTTCTTTTAATCTCGTATTTATCTCCATTGCAATTTCTTACTAAAATTCTCATTCATATCAATTTGAAGAAACTTAAAAACAAATACCAAAACAGTTCAATATTGAATTCATTTTGAAATCGAAATCAATGAATTCAACAAACCAAACTGTTGTCATGTTGTTGTTGAAATTCAAAGGAGATATTATTGTTTCGACAATTTCAGATAATTTTGGTTTATCTGAGTTGATCAAATGTATCAGAGATAAGTATTCCAATTTTCAATCAGATAATTGTACTTTGAAATACACTATAAGATCACATAACAATTGTTATTTAACCAATGAAGAAGATTTCAAAAACATGGTGACATTGACCAAAATTTTATCAGTTTCTATTATCATTGTTAATGTGTTTGAAACTGATACTGGTTTGAGTTACGGGATTAATAAAGAAGGGAATTACGGAGATGAAATTGCAGAAGACGATGCAACTGTTTATGAAGATGACGATGAACAAAACTTGCATTGCGATGAACGAAATCTTGACAAAGGTAAAGGAAAAGCTGTGCATCGTGATGTAGCACATCTATTTGGCGATGCACAACAATGTAACGAGGAGAACAGTGATAGAAGTTGTACCAACTCTTCAAGTTCTGAAAGTGATGTTGTACATTTGACGATGCACGTGTGGGGCTTCTGTATTTTTATGTGCATCATGTTGTGTTGCGATACACCGTGTTTTGTTTTTGCGCTATACACTGTTTCATGTTTTATTTTTGCAATACATAGCGTGTACTGTTCTGTATTTTTAAAGAGCATAAATAATATTTTACAAAAATGTATCATTTTCTAATTAAAAAAATTATAATAAATTTTAATAATTAAAAATTATTTTAAAGGGACCGGCTCGAATTTTCGCCAAGAAAAAATTCTATGCCAGGCCAGGATCACGAGAACTAGCCCAGCTAACCATTAAAAATCCAGTATAGTTGTGGGCTTTATAGAAAGCCTACGGAAAATGTTGAGTCCTTTTTCAAAAGATTTTTAAATAAATAGGGTAAATTACGGGCCGATTCTTTTTAAACATTTGTAATTAGTTATTTTTTTAAAATTGAAAAAAGTATTTTTGGTAAAAAGACGATTATGCCATTAATAAAAGAAAACACGCACGTATCAGTAGCACAAGACATCACGATGAGTAATCCAAGGCATCGCGTGGGTTAATCATCGTGATGAGCAACTAAAGCATCGCGATGAGCAACCAAGACATCGCGATGAGTAACAAAGGCATCGCGATGAGCAACCAAGGCATCGCGATGAGTAACAAAGGCATCCCGATGAGCAACAAAGGCATCGCAATGAGCAACCAAGGCATTGCGATGAGTAACAAAGGCATCGCGATGAGCAACCAAGGCATCACGATGAGCAACCAAGGCATCGCGATGAGCAACCAATGCATCGCGATGAGCAACCAAGGCACCGTTTGAATTTCAACCGCTGGAGGAAACTTGATTTTCGTTTACCTTTCCGGGGCATTGCCCCCGAACCCCTACGAAGGATGCTGTCCCCTCGACCCCTGCGACCTGACCGGGCAGGTCGATCCCCGTTACGTTGCCCAGCATACTGCGATTGGCAAATTAAATCAGTCCAAGAACATCTCCCTCTGTTTTCGGTCAGCACACTGTTAAGCTCGATTTGGAGCTCAAAAATAGTGTTTTTTGGTAGAAAAATTGTGCACAAATGTAGTACTAAGTTAGGATAACAATATATGATTGATTTTTAACAAATTCGAAGCTTAAAACAGATATTAAAGTGGTCAAAATAGCCCAAAAACAAAGAAAAATGAGATGAACTCAGAAAATTCGAATTTGATCAAATTCGTGTTTTATACATGGAAATTGATACCCAAATATGAGGAAAGACTATATTAACAACATGAAATCATTAATACATCAATTCGAATCTCAAATCTGAAGCAACGATGTTGTTGAGGGCATTTTAGGAAGAAAATTTTCAAAGTGTCTTTTAGCGGTTAAAAAAAAGGATGGACTGGAGAGAAGAAATGTTTGAAAAAGTGGACCGACCAGCAATTTTTCTAATAAAATAAGTTGTATCCACAGCTGACCCACAGCTTGAGGTGGTGGGGTAGGGTGGGGGGACAGAGACCCCCCTCAAAATTTTTTTTTTTTATCTTACAAAATGGTGGTGTTTTGGATATGCACTCTTTTCAAAAAAAAAAAAATTTACATACAACAGCAACAATGAGGTAGAAATTAGTAATAATTGTGATTTTTAAGTTTTTTGAATCCGCCACTGGTTGTATCTAACGGTGAAATATGTTTTACCGGTCACCGAATAAAGTTACGCTTATTACTGTTTATTACGGAATGGAGTTATAACTTATACATCTAAGAATCATGTCATTGTATAAAGTTGCGTTTATTACTAAATGAAGTTGCACGTTTAAGTAACAACAGCCAGATAATAGTCGTGATCGAAGAAGTCTTTCCCAAACATTGAACTGTGAAAACGAAAGCAGAGTCGTGTAAAAAATGTGGTGCTTTGGGCCCTTAGACCATCTCTAACCGGACCCCCAAATCTCCAATTTGGGGGTTCTTCCAACTCCAACCGGATACCTAAACCTATACCAAATTTGGGGTAGTGAATAGTGTAACCCCAAATTTGGTATTGGTGGGATCCATAGCATATTTTGATTTTTCATGAATTATTAAATGCTCAAAATTATTAATAATATGATATTATTAATTTAAATATATTTTAAACTAATAAATATCTAATTTTAGATAATATAAATAATAAAAAATAAATATTAATAAAATTAATTATTTTAAATTATTGAACATTAAATATAAATTCAGTAATTTATAATTAATTAACCTTTTGTCAATTATTTTGTATATATTATATACAAATAAATGAATAAATTATTATTATACTAAATTATTTATAAAACACAATTTCACATTTAAACAAAAAAATGCATACATATAAAAAATTATTAGAACATTTTAAACTGAAAAATACATACATATAAAAAAAACACTACAAATAAAATGACATACAACTTGAAAAACACTGACATATAACTTAAAAATAAAAAAAGGACATATAACTTAAAAAATACGGACAAATAACTTAAAAATAAAAAAAGATATACAACTTAAAATATGACCGACAAAAACTTAAAAGAAAAACACTAACATTAATAATACTAAATCAGACAATGACTAATATTCCGAGAGATGACTTGTTGTTAGACCAAAATTAAATTGATCTCAACATCTCTTGCCCTTCATTTTGAGATTCATGCCCTTTATATTGAGATCTATTGAATTAAGATCCTTCGTATTCTTAATGATGTCTGTGCTCATGATGACTATTTCATACAGAAAAGAAATGTGCTTGGACGACTTGGCTTGTCAAGTTTACAGAAAGTAACGACTGTATTTCGAATTTTGGCATACGATTCACCGACAGATGCTACTGATGAGTACGTTAAAATTGGGGAATCAACTGCTATCCAAAGTTTGAAAAGATTTTGCTGTGCTGTTGTCGAGGTATTTGAAGAGCAATATCTACGATATCCTAATGCTAACGATGTTTCTAGACTTCTCCATATTGGTGAACGTCAAGGATTTCCTGGTATGTTGGGTAGCTTAGATTGCATGCACTGAAAATGAAAAAACTGCCCAACAGCATGGGTAGGACAATATGCTGATCGTAGTGGCTCTACAACAATTATTCTCGAAGCTGTAGCTGATTATGATCTCTAGTTATGACATAAGTATTTTGGTTTACCAGGATCCATCAATGATATCAATGTACTAGTGTCTTCCCACCTTTTTGTTAATCTTTCTCAAGGTATTGCTCCTCCCGCTCATTATGTCATTCAAGGAAAAGATTATAACATGGGCTATTATTTAGCTGATGACATATACCCAAAATGGTCTACACTTGTTCAAACTATCCATAATCCACGAGATCCAAAGAAGAAATTATTTGCAATGAAACAAGAAGAATGTAGAAAAGATGTTGAGCGAGCATTTGGAGTACTCAAATCACGATTTGCCATTATTGCTGGACCAGTACGTTTTTGACAAAAAAATGTACTAAAAGACATAATGACTGCATGCATTATTATGCATAATATGATAATTAAAGATGAACGTGATATGAATAATGCACCAATTGAACAAGGTGAAGTGCCGGATCCAAATATTGAGGTAGCAGATGATAACACTCGATTTTAAGAATTTCTTGCTTGACATAAACAAATCAAGGATAAAGATACTCATCTTGCACTTCGGAATGTTTTAATTGAACATTTATGAGAACAATTTAGTAATTCTGAGAATTAGCGTAAAATATTATGTACTTCCTCCGTTCCTTAATTATTGTTTTATTTGATCCGACACACGGATTAAGAAAAAATAATTGACTTGATTATTAATATTGGTATAATGTGTAATTTTCTTTAATACCCATGTGTAAGTAAGGGTAAAATAGTAAAAGTGATGTCTTAAAAAGAAAAGTTTTTAAACAAAACAATTATTTTGAGACGGACAAAAAAGGAAAAGAAGACAATAATTTAGGGACGGAGATAGTACTTTTTATTATGAGTGTTTTTGCTATTGTTATTGTTGTTGTTGTTGATTTTTTTTTCTAGGTAGTTTTTAAAGATTTTAAAGTAGATGTTTTCAATTGTTTTATAATCATGTACTTCCTTCGTCACTAAATTATTGTTTTGTTTGACCTGGATTAAGAAAAACAATTAATTTGATTATTAATATTAGAATAATGTATTGTTTCCTTTAATGCCCATGTGTATGTGGCCCATAATTTAAGTAGGAAGAAAAAGTAAGGGTAAAATAGTAAAAGTGATGTTCTAAAAAGAAAAGTTTCAAATAAGACAATTATTTAGGGACGGACGAAAAAGGAAAGGAAGACAATAATTTAGAGACGGAGGGTGTGTTTTTATATATCAAGTGATATAATTTTTGTTACATTTTGTATTGATCGTAATGATTTTTTATTGTATTTTCAAGTACTTGTATATTTATTAAATTATATAATAAATTTAATTATAAAATTACTAATTTTTAAATATTATTAATGACGAAAATAATATTATAAACATAAAATTATTAAATATACTATAATAATTAATTGTGCAATCCTAATAATTATTATTTAAAAGATTAATAGCAAATTAATATATATGTTGATAAATAAATAAAAAGAAATAAAATTAGAATATGCTTAGGAATATTCTATTTTGTGGTAAGATTTGTAGTTGTGAGTTAGAGTTGAAATAGTGTTTGGTACTGAAATGGACCAAATTTTTCCAAATTTGGGATTTTGGGTTAGAGATGCCCTTGAAATAGGAAAGTGGCAAGTGCGCGGGATCAAATGGTTGACTCGCTCAAAACTATAGTCAGCCTCAGTTGTACTTCGACTTCCAGTGACGGGAAAGCAAAGGGGTCCGGAGGTTGCACTATTTAAGGGGGAAGGGGGCCGGGAAATGAAATGTGTTGGCAAAAAAAAAAAAAATGTATAAATTTCGAGACTAGCAGGAATTCACCAAACAATGTTGCTTCACGTACTCTTCTTATACTAGGCAATATACTATATATATATATATATATATATATATATATGTATATGTGATAAGGTGGATCCTCTTCTATTACAACACAACTAGCCTAAATATATCTCTCTTAAATAACTTTTACTTTCCTCGTTTCTAAGTTATTGTTCTGTTTAATTTATTTGAGTTAAACTGAATATTTTTTAAATAAAAATTTGAGGTATATTTTTTTAATTATAAATGACATAATTTATAATACTTTTTAAAAATTATGAATTATGTATTTTATAATTTTAAAAATATATATATACATCAAATTTTTATTTGAAAGATCGTCAGATTTGTTTAAAATAAATCAAAATAAACAATAATTTAAGAACGGACGAATGTTATTTAATGGATAATTAAAAATTGAATCCAATAAATTACCGAATTGCCAACAAGATGGAAGGGGGATCAGGTACTTGTTCGATTGTTGGCCAATAACGAGGTGGCGCATCGTCGTTTATCTCGTTGCCCATCTCAAATTGTCCCCGATCCCACCTCTTTCCAAGTCTAAGACCCTACCCTACTCGTGCGCTGTTTATTTCCCTTTTTTAAGTTTTGTTAGTTTCCATTTTCACCGCTATTCACGGACAAGAATTTAGAGATGTTTAAGGCGGTTTCGTGTCCGTGAACTAAACAGTTTAATTTTTTAGATCACTACTATTCTGGACCTAATCCTAATTCTAGCACGTATGGGCTAAACAGATCATCGGTCCACAACAATAAAAATAAAAAATGTGATGAATAATAATTTTATCTTTATAAATATCAAGAAAAGTGAGAAGTGATTGTTATTGGTAACCCATAATTTAAATAGGTTATTATGTTTTTTATAAGAAATATAAATGAAATATTTTTTACTTCGTTGTATTTTAATTTAAATATAATTTATTTCAAAATAAATATTGAAATAACTCTACTTAGTAATTCTTTTTAAGAGTTTCGTTTATATTTCAGTATTTGTTCATAAGAACACAAAGAAGACATATAGTGCAAATGATAAGTGTGTTTGACTTTGAATTAGAAGGTTGTGGGTTTATTTATTATGGTGGTTGTATGTATATCCTAAACTTTTTTATGACCTAATTAATATTAAGTGGGCTGGCGGGCTAGCCCTAACGAGCCGCGGGCTAGACGGTCTGGACCAAAAATCACTGATTTAAAATTGGTCAAATATATTGACCAATAACCATGTTTTTTCCGGTTTAAATGGATCACTCTACGGACCGTGTCCCTTTTAACATCTCTAGACAAGATTCATCGGAATGAAAAGTAATTTTTAAAATATACGAATTGAGTACAATTTATAATTAACGAATTAAATTTAGTAGGGTGTTATTAAATATCGCTTTTTTAAATTTAATACTGCATTTTTTTTTCTGTTTAAAGACTTAAATTGTTCCCCAAACCTTTAAAAATAAATTTTACGCCTTCCTCTCTCTCTCTCTCTCTCTCTTTCCTTTGAATCTATCCAACCCTCATTAAAGTTATTCACTAAAAAAATGCATATTTTTCAAAAAAATTATCTACTTTTTTTGTTTTTGTTTTGCATAATTATTATTTGTCAATTTTAAAAAATAAAATTTTTAGTCAAATTAATAAGTGCCACCAGTTGGAAGTGGCACTCACTACCGTTGCTGCCCACCGCAGGGGACAATGATTAGTGAGTGTCACACCTCCAACCGGCAAGACTCATAATTTTGATCTATTTTTTTTTAATTGGTATGTGTTTTTTCTAAAAGAAATTTTATTGATCAAATTCATAAGTGCCGCCAATTAAAGGTGGCACCTTGCACCACTGTCGTCGGTGGTGGGTGACATTTACTAGTACTGCCGCCTGCAGTCGATACTTAGCATCCATAGACAAAATACAAGATGAAAGAGTAGACAGATAATGAAGAGAGAGAAAGAGAGAGATAGAGGAAGAGAGTAACAATAAAGAGTGTATTTTCTATCTATATTGTACGGACATATAAGAGAATGCATTTTTACTAATGATGATAAAGAGTGGTATTAAAAAGAGACAATAGGGGTAGGTGATATTTAGTAAAGCGGAGGAGGATGATATTTAGCGCCTATGATTTAGTAACACGCCAACTTTACAAAGTGCAAATAAATCATAAAAATATGCCAGCTTTACGAAGTGCATAATAATAATAATAATAATAATAATAATAAGAAGAAGTTTCCTAGAGAAATTTTGAAGTTATAATCTCTATATTTTGTCAGAAAATGTAATTTGATGTTACTACGTTAATAAGGGTCTATGCTCTTTACATAATTTAATGACTGAGTTTATAATTTTAAGTTTTTCAATCATCATTCTCGCTCTCTTAAATTTTTTTAATCACTATTCAAAAAGAAGCCAAAATAAAAAATTTCAAAATCAAGAAGGTGAACGCACCCTAAAAGTTTGAGTTCACGTAAACTCAAATTTAAAAGAGTAATAGAGCAGGTTTATGCACACACACACACACATCTCCAAAACACCTCCAACAAATAAGCATCCAGTCCATTCATTCAAGTCATAGACTTGGAGTTCTTTCTAGTTCTTTTATTAGGCACCGAAACTCTGTCCAACTCTAACCCCGGGAGTTACAATCAATGTTCACCCAAAAATACACTCCACACCAATCTCCCGTTACATTTCATGTACACTATGCCGCTTTTGCAAATAAAAGTAAGATAACTCAAGACCCACATCAAGTTTCAGAAAGAAATTCGATAAACGTACAGTTGATGCTCAATATCGATGAGCCATAACGAATGCTCGTAAATAGTTCTCAAAATACTTTTGGGCGCTTACAAAATGTTTAAATACTCGAGAGAGCAGGGCTATTTCTCAACTCCTAAAACTACCATATACTAAACATACAACACTTCATATGATTGTTTTATACATCCTTTTGCAATTATTTATCAGCTGTTCAATATATGCTCCCCAGATTTTATTCCGGCCAAGGGAGGACAAAATAAACACCTGCACAGTGGATACCAATTTATTCATGCACCAAATGCTTTTCAAATGATACCGATGGGAACTACACACAGGTACTCCAACCAGTTGTAAGACACGGGCTTGGATCCTACTTCTCTTTCACGGACCTTGGTTACGGAGGAAACCTGCATTTTGTTTCCGGGCTTAAATCTTATTATAGCATCTAACCTCAAAACCAGCAATATAGTATCTGTTACAACTACCAGCAATTCAACTTCTGACATAATTTCATGGCTTTGCTTCAAGAAGAATTGAAGAGTAGGGAGCAACATTATATGTGTCTCCAATGCCTGAGACTCCTTCGGGGACAAAATCATTGGGGGCCTCGAGGTTAGTGTCTACCTGCATTTCAACAAAAAACAGTATAGTAGACCATCAAAATCATTACTTGAAGTTCTGTACGGGCGACTGTGTAAATAATTCTAGCAATCATACAAATGAAAGGCAATTTTAACATAACAAACCACCTCCAATAGATGAAGACATGCATACTGAATTGAAGAAAACTAACCACTCGAAACCAATGTCTCCTTTGTGGTGGAGGAGGTATTGGAACTTTAACAAAATAATCATGTGCATTGAATGCCAAGTAGATGTCTCCTCCTTCACCATCATGAAGCCTGCAAACAAATGGTTATAATTAACTTCCTTCTATCACCAACAAAATATCCAATTATCAAGCCAGCAATGTTCTGGACATTGTTCTTAAAACGATGAATATACATCACAGTGAATATATTCTTGCATGAAGCATCATGTACAAGTAACATAAAGCATCATTGGGAGTGAATCGGTTAAGAAGTGGAGTGCTATAGCATTGCCAGAGCTCCAAAACTTAAATCACAAAAATATGAAATAATTAGAGTATATAGGTCAAGTGGTAGGAAGGCCAACACATCTAAACCCTAGAAATCGGCTTGTACAAAACACTGCAGCAGGCTACATCCACTCGCAAATGAGACCCAAAAGCTTAAAAGGTTGATAAACACAATCCTGTTCAATGTTACCTTGAATGCAGAATTTATTTATTTTTTTGCTTCAGGCCACTGGTAGGGGGATCAGATACAGTCTAACCTCCAAACAAGGAACTCCAGGGATAGCTTTATGTAGACTTGAGGGTTAGGACGTGTCTTTATATCTTAAATGCAAAACTTATTATCCTAAATGAAAGAGTAACTAATTACTCTACAAATTTCTAATTTAAATACGAAACTCATATGTTGACAATTGTGAAGTTTGAGCATTACACGTTAATTTAGTCTATTGACATTAGTGCTAGTAACGTAGAAACTTGAAAAATGTTTCTGATAGCTACCATTTTGGTGTTGCGGAATGGAAATGTAACATGTAAATGGATCCTTCCAACGGAATAAGTGTTTGCTCGCAAACTGGGGCATGTTAACTATCAGTTAAATTTTGGCAGTCCACCCACTCATCAAATATACATAAGAAGGCAAGATCAAAATTCCATCAACCTATATAGACGATAACACCCATATCCAGCAGGAGAACGCAAATTGATGATGGTTATAAAGATCACATGATTGGTGGAATCACAGCACAATGTCACTGAGATGATTTGCCAAATATATGCACACAATACTTAATGAAAGCGTGTATATACTTACGTAAATGCGATAAATTTGCTTTCGTAATTATCCCAATTGTCCTCATGCCACGTCACCTCATTCTGCATAATATTAAGAGAATGAGCTTGATTTGAAAAAACTTGTACAAGAAGAGTACCAGCTGAACCACAGTATAAAGCACAGAGCCCTAATACATACAGCACCGTGGCCAAAACATAACAATATCTAATGTATATTCATAGATCACCGATATGAAAATATCACGCATAACTATGCTACCAAATTTCAAGATTAAACATTAGTTATTCCTAAAGAAAAGGATTTGGGTACTTGAGCCTAAGTAAGATGAAACAGAAAATTAAACGGCCTAACGACAAAATGATCCACCGTACTTAGCTTAAGCTCCGTTGTTACCACTCTTCTCATGATACGCACCTCACTTACCCCCTCACCCTAACTTCATAAAAAGGTAAAAAACATCAAATGAAAATCTGATGTGGCATAATCATAAAACCCCTTCTCTCATTTTTTTTTCTTCATTTTGATCCCCCTTAACATTTTCATTTCTTCTTCTTCTTTCTTTTCTTTTTCCTTTTTCACATAAAACCCTTTCATCCTCACCCCTTCTCCCCTTCCAGTTCCACCAAACCAACCTGCCCAACCCAAACCATTGACAGCCAACACCGCCACTGCCTCTCTCTCCTCCCACTCCACCACTAAATCTCACTAACTACAGGACCCCTCTAATCTCTTATCCTTATAGTTGCCTCCTACCTTGCCACAGCCATGCCACCCCACCGCAATCTCGGCAAATATCCACCACTGCTTCTCCATTACTGCCCTCTCTCTCTCACTCGTCAAACCTTTCACATACACACACACACACACATATATATTAATCTCTCGTCAAACCTTTCGCTTATATATATATATATATATTAATCTCTTTTACCTACTATTTATTTACAATATCAGTAGATTTGTAAACCATTGATTTGCTCTCTCTCTCTCTCTCTCTCTCTCTCTCTCTCTCTCTCTCTCTCTCTCTCTCTCTCTCTCGATCGCCGCTCCAAGATCCATCGGTCAAGATAAGAGATGATTGCTGCTCCAGTAAGAACTGTATAGAAATGTTAGATCCATTTGCTGTGGTCCACGTTCGATCCAAAAAGATGGCTTCGCAAGAAGATTAACAACCCCTATAGCGACTTCTTTTATGTAGTATCATTTTATATCTTTTAACATAGGATTTAATCCGGTTCTATTAATGATAATGATGTTACCACAATATTAGCATGATTTTACAGTTCTAAAGTTAGGCATTAGGGTATTCAATTTTGTACAGTTTGAAAGTTCGTAATATAAGTGAAAGATTTGACGAAAATGAGTTTGAGTACGGCAGAATAAGATTTGGCACAAGCAGTTCACTTACTGGCGGCTTGGAAGATAAGGTGGAGGTGGGTGGCAACGGCAGCCATTGGTGGAGGGGCAAGGAAGACGGGGATGGGGAAGAAAGGTGTACAGAAAAAAAGAACAAGAAAGGGGTTCAGAGTTTTATGACTATTCCACGTCAAATTCCATTACATACTTTGAGTGGAGTGAGAAGTCAAGGGTTAAGCGAGGGTCGTATCATGAGAAGATTCGTGAAACAATAAAAAATAAAATAAAAAGTGCAGTGTGTAAAAGCGAGCTTAAGCAAAGTACGATGGGTCATTTTGTTGTAGGCCAAAATTAAAGTAAATGACAATTTTCAACTCGAGAATCTAAGTACTTAAGTAGGAGAGAGGGGCTCAACCCACATTTTAAGAATATGCGAAAATGTACAGTTTGAAGGTTCGTAATATAACTTTAGTTGTCATTTACTTTAATTTTGGCCACTCATTGACATTCTATACAGATGAATGCAACTCTGCTAAATAAACTGAACATTCTTGAGATAAAATGAGAAAAGGAGAGAGCTGGGTATTGACAAAAAAGAAAAGCAATCATGTCAAACACAAAGAAGAGGTAATTGATATTTAGAAGATGAAATGAGTTATGAAGACTTACATTGCCAAGAAATTTCTCTTGTTTCAAAATCCTATGCTTATGGCGAAACTTTATCATCTCCGCAAAGAATCGGAAGCAATTACTCTTCCTCATCTGCAACTGCCACCCCAAGAGTTTTAGAAGAAGGTTACTATATCTATAAAATGAACGATTACAGAAGATTAATGAATACATCACATACTTGATCCCACTGAAAATTGTTAATGGCAGTATCATGTCCATAACTGTTGTTATTACCGAAGCGAGTATGCCCATACTCATCCCCCATTAGCATCATTGGTGTTCCCTAAACCATAAATGTACATAAACTTCATATTGTCAATACAAACTACAAACAAAATTATTCCATTGAGGATGCTCAGATAATCTAGATTACTTCCAGCTACGAAAGAAGGGTAGAAATACTTCAAACAGCATGACAAGCAACCTACAATATGTTCCAGTCTTAATTATACATCTAAGTCTTGTACTCATTTTGGTGCAGCAGGTTCCAGAAGATTCACCTGTGATATCATTAAGGCCATATGGAAGTTCTTCATTTGCCGGGAGCGTAGAGCTTTAACATTGACATCAGCAGTTTCCCCTGTCCAACATAAACAGAAGATAGTTACCCTTTCTCAATACCAATTAGTTAACTAATGAAAAACCAATGCCGTATTATCCAAAGGTCCTCCAAAGGAGAACTAGAGCAATGTTTAGTTCTGACATCCAGACATGGATGCTCCCAACATGGAAAAGGAAATGAGGGATATGCATCATGTACATAGAGTACACTTTATCCAAATATACGTAATATCAATACAAAAAATGATTAGTTCCGCACCACTGTTTGTGTATACAATGAATATATCTTCACCACTTAATGATATCTTATTTGAAGGAATTGATATATGTGATGAATGAGAAACTTCTTGCCTTACATCTGCAATATGTATAACCAACAAAATTTCTTTTTTTTTCTTCAGGTTCCTATTTTGTCCACCTAGGGTATGCATATGCAATATTTATTTGGCTTGCTTGTTCACAGAGAATCAAAGTTTCTTCCCCAATATAAGAAATCAACTAAATCTACTAGTCTGGCCCCACTTCCAAAAGGTAACACTACCGAAACAATGGGGGCAAGAAACAATAATCAGAAGACATTATATGAGGCATCACTTTCGGTCTTGGTTCTCTTTTTGCCATCTCTTCTTCTTCTACTGTAATTTTGATCCATCAAGTCTTAAGCACCCAACCTTTAGTAATTGAGGCAACTTCCTCTTTTTTCCTTGCATGTAATTACTCTCGGGGTCCAAAACCCCGCGAAGTAGATAGATGCACATATTTCACCAATCAATCAGGTAAACCATTCTACTTTCAATTAAACAATTCAGAGAAGTAACAAGATCAGAAAGGTATGCAATATTAAAAGGCCAAATAGAAGAAAGAAGTAGCTAAAGCAGTTGTAAGACATATTATATTATTATACTGAGCAGCCATTAATGGGAATGTAAAGGACCATGCTGTTATAGGGCACCAACATTTAAGCTCCAATCCACCCTCCATCTAGGTACATGCAAAGATAAACACCCGCCAGGAGACATGAACGGGCATTTATTTATTTTTATGTAGAAAGGTCATCAGCAACCACAAAAGTGGATTATTAAAAAATTCATCATTTTCACGTGAACAGAAGCACGTGAATTCAAGTCTGAGACTAGCCAGGTAGCAGGCTCTGATCCTTATCACTGGTAGTCCTCCATTTCATTGAGAAAGGCATATGGGAAAGGAAAGAGACTTGTGAAAAGATAGGATTCGAAGATGCCACTTTATGCATATATTTCCAAAGATTCGGTCTCTACTAGTTTTAACTATCCAGCACCACTGAATGAGAAGTAATACAAGGCGGTAACTTAACCTTAGGACACAAGGAACCCGTTAAACCTTTCCATGCAAGATAAGAAACTTTAAAATAGTAAGATGAAATGAGTAGGGAAGAGAGAAAAAGAAAATATTTTAATAATTTACCTTCACAACCACAATTCCAGCTAAAATTATCATTGCTTCCATCATTGCCACCTTCTCCATTAGCTTCATTATGCTACAAAAAGAAAAAAGAATATGACTAGGTCCATAATAACTAGAAGACCAAGACATGCAATACAAGCCATACCTTGAAATTATATGACACAAGATCATACAGAGTAAACCCATCGTGCGCTATAACAAAATTGATTCCATGGTATGGTTTGCGCTTATTTACCTACATGAAAAAAGATCAAAGCAACAAATTAAGATCGAACCATGTTCATATGGTTCTTGAAATTTGAAAATATATCTCAAAGCTCAATTTACATCCAAGAACAGCCATGTAAATCCTGTTCTTGAGATATAAATACTATTTCATCTCACCTTATGAAAACAATGTATTTCATCACTTGTAAGAAATTCAACTTCAGAAATTATAATGCTTACATTGTACAAGTCAGCTGAACCAGCAACTCGAGTTGCAAAACTTCCCTTCATACCAGTGTCACCCTATACTTTCAGATGTTTAAGACAAACTAGTCAAGAAGAGGAAGGGAAAAAAATTGCAACAACACGTGGCATGATTAGGTAAATACACAAAAAATAAGAGTGGCTCCAGCAGACAATGCAAGGAAAAGTGAGATATACTAGAGCATAAAGTTCAATATATGCATAACATTCCTTACCATTAAAGCAGGACAAATGTTAGAGAAATGCAGAGTAACAATGTGAAACTAGATTTCCTAGTATACATATAGTTCAATATTTTAATATGACAAGTTTATCACATCTTTCACCAAAATGTAATTCTTCCAACCATGAACAAATCCATTTGGTTCCCAGTCTTTCACAAATTAACTAAACTAAAGGAGCTAAAGATTCTATTTGCAAATATACTACCTGTCTTCTAAAGGTTTTGCATCTCATATTTGCTTAGGGTGTACATATGATCAGTTACAATCCCCAATTTCATTTACTTCATTAGTCTTATAATTCAAGATTCATTTATGTGCTTGAACTAGATGCAATAACCTTACTGCCCCATGCATGAGGCTCCTGCCACTGGCACAGGATGCACAGCCTAGCTGGGTTACCCCACAAGCAGAGGCAGTTTTCATAGTAGAACTCACTGCGCTGGCATTGCCCTAAGATCTCTTCTCCCCCTTGGTTGCACCAATGATATTCAATTCCAGGAACCAAGTGAACTTTTTCTGACAGCTGCCAGATCATTATTTACTCTACGTATCATAAATTACCTCCTAATAATAAATGCAGGAAGTAGGGAAAGACCATAAAGTACACAGAGAAATGGGCAAGCATTTAAAAGATCTGTAAAGCATTAATGTAATTTGCAAGTGCACTACTATATCTTGTGTCCCGGCAACTAAGGCTCCAAGTTTAACAATGAAAGCAGTAAATGCAATTTCTTACAGCAACACTAGCTTCAATAAAGCTACTATTGACTCTAGCAATGGAATTCCTAGATAGTTATACCACCAACCTTGTAACCATGCAGGTAACTATATTGAAAAAGCATTTCAACTAGATTGAAGAAAAATAAAGTTGGCCCAAAGTATTGACACCTGTACGGCTGTAGCCATATCACGAAGGAATCACTGATGTGGAAGCATTTAGCACATACATTTTCTTTTGAGCGGCGCATTTAACAAGTACTCACTTAGTCACAAAAAGACCGTCTTGGTTACTATTTTCGCCGCAATTATACTTTAGTTTCCTACTATACTCCTCGTTAAATACCTAATTTTTATAACTTTCTGACTCATCTATATATATATATATATATATATATATATATATATATATAAAGCGTAATAAGTCTAAAAAAGGTAAAATCCTGCCAAAAATGACTTGCCAAAAATAGAAAGTCATCTTTATAACATTTAATATTGTCCTCGAAAATACAAAACCGTATTTATATAAAACAATAATATAATCTTTCTATCTTTTAAAAAATATGAGACGTTTTTTGTCTAATACTAAAAAATATACTACTTTAGTGCGATTTAAAGAATATATTTATAAATATGAATATCTTTTTTTAAAGTTTAACTTTTTCAATATGATTAATCAGAACAAAGGAAACAATATATAAATGTGACGTAGGAACATACTAAAAATCTCTGTCTTAATAAAGAATATACTTATTTACAGACAGGAAGGAGTGTAAAATTTGCAATACAAGTTACAACTATAAAATTGTAGTATTAATTTTGGTAACCAAAATAAATAATATTTTAGCTAACATGTATCTAAAGGGAATTAGAACCGTTTAAACCATATATTTATGGGGATTTTATTCTAAGACTTGTCCTAGCATAAAACTATTTATTTATAAATTCAGTTTCATCATAAGTTTTGGACAGGAGAGGCAGTATTGTAATATGAATTGGGGTAAAGCGAAAGAGTAGGTCTCCTGTGAGACTTTCTAGTGGATCCTAATTTGCTCAGCCCATTAATATACGGTAGGTCGGTTCAGGAAGATCCGTCTTACAAAAAATATCGTAAAATAGTCTTTTCTAAATTTTGCCAAAGAAAACTTGAAGACATAGCCGTATTTAAAACTAGTCAAAGTAACAATGATGAGGAAAACGAATGATGGTTGCAGAGTAAGTGACGTGCTAGACCTCATCTATATATATAAAGCCTATTAAGTCCAAAAATAGTAAAATTCCGCAAAAAATATTTACAATAATAAATATTTTTTCACCTAATACGCCGGTACGGAATACAGGAAATAGCAATTTCTATCTATTTTCGTCATTTACCGGTTTAAGTATCTCGTCAATTGTTGATTTAAGTATAATTTAATTGAAAAAGATATATGTCCGTGTGTTTAACGCACGGGTGTAAAACTAGTTAATAGGTAATAACAAAATAGCGCTATAAATAATAGGGGTAGTTCAGGAAAAAATGTTCAAAATAGACTCTAATTAGTAAACTTTCTTAATTTATGTACAAAGTCAAACAAGACAGTCTATTTGGGATGGAAAGAGTACATAATAACACGATCACAAAATGTAATAGAAATTCATCCTCGAATTAAAATAATTGGATTCTTTTGCTTTGAACTACTAATATATAGAAGAATGAGAAAAAGTAACAATCTATTATTAGGACCACATAACGAAAAAAGTTTATCCCACTTCTACCTTTATATATCTTCTGATGTCATCTCGATACTTTCCATTCCATTCAGCCCACCTGCACAATAAATTTGCAAAATAATGGCGGTAAGATAAAGTAAGGTGCTCAGCACCTAAACAGAAAAGAGCATATCAACATGACATTGTCAACTTTGCTTCATTCACGTCACATAGATGATATCTTCTTGCACTGTATACTTGTCTCAACCTCCTTACAATGACCATGGTTTGTAAGTGAAGGAAATATCTCTACACAAGACTACATTGATTTTGTATGCGGTAAATCTAGGAAAGAAAAACTTCGAAATGAACAAATTCGTGAGACGGAAAAAGCCGCTCGAATAGGAGATAAAGATGGTTGGATACATACAACCTAGAATGCTAACTCAACCCATTAAGAAGTCTGACAGTATCAATATTAATAACCACGCTAGAGGTAGAGGAGACCGAAACTAATGTGGACAGCAATAATAATTTAGTATATGAATGAGTGTGGCTTGTGAGATGACCTCTCATAGGACAGAACCGAATGTCGAAAAACGTTTCAAGTTGCCGACCCCGAGTGACATATGTTGAGTTGAGATGAGTTGTGACATGACCTTTACTTCTTTCCAGAAATATATAAGATTACAAAAGCTTGCCATTTCAGGAAATTAACTCGGGTAGATCCTTCATATGAGTTCCCTCCGAATAACTGAATAAAAGCAGGCACATCCACCCATTTCTTATGTAGTTTCAATAAAAACAAACATTCAATCCACTACTGATTGAGATGCTAGATCATTTCATCATTTTCTTTTACAAGCTAACCTACTATAGCCATACGCAAGCATTCTTCATAAGATACAAGGCCTGAGTTACAGGCTTCCCTATGAGTTTTTCAACAACCATCCGAACAGCTGACTACCTTTGGTATTAATGGACCCACGTTAATGAAAGCCCAAAAAAACAAGTTTTTGGAGGACACCATTAAAGAGGCAAATACAACACAGCGACTTGAATTTCCAAAAAAATGACAAACAGCATGCTTTGGGACAGGTTTGAGCTTCTAAAAGATTCCTTTCAGATGTTGAAAAACACAGTACTGAAAGTAGGACAGATTGGAATTGAAAACAGGTTTTTGGTGAATAAGAAGATTGATCGAAAACAGAAACCAATCACGGAGCAGCGAGATTCACCATCCATCGATAGCACAACAGAACCATTCTGTGGTTCTCCATGCAAAGTAGAGAAAAATCAATGAGATGCCTATTAGATAGTTGGGCCAGTTCAAACAATGTCACCTTTTTCCTATGACTAGTTCATCAGTCACTAAGCTCAGTACTTTTTTTCTCCTCAATAAAAGCATAGAATAGCTATCAGAGAGTTAAAAAAAATAAAAAAGGTGGAAGCCAACGGTGCAAACAAAGAAATGAAAAAAACCATCACACACCAAGACGATGTCCAATAAAACGCATTTAAGCACAGATGAACTAATCTAACCATGTCCAATAGCATGCACGTAGCACTGAGAGAGAGAGAGAGAGAGAGAGAGAGAGAGAGAGAGCAATTGGGGCACTTCACTATTCCTCTGCAACTACTGTAGACAAACAGAACTAGATACGCTACCCTTTCATTACTTCCTGATGACCATGTCAATAATCAACTAACCTAGAGCTGAGATGATTACAGACCACAATGCTCATTCACATTATCAAGAAACTAGCAAATGTGAACTGTACAAGGCATAGTTAACAACTGATTGGTTCACAAAAATGCCACTATCACTCGAGGATAAGCACAAGTAAAAAGTTCCTTAAAGGCATTGCTTTCTGTTAAGTGACGGGAAATTCTTCCAGGCTAGGCATATAGATAGTTTGTTCTTCTCAGTACAACTAATGTATCAATGTAATATGTTCTATTATAGAAGAAACTTCATAAATAGAATCGAGTGAAAAATACAAAAAAGAAAAATGGAAAAGAACTTCACTAAAGTGAAAAGTGGTGGGTATGTAATAGCTTATTTATTTTGAGAGAATCTTATTCAGTGGAAAGTATAATGATAACAACAAAAGTAACCTGTGAATTCAGTCAGCGATTAACCAAAAGTTTTTTTCATTCTTGCTATCATTGTTTATTAAATTCCGTATTATCATTAATATGTTTAAAATGAACGTGTTAATATGTTAGCTCAGATCCATGGGCCAGTAAAGGAGCTCCAATGCACCAATAAGCCCAATGCAGTAGTTCAATAAAAATGCATCCTGAAAGATTAATGGTTAACAGAAGTTACCTGTCCCAGTTTGGGAAACTTCCAACAAGATAAAGGCCTCCACAATCCCAAGGTTCTGCAATAATTTTACACCTTGAGAGGATCCCATCTTTTGCAATAGCCTGCTCCATTAAAGAATAACAACATAGATGATTAGATGTAAGAATGCTGGTTAAAATTCCTTCTCTCTCTTTCCAATTTCATCGATATATAGCAAATAAAATTCATCTGATGCAAGCAAAATGTTAGGCTTAGCCAAATTCGACAAGCTTCAACTATAGAATGAAAAAGTGCATCATTATTAAAATTCAAGATATCTGTTTATTAAATGAAAAAGAGGAGCAATACAACAAGACTTGAAAGAATGTCTCAAGTTCTGTGATTGACTGGAACAGAAGGATAGTTGAAGGTTCCTGTGTCTGGAGAACTTCAGAACAACTTGAACACATGAAGTTTACTTAAAAAGAACCAATGCAAGCTTATGGGAAGGTTCTGAAGATTTTGGGTTTCAAAGGATGAGTATGCAAGACTCTGAGGTATGTTGGACGGGGCACTGATGAAGGGCAGGGTGCAGAATGAGACGAACACAGCAGCATCCTATGCCACATGCTATCTGTACCAAGCAACAGCGACTGCTGTGCATCAATTTCAGTTTTGCCCTAAACAGGCTTGAGCTGGAGAATGATTAGGGGTTTCTACTAGTGACAGAAGTTGAGAGAGGTCTCGAGATAGCCTTAGGCCTAGGAAGAATACTTGTAGACGGAAAATCCATTGTCTTCTAATGTCTACACTGTTGCTATATGTCACCACTTGCTGATTTGGACGTAGTGCAAGAGTTGGGCTGTAACGACCCGAGCCCGAAGCCCGGTCCACCACGCATAGCCCACGCACTGGCCCACTAAGCACCTGGGTCAACTGGCCCACCACAAGCCACCCAAAAGTCCATGGATAGGTTGGTGCCCAGTGATAGTGGGTGGCCACTTATAAAGCACACACAAATCCCACATCTTCCCGATGTGGGATATCACAATCTCCCCCACTTGAATCTTTGACGTCCTTGTCAAGACCCAAAGGAAGTCCAAAGGATTGGCACCGGGCGATGTGTTCCCATACATTTCCGGCCGGGACCCGCTCGATACCAACTTTGTAACGCCCCAAACTTGGGCCCAACCATATGGCCCAAGCCCAGCCACGTTACTACAAAATCTAATTTAACTCAATAACGCGTACCAACAAATTAACTTAATTCAAACCACGACTCATACCAGAAAATAAAATCCCAAGACTAACAACCTTTGTAACTCCAAAAAAATAATAAAATAGTCTCGCAGGACTAGTCAAAATTAATAAATCCTTAAAATCCTCTACACAGTTCATTGTAACGAAAATAAATCACAATCCATTCTAGACCGTCCTCGAAAATACGACTTTCAACTATAAACCTTAAATCTCTCTTTGTGACCTGGAGAGAAGAAAATGTGAAAGGGTGAACGAACAATGCCCAAGAAGATCAAACGCCACCCTCCGGTTACTAAGGAGGGTGGACACACAAAGAAGTTCAAATGAGAGTATGAACAAATATAAATTCCGACAAGTATATCATTGAAGTTTAGCATCAACATTTCAAATACTAAACGAATAATTTTCAAAAGTTTTCCAAAGAGGGAATTTCAAGAACGATATTAGACAACCAAGGAAACGGAATATTCCAATCGCCACTGACCGTCCCATACCAGTCAATTACGACAAAATATTCACAAGAAATATGATCACGTAAATATGTTCAAATAATTCAAAGTTCTAACAATTGGCCCCTAACGGGGTTCTGAATTCTGAGTTCTAAATGGTAAATCCGGATTACCGCACACACATGCCAAGTGGTGCAAATTTTCTAATAAAGTCTGAGAGTCACTAAATTTCTAGTGACAAGTAATTCATACTTAGTGATCATACAGAATTCAAAACGAGAATGGTACCGTACACGGTACAATTTACTGAATCAAAACAAACTTATCAAATCAAAAGGGATCGCATGTATTATCAAAACTAACACATGAGATTTACGAAAATAAACAATTTCGAATGTACGAAGAAACGCATACGACGGAGTCAAAACAAATACCGACACAAGGTCGGGCATGGCGTC
Organism: Platycodon grandiflorus; assembly: GCA_016624345.1. NCBI lineage: Eukaryota > Viridiplantae > Streptophyta > Magnoliopsida > Asterales > Campanulaceae > Platycodon > Platycodon grandiflorus. The sequence continues at coordinate 34,399,149 of CM028362.1, forward strand.
AAAAACGGTATTATAAAAATATGTACGAGAAACCTAACATCAAGATGTATTATAAAATAACCTAAATAGAGGCGAAATCCCTTACCTCTTAATGTGTGGTCCCAAACAACAAGTCACCGAAACGCAACGAGGCGCTAAATCCTTTTGCTCGAATCTAATATTCCAAACAGAACGTAACTATTAGCTAATATTAGCCGACTAATTAATACAAATACTAATTTCATAATTTCAAAATACTAATACCAGATTACACCTAAATTACTAAACTGACTTTTAACAAAAATAACCATAAAATTAATATATATATATATATATATATTCTAACATAAGTTACATAAAAACTCCTATACTAAACATACACAAACACAAACACAATACACGCCCACCACAACCTCTCTCTCGGAGAGTTGTCATAAAGCAAAGGAAAGGAACCTCCCATTAAAGCTACTTTGAAACTAAGGGCCGGATTGAAAGATTCTAACTTAGGAAACTAAAATGAATGTCCTTAAGAGTTAATGGTAGTAGTCCAGAAGTTCAGGGGTTGAATTGAAAAAAAAAATTTAAGACAAAACTCATCTTCTTCACCAACGATTGACCTGCTCTGTTCCACCATGTTTGTGTATTTTTTTTAAAAAGCTTGATCAAACCTTGCCCAATTTTAAAAAAACCGCACCACAACTCCACATTCTCCCAACTCTCATTCTTTCTACTTCCGCTCACAGTCAGTCAAAAGGGAGCATAACATAGAACACCAATACAGATTTTCTAACTTCAAAAATCACGCACCCGCACACACACCATCACTATTTCCGGTCACCCTTTTCGGCGCAACCACGCACCCACGCATGCAGGAAACGCAAGAAAATATAAACCCAGAACAAACCACTAAATCATTTTATACATTCCGTGAAAAATAGTATCGGAGATCAAACCAAGAAACGGGAATAATCGACTTACCTCGACTAGTTGTCACTGTATACGCGGTTCGCCCCTTTGCCGCCAGCTCTCTCTCTAGTTTTCTCTAACTCTTTGACTCAGAGTACTCTTCTCTGTCTTTCTCTAGTACGTTCACAAACAACCGCTATGTTCTACCGAGAGTTATCTTCGAGAACTTCACTACTCATCTATCCCTTCCGTAACAAACTCTACGATCCCACGATAACTCATTCACACTCACACACCGTCACGTCTCTCTCGGATCTCTTCCTCGAGTTCCCAAGTAGCTTCCCTTTCCGTATGATTGCTCCACCGCACCTTGACGTATGGAATGGTTCGTCTTCTAAGAACCCGATCCTTGCGATCCACAATTCTAATAGGCTGCTCTGAATAGGTAAGATCTTCTCTTAGGCGTAACTGTCTATACTCAACAACGTGGCTCGGGTCAGGGACATATTTCCTCAACATCGATACATGAAACACATTATGAACCCCCGAAAGCACAGGCGGCAAGGCAAGTCGATACGCGACCTCTCCCACCTTCTCAAGTATCTCAAATGGTCCAACAATTCGAGGGCTAAGTTTTCCCTTAACACCAAACCTCATAACTCCACGTGTAGGCGAAATTTTGAGAAATACGTGGTCCCCCACATCAAAACCAAGCTCGCGACGACGATTGTCTGCATATGATTTCTGTCTACTCTGGGCCATCAAGAGTCTCTTCTTAATCTGTTGTACCTTTTCTGCGGTGATCTGAACCAACTCCGGTCCCAACAACTTTCGTTCTCCCACTTCATCCCAACAAGTTGGCGAGCGACACCTCCTCCCGTACAGTGCTTCATACGGGGCCATACCAATGCTCGCATGGTAGCTGTTATTGTAGGTGAACTCTACTAACGGCAAGTGCTCATCCCAGTTACCCTGAAAATCCAATGTGCACGAGCGAAGCATGTCCTCCAATGTCTGGATGGTCCGCTCCGACTGGCCGTCAGTCTGCGGATGGAAAGCCGTACTCATACTCAAGTTTGTACCCAAAGCTTTCTGCAAACTACCCCAAAACTTTGATGTGAACCTAGTATCGCGATCCGACACTATTGAAACCGGTACCCCATGGAGTCTAACAATCTCATCCACATACATCTTCGCTAACCTTTCCAAAGAGTCATTGATTCGAAAAGCCAAAAAGTGTGCAGATTTAGTCAGCCGATCCACAATCACCCAAATCGCATCACTTTTCTTAAGTGTTCTAGGCAGCCCAACTACAAAGTCCATGGTAATATGTTCCCACTTCCACTCGGGAATGGGCATCGATTGAAGCAAACCGCCTGGTTTCTGATGTTCACACTTAATCTGCTGAGAGTCAAGACATTTGGAAACAAACTCCGCAATCTCTCGTTTCATATTCTCCCACCAAAAGGTATCCCGCATATCCCGATACATCTTCGTACTTCCTGGACGCACAAAGAACCTTGAACTATGGGCTTCTTCTAATACTTCCCTTTTTAACTCCGGATTAGCAGGAATGCAAATTCTAGTCCCAAATCGCAAAATTCCATCGCGCCCACTCGAAAATCGGTTTGTCCACCGTCTTTCAACCTTTCACAAATCTTGTTTAACTCGGATCATCCTTCATCGCTTTAACTCTTTCTAATAGGGACGGTTGAAAACTCATGTGTGCCAAATAACCTCTACCACCTGTTATTCTAACCTCTAAATCCAAGGATTCGAGATCCTCTAAAATCCTCTTCTCCTTAGTTAACATCACGGCCAACTTCCCCCTGCTTTTACGGCTTAATGCATCAGCCACCACATTGGCCTTACCAGGATGATATAAAATTGTGCAGTCATAGTCCTTTAACAATTCTAACCATCTCCTCTGCCTCATATTTAACTCCTTCTGTGTGAAGATGTATTTCAGGCTCTAGTGATCAATGTATATTTCGCACGTTTCTCCATACAAGTAGTGTCTCCAAATTTTCAAAGCAAACACCACAGCCGCCAACTCCAAATCATGAGTCGGGTAATTCCTCTCAAAATTCTTCAACTGTCGCGAAGCGTAAGCAATCACCTTACCATTCTGCATCAATACACAACCCAAGCCTTTCTGCGAGGCATCACTATAAACCACAAATCCTCCTGCTTCAGTTGGTAAGGTAAGAATTGGGGCTGATACCAGTCTCTTTTTCAGTTCCTGAAAACTATCCTCACATTCTGCTGTCCAAACAAACTTCACGTCTTTTTGAGTCAACCGAGTTAGGGGCACTGCTATCTTTGAGAATCCCTCAACAAAACGGCGATAATACCCTGCTAATCCCAAGAAACTTCGAACCTCAGTGACGGTGGTTGGTCTCTCCCAATTTACTACCGCCTCAATCTTAGCTGGATCTACCGAGATTCCATCCTTAGATACCACATGTCCCAAGAAGGCTACTTCCTCCAACCAAAACTCACATTTCTTAAACTTGGCATACAACTTCTCCTCCCTCAAAATCTGAAGCACCGCCCTCAAATGTTGTTCGTGCTCCTCACGAGTTTTGGAGTAAATCAATATGTCACCAATAAAAACAATTACACACCGATCTAAAAATTTACGGAAGACCCTATTCATTAAGTCCATGAATGCACGGGCATTTGTCAAACCAAACGGCATCACCGAAATTCATAATGACCATATCGGGTTCTAAAAGCGATCTTAGGGATGTCCTCCTTCTTGACCCTCGTTGATGGTACCCGAGCGAAGGTCAATCTTAGAGAAATAACATGCACCTTGCAACTGGTCAAACAAATCGTCGATCCTGGGCAATGGGTATCTATTCTTCACCGTAACCCGATTCAATTCACGATAGTCGATACACAACCTCATCGTTCCATCCTTTTTCTTCACAAACAACACGGGAGCGCCCAGGTGACACGCTAGGCCTAATCAATTTTTCTTTAATAATTCCTGCACCGCTCTTTCAACTCCTTAAGTTCTGCCGGAGCCATCCTATATGGTGCTTTCGAAATTGGCGCTGTCCCTGGTGCTAAATCAATGGAAAAATCTACCTCTCTTTCAGGTGGAAGTCCCGGCAAATCCTCGGGAAAAACATCGATCAACTCCTTCACTACAGAAGTGACTCTATGCTAACCTCCTCCTTCGAGTATCATTAATGTATGCCAAATAACCACAACAACTCTTCTTCAAAGAATCGTCGAGCTCTTAAAGATGAAATGAACCCCGACGGTGCCACCGCTTAGACCCCTTAAACCGAAACTCGATTTACGAACCACCAAAGACTACCTCCTTTCGAAAACAGTCAACCTTAGCATGGAAGGCAGCCAGCCAATCCATACCCAAAATCACATCAAAATCTTGAATGTCTAACAGAATCAAATCTATCGGCATATCCCTACCTTCCAAACTTAAATAACAAGATCTAAATATCGAGGTCATGGGATAGACTCCTAATCATTTTTAAATTTAAATTTCTAGATAATGGACGCACACAGACAAAAACAACAGTACTCAAAATCCTCTACTATACTACAGGGTAGTGATGGCCTGGGATCAGCAATCAAGTGCTTTAATAAAATCCTCTACGACACTGTTGGGTAGTGATGCATTGAAGTCAGCAATCAGTTGCTTTATTATGTCACTACTTTAAGACTCTGTGTGGTGGATAAATTATTACCAAGAAGGACACCACCAAAAGACTAAAGTAATTAAAGCCAATTCCAGACTGTTGAAGTGTGTAAAACTGCACTGAACTTGCTAACAATAGATCAGCTGATTAGGTGCTTTGAACAACCAAACCACTTCTAGTTCAGATATGGATTAGTCAATCATGTCCTTAACATTAACTCTCCACTACATATGCACCCCTTGCATGCCTAGCCACTTTGTTCATATCAGTACGCTAAAATCTATATGCTTCACTTGCGTCACAAAGATTATAGAGTTTTCGTTACTCCTTTTTATCACATTGGCTTTCTGCAATTCAGTTACTTATTATCCTTTTCTTTCTTCATCTCCCTTCAGATACAAATCAGTTACTTATCGAACCAGTGTCATAGTCAATAGCACTTTACCACTGATTGAAAGACGTTAAACTTCAACTAGTGTCGAAGCAAATTCCATGTCCTATAAAGCCAAATCAGCAGGAGATTCTATCACTATCTCTCGTCTGGGTTAAGGCTGTTTAATGCTTCGAGCCAGCGTGAGCTTGGCTCGGGTGACTCATGTTGGGTTTGGGTCGAGCTGCAACATGATTTTGTATATATCAATGAGCCAAGCTTGGCTCGTCTACAATAAGCTTGGTCAGTAGAAAATGTTTACGAAGTATCTATATCTTATTTTACCTTAGCCTCAAGTCAGGCTCAAGCTTGGCTCATCTATAGCCTAATGATTGAGAATCAAATTGAGCTTAACATAGGTTCGTTTTCTTGAGTAAAGAGCTAGAGCTTGATTAAAAATCATAGAGCCAAGCTCAAACACCAAAGTAAGACTCGGCTCGTTTTAATATCCCCATACTATCAATCAGAAGTGATCCTGGTAACACTCGAGCAAACAAAACACTGTAAAACATAGCACGTCAAATTTATATCTCTTGGGTACTATTCTTTCCATTTCCAGTTGATGCATTAAAGTTTGGCATATTACAACCACTATTACGTGATTATTATATGTATATTTTAGTATTGATCTAACTATTGGGTGTAGAGCTGGCTCCTCCATAATTTTAAATACGTATAAAAAAGCTCGAATCTCTAATCTGCCTGTGACAAGGAAAAGATTATTTGCCTGGATACTAAAATATATTGTCAGTAGATCTAAGGACCTTGTGTCAAAATTGAATAAACTGCTCAATTTTGAGGAAAAAGAAGCACTTGAACAAGAACATTAAATCAACTATATCAATAAGTCGCAGCATGAAACAAAGTTCTTCCTCTCTTTCTTCCGAGCATGTGTTTGCAGATGACTTACCCTGATAAGAGGAGGAGCATTAAGTGGAGAACCATCTGTCCCTCGACAAAGAACACTGGCAAGATCAAAGCGGAATCCATCCACATGATATTCGACAACCCTATAGTTAATTATAAGCAAAGATGTGATTCATCCCGAAAACATGTTTATATCAAAAAACAATTAACAAAAAACAAACAATGCTTGCAAAAGGCGATGAAGGAAAACAAAACTGAAGTTGCACGGTGTAGGCATATAAAGAAAATGCACTGAAAGGATATCAGCTGTGAGCAGATCAGTAAGAATATGAAAGAGATGTAAACAGAGAAAACAAACTCCACATTCACCAACATCAATATCAACACACAGAGGAACAGCCATGTCCCTATAGTATTGTGATGACAGAGAAAAGGACTTTGTGAGTCTTCACAAGAGAGCAGGTTTCTCAATTTGATTGAACTGACCTTGAATGACTCTTCAATCCTTTATGATAATCTCTCCAAACAAGCACAAGCTAATCAATATCCATTTTGAAGACCGTCTGGTCATGAAGCTGATCAAAGGGATGTTTTTTATTTGCATTCCACAACCTTTAGAATAAGAAGTTTACCACTTCTTATTACTACTATTTTTCATTCTTTATTTTTTATTTTTTTGGGGGGTGGGTGGGGTTGTCTGTTAGTTTGTTCTCTGGGGTTCAGTTTTTGGCCATGCATCTGTGTATGTTATTGGATTGAGTTGAAAGTTGTTTATAGTGCAATTAGTCCATTACAACTCTTAGGTGGACAATGAAACTGATATGCAAGCAAAATGCGTTTCTTTGCATGCATAAAGACAGAATAAAGCCTAACAAAACAAACTTTAATTTGCCGAACTATTGGAAATGAAAATGCCAGAAAAATTAAGAGTTTTCTGGAGCCGTACAATTATCAAGACGGGAAGTAAGGTTATGCTGTACCACCATCTCAAAAAGCTAATTATCTACTTTGGTAAACTTAAAAGGTTAGGTAATTAATGGAAGAATATACATACCAGTGCCTCAGGCTGTCAAGCACAAGTTCCATGACAACAGGATGGTTACAGTTTAATGTGTTTCCTGGACATTGACAGAAGATAACATCTTAGAACACTTTGGGGTTCATTAAAAAAATGTCAAATCATAGCCAAAACGATTAAAAGTTAGCAAACAAAAAGGTCTTATGTCCAATACAGAAACTAAGAAACAAGGGGGGAAATACAACAATATATTCCTTTTCTTTCTCCTCAATTTTTTCTTCACATTATTTGGCATAGCATAACAATATTATAACGAAATCTCTCATGACCAGTTCAGCAATGACTGATTTCTGTAAAGCAGATCTTAAGTCGAGAGCTAAACACAATCGCGCTGTGGACTTTGCACTGTCCCAAACTGTTTGAAGAGTCAAAGAGATATTAGGTTGTGAAGTACAATCCCGAACAGTCAGTGAGATGACTCAACCATGACCAACAAAGATTAATAACTGCACTAGTGAGATTTTCATCATATACCATTTTAGGATAGGGAAGACCAAAACTAACGTGGAACAAGATGGTTGAGATAAACATGTAATAGATTGTAACTATCAAGGAGTTAATAATCTTGCAGAACAGATTTATAGAACAAGCCATTTAGTTGAACCACATAGATGGGAATTGGGAATGCTCGGTACATCTGACTGTATTCATACGCAAACAGTTATACTTGGCCAAAGTAAGAAACTGTGTTTCCAAGTAACAACCAGCAAGCTATTTCTACCAGAATTGCAAATACAGAATCACACACACATACACACACACACACACACACACACACACACATATATATATATATATATATATATGTAGAGAGAGAGAGAGAGAGAGTAAAGATGGAATTACCACACCCAGAGAAGTTCAGCAACTGCCCGTTGTTGTTTAAGTCTAGCATGTAATAAACCTGCATACAGTAAATTAAGGGTTACAGGAAAAATGAAAACTGTCAAGACTGTAACTAACCAAGTGTCCTAATCTCTTTAGAAAGGGGGGGGGGGGAAGAAAAAAAGGAGGAACAAAAGAAAGATCTTGGGATACATATACCACTATTGGTGTCCCCGTGGAGCAAAACATACCACTCGAAAATGAATGTCGTGTCGAAGTTCAGAAGAGAAAAAGATAAAGCTAGGTTTTATTCCTAGAGAGCTATCTGAAACAGTTACACTCAACTCAATTCAGTAAAACCTTGGAACTCCAAAATATATATATTTATATCTATATCTATATATATAATCACACACACCTAGCCGAATCCAAAGCGCATCTCAGAGAAAGAAAGAAAGAATAAAAAAGTAAAGGATCTAGCAAGTTCTCGGAAAGAGTAATTTCAGAGACTTTGTGGCCTCAGAACATGAAGCTCATGTATGTATCTCATTTTAGAAAAGCTTCCTCGCCGAAGAACCAAGCAGAATTGCTGTTTATAAAATATGTAAGGTTACAAACCACAATTTTTTATATACCTAAGGCAAAAACAGTGACAGGTCTACTAAACGAAACCTTGCAGAGGGGACTTTTTCACTCCAGAATCATGAGTCATGTTACACTTCAGGGTAAGGCAGTAAGAAGGTATGAACAGATCATTTCTACTATTTCATTAAGATATCACACCATGTGGACTCATTTGAACATGACAAACACCAACACCTCTGCAATGTGTGGGCGAATTCCTAGGGCCAATAATGGATATGTTATCAAGTACCTGGGGATAAGTTACTTAGGGCTTTAAATTTGTTATAAGTTTTATTCCTAGCTTTATGTACTGAACCTAGATTCTTCCTACACAAAGCTTTTAATTGTATATTCTACATAAAATGGAAATTCTTGGAGAACTTGTCAATCCTTCTTCTCCCGGTTTCTCCTCCTTCGCATTTCCCCATCCAATGAACAGGTTCTGCCTCTTCCTATGTTAATCCATCTATCAATTTCTTGTCTCATTTTATCCAAATTTCAGAAGAACCCGTAAAATATAAATATATGATATCATCTTTATAATATTTTCATGACACACTGTCAAATAACAGAAACATGCATCAGCTATGTTATAGATTCTCTTTCTTGATGATTGCAGTTGGATTACACATCTTCCGCCTTCCAATAATTTGAGGCTCCAAAAAGACAATTGTAAACTAGCTACTACTCTTTACATGACAGCCACAAGAAGTCATATTCAGAAGTTTAAAGCTTTTCTCTAACATATCCCGTAAATATGTCTCCATATAAAAAACTAGGAAAGCATGTCATCAAACGTACTTCGGCTCTTGAAAAAGCAAGTTGCATAAACTTCATACTGAAGTATTGAATTACCTTGTTATCTATGCCACGAAATGAAGTGGTATAAGGGTTCTTATCATCAGCCTCATTAGTATGGTTGTAGACAACATCTAAAATGACCTATAGAAATCAGAAATATCACCAAATTTGTTACAGAAAGAACTTCGTCAGCTACTGCAAGAAGAAATGTAAAAGGGAAACCGGAAACAAACCAAAAAAAATCTGAGTCAAGTGGAATACCTCTATTCCAGATAGGTGCAAAGCTTTAACCATTTCCTTGAATTCCTGGGCAGCATTAACAGGCCCTCCTCCAGCACTTGCATAACGACTCATGGGAGCAAAGAAGTTTATTGTTGAATAGCCCCATGTGTTGATCTTGAGAAAAAGGATTCCATAAGCTTCAAATAAGTGATTTGCTTAAGGAGGCCAATAGAGACGTATGGCTGATGGCAGTGGCATAGTATGTAATATAATAAAGAGGAAATAAAAACAATAACACCCAGGGCATTACTAAAGAAGGGAAATGCCAACAAGCAAGCCCTGATCTCTTGTTATGGTTCTTCTTTCAGCATTCTTCGGTGTTCCCAGTGCATTGGAACATCCACCAACGTGAAACATATCTAAATATGGACTCTTAAAAAGTGCTCTGGGCACTTGCCGGCATGACCCATTAAAAGTAACTGTCAATCTAAGTCTTCTCTGACTAATAAAAGCAACTTAGACTTCAATAATTACATGGAAAGTTACATAACATGGTCCACAAGTGTATATTGAATGTGTGCTCCAGAGTTCCTCCAAGTTACTTATGGCGCATTACAAAATATGCTAGACAAAATCTGGTTGCAATAGTCATCAGAACTGAACTGAACTGAACTGGCTGTGGACCAGTTATGGCTTTAGGTTTGGACCATTTCCAAAATTGAACCCAGCTGAACCAAGAAAATCAGATCGAATCTTTTTAAGAGATGATACCGGAATAAGGTTCAACCAAGAGTAATAGGCTTTCTTTATTTGTACAGAGATATAAAACTTACTCCAGCAAGAGTCAAACTCAAGACAATGTCATTCAAGCAAACACATTCTTTATTGAGCTACACAGTATCTTGCTTTAAAATCTACCAATACATAAAGAATGAACTAGGAAAAAGGGAAAGGAAATGGACACAGATAGGATGGATTTCCCCTGGCTGGAAGAGATTCCCCTTTTCTTTACACGTGCATTAGAAAGCAGAAAGTCTCCTCTAACATAACCAATATTATCTATTAAATTCATAATAATACTTTATTATGGATAGAGTGGTTGACTCGTGTACGGCAACCTCACCAGTTGGTGCCCGGTTCATTTCTCATAACTATGGCTCTTAAGGATCCTCCCTCGTGGATTAATTTTCTCCGACATTCAATATAATGTAATTTCAGGAGCCAGTATTTCTTAAATCAGTTCTATATATATAAATCAATGCCTTGGAGTGTAGTACCCACTTGCTTCATGAAATTAAAAGGGTATAAATCAACTCACAAGACAATGCAATCCACGTATCTTCCCCCAGTACTATTTTTTTCTCTGTTCTTTCTCTTCATACTTTTCTTCAATTCTCACTCGTGTTGGACTTCTCAAAGGCATTAAAAAGTTATTCCCTCCATTGAATTTACAGAGTCTCTGTTTTAATTCTTCTTAAGATGTCCCATCCAGAGAGTCCCTACTCCAAAATTAAGCTAACAAGTTCCATGACATTCTAACCCTAATCCATGTATACGAAAGAAAAACAAACTATGACTCTGCTGTGAATTCCAAATTTGCCTTACAGTTCTCTAGAACATTGTGATGTACTCCCTCCATCCCAGTTACAGAGTCCTTCGGTTTCTTCGCAAGATGTCCAATCTAAATTCCAAAATTAAGCTAACAAGTTAGATGACATTCGAACCTTAACCCACATTAATCATGAAAAACAAAGTTATGATATTAATGTGATATTATTTTTCATGAACACTCTCAATAACAATCACTTATTCACTAAAATGTTTGACATATCTCAGTTGAACTCGCTGCATGGATGGAGGGTGTAGAAAACAATCAGTGTCCTTTCCACATTAGGCTATTTTTTATTTTATTTTATTTTTTGGTTACACCAAGTACAGCCTGAGATAAACCACAAGCTTCAGAGTGTAAAATTTTGTATTTTATCTTGTCAGCCAGGAGAAACTTTTTTCCATTTCTAGAGGTCGCAATCATTCTAAGACAACAGGAGTACATTATATCTAAGAGAGAGAGAGAGAGAAAGAGATGTGGTGAAAACTAAAAGAGAAGCAATTCACCTGAGGTGGGCAATAAAGAAACCAAGAAAAGTGGATTAACCACCGAATGTAGCAATAGCAAAGGAATAAAGAAGGCCATCAAGTTGTCAACAGCTGTTCTTTTTGAGAAAAGCCTCCAAACAAAGCTCTAAAACCAAACCTAAAACCCTAATCACGTCATACCTATAACCACAAGTAAATCTAGTCTTGACTTCCCAAAAAACCCTCTTAACTAGTGCAACATATTCCCGAACTAACCTCTAAGCAAATAGCTATTATAAAGAAAGCCAACAAGCACACAAACCTGACTTCAGTAACTCAAAAGCTAAAAACTAAATACAATTTAATTGTTGGATCCCTTTCTAATAAATATTGCACTTTTTCCCACTGTGTCAGAGAGAGAAAGTAATTAATCCTCATAATCATCAGGCTAGTAGACCAAAAACATAGAGGGTATTTTGATCGGCTAGTGGACCAAGAACATGTTAGAGAGAGAGAGAGAGAAACTTGTTTTCTACAAAAATCAAATAAGCAAAGAAAAATATGATAATTGAAAGCTGAAAGCTGAAAGTAGCAATAGATAGTAAGGTAATAATCATCTTCATTCATCAAAAAGACTTTATTGATAAGAAGTTGAAGTTACCATGTGATCTCTAGGATTTGGGCGCCTTTGAAGCTCCAACTCATCAAATTCAAACGCAGGTAGCAACTCCACTGCATTGATCCCAAGCTCTAAAAGATGTGGGATCTTGATGTGAAACAGAATATCAGCAAACATAATGCTGAAATCCTTCAGTAAGAACATATGAAAAGTACTAGAAGAAGATGCTGCCTACGTAACAATTCCAATAGCAAGTTCTAAGTTCTTAACCAACAGTGACATTAACTGGAAGACTTCATTAACAAGATAGTAGCCTGAATGATAAAATTAGAGTTAGGAAGTGATAGTTAAATAATCCAAGGAAACATAACACAACCGAATATCAAGCTGATACTTCAGAATAAATGGGGGGGGGGGGGAATGGACGGTGCAGGCACAAACAGAAACAGGCTTTAAATATAAGCAGGCTCTGAAAGGGGAGACACAAGGATAAACATAGCAAAACCAGTCTGTTGCTTCAGGAAAATTTGTTTGGTGATGGCAAACAACAAAGGATGAAGGCAGTAAGCCAGTACCTGCATAGGAAATGCTACTGGTGATCAATGACTATTAAATCCATGACGCCACTAATAGTCACAGATTCTGAGGCAGAGACATCAAATCACACTGACAAGCAAAAATTCTATGACACTGGACAAGACCTGACCAACCAGTCACCTACACAGTTACTCAATAACATGTTCTACAAGTAGCATTACCATTGTCAAAGCAGCTAGAGTTTCCTTCACTACAGTCCTGTCGAGGAAAACCATGTAAAGAAGAGAGCCTTATAACAGTTACAAAGACAAGGCATAACAGGAGAATTCATACATAAGATGAGCCATAAAAGTATCTGATTATCAGTATTAAAATCCATGCAAGGTATAATGACATTCATGTTTGTTCTCGAGATGTTATTTACAAAATCTCGTCTTGGTGTAAGAACATTAGCAGGGGGTTTGTCCGTAGTAGTAAGTTAAATTTGCATGACAAGGTAACTTTAAAGGTGCTGGGAATTCCTATTCTTGATCCTAAAGTTAAAATGGGAAAGTGGATTTGTTGGGTATGTCTCGATGATGGTTATGTTGTTCTAAATATTGAGTGATCCTCTGTGTCAGCCAGGCAGCGGGTGGAGGCTTAATTTGAGATACTAGAGGTTCAGTTTTGGCCGCCTATTCCTGCTTTTGTAGTAATGGTACAAACAAAGTGGGTTGCATGTAAGGCTTAACACATGGGTCTGGAATCGCTTATGTTTCTTGGGTTGTCAAATTGGAGTGAGCAGTGAGATTCTATGGTTATAGTTGAGGCTCTCAAGGGGGGGTAGGGTTCCTCGTGACATTCACTACTGTAGGAAAGTCAGGAAATCAAATCCCACAGAATAAGCAAATTAGAATTAGGATATTTCCTTCTTTAAGTATTTTCCTTTCTTCTTACAATTATTGATTCTGCTCCTTAATTTTAGGAATCAGTTACCTTTTCTTTTTCCCTTAATTTTAGGAGTCAAGGCTTGTGCTCTCCTCTATTTAAAGATCTGATGTAATTCATATTATAATAGAAGAGAAAAAGGGTCTTGTTTCTCTCTACTTTTCTTTCACATTTTTCCTTCAAGGTATCGGAGCCCTAGGTTTCGATCTAGGGATTTTCTATGGCAAATCAAAATCCGTAGAGGACAACGTTAACTGGTGAGATCACCAAGGACTCAGTGCCTTCACAAGAAAACGCCGCGAGTTCTAATCTGAACTCCTCTATCTTGTTCAACAGTCCAGAACTCCAAGTAAATATCCATCGTCTAAATGGAAAAAATTACACAGAATGGTCGCAGACTGTTCGTTTGATCTTGGAAGGCAACAGGAAGATTGGATATCTGACAGGAGAAGTAAAAAAACCTGCAGATGGAACCCACAATTGGCAAACCCTTCATGTTCTTGCCAACAGTCAAAGATGTTTGGAATTCGGTTAGAGAAACTTATTCTGATCTGGAGAATTCTTCGCAGAATTTTAGTTTAAAATCCAAACTTTGGCATGCAAAACAGGACGACCGAGACGTAACTTTCTACTATAGCGAGTTGATGACCTTGTGGCAGGAGTTAGATCTCTGTTAGTCTGGGAGTGCACAAATGATAGCGTCCGATTTATGAAGCGACAGGAGAATGATCGTGTCTTCATGTTCTTGGCAGGACTTAACAAGGAGTTAGATGAGGTGCGAGGCCGGATTTTAGGGAAAACCCCTCAGCCAACAATTCGTGAGGTCTTCTCAGAGGTCCAACGAGAAGAAGCTCGACAGAGTGTGATGCTTAATAAGAAATCTGTTCCTATCACTATCGAATCTGAAGTTGAAAGTTATGCTCTTATAACTCGGGGTTTTCACGAGGAAGTGAAAAAGGATAGTAAGCGTGTTGAACGGCCGTGGTGCGACCACTGCAAATGTCCCGGGCACACACGAGAAACATGTTGGAAAATTCATGGCAAGCCTCAAAACTGGAAGAAATTTGGTGGAGTGAGGCGAGCATTTCAGGCTAGTGTCTCAGATCAAGTTCAGCAGTCTGCTTCAAGTTCACTTCCTTTCACCAACGAACAAATAGACCAACTTTACAAACTTTTTCAGTCTCAAAAAATTCCTTCTTGTTCAGTAGCTCAAAAAGGTAATTACTTAAAAGCCGCCCTCATTAGTGTCAACTATGATCGCAACTGGATCATCGATTTAGGTGCAACCGATCATATGACAGGATTGTCAAATCTATTCTCTACATATAGTCCTTGTGCAGGTAATCAGAAAATTAAGATTGCAGATGGCTCTCTTTTAGCCATTGTAGGAAAAGGTTCTAGACTTTCTTGTAATCTTTTGTCCGTTAGTAAGCTAGCACGTGATCAAAATTGTCGAGCTAATTTTTTCCCAACTCATTGTGTATTCCAGGATTTGACCTCGGGGAGGATGATTGGCAGGGCTAAACAGAGTGGAGGACTCTACTTCCTTGATGATGGATCTGATTCAAGACAACAATCTCAACAAATAAGTTCTTGCTTTGAATCTATTTCTGTTTTTAGTAATAATAATAATAATATCATTGTGAAATTTGTGTATTTGCAAAACACCATCGCACATCTTTTCCTCCACAACCATATAAGCCTTCAAAACCTTTCACTATACAGTGATGTTTGGGGTCCTAAAAGGACAAGTAAACCTTCTAAAAAGAGATGGTTCAT
This sequence comes from Platycodon grandiflorus, assembly GCA_016624345.1. NCBI lineage: Eukaryota > Viridiplantae > Streptophyta > Magnoliopsida > Asterales > Campanulaceae > Platycodon > Platycodon grandiflorus. The sequence goes on from CM028362.1 coordinate 34,414,490, forward strand.
CACATTTACAGATGATCATACTCGACTTTGCTAGGTGTATTTATTGATAAAAAAATCAGACGCCGAACAGGACTTTAAAAAGTTTTACAATATGGTGCAGACACAATTTCAGACTAACATAAAAGTTTTCAGAAGTGATAATGAGAAGGAGTATTTTAACATGATCTTGGGTAATTTTTTCTAGGAAAAAAGGAATAATTCATCAAAGTTCTTGCATCAAAACACCCCAACAAAATGGAGTAGCTGAAAGAAAGAATAAACATTCGTTGGAAGTGACTCGTGCATTACTTTTTGCAACTAAAGTTCCTAAGTATTTATGAGGAGAGGTTGTTTTAACTGCTGTATATTTAATAAATCGAATGCCCTCCAAAGTTTTACAATTTCAAACTCCTTTTCAAGTTTTCACAAATTGCTTTCCAACCGCTAGGCTTTCCAACGATCTACCCCTGAAGATATTTGGTTGTACAGCTTTTGTTCATGAAAATAGAAAATTTGAAAAACTTGAGCCTAAAGCTATAAAATGCGTCTTCATTGGTTACTCCCAAACTCAGAAAGGTTATAAATGTTTTGACCCAATATCAAAAAAACATTTGTGAATGGATGTCATATTTTTTGAAAAACAACCATATTTTAAGGATATTCATCTTCAGGGGGAGAGTTTTAAGGAAGATTCATTTGTTAACTCTAACGATATCTTTTTGTCTGATGATTTGTTTCTCACACAAGATTTTGAGCCTAGTATCTCTGCACCTACAGCAAATGGCCAAAATTCTGTTCGTGAAACTCCTTCAACAATGAGCGATGTTTCTCCTGAATATAGGCCTACATTTGTAAATCAATCTGAAAATAAAAGCTCTAGAAAATAATTTTTGGAAATAGAAAGTGAAGGACAGCCTACTATAATACCACAACATGTCAATTATGCTAAAACAACAGATAATAGATTCAAGGAAAGTGATTGAACTTGGAAAGGGATTGTTTACTCGAAGAAGAATCATGAGAAAAGGAAAGACGAACCAACTCTACAACACAACCATGATTCCAAACCAAGGACAAATAAAAAATCAGAATGTGTTGCAGGTAATTCTCCTTCTAATAGTCAGTCCGATGTCTAAGTTTGTGTCAGAATGATTTCAAACCATGTACTAGTCATCGGATGTCTAAGTTTGTGTCATATTCGAAATTATCTTCATCTCTTCTTGCTTTTACCTCTCAATTGTCGAACATAGAAGTTCCTAACAATGTACAGGAAGTTCTAAAAGTTCCAAAGTGGAAGGAAGCAGTGCTTGAAGAGATGAGAGCTCTTGAGAAGAACAATACTTGGAGTGTTGAGGCATTGCTAGCTGGGAAGACTACAGTAGGATGTAAATGGGTCTTTACTGTGAAGTACAACTTTGATGGCTCGGTAGAAAGATATAAAGCTAGGTTGGTGGCCAAGGGATTCACCCAAACATATGGCATAGATTACTCTGAGACTTTTGCTCCAGTTGCAAAATTAAACTCGGTGAGAGTACTTTTATCTATTGCTACTAATTTGGATTGGCCTTTACAGCAACTAGATGTGAAGAATGCATTTCTCAATGGTGACTTGGAAGAAGAGGTGTATATGGCTAGTCCACCTGGCTTTGAAGAGAAATTTGGCTCAAGAGTGTGCAAACTAAGGAAGTCCTTGTATGGTCTCAAACAGTCTCCAAGGGCTTGGTTTGAGAAGTTCACACAATCTGTCAAAAAACAAGGATATTCTCAAGGACAAGCTGACCATACCTTGTTTTTTAAGTTCTCTTCAGAAGGAAAGGTTGTTGTACTAATTGTTTATGTTGATGTTATTATTCTCACAAGTAATGATGTGATTGAGATGGAGAGACTAAAAAAGGGCCTTGCATTGGAATTCGAGATCAAAGATTTAGGAGCACTAAGATACTTCCTTGGCATAGAAATTGCTCGTTCAAGGAAAGGAATTGTTGTCTCTCAACGAAAATATATCCTTGATCTCTTGAAGAAAACTGGGATGAGTGGTTGTAGACCAACTGAGACTCCTATGGATCCTAACGTGAAACTTTTGGAAAAAGGAAGTGTTCCTGTTGATACCGGTAGATACCAGAGATTGGTTGAAAAACTAATCAATTTATCCCATACTCGACCGGATATTGCATTCTCAGTCAGTGTTTTTAGTCAATTTATGCATGCACCTTAAGAAGAATACTTAGAGGCAGTCTACCGCATTTTGAGATATTTGAAGTCTACTCCTTGGAAAGGTCTATTTTTCAAAAAGTCTAATCAAATGGGTGTTGAAGTATTCACTGATGCAGACCGGGCAGGTTCGGTGATTGACAAGAGATCTACGTCAGGGTACTGCACCTTTGTGTGGGGAAACTTAGTTACCTGGCGAAGCAAGAAACAAAGTGTTGTTTCTAGAAGTAGCGCAGAGGCCGAGTTTAGAGCAATGGCTCAAGGAATTTGTGAGGTATTATGGATATACAAATTCCTTAAAGAACTCACAAAGACCGTGGAACTTCCTTTGAAGCTGTATTGCGACAATAAGGCTGCAATAAGTATTGCTCACAATCCTGTCCAGCATGATCGAACAAAGGACATTGAGATTGATCGACACTTCATTAAGGAAAAAATTGAAGCTGGGATTATTTGTTTGCCGTTTGTGCCTTCCAGGAAAGATATCCCGACTAAGGGGCTTTCAAGACCAAACTTTGAACACTTGATGAGCAAGTTGGGCATGATTGATATCTATGCACCAACTTGAGGGGTAGTGTAGGAAAGTTAGGAAATCAAATCCCACAGAATAAGCAAATTAGAATTAAGATATTTCCTTCTTTAAGTATTTTCCTTTCTTCTTTCAATTACTGATTCTGCTCCTTAATTTTAGGAATCAGTTACCTTTTCTTTTTCCCTTAATTTTAGGAGTCAAGGCTTGTGCTCTCCTCTATTTAAAGATCTGATGTAATTCATATTATAATAGAAGAGAAAAAGGGTCTTGTTTCTCTCTACTTTTCTTTTACATTTTTCCTTCAACTACATGATAAGGAAATGTTTCAGTATTTTACAGCACAATGGAATGCACAATTTCAGGCAAGGTAATGTCCCCTGCGGACATATTATCCATGGAGGCTCACACCCACGGATCTTCCGTTGTTCATTTATCTTCGGGTAGCTTATCAAAAGTGTGTAGAGTTGCTTGCAATAATTAATGGAGAGGTTTATGGTTTTTTAGACCTTAGCTTTTACATTACTTGCTTTAAGGGGTACTGGTTTGGTTTCCCCCTCCTTATTTATTATGTTTCATCATAATAAATGGAGAGGATACCGCCCCTCTTCTTCAAAATACATAATGATAATAGTTAAGGGAAAAATACCAAAAAATCCTTAAAAAATTTAACTATCCAAAACATCAAAGAAAAACTCTCCAATCCCAAAGGTCCAACTTTATAAATTTCTAGTACCAAAAAGACCAAAGCTCAACTAAATTGTTAACAATCATTAGAAACTATTTAGAGTTGGACCAAAAACTCCTTGGTTAAGCTAACAAACAAAATCAATAATTAATTAATCATTAACAAGTTCATCTTTGCCCTATAATGGCAGAACCCTATACCTTCCGCATTCATCATTTTTTTTCATTGCTCCTTACCTGTTAATGAAGCTCCCAACGCCCCTGCCAAGAAATTTAGTAGCTGCTGCAATCAAGATTCAAGAAATCCTCAATTGATCGTTATAATTCTAATCCGTCTTTCTTCCCCACTTCCCTAACGCCATCTAAAGTAATTCTACATGGACTTAATAAACAAGAATAAAAAAAAGAAAAAATGAAGAGAAAAAGAAGACGAAGACACCATTGAAGTTTAAAATGCTCCAACACCACCACCCACATCCCATTGTAAGTTAATGGATGCTGATGTATTGTTTTTAATTTGTTTTTTATTTTCATTTAGGGTGGGGCTATTAACACCCCCTTTCTCTCTTAATACACCCATTCTGCTATTACACCCACCATAAAAATTTCACACCAACCTAATTTATTAATACACCAACCCTATATTACCTATTTTACCCCTTCCTAAATAATTTTTTTCTTTTTCTTTTCATCTAAACCTAACCCACACCCACCACCCTCCCTCCCTCCTGGCAGAAAACCCACCCCCAAACTCACGATCTCTCGTCGCCCTCAACTCCGGCAAGGTAAACCTCCCCATTCTCCCTCATTCCCTCTTTTTTTTTCTTCTCCGACCTACCCTTCCTCTCTACATCAATCTGTGTTCCCCTCCCTCATTCCCTCTTTCTTTTTTTTCTTCTCCTCCATCCTCTTTGAAACCCTTTGAAAAAAATCCGGCGATTTCATATATCATATCACATGCCACTTATACTTTACACATATCATATCACATGTGCTAGTGTCAACATTTATCGGTAAGCAGCTATTCTTATTTTATTACTTTACTGAGCTATCTTAGTTTATTGGTTTACAAGAGATCCCATTACTATCACATGTTAACATGTCATATTTTTATGACACTAAACTATACTTCACTTTTATCCGTGATGTGATACTTTGTATCCCGTACTCATTCTACATCCATTTTACTGTATATATCATAGCATTTATGACATTATAACTTTACTTATGTGTCTCCCTAATATTTTAGGGACTCTTCATATAACACCCAATAATCATATTTGACCCTATTAGAGTCATTAACCAATACCACTTTGTTATTTTGATGTAATGTTATTTTACATCCTATTTGACTCCGTTTGAGTCGTTACTAACTTTTGGGTATGCCTCGCTACTCATAGTATTACCCTATATTTTTTGTACTAGTTTTAGTACTGCCAACTCGAAGCATTTATTAATCCCTTCAAGTATCTCATATCACTTACTAACAAGTAGTACACATTTTATCATTGCATGAGACTATGTTTAGTTTATCATGCATACATTTTAAATAGAAGGGGGTTAGTAACTTACCTCTCAAGTAAGCTTTTGGAAGCAATTCTCTTGTCAAATATGTTATTTCCACGAAGTCGGTTTATCAAAATCTCGAACAACCGCATATCAACAAGCTTCGTACCACAAATAAACTATTTTAATATCAAGTGTGTGTATAGTGTGTTGTGCGTATTTTCCTTTCTCCTCAAAGCTGAGAATCAGCCTTTATATAGGCTCCCAAACCGTGTTTATAATCATAGCACCTGCTAGGTGTCGACGCCGCGGACGACGACGATTCAATGATAGCGCGAGGTGTTGCAGAGCTAGAAGCTGACTAGTACGGTCCGCGCCCGACATGGATTTTTGGCCTTCCCCCTTTATAACGGCGCGGTCGCTCTAGCCTTCTCGCGCGAGCCTGCTAGATGTTGGTGTTAATCTTCAAACTTCATCCGAATTGATCCTAGGGTGTCGCATAGCTGAAAGCTGAGTGGTGTGGTCCGCGCCCGACATGGATTTTTGGCCTTCCCCCCCTTATAACGGCGCGGTCGTTCTGGCCTTCTCGCGCAAGCCTGCCGGATGTTGCATGTTAATCTTCAAACTTCATGTGAACCGATCCTAGTGTGTTCCAAAACATCTTGGGATGTTTTATAAACCTAAACCAAAGTCCTAACAAATGTAAATCATGCTGAGCATCAACCCTTTTAGGGTTATAAACTAAGGTTTCTCAAAAAAAATTCTCCCGGATTGATTCCAACTAAGCTTAATGATAAGATAATTTGGTACGGAGTCTTACATCCTTCCCACCTTAAGAGAATTCGTCCTCGAATTCTGCTAATTTATCATACACCAATCTTTAAGATTCTCAATTATGAAGTATTCAAAGTTCATCTGTCTAATACTATATTATACAAGCATACACACCATTCTTATCCTACCCTTCCTCCTCATCCGACACGACCTCAATTGGATCTTATTCCTCGTCAGATGCCATTTCAATTACATCTTCTTTTTCATCAGACATTATTTCAATCGGGTCCTCGTCTTCCTCGGATTCCACTCCAATCACCTCGATAACTTCTTCCTCCTCGTCCTCATCATCTATAATGATCGGGTTTATATAGGTACAGGCAACATCCGGCAGGTTCGCGCAAGAAGGCCAGAGCGAACACGCCGTTATAAGGGGAGAAGGCCAAAAATCCATGTTGGGCGAGGCCACGCCACTGCTACGGAGCGACCACACCTGTCAGCTTCCGCTCTGCGACACCTCGCGCTATCAAATTGAATCGTCGTCGTCCGCGGTTTCGACACCTGGCAAATGCTATGATTATAAACACGGTTTGGGAGCCTATATAAAAGCTGATTCTCAGCTTTGAGGAGAAAGGAAAATACGCAAAGCACACTACAAACACACCTGATATTAAAACAGTTTATTTGCGAGGTAATAGTTCAAGTAATAGCTATATGAAGCTAGGTTTTGATTAAGTTGTATCGAGAGAGTGAGGCCAGGGCCGACATAAGTTGTCGTGCATGTACATAAAGATGTGTAACTCTAATTAGTTATATTTTCTAGTTAAGTTAATTAAGACTTATTATCAGATGTTTTTTCACTCAAAGTTATATATGACGTTGTGTTATAAAAAGTCAAAATTTTAGCAGAATTTGCACTGCTCATTATTGTTATATGATCCGGTTCATGCACTGATTCGGGAGTCCGTATAGAATCTCGGGTCCGGCGTGACATGAGGTCTTTTTACACAATGGCATTTTTACAATTAAATTTTAGGGGGTGTATTTAGAGAAAAGAGGGGTGTTAATAGTGCTCCCCTTTTATTTATTGGATGCGTGAATAAAGTTTTACACGCATTTATCTTCGTACTCAGTTTCCACAGAGAAGATCCGGACTGCACGACTCGATAAATGAGGAAGTCATCATCAGAAACTGACTCAACAGAAGGTGCAACAGGTGTGGGAAAGAATGGAATAGACTCATGAAATGTAACATCCGCAGAAACCAAATACCGATTCAAGTCGGGGGAAAAACAACGATACCCTTTCTAAGTACGAGAATAACCCACGAAGATACACTTAAGTGCCTTAGGATCTAATTTGGTAATATTAGGACGATGATCACGAACGAAACAAACACATCCAAATATCTTGGGAGAGACAAAGTAGAGAGACTGAGATGGGAACAAGACACGATATGAAATCTCACCCTCAAGAACAGAGGAAGGCATGCGATTAATGAGATGACAAGCGGTTAAAATAGCATTTGCCCAAAATTCTTTAGGAACTGTCATTTGAAATAAGAGAGCTCGGGCAACTTCAAGTAGGTGACGGTTTTTTCTCTCAGCCACCCCATTTTATGGAGGGGTATCAACACAAGATGATTGGTGGAGCATACCACGTACTGCCATGAATTTAGAATAAACAGTAGAAAAGTACTCTTGGGCATTATCGCTACGAAGAGATTTAACAAGCACACCAAATTGAGTCTCAATTTCAGCACAAAACTCCGAAAAGATATCAAATAACTCGGAACGATTTTTCATTAAATATATCTAAGTAACACGGGAATAATCATCCACAAAAGTGACAAAATACCTATAACCTAACTTAGACACAACCGGACTAGGGCCCCAAACATCAGAGTGTACGACATCAAATGGGGAATTTACCCTTTTATTAATTCTAAGAAAATAAGAAATACGATGATGCTTTGCAAACTGACAGGCATCACATGTAAAATTGGACATGGACGAGAGGTCGGGACACAACTTTTTAAGACTCGACATGGAAGGATGACCCAATCTGCAATGAAGCTGGAATGGAGAAATAGAAGAACTCAGATATGCAGTCAATGACGTAGCCTCAAAGAAGTACAGTCCACCAGATTCTCGCCCTCTACCAATAATTCTTTTCGTCGCACGATCCTGAAAGACAATGTGTAGGAAAAAATGAAACCTCACAATTATGATCACAAGTGAATTTACTAACAGACAAGAGATTTAAGGAAAAATCTGAAATATATAAAACCGACGACAAAGTAAGAGACGGTGTAAGATAGATGTTACTGCGTCCCTGAATAGGAATTACCGAACCACTCGCTAGTGTAACACTAGGGTTACTCGACACCGGATTGAACAAAGAAAAAAGACCTCAATTGCCAGTCATATGGTCGGAGGCACCCGAATCAATGACCCATTTACAATAAGATGAAGAGACACAAGCAGTAGGTTTACCAGTCTGAACAAAAGTAGCAGTGGAGGAAGAAGAGAATGCCTGAAACTGTGTATACCGAGCAAACTCATCGTCAGACATCATCACCATCTTACCCTCACTCGGTTGTGGTGGTGCAGTAGGCGCCGCAGGATTGGAGGCAACATGAGCAAAGCGATCTGTAGGCGATTTCCCATGTAGCTTCCAGCAGTTACGAATCATATGACCAGTGTCCCCACAGTGATAACAGACACGAGTCTCTGTATTCTCTCGGCCTCCACCACGACCACCACGACTATTAGTGCGACCTCCTCTACCAGATCCTCTACTACCGCGACCACCACTATCACCTCCTCGTTGTCCCTGAACCATAAGCGCAGACGACTCACGTGTATGACCAACACTCCCGGCAACACTATTACTCACTTCAGACTCTAAGGAGGCACGAAGAACACAGGAAAAAACGTCCTGAAGAGAGACAACATCAGTGCCAGATAAAATTTATGAGCGAGCGGTACTGAACTCAGGTCGCAAACCAGAAAGAAATCCAAGGATGATCAACTGTTCCCGCTGTGCCTGCATGGTGCTAACATCCGTAGTAAGCGGCAGTAGGGAACTCCATTCCGCGGCCAGTTTCTTGTAGTCAGCAAAGTATTGGGTCACAGTCCGATCTCGTTGATCTTGGCGAAACATCGCACAAGATAAGTCATAAATACGGTTCAAATTGTCCTTGCCTCCATACACAATAGCCAAGTACTCCCACATATCTCGAACATTCGTAGTATGAGCGACAAGCTCTACAACCTCATCATCTATGGAATTCATTAGCTTCCAATACAAATCGGCATCCTCTCGCATCCATGTTGCATCTGTCTCCCGAACAGTAGTGAGATGATCTTCTTTCTTCTGCCCTTTCAAACTCATTTCAACGACATGTCTCCACATCAAGTAATTCTTTCCCGTTAGTCGTTTATTAGTAATCCTCGAACTAGCAGATAGTACTTTTGAAACCACAACCTTAGCATCGGACATCTCCGAAGAAGACATTAGACCAAAATCACCAAACTGAACAGCAAAACACAAGCCTAGGACAAGGAAGGGCCGGCGAACCACTCTATGGTACTCCGGCGAAAAAATTCCGGCAAATGTGCCGGCGCGTGGGGCACGTAAGGCGCGTGGGCTAATATTCCGGCACCGGCCGGCAACGAAAAAGTCACAGACGAGGTCGCCTACTCCAAGCGACTTTCAATGGTATCCCCACTTGTCCTAAATCTTGTCAAAAACCTCAATTTTAAAAGGTCAACCACGTCTGAAGGCTACTGCATCTGAATGCTATGTACTGCGAAGCTTCAACCCTAACCCTAGAACAAACTCGCACGATCACGGTAAAGATTCAATGAAAACATTGCTCTGATACCATGTTAATTAAGAAAGAATCACACGACATAGGGTTTGAGGAAAGAAGCCGACTCCTTGAAGGTCAGGCTATGAATCATATATATATGTGTTATATACAAGTTACATCAAGGCCCTTATACATATACATATATACAACTAAACCCATTATTCTATACTTCTAACATCAACAAAGGGACCATAATTAGAATAGTTTCAGCCACCAATCAGCCAACCTATCAGCAAGTGTCCTGGCTGTTTACAGGGAACCACATACTTCCTATGAAAATAATACGTAAAATTAAAGTACCACAAATACAATTCCTAAGCATCCCATGTTAAAGCTATTTTCATACTGAAATGTTGGAAAGAATATGAAACTTCTGAACTTCCAACATGACTAAGGAAGAGAGGAAAATGGTTGGTGAATAACATGCCACAACCTTTTCAATTACAGCAAGATAGCTGCCACGTATATCACTCTTCAGTCCACTAGACTCGTCGGCTGTAAAAGCACGAACATTCATTTCATAGATTACAAGATCTTTCTGCAACATCAGTAACAAATATAGTAAGGCTAAGAATGGAAAGAAGCTCAGAGACAAAAAAATATATATACATGATGTAAGAGCAGAAAAAAATCACCTCACTCCAATAATGGTGCACCAAAACTAAAACATCAAATTGATCTAATTCATACGTCCATCGGAGATAGAAAAGTACGGTGCTTGTGTGTGTGTGTGTGTTGTGAGTGTGTGTTTATGGTGCACGTATAATTACTTCAAGAATAAAGCTATTCAATAGCTCTGGAATTCACCTCGGGTATGTTTGGAAGGGTGTAATTTTCTCCCCAATCAAATGGCAAACTACTGAAATCATAAGTTCCATAAAACTTAGAGACCTTGTTGCTGACATCTCCAAAAATCCGGCGACCTTCGATTAGTTTTGCATATGGATCTATTAGGACAATGCTGTTGTCAAAGCGATGCCCTTGATGCCAACCTCGAGGACCATCTATGCGATAACCATAAAGGACATTGCTCCGAGGCAGATCCTACAGTAATACAAGTTCCTTTGAGAGCACTCAACAGAAAAAGGGTAACAAATAAAATCATATCCAAGGACTAGGAAAGAGGAATACTTCACATGTATAATTACACCTTGGTATTGAAAAAAATAATAATAATAATAATTAGATGCTCCACTAGAGCAGGTATATATGCTATGGCTATAGCCCAGCACTGGTTCTGTGTTTGTCAATTTCCAAATGGTGATATTTCATTGCTAGCTCATTATAACATTCTTAGTCAAATTTATCAACATATTAAGTGTGCACCCTGTGTACCTATCCAAGCGCCCTGTGTAAGCAGGACCAAACTAGGCAACAGCTGTATGTATGGAAATATGATGCTACGTATTCGCTATATGATCGAAACTGTACTACAGTATCAATGTAAACAAGTAGATTTTACATGCCAAAAGTGTAAAAGGTCCCAGCCAATCCCAATTAAGGAGGAACAGTGAGATGTGAGAGGCTAGACTGGATATAAACCTACATTTCACATGTTAAACAATCTACTGGTTTCAAATTCAATCTGTATTCTCACCCTTGAAATTTAACACTAATTAAAACAAGGATCCCACAGACTCAATTATGTTTCTCTTTTTCAGGTGAATTGCAGAAGCCATCTGCACTTCAGTAATATGTCGACGTTGCAAAATTCCAAGCAAAACCTACTTTCAAGGAAAACCATGTAACGACAACATATAGAACTGTAGATTGTACATTGTTGATATCTTAAAACCATCATTTTCTTTCCATCCCATACACCAAAGAAAAGGTGCACACACTCACAGAAATGACTCGAGGGTTATCTTTGGGTTTGTGGCGACACCTTGGTAAGTTGTTATCCATAAATGAAAGCAGGTGTTTAACATAAATTCTAGCATGGATACAGAGTACACATGCACCTTCACCAATATCCAGACACATACAGAGATAAAGAGAAGGGAAGCCAACAGTATTGCAGAACCCATGAAATTTTGTTAGAGATTACCACAAGATACCTCCTCTGATTGAGAAATCTATCCAAGGTCACTGCAAGTAAATACTTCACAACCTGGGAAAAGCATATAAACCGCTTGTCTATCCAACCCAAAGTCACCTTCTTCTAACAAAAAACTTCCAATGGGAACAGATCAGAAGAAACTACAACTGCTCAGAACCACAACTGCAGTTCATGCAACATCAAGGGTCATACTGCCTTAAGTACCCAATTTTAGGAACGCAAACATAATTCCGTGGGCCAAACAAAATAATTGTCCATGTATACTTCCTTGTTAACCATTCACAAGAATCTTTCCAAAACTTGGACTCCAATCATGTCCCGGAATACAGCCTTCACCCTCAATGAAAACAACAAAATCTCCTCTAATATCTATCTAGAACACAAACCAAGTAGGTTCTCCTGACATGTCCATCTTTTCAAGCCACTCTTTACCCGAATTTATTCATTGAGATAAGTTCTTCAAAATCAAACAGTCGTCCTGCATCATAAGTAGATCTTCAAGTGAAATCCAATCAAAAAATGGCACTTCAACTCCTCCCTAGCCTTTTTTTAAAGAAAGTCCATTAGCAATCTTCTGGACCAAAAGAAAATAAGCAGGATATCATTAAGACATAAAATACGTGGAAAAACTTGGAAATATTCTGGAGCTGGAAGGTTTTCCTATGAAACCTTCCTCCCCATACTTGCTATGATCACATTACAGAAATTGATGAAAATCCAAGGTAGGGTAAGTTGAAGTCTAAATAAGAATCTAAACAATACTAAGGCCCATTGATGAGCTCAAGATTTCCACGAATTTTCCCTTTAATTTCCTTTTATTTTGTGCTATTTTAGAGTTAACTATGCTTGAAAATATTATTATTTGTGTATTTGTGCTTTAATGTAAGTTTCCAAGGAATTAACGAGCATTCACGGAGTTTAGCACAAAGTTCGAGGCAATTTCGGGCTTTAAAGTTGAGCTTTAATTTATTCCATTAAAGTCTGTTAGAGTTCCAAGGCAAAATGATGCTAACAATGGCTAACGAAGGACGAAAGTGAGAAGCCTGGAGGGGGAAGGACCGTGGAGCTCATTCCAGAAAATAGAAGGGTACCGGAGCAACTCTAAGAAGTTAGAAGCGTGCACTCCTTGTGCGCTTCTTAGCGCTCTCAGCCAAGCCCAGTTCGCGCCGCTCCGCCCACGTGCCATGCCGCTGCCATGCCGCTCCTTGCCCATGCCGTGTTTCTGAAGGAGGATTGGAGGCTGATTAATGAGGGATTGGCCAAGTTTTTGTCCCTTTTGCCCCTAATCTGCATTGTCAAATGCCCATTCTGGCCCTCAGCTTCCCCAATACTCCTTAGCCCTCTCTTTTAATCTCCTAATTCAGCCCCAATTCAGAAGAAGATAGTCCCTTCGGGCTGTGAAGCCCCTTTTGGGCACCAGCCCCATCTCTCCCAAAATTCTCTCCACTCCATCAAAAATTGATCAACTTTGAAGGTTTGGAGCAACAAATCAAGTGCCAAGGAAGCTTTGCAAGTGATTTCAACCGCGGGATTTACACGATGCTCGGTTTAATTCTTTCAATCCCTATTTTATGATATTTAATGTATTTTCTAGGGTTGAATGATCTTGTAAATGTGGAATTGGTTTGTGCTTAATTGATTTATGGAAAGTAATTATTTTTCTATGTCGTTGTAGTGTTTTAATTTAATCTCTCTCTCTATTTAGTATACAAGCATGTTAGGTTATTATTATTGATGGGCTTAATGCTTTTAATTGATTAGTCATTGATTAAATGATTTTAGAATTGTTTGTGTGAGCGAGAGCTACCTTACTTTTTGGACCGATCAATTTAATAGTTGGTGTTTGACACACACCGATAGCCTCCGGCTACCGACATGACTTGTAGAAAAATAGAGAGAATATCTCTCTGCAAAGTATTACCCATTATCTTGGTTATTATTGTGTGTTCCTAATGCTTCCGATGGATTAGCTACCCATTAGATAATCACTAGAATTATAGGATAGTTAGCGAGAACATTTCCTATTAATTCCGAAAACATAATAATTGTCTATGTGACGCCAAACCAAGAGGTAACGAGTGTTCATAGATAGCTAATTGAGGACTTGTTCTTACATGCGAGCAATCCACCTTAGCCATTCGCGAGGTAGGGGAGATTCGGGTTGCTATAGGGGCGAGAGCTCGTAGTTAACCAATTTAGTGTTCTCGGCTACCAAGACTCGAGTTAAAGAAAAGTAGAGAGAGGATTAAATTAGACTAAGCTAGACTAGAGATATTGCATTCCTGTAATCCTATCTTTTAATCTTGATTTGTTGTTGCCAAACCATTTTGCGACATTGTATATATTAATTGCTTTCTTTTATTTTTAGTTTCTAGTTTTTATTCTCAATTTATTTTCACTCAAATATAATTAGCTAGCTCAATTTCGGTACTTAGTTGGAGTGAAAATTACGAACATTCCTTGTGGGATCGAAACTTGTGCTTACGCACTATATTACTTGATACGGCAGGGTACTCTTGCCCTAGTTGTTGCAATTTAATTTGCAGCACATCACCCATATCACTTCAACAGAACTAATCATCATCAGTCACCACCAAATTTTGAACATTTTTCCCAATATATGCGCATAGATCTATAAGCCTCTCATTCTGTAACCAAAGTCAGCTGCGAGCAAATAAACTATGCAACTGCTGAAAAAAGATACACAGGGCATCTTCTAACTCTATATAGTTAACATTTAATCTTCAGTCTAATGCATTGACTAGTTAATGCCTGCTACCATAACCCAAGAAGGGTGGGAAATAGCAAGTTGGAGTATAAAAATATCAGCTGCCACCATTTTCCATTTAGTATATCCTGCTCGGTTCTAGAGGGAAGGCATGGCTGCCTTCATTAGGCCATGATAAGTGTTTGGGGTATGAGATGAGAGAGGTCTAGCATATTATGTAGTCACAACATTGAAAAACACATAAAGAGCAAAAATTAAAAAGGTAACAATTGTCCAATCAACTTTTTTCCCCTGATAACAGGGGACACGCCACCATGACAGGGCCACATGGATGCACCCATGGGATCAAAACCACCTTCGAGCTTATGAAACGCCGCATAACCCACGGGAACAAGTAAAACCGCAAAATATACCCAGGAGGACTTGAACCCAAGACCTCAAGGTTAAATTTTACATGAGGCTTGAAGCTGAGCTTACCCCTGAGGGGCTCAATTGCCTAATTGTGAAGCTCAACTACCAATAAAGGGCCATGGATCAAAAGGGTAAGACCGGGATAAGAGAGGGGGTCAAATGATTGCCAAATGGCGACATATTCTTGTCATGTACAGGAATTTAGTGGAAATTTCTCATTTTTAAATCATGTTTTCACTTGACATTCAAATTTCAATTGTTACCGCTATCTCAATATATCTAACATTCAATTAAACAAGTACATGATTGTGTCTTATGCAGATGGAAAATGACGATGACATGTGAACAGCAATGAAAGATAAGGAGTGTAAATTATGTTCCTCACAAAAAGGCCTGATTTGGCATTAAGAATAGACATGTCTAAAAGTAAATGTTTATGGACAAACATATCAAAATACAATCAACTTGTTCCCATGAGGAAGGAAAAGTACAATTAAATCTAGCCATAATATGCTAACTGAGAAGCCGCTGATGCAAAAGTCCGAAAACAGGACTACCTCAACACATATGTGCCATATGTCTCCAGTTTTATTTGCATGAGGATCCAATGTCAGCTCAATCATTCCATCGTCGAGCATATTATGCTTTCCCCTAGAAAGATGTCATCAGATCACATGATAAACACGAGACTGTAAAAGGGAAACCTAAAATAATCTAGTCCATTTGAAAAATAAGACTATGAGATGCAAAAGATACAATATTCTGTTACATCTGGTATCTTAGTCAAGTGTTCATCAGTATAAAATTAAAATGAAATAAACTGTGTCCTACCAATCTCTTTCCTGAACGGTTACATGTGAAGGACTAACAATAACAAGGGGCAATAATTGTAAGCTGCAATCATCTCTACCCAGATAATGCACATGGAACCGTGAACTAGCAGATTGAACTATTGCTGAACTAGCACTTAAGTCATCATGTTGTCCAATATCAATCTTCTTTATTGGCAAGCCAACCAATTTAACCTTGAGTCAGGTTCTAAACCCACTCTTCCAATATATTTAAACATCATGATAAGGATGCCAGAGATCAAATGACAAAGAAGGAGCGAGTTTAGATTCAATGAGATAAATGGCTACCAGAAACATACCATAAAAACAGCAGCATAAGATTTATCTTCTACTATATTGAAAATGAATCGGAGCATAGAAACTCAAGTTTAACATATCAGTCAAATTGGCCGGGTATCCTAACCTCTTGGGAAGAGATAAGCAAAGCTTGACTGAAGTCGCATGCTGCGAAAAGATAGCGAAGTTGATTCCATTTTCAACTTCTGTTACTCCTAGTGGATGTGCCTGACCTGGAAAAACTGTTAATGGCAGACTAGTTTCTACCATTTCAGGGGCCTCTTCCTGAAATCATCAACACATAAGAGTGGGCCAGTTACTTTCATCAAGAAAATAATATTCGGACATTCTTAAATAGAAATATTGCTGAAATTTTGATCTTTAGTAGAAGAAAGAGTATTGGAACATCAGAAAAACCTAAGGAAATTAATTATTTTTCCAATGATATGAAGAGATAAAATTTGTTAAGACCAATTGATACGGAAGACATATTGAACTTTTTTAGAAGTATATGCGAAAAGTTGTAAGTGGGCCAAACAATCCTGGCAATGTGCAAAAATATCATGCACCCATTGATGGAATCTGCTGGTGAGTTCATAGGTTTGTAACAATGGATATTAAGAAGATATGGAAGATGACGGAATGGAGGACAACGCATAACAAATCAGGAGTTAGGTTTGACACAGAGTGAAATGAAGCCCATATCTGAAGCATCTGGATAGAGTTTAGCAGACTAACATCCAGAGAGATGATAGGAAACCATTGCTGTGAGACTTGCACTCCCTTTTGTACTTAGAGTGGCCACGGTAATAAAATATCCATTTAGACATTTCTCAACAGATCCTTTAATCCCTATGACCAAGGAATCTGTTAAATCAGCTTGACACTATCAGGATCAAGACATCACAAGACAGCATATGATCTCACCCAGATTTTAACCTTTCATGACCTCAAGCTATACTTCTTTTTTTTTTAACCGAAGGGTAGACAGGAGAACATGTCCTCTGAATCCTGACGACAAATCAATTTCCTTATCTTTCTATTGTCTTCAAACCAGAGCTATGGCCGCAATACCCAATTCCAACAACCCACATCAAGTAATAGTATCCAATTTGTGCCCACTATCGACGGGGCGTCGACTGATGTTTTTTCATTTCCAGAATGTTTGAATGGAGACTTATGCCTCAATAACAGTTTCCCCAGATGGGAGAGCCGTTACGAGGATATAACTGTACCAATTCAGTCAAGCCCTCAAGGAGGGATGGTGGTGGTTACAAGGGAAGCTATAGCCTCAACCACCACCTTTGTCCAGAAAATCTATAGTACGCTCGGGCAAATTAGCAGCTGTAGTGCCACAGACACAA
This sequence comes from Platycodon grandiflorus, assembly GCA_016624345.1. Taxonomy (NCBI): domain Eukaryota; kingdom Viridiplantae; phylum Streptophyta; class Magnoliopsida; order Asterales; family Campanulaceae; genus Platycodon; species Platycodon grandiflorus. The sequence continues at coordinate 34,431,742 of CM028362.1, forward strand.
CTTTAGACTAGTCAGAAACTTTTAAAAACATCCTTAGAACAGGATTCCGAGCTGACCTGGGATGCAAAATGTCACCAAAGAGTTGTGCCACTAGTAAAAATTAAAGCTTTTAGTGATTAATGAGTTGTCAAGATAGCATTGATGCAGGGTACCCATTTTCCATGAGGAATAGCTTAATAGCTTCCAGTTGCATTTGAATAACTTTTTGCTTTTCTTTTCTCTTTCTTCCATCTCTTTTCTCTTTTTCTCGCGTGCTAGCACATTACTTAAATAAGCATGCACAACAAACAAGGTAAGCTACTTCTTTATGTCCTTCCTTTTCATTCAATTCTGATATACAAGAAAGTCTATTCAGATTTTTTACCAAAAGAAACAAGAAAATCCACTAAGATAAGCTACTTCCTAAAGACCTCCCTTTAGCCTCCAATGTGAGAAATACAGAATCTCAATTGCAAAGGCAGTCAATCTTAGTGAAGAATGAAAGTGCATAATTCATAAGCAAGTATTAATCACATGAAAATGAATATAGCTTCAGGATTTTCACTTGATTGAAGTGCCCAAGCAGAAACTAGAAGCCAAGCTCAACTCATCCATATTTGTATATGTTAAGGTACCAACTCAACAAAAAGAATAAGTTTTTAGAGAGAGAGAGTCCAACAATGTATATCAAGCATTAATGATATAGATAAATAACACATACCTCTAGCACGCGTTCTCCTGAACGCTGACCATATACATAAGTGGTCTTACGCTTTCCACGGCCTGATCGTCTAACCTAAGCCAAAAGTTGTGTCAGCTCTTCAATGTGAAAGGAGTTAGTGCATGAACAAGAATAAAGCCCAGCATCAATCAATATTCAAATAAGGTTTTGTGATTGTGTTTGAGTTTGTGTTTGTATGTGAGGTGGGATGGGGGAAGGAGTTGAATACCTCGTTGGAAAATCTAGACCCAGAACTAGATGCCCTTCTACTGCACGTCATGCTGTTGAAAAAATTTAAGAGTTTTTAAGTCAAAAAGCAAGCTTTAATCTTCAGATCAAACCACAGTAAAATCAACTAGAACTACCGCAAATAAATCAGTGGGATTCCTTCTGTACATCGAGGATATTTGTAATTCTAAAATAAAAAATAAAAAAAAAGGAAACTAGCTAACTGAAATTTCTGACTTCTAAAATTGAGTAGTGAAAGGGATCCAAACTTTTTGTAGAACTTTCTCATTTTATTTCATAATTTTTTGAATGCCTTGTATATTACCACGATAAGAGAGCACTCGAAAGCAGAGAGAGATCAAATACTTTTGGTCTATCAACTTCAATTTCTGAAACTTACTATAAAGATATTGAATTCAGATACACATATAAGCAGGACAAATACACATACATTTGGTTGATGATAGAAAGAGATCATTGAGAGTGAATGCGAGCGAATGGATATAGAGTCAATTAAGGATGATGCAAGAGTTGAAATAACCACTCCATTCGTGACTACATTTCAGTTTGCAATATAATTTGGACTATTATTGACTTTCTTTGAAAAATTCCAAATAAATGAGAAAACAGTGATAGAGATTAGAGAAAGAGAAGTAGTTAGCAATAAAAATAAAAATTAAAAAAAAAAAGGAAAGAAAGAAAATAGAGGTAGAATGAAGAATTAGAGTTTACCCCATGGTGGAAGCAGCAGGGAATGCGGGAGTGAGAGAGCGGTAGACATTTGCAGTGATAATATGAGAAAGCTTTGCGGCGGTTGTAGAAGAGGAATGGCAGAAAGATGGTGGCGGTGAGTGGAGGAGCATCTTTGATCAATCGCTATAGTACCGCATCTATTCATTCATATTCATATATTATATTTAATCCCCCCGCCCGGAGAGAACACAGAGAGAGAGAGAGAGAGAGAGAGAAAGGGGAGGGGAACTACTTTTTGCTGATAGTATCACGTGTAGCAGCATTAAGTTACTAGCTAACGGAATTGATTCAACTTTTTGGGAATCCACTTTTCTGGTTCCTAGAGAACGGCGTAGAAGAGGGAGGACATCCTTTTATGTCCGCCACGTGATGGGAGGCGGGCGTCTCGGCTCCGCTCCTTGACACGTGTTGTGTGTTTCCTTGGATATTTTTACTCAATACTTTTTTGTTTGGAAAAGGTGCATCTATCTAAAAAAGGTAAAAATAAGGTACTTGATCACAGTTTTTTGGACCTTCTGTAAAAAAATTAAAAAAACTTTCTAAATTGGAATTATATTCACTTCAGAGGGAGAAAATGAGTGGTGAAGGATTAGTGTGGAAAGTAATCACGGATGCAAGGATTAGGAGAATCACTCCGAGACCTGGGTAGCATGGCATGCACATAGAAAGCTTCAACAATTGTGGAAATGTAAGAGGAGGGTGGAGCTAATCAAAGGTGTCTAACTAGAAAATATTGAATAGTCTCATCTCATTACTACGTAATCCATCAAAATTAATAACGACACATTATAGTGTTAAAGTGGTTTAAGACTATAGGTTTAATTTAGTACTGTAATGTGTCAATATTAATCGTGGTACGCTATGTAAATAAGTCACGTAACATTCTGATACAACAGAATATTTTATTGTGTCTAACCCACGCCCGGCCCGTTCGTAACGAAGACCCTCAGAGCCCAAAAAGAAAAAGAAAAAGAAAAAAAGGGATCCGTGTCACCGTTGTGACAATGGTCCTCGACTCTTGTTTTTCTCTTAGGGCAAACTCCAAAATTCGTTCCTGTACTTTTTGTATTTTTTTGTATTCGTCCTCATGAACACATATGGTCCTTGAACTAATTAGGCTAAACGCAAATAGTCATTTCGTCTAAGTCCGTCTCTTTTTGGTCATTAAGTCTCTACAAATGCTCATCACGTACATTTGATGAAGGGTAAAACAGTCATTAAACTTAGGAAAGTATAGGGATGATAAACGGAAAATGGCTACATGGGTTTTAATGTCTCTAAACCTTAATGTTGGATCTAATTTTTATGATAAAGAACTTTGAGTAGCAATTGTTTGAATGAGATCAACAGAATGGGTTTATGTATTACAGATTGGAATTGTATTAAAAGACTACTGCCGCACCACTCATGCAAAGTCGAGCACCACCGGTCGTCGTCGCTGCTCCGCTCTGTCATGTGCCGCCCCTGCACCACGGTGCCATCATTACTCCATCGATTCCCAAGAACCCTTGTTCGGTGCCCATCTCCATCTCCATCTCCGATGCCAAAATCCCCAAATGGCAGTCCATAGTGCCGTTGTTGCTCTACCTTTGTTTGCTAGTGCTATTTCAAGACTCAATTTTCGATTGTTCATCTTCCAAATCATTTACCATGGGGAGGAGTAGAGCAGGAATTGGCAAGCGTTTCTCTACTCCATCACCGCCACCAATTAAGAACACACCACCACACATACAAATCAAATTGCACACAATACATTCACAGATCTGGCACAAGAGAAAGAAGAAATAACTTCCTCCAAATTCTCAGATCGAGGGCAAACTTGTTTCTTCCCACACAATACGTCCGCAAATTTGGAATAGTATCGCCAATGCCACGAACAATGACTAAGACAACTGTGAATCCGCAGATGGGGAGAGAGATTAACAGCTGTGAATTGGGTAGAGAGAGAGAGAGAGAACGAGAATTGTGTCTCACTTTGATATTTGAAATCAAACAATTTAGATCTCTCCATTTTCATCTTCTTCTGATGGTGGTAGTCATGGTGGGGCGGGCATGGTGGGATGGAAGGAAAGGGGTTCCAGGAATGGGGAAGAAAATTGTGACAAAATGACTATTTTACCCTTTTTCAAAATGCTTGTGAAAGGCACATGGGACGACTTACCGGAAAAAAGTTAACGAAATTTGATGGAAGACCAATCATGTTCAATGTTCATGGTACAAGGATGGTCTCAAAAAAAAATTTTGGTACATGGACAAATATCAAAAAATGCGAAAAGTACAGGGACGAATTTTGGAGTTTGCCCTTTCTCTTATTAGGGTGTTATGAAGATGTCATCCACCACAACCCTTAATGCCCTCTGCAGGGAGTAAGGGTGGCAATTCGTGTCATTGTGTCGTGTTCGTGTCACACTATCGTGTTTTTATGGTATCTATCTTATATGATCATAAATCTAATAATAAATGTTATTTTAACTAAATTTATAATTTCGTACTTCGTGTCGTGTCTTATCGTGTTATTTCTCTGTAATTCTGTTTGAATTAAAATATTTTTGGTCCCTTGACTTTGGCCCAACTATTCGTTTGGTCCTACCTCTTTAAAACATATTCATTTGGTCTTACATGTTGAATTTTTTCATTAGATTCTCCCCTAAGGCCATTATCGTTAGTCTTTCCGTCTAAATTTTTTCAAAATGTCGATAGTACCCTTACTGTGTTATATAAAATAGACATGGATTCTCTCGCTTTGTTTCATTTCTCCAACTCAGTAATGTATTTAACCTCCAACAGTGCTCCGATCCAGCTCCATTCTTCGATTCTCCATCATTAAACCTAAATTTTACATCTTTAAACCTAAATTCTCCATCTTTAACCCATGATTCGCATCTCAAAATTCATCATCTCTACCAAGTTAGGGCGAATTAAACCTCATCTTAAAAAAAGGGTAATGGCTTCATCATCGACTGGTCATTCACGTACTAGATCTCGCGAAGGTATTCTGTTGTGTGATTGCAATGCTCCAGCTCCATTAAAAATCTCAAGAATTGATAGCAACCATGGCAAGCTCTTCTATGGATGTGTAAATTATAGTGTAAGTGTCGATAAAACCTTCTCAAGAAGTATGTGTTGAATGTGTTATCAATACAAGTCATTGTTTAGAGTAAAATCTTGGGTTGATTAGTGGAATGGAAAAGGGGAAATCAAAATTAATTTCATGGTACTTGGTCATTTTTTCAGTTTATAATTTTAGTTAAAAATACACATAAATTTTTTCTATTAACAAATATGTTTGTGTTTATGTGTTTATGCAGAAAACATACAAGGGTTGTGAATTTTTTGAATGGGCAAATGATGGAATGAGAATGAGCCAAGATGTTGTTGAATTGAAAGAGAAGCTGACCAAGAGAGGAAAATGACACTAAAAAAGGAAGTGAAGAGGCTTGAATCAGAACTTGTAATAAAAGAAATGGAAATTGCTTTGCTAGAATCTTAAGTTAGGACCAATTGGAGTTTTAAGTTGTGGGTTGTGTTAATTATTGGTCTAATGGTTGTATATTACATTTTGAGTCCAAGTTAGGACCAATTGGAACTTGTAATGAATGTTGCCTAAAAAATGCTGAACATTTGTGTAAAAAATGTGTTAGTTTATGTCATGAAAAATGTTGATGGTTGTATATGACTCTGTTTGTTTATGTCATGAAAAATTTTGATGGTTGCATATGACATTCAATTGCTAATGTTACTTTTGAACTTGTAATGTGTAAAAATTGTGTTAGTTTATTCATTGATCTCTTCAAACCATTCTCTGCTTCATTAGCTAGGTTGCCACTTGTGATTTGTAGACAAACTGTATGATTGACAAACATATATTAAAAGTACACAACCAAAGTTTACAATTGCATTCCAAGCTAAAGTCAAAATTTTCATATAAGACAGAAATGTTATCTTCATCACATTCACATTCAAAGTTACCAGTACACAAGTAACCAAAGTTTACAATTGCATTACAAGCTAAAGTCAAAGTTACCAAAAATTTACAACTGAAGCAAAAAAAAAAAAAAAAAAAAAAGATCACATTTAGAAATGTTTTCAAATTACTTCAAACTTGATATGTCACTTCTTGTGATAAATGGCTTTCCCCTCCACAGAAACCTGTATCTCCTTTTCTAGGTGATTTTTGTGTCAAGTTGCTTGTATTTTGAGATATATTTGATGCTTGTGGAACTGTTGCATTTGTTGTGGCTGGAACTGTTACATTTGTTGTAGATGGAAATGTCTGACTTGAAGATGTAGCTTGACTTGGTGGTGCAGAAGTGTCCAAATTAACAGGCCTAGATGCCCGGGGGTGTAAAAAAAGTACAAAACAAAAATGTTAGTTGACATACTTTAGGCAAATGAAAAGGTACAATATTATTAAAATAAAATAACTCAACATACCTTATAAAATGTTTCTCCAACTGGTGTGACATAAAGTCCACAGAAATCATGTCTTTGTTTTTGATTGACAATATTCCTGGGTTGCCTCTCTCTCTTTTCTCACCTTCAGGAACTTGAGGTGTCTTCATTCTACCTTCATTCCTATGTTTGGTGTAAACCCTTTCCACTTGAGCTTTTCCCTTTTCTTTAGGATTACTTTTTTTCTTTGATGTACCAGCAGCCTAAGAGAAATAACATAATAGATTATTGTATATAAAAAACAATTGTAAGTAAAGAGCAAATAATGATACTCATAAGTACCTCAGTTTGGACATCATTGACATTTGCATCCGTAACTTCTTTATCAGCAGTTTCCTTTACTTTTTTGCTCCCTCTCTTGTTATCCCCAAGCTCTTTGCAATTACTACAAGCAATGTCCTTCCCTATTTATGAAGTTTTTTTGTGCCCCTTATTGTTACTTTGGCCTGTTATTCCCCATTCCCCTTCACTCTGTTTTTTTTTTGGGCCTCCCTGGTATTGCCCTGTACATTAGAGGCTTCAAGGGCTCATTTGCAGATTTGGCCCAATTGTTTTCACCTGATATAGGCTCAATACTAAATTGATATGCCTTGAAAAACTCTTCCTTCTTATATTGTTCAACAATGAAGTCCTCTGGCCTCTTCCCAACCCTAACCAACCCAGCTATGGCATGACAACATAGGATTTCAGTTAAATCCCATTCCCTGCAAGTACATGTCCTATTTTCAATGTCAACAACATATCTCCATTTCATGTGATCCACTTGGAACTTGTTGTTTCCATTATATGAGCCTTCCACACTTTGCATTCAAAAATGTTGTCCTCAATCCTTTTTCTAATCCTATGGCATATAACATCCCAATAATGACTTGACATCCATTCCTTTCTTTTATGCAACCTAGTCATCATGGTCATTTTTAAATGTTCAAACATATAGATGAGTGGTTTACCCCTAGCCTCTACTAAAGACCCATTAAAACCCTCAGACATATTATTCTCACAGTTATCACAATTTTTCCAAGTCTCAAAGAAAGCCTTGCACCACTTTGATGGATTTCTATTCATCAGGTCATTATAGGCTGCTTCATCTAGGTCTTTTAAATGCTGACAATTTTTGTTGTACATTTTCATATTGGTTGACTTGGCAATTGCCCAAAAATCAAACTTGTACTCTACACCTCTAAAATTTTTGGACCAATTAGCATACACATGCCTAGCACATACTATGTGCTCACAGTTAAGCAGCATCTCAGCAATAGATAACACAAGACCCTTCACAATACACAATGATCAAAGTCAATAAATTAAATTAAAACACATGCATGCAACATTAAATAATTAGCTGTACATACAACAAAATAATTAAAAGTACCTTCTGTTGGTCTGAAATGAGGGTCCATCCTCTGCCATCTTCCATTTCTAAGTCCTTGATTAGATGTTCAAGAAACCAACCCCATGCTCTCTTATTCTCCACTTGCACTACCCCCCAAAGCAACTGAAAACATTTGATTATTAACATCTCTTCCCACTAAAATTAACAATTCCCCTTTCATACAACCTTTTAGAAAACACCCACCCAATCCAAGCACCTTCCTACAACCAGCCAACTGACCTTTCCTCAGGGCATCAATGCACACATAAAATCTCTGAAACACAGGACCATATGTAGGGTTGTTGACACAATATACTTCTATTATACTACTCTCATTAATTTGTCCTCCTCAACTCATCTTTATAATCCCAGATTTTGCTATAGTATTCTTTCATTGAGCTGGTAACAGCATTTAAAGCTTTTCTCCTAGCCTTAGAACAAGTAGACAAACTTACATTCAACTGATATGGCATTCATTTCTTCAAGCTTCCAAGAAGGATTACTTTTTACCCTTGTGTAGTATCTGGTCGCAATCCACCTTGCTATTAGTTGTCTACTCCTTAAATTCTTACTACACATATGGTGTGGATTAATGGTACTTATCTTAAAAGTCTTGACCCCCTTGTCCTGACTTGCCCAAATACTCCAAGGGCATATAGGGGAGTTCATGCACTAGTCCATCTCTTTTCATTTTTCAAAGGGTTAATGACACCACTAGTCCCTCGACTATGGTCGATTCCACCAGTAGTCCCATAACAAATTTTTTTCTAAATTTAGTCCCTTAACTATGAAAATTAGACACGGTTGGTCCTTTTGTTGAATGGCGTTAGTATTTTTTCGTTAAGTCCGTCATGTGCCCATCACGTGCCTTTGGTTAAGGGTATTTATGGAATTCCACGTACCTCTTGCTTTGTGTATTATTCAAATACTAAATATCCAAAAAAATTTAAGTTTTAATTCTGATTTTGAAAACCCAATTGATAAACTTTTCTTCTGCATCCCAACCCCCTTCCCTTCCGTCTACCTTGGCTGCCACAGTCACTACCATCGCCGCTCTACTGTCCTCGGAGAAGACGATAGTGGAGGGAGCTGAGGGGCACAATTTTGCTAAATGAGAGAGAGAGCTAATCCTAATTCAAATTGACCTTTAACCCACCGTCTTCCACCAACACCACCGCATCCCAAAACCCGAAAGAAATCGGGCCTTTAATCTTCAACCCATCTCCCCAACTCTACACCTCTCCCTCTCACCTCCCCTTTCTCTCTCTAGATTCATTCAACCTCCTTTCTCTATCCTACCTTACACAACCATTTCTATTGCTTCCTTATTCGGCCCACTAGGCCACTACTCAAAAACCTTTAACCCACTGTCTTCCACCAACACCACTGCATCCCAAAACCCGAAAGAAATAGGGCCTTTAATCTTCAACCCATCTCCCCAACTCTACACCTCTCCCTCTCTCCTCTCACCTCCCCCTCCTTTCCAGTCTCTATCTCTCTAAATTCATTCAACCTCCTTTCTCTATCCTACCTTACACAACCATTTCTATTGCTTCCCTATTCGGCCCACCAGGCCACTACTCAAAAAGGCCGACAAATCCCTCAACCATAATTATCTTCAGTTACTTCGGTGCCCAGATACCAATTCTATTTTGGCCTTCTTTCCAACCGGTGATAACTCTTTTACAATTGGGTTTTTTGTTTATTTGTTGAAAATTTTAATTTGGCTATTAAATTAGATAATACTCCCTCCGTCCCGGATAAATGTTCCTAGTAGATAAAACACAGGAATTAAGAAACATAATTAATGATGTGCTGTAAAATATATTCTGACCATTATACCCATGAACATTAATTGAGTTTAACTACTTTAAATAATTGAGTTTGTTTGGGATGTGTTATATTAAATGAAGTTTCAAGGGTATATTAGGAAGAATGGTAGAGAATAGGTAGATTAAAAGTCTTTAGGAACATTAGTTGGAACATCCCAAAATAGAAAGTAGGAACATTTATCTGGGACGGAAGGAGTATCAATAATTACAAATGTTTTTACTGCCGGAGCTGGTGGTGGGGAGTTAGAAACAGAGAGAAAATGGTGGGATGGGGCATAAGGTGTTGTGGGGGGGGGGAGAGAGAGAAAAGAATATATTATTTTAAGTATTAGAAAATATCTTTGCACTTGAAATTTCATAAATACCTTTAACCAAAGGCATGTGATGGGCACATGACGGACTTAACGGAAAAATACTAACGCCATCCAACAAAAGGATCAACCGTGTCTAATTTTTATAGTCAAGGGACTAAAATTTAAAAAAATTGTTAAGGGACTGCTGGTAGAATCGGCCATAGTCAAGGGACTAGTGGTGTCATTAACCCTTTTTCAAAAACTTGAAATTTATGCCATTACCTACTGCATATGACTTAACTACCTCCTTAAACTTCTTTGAATTCTTGAATTCTAGACCTAATAAGAACTTGATATCCTTTGGCTCAGTCTTTGGATTGAATGATCCATATTTTTTCTTTTTCTTCTTACTAGGATTTGCCTCATCTTCACTTGTACTTAGATCTGATTCAGTGTCAACCATGAATTCATTCTCTATGGCAATTACTTCCTCCTCATTCATTGAAGTGTTTGTAAATAGATTTTCCCTATCAACAGGAGGTGTTGGACATTCATTTTGGTTAACTTACCCATTCCTAAGACTTCTTTGAATATCAATAAATATTTGGTGAGCATCAGCAACTTCCTCATCACTTGCTTCACTTGTATCACTATCACTGTGCCCATACCCAGATTCAGATTCTTCTTCACAATTTAAAATATAATTCTCATCTCTACTACTGTTGGACTTTGCACAATTCACACTATCATCATCCCCACCATTCAAACTACCATCATCAGACTTTGCCTCTTCAGTTGCATCATTCCCCATTTCTTTTTCAACATCAGCATCATAGTTATCAAATTTATCACCTCCTACTTCTGTTGGATTGTCAATTATACAACAATCTTCATATATTCCCACTACACTTTCCTGTGTACCAGGAATAAGACCAGACACCTCTACATATTTATCCACATCATGTTCCACATATATATCTATCTACGTACTCAGAGTTGCCTATTTCCTGACACATCATCCTAACTTCATAATCAGTATACATCCTCTTAAGTTTTTTCTCTAAATGTCTCTCCTTTTCTAAATTATTTTCTGAAATTAAGAACCACAAACACTTAATATTCCTATAAAAACTTTTAATGATTTTCTTTAAATCAACAAATGAGGTAGTATCTGTGTCATTATTGTCAATTATATCATAAGTCCCACCAGAGTACTTAAGTTCCCCATCGTTCTCAAAATGACCCCCATGATACACTATAATATTATAAATACCCACTCTGCAAAACAATAGCATACATAGAAGACAAATCACTAAATTATGCAGAAAAGAAAGGCAATAAAGGATTGAATAGTATATTGTTGGTGTCTACTTTCTGTCCCCCACTTTGAACATAAACATTATCTTTTTGGACCACTTGGGACGAACAAGACATAAAGAAGCAAAACAGATCAACTTGCCCAATCATAAGTCCCACCAGTGGGCCAAACCATATAGATAATCAGACAAACACTTAGAAGTTTACAGCAAAATCAGACAAAAGAATAATTAAAAACAGTCTCAACTTTTGTAAAACCCTAAATTCGAAGCAAACAGTCTCAACTTTTTGAATCTGTAACCGAGACACATAAAAAAATATTTTCTATTACCAGTACATAACCATATTCATATTTTAACCAAAAAAATTACACTACATTCATATACAACAACCAAAAACATAAAAGCTCCTTCATTCATACACAGTACATGGGTCAATTCGTACCACTTGAACCCTAAAGCACAATAAGACATTAAAAACTTTATTTTTGTAGATAATCGATACAAAATAGTCATAACAACATAAAACCCACTTCATTCGACCATTAATATTACAGAAAGATGTTTTGTAAAACCTTAAATTCGAACAAACCCTAATTTTGAAACCCACTTCATTCATACTGTAAATGTCATACCTGTTGCGAGCGAGTTCTTCGAGTCTTTGGATTTCACTTCGAGGGCTTCGATTCTTTACTATTTTGATCTCTTTCGCCAGTTGATTCGTGAATTGAGTGAGTGGAGTTTTCAGTAATGAACGAATAATGAGCGAATTAAACTTTGTTGCCTTTTGTATCAAAGCGCGTAATGAAGAAGGTTTAACCACTTTTTTTAATGCAGTAAGGGTACTATTGGCATTTTGAAAAAATGTAGACGAAAAGACTAACGATAACGGCCTCAGGGGGGAATCTAACCAAGAAATGAAATATGTAGGACCATATGAATAGATTTAAAGAGGTAGGACCAAACAAATAGTTTGGTCAAAGTCGAGAAACCAAAAAATATTTTAATTCATTCTGTTTATAATTTTTTTTATTGATAAAAAAGTGAAATATATCATCACCCACCATGGGGCTCAAACCCACAACCACAAGGTTAAGAGCCTCATACGCGCTAAACGCAGCCCCCCTTAATGCGCTAAACGCAGCCCCCCCCCCGGCGAAATTACTAACCTGCTCTTTTCTCTATTTTATTTTTAAAATTTTAAAAAACTAAACTTTAAATTATAGTTTTCCCCCTAATTTTAGAACATTTAAAATCGCCCCCGAACTTTTAGTTTTACAGCCCCCTATAACTTAGCCTTTAGATAATTTAAAGCCGCCCCGAACTTTCGTTTATCCCCCTATAACTTAAGCTCCCAAAAATTATATAATAGCCCCCCTAAATTATACATTTAGACCCCTCAAATTTTTTTTAAAAAGGAACGGATGAAATTTTTTTTTCATCCACAATCTATCACTCTAATTACTCTCTCTCTCTCTCTCTCTCTCAAGACTTTAAATTTTTTTGTCCAAATGTCTAATAATTCGGCTAATAACTCGGAAGGGAATCCAGTTCGACAATTCGGAGGTAATTTTGTTTAAATTATTCAGTTAATATGTATGTTTTTACTTTGTGTTAATTAAATTAAGTGCTTTGTGTTATTTGATTCGAAATTGTATATTTTTGGATTAATTATTTCGTTAAATAGACAAAAAAAAAAAAAAAAGGCTAGATGCGCCAGTACCATGCGCATGGTACAAGCGCATGTTGCACGGTTTTAGAATTTTTATTTAAAAAAAAAAAAAGGGTCCGGCGCATAAAATCTTGTACATGCGCATGGTCGGCGCATGTACAAGATTTTATGCGCTGTACAGCGCATGTAGCACTAAATTTTTTTCACTTTAACCCTTGTATTTGTCTATTTTTGAAACTATTGCAGTTCACCCCCTGAGTTTGTTAGTTTCGTTAAATTGTATGTATATTTGCATTTTACCCCTTGAGATTGTTAATTTTGTTAAATTGAATTAAAATATGCAATTTACCCCCTGAGTTTGTTAATTAAGTTAGAATTTTGAGGTTTATGAAAATGTTACACTTTCAATAACATTATGATTAAATATTTATTAATATCTTAATATTTAATTTTTATTTGATTTCTTAATAAATGTTACACTTTTACTCATTGCATTATTAAGTAATTTAGCTTAAATTTTTTTTATGTGATTTATTAAATGTTACACTTTGTTTTTTTGTATTGCATTGTGCATTATGCTTAAATAATTATTTTCCCTCTTAATTTAACTTTGTTAACTTTTATGTTACATAATTATTAGTTTTGGGTCTATTAAATGAATTAATATAGTTGTATTATTTACATTTTGTTTGTCGACAAACATATATATTCAAAACAAATAACTAAATAACAAATTTATTTAATACAAAGTATACGAAAAACATACCTTTACTGCAGAAAAATAGAGCGAGAGATGAAGAACTTTCTAGAGAGAGAGAATATGTTGAGTTTAGAGAGATGAACTGAAAATTGTGAGTTTGTTAGGTTAGAAGTCCTTTCTATATATAGAAAAAATTAAGGGCAATTAAGTAATTTTCTCAGAAAAAAGCAAGGACAATTTAGTAATTTTCTGAGGTTGAATAGTAGAGGGGCGGCTGTAAGTTTAAAAAAGTCCAGGGGGCGGTTTTAAATTTTCTAAAATTAGGGGGAAACTGTAATTTAAAGTTTAGTTTTTAAAAATTTTGAAAATAAAATAGAAAAAAGGGCAGGTTAGTAATTTCGCCATGGGGGCTGCGTTTAGCGCATTAAGGGGGCTGCGTTTAGCGCCACTCTAAGAGCCTTGTGCTCTACCAACTGAGCTAGAAGGGCTTGTCCAGCACATTATCACAACCAAGTCTACCCAATGCGTCCGGTGTCGTTGTACTTCCGTCTACCACATCTTAGTGTACTTAGGTCGTGCTAGGGGACTTTGATTCAAATCACTTTAATTAAACTACTTTTTTATTCTTATTTATTATCCTAATGAGATTCTTGTTTCTATTTTTGACACAAATATTTGACGTGTCGTTAGTTCAACCATGTTTTTGAAAATAATAAACGAACATACTTAAAACCACAAAGTGAGGAATATGTACTTATTGATTTACAATGTCATATTGGGTTTAGCATTGGTTGCTAAACTTTGTCAACATTGTAGACGACAATTGGCGCATGCAATCTATTATCATCATTCAAAATTGTTCATCATCATGCTTAGATGTTCCGCATCAGTCGGAAGCGGACAAGGGGAAGAGGTGATCTATTGAATTAACAATTGTGTATGCGTGTGTGTGTGTGTGTGTGTGTGTGAAGGATAAAGAATTGATTTGGATATTGAAGTTGATGCACATTTATCTTTACCGTTGACATGCATGTGTTATCTCAAACAAGGTAGGGCATAGTGTGACGAGTTCACCCTTAAAAAAAATGAGCGTGTGATACGTAATGCAGGTTCGACACTATCGAATTTTTCACAGTTTGACACAATGTGCTTAAATCAACTCATTATCAGAACATTTTTTGGAACAAGTACATGCACAGTAATATAACGAGGACGAACTTGGAGAGAATTTAATGCCGTTGGCCCTTTTTTTGAATTTATTTGGTGGGTGAAGGGAAGAAGATCCGACCAGCATTTTGATTGACCATTTTTATGCTTTGTTTTTAAAAATTTATGTTATTTACTAATTATTCCAATACTAATTTCTCTATTGGCTTTTTTTTTTTTTTTGGGGGAACTCAATTTAGCGTATCTAGAAAGTGAATAGGGTTGTTAGGGTAAATGATACATATCAGAGATCTTTATTGGTTGTTGGGATATTTGAGGGTTAAAGGAAGTGGATAAGATGGATATACCCTCCATTTAAAGGTAAATGTTTACAACAGCTAACAGAAGCGGCAACTACATGGGGCCAAAGCAATGCAGGTGACTCTGAGATTTGGCCAAACCACAGGGACTGTCGCCATTTTACCAACCCCTTATCTATGTTATCTCAAAGTGTTTGGTGAAAGACAACTTTTACAAACTTCAAAGTTCAAAATCCTGTGAGCCAAAGACCCAAAGGGTACTTTTACAGACTTCAAAGTTCGAAGTCTTGTGAGCCAAAGACCCAAGGTTTGAACCCATCGCAACCATGCGTCATGCTTTCTTCGAAACCACAATAGTTGCATTTCCTTTTTCAGTCGTAAAGTATCAGCCATAATAAAACCACATGATCTTTGACCGGCACACACCCATCCGCACGTGATTGTATACTATATTTATATAGTTCAGCGAGAAAAAGATGGAAGCAAAAGCAGCAACTGTCAATTTCCCATTCAAAAACATCTTAGTTAAGAGGGAAAAACCAAGCTCCATACTCATAATCCCTCAAGAACAAGCCAACATAAAGAGTACATGGCTCAATGGAACCCCCCTCTTCATTTTGCTCTCTCCCAACAAATGTTTGCACCAACCTGTTAAAAGAGTTACCAGTCTCTTTTGAGCATAATTGGCTAATCAACAGAAAGCCCCCTTACTCCCCCATCAAAGGAAACATGGTTCCGATCAATAAATTCAACATGCTCTTGACAAAATATATTCCTAGTTTTACAGCCATACACAGTAGTAAAATGTGATAGAACAACATTGCCAACGGCTCTTTCACTAGACTATCTTTCTTAATATGGTTGATCAATACTAGAACTATTCAGAGTCCCCAATATGCGTGTAATACAGTAAAACATCAATTTGAAAGGGAAGTGCAGGTACATACGTGAAGCTTAATCTTCAAACATCAAAAATATATTTCTTTTCCTCCATGTACTATTTGCAAAAAAAAGAATTTTAATGAATGTTTCATTTTCATCCACTTTTGTATGTAAAAAAGTTGTATTGAATTCTCCTTGTTCTCAAATTTACCTTTCACAGTAATAAAGCACCAGAGATATGGCAGTGTCTGAAGCGAGTGAACCAGGTCTCACAACTACAAAGAAACACCTGCATAGAAATAAGAACAAGATTAAGACCCAGCTTATAAATCAAACCACCATGTACTATATAAGCTTACAACACCTGCGAAGAGAGTGCTTGTTGGGTTTTTTTTTTTTTTTGAAATAGGTGGGGGCGTCGCATAGTGGATATCTGATGCCCTCATATTAGCAGCCGATCTTGCAATAGTATAAATATAGCCCTCAAAAACATAAACTTCTTATCAATAATCCATCCATCCCGATTAGAGAGTCATTCTCTCTTTCTGAAAAATCCCTTTCTAAATTAAGCTTTAACTCTTGTTTATCCTAAAAACAAGTTAATTCTCATTCTAAAAGACTCTCGAGGACAATAATTCCTCCCAAAACTATTTGACATTTCAAAATGTTTTGTCATTTCCGTACTCCTATAATGGTAGCTCACACTTATTTTGTGGGTGATTTGTTCATTGATCTGAACCTTTTCCATAAATATCGAAACCGGGGGAACAATTTCCAGTAATGTGAAAGCAAACCTGTTGCTGTCTACAATTGAGGGACATTGTAACACTTATCAATGGACAGTTGAGGCAAACAAAAGCTGAAGTTGGAAGCAAGAATTAAACCGTAAACCTATTAAACGTGTTTTCTTAATGTAGCATCATTCTGTTAACACTGTAAACTTGATGGGTTAAAACCATTGTAAGACAAACAACTACTGTCTCATTTCATACAATGTATCATGCTAAGAAAGATGCAATAGTAATTGACAAGAACGATGGGCTAACAATTTCTAGACCACAAAACGGTAAATCATACAACAATACCGGGAGTTGCAAATCTTTCTACCATAAAAATCCTGGTTCACAATGATATAACTTTGAAAAACATATATATATATATATATATACCTACTGTAGGTTGCAAAATTAGTCATTAAAATTATAATATTAATTAATAAAATTAATTCAATTTTACCTCAATATCAGCCAGCTGAGAGACCTCCATACAAAACTGAATCCACAAGCTAGTGACAACAGTGAAGAAGCATTAAGAACAAAATTGTCTCCAATGACTATGGAGAGAATCTCTTGTATCTACACGTGCAAGTTTACAGCAAGGGCACTACTTAATCCAAGAAGATGCAGAGGCAGCTGAAGCCTCGGCTATTAATGACACAGGTTGTCGAGCCTGCAGGCAAGCCCCTATGTCGAACGGGCGCAACTCAGATCCATCAAAGAGAAGATCAACACCAGGAAGGATTACTTCTTTGCTGTCTGCATCATCTGTGTCAACTTTAACCGTGCTTTTAATTGGGGAATCTTCAACCAGCCTCATGGCAGCCTCATAAACAGGAGCAAGGGCATAAGATCTGCAGATTTCATTCAAAATCATGGTTGTTTTCAGAAGTTCACAGAACATAACAAGACGTACAGATCATGTATGTAGTAACTTCTACCAAAGGCTTATTTTAAGCGGAAAAAAATCATAATTATACTTGTATGTTGACAACATAGAAGACAAAGCCATTCTATTCTGATTGTTTAGGAATGAGATTAGACAATATCCTTCATGGTGCAACAGCAGTATATGTACATTAAAAGAGTTAAGGTTTAATCATGACCACAGCGTCCATAGCAGAACATGCGTCCAAACTTATAAGGAAATATATCCAATAACTAGCCATAACATGATCCCTGAGAACGAGCGCTTGTTCCTCGCAAAGGTATCGTCAACTTTTCAGAAATCCCTTCTCCATGCTTTACAACAGAGAGAGAATTTGAGAGCCATCCCAACACCTAAACCACCCTGAAATTGAAATTTTCTTTTGTAACTCTACGTAAACCTTTCTCATCAACTAGACAGGACATATTTTACAAAGTTGACTTCTGGTCAATACAAGTCAGATGAAGTAGTTTCAAATTTACACAAATCTCCTTAAGCCTATACATAATACCATATAAATCTTAGGACAGGTATTAAACCCAAATGCACATCCCGCAAGCTATAGCAGTCTCTCAACTATCATACAAAGGGTATACATGGTGTAGACTCCTACTGTTTTTCCTTGATCATACCGACAATCATGGTTCCATTTTGTTATTGAGTTCTAGTAAAAGTATTCCTAGTTAAAAGAAGTCCCTGTCTTAAATTGTGCTTGGCTTATTTCAATATCCGGTTGATTATGTGATGCTTGAGCTTCAATGACGATTATGAAACCATACCCTAGATGCGCCTGCACTGAGGCTCAAGTCAAATAACCAATATAAAGCTTGAAAACTACATGAGAGAGGGTAGGGATGGGCATGCCTCAATGCCTTCCAATCTGCAGACAACATGACTCGGTTCAAGTGATCACAAAGATCTGCAAATGAACATGTGAAAGGACCGACCAAAAGAGCGGGCAACTCCTCATCCATCCACCTAAACCCTCCTTCGCCACCGCACACAAACCCCCTCCCAAAAAAGGAAAAACAAACAAACAACACAACACAATGGGCAAAAACTTGGTGCGTTCACCATTACTGTAGCATGCAATAACCAGAAACGTTTCAGTCATTTCAACTCATTTCTCTTTGGTTAATACTGCATTAAGTGGAAATTTTCAGTACTTTTGTACTCCCTCTATAGGATGCTTCTTTCATCAATGATGTTATAAAATTAATATAATTTCTCTCCCACCCAGAAAAAAAAAAAGACTTCCAGAAGAGGAAAGATTAATCTTAGAGAGAGAGAGAGAGACAGAGTCTATAGAAAATTTAAGTTTTAGAGGATTGTTTGATCCAATCCAATATACGAAATCTCAGTATGGAGACTATCAACTTTGAGAATGTGTTGGATATAGTATCGGCCACATGCAAACAAAGGGAGAAGATTGATTATGACACACCTTAGAATGTTCCCGTCAAAGCTCAGAACTTCTGTACGGCAACGTTGCCGGCTAGCAAGTTTCAATCTCTGATGCTCGCTCGAGGCTTCAGAAATGGGAGAAGAAGGGTCCAAAAGTGGATTCCACTTTCCACTGGCATAGTTCATTAGATGTCGCTTAGAATCCTTTGGTTGCTCTCTTTGGTAAAGAAGTCTTGCAGTCGGACCAGTTGCTTGGTACTCAGAACAAACATCATGTAACCTTATCCTTAGTTCTTGCATGGCATCATGATGCTCCATAAACAAATTTGACTGAAGTAATTGCGAGGAAACCACTCTTTTACATATACTGTTGCATAATTTTGGACTAAATAGTGGAATTCCGAATTCCACACTCAATGGAACCCATTCATATTTATCATCATCAGGTGAAAAGTGGTCAGATTCTTTTTCCTTGAAAAGCTTTAAAAGGCGAATATAACCAACTGTCCACAAGTCTATCTTATTTCCCAGATCGCTTAACAAAGAGTTCAATTTTGAACTTTCTTCCATGCCCATTCCCAATTCCTTCCCTATATTAGCAATTGAACCGTCAGAGTTCTTGAAGGGCAAAGGAATATCCAGGGTACTGATTCTTCCAGACTCATCAAGGTCATACCTGCTTAGGGGCTGTACCAGTACAGCTGTGCATTTGAGGAGCGAATTTAAACAATGTAAGAGTATACTTCCTTTAACTAAGTTCCCTTGGAACTTGCCTCCCAGTCCTCCAACTGTCGATCCATCCCAAGACCATATAAGGGCTTTCTCACAACCAGCCAATGGTGCAGGAAGCAATCTTAAACATTGACCTTTCATAAGAACAACCGAAAGAGGTCCACTAGCTACAGCCGAATATAATACCAATTTCATCCACGGCGTCATGCAGGAGTGAGAGGGAGGACCAAAATGAACGGGACCTTTGGGCCCAGGCAGTACTGAAGACTGAGGAAGTGGAATCATTGATACAACAATATCATAGTCACGAAGAAACAACCTGTCTAATGTCGCTGGTGACAGAGTAGCCAGGCTTTCACAGCGCAGGACATCTACACGGTATTTCCTAGGTCTTCTTGTCATTAATTTTCCAACATCAACATCTTCAGTAGATACTACTTTCTCATCATTCTGGATGCTAAGGTCTGACGTGGAATCCTCACCTATGAAATTACCCTCAGGTATAGTAGATAATAAATTGTCATCAGCAGCATTTCCCATAACAGGTACAGCAAAATCAGAATCCTCCGTTGAATTCACGGAATCATCTAACCCTGATTCAGTCTTAACAGACTGTCCGGATTCATCTGTCAATGAAATATCAGCTGTTGAAGAAATAGCCTCATTATTGGTGGAAGATATCATGCCAATCTTGTCCTCCTCATCAGGACCAACTCCACCTGATGTCAGGCACTCCAGAACACACCGGAGGCTAAATGCATGGTTGGCAAATTCCTGCAGTTCTCCCTCAAATTTTGTTCCTTCTAAAGTGCTAAGATCTTTGCAAAGATCTGCAATGCTAGCATGACCCAGTTTTCCTGCTTCATATAATGTTACAGCATGAGACTTCAAGCCTGCAAAACAAATTTTTCATATGGGAAATGAACTCAGCAGGACAGCAGTGACCAATGGACTTCTCTGTCAGCGGTCATCAACAGATACAATAGCAGGAAAATCCCCTCCCACCCCCCCTTCCTTCTTTGAATTAGAAAAAAGTGTCTATGTACTTTGCTTAAGGGTCCCCTTCTACCAATGTACTCACTAAATTATCGAAAAAAACCATGAACTTCAAAATAAGGTGATATAAGAAAACCCGCCGTCAATCCCAGGTCCAAAAACTTAACAGAGTGTTGACGTGGACCCTTTTTTACAACTGGCTAAAAGAATAGCAGGCCAGCTATTTTCTCACTTTTTTACTTTTAATAAATAAGATACAACTCAACTCAACTCAGCCTTTTTCCCAATCACTTGGGGTCGGCTACATTAATCCTTTTCCGCCATTCGATTCGGTCCAAAGCAAGGTCATCACACACACTATACTCATTAATATCTATCTTTACTACGGAAGTCCAAGTTAATTTTGGCCTTCCCCTTCCCCTATTTCTAGTCCGGTTGATATTGATACACCCGCACTTCTTAACGAGTGCACTAATTGGTCTACGTTGTATGTATCTGAACCATGTTTGGCGGGTTGGTTTTAATAAATAAGCTAATCAATTAAATAAATTTAGGATTAAACTGAATTTTATTTTTTTTGTTTTTTCAACCCACCATTAAGGTCACTCTGTCTATCTCATCTCCCCCCCCCCTCTCTCTCTCTCTCCAGTCCAAACCCACACTAATCCCCAAAATCAAATTCATCATCGTCCTCAAATATCTGTCCTTCACAAGATAGTTACAAATTTGGAAATGATTTCTTCATATCCAAAAGGAAAAGAAATTATTTCACAAGGATTTGTGCACGTTCTAGCTACACAGTCGGAGACCCTTTCACCTCCCAACCACTGTCAAAACCCTAGATGCCGATTCCTACAATTCTCCTCCCAACATTCTTGAAAACAATAAGCACGAGAGTCTCGATTGGATGGCTCTGGAGAGGCTATGCAGGGGATCAAGCTTCATGTTGGGTCTTAGCAGTTGGACCCGGTGGAGGTGTTATTTCCTGGGTGTGTCGGCTGCTTATGCTACTTTTTCAGACTTTTTGGTGGCGGCTGGGGTTGATTCAATTGGGAGTTGTTTGGTGAATTTGATCTGGGATTGGTTCTTCTTCGTACAGTTCTGAAGCCTAAAAGGGGTAGATAGGGTCAATTTTCATAATGTAGATAGTGGTCGGAACTTCATAAGTGTGTGAGATATACATATATATATATATAACATACATACATGGTATATATACACATATATATGTCTATATATATATACATATATATGTATACCTATATGTACATGGTATATATACACATATATATGTCTATATATATATATACATATATATGTATACCTATATGTACATGGTATATATACACATATATATGTCTATATATATATATATACCTATATATATATATACATACATATAGGTATACATATACATACATATATACATATATATATATATATGTACATGTATACATATATATATACATACATATATACATATATATATATATATATATATGTATATGTATACCTATATGTATGTATACATATATATGTATATATATATATATACCTATATATATATATATACATATATATATATATGTATATATATATATATGTCTATGTACATAAATATATATATATATATATATATATATATATACATATACATAAATATATAGACATATATATATATATATATATACATATATACATATACATAAATATATAGACATATATATATACATATACATAAATATATAGACATATATATATATATATAGACATATACATAAATATATATATATACATATATATATATATACATATACATAAATATATAGACATATATATATATATAGACATATATATATATATATACATATACATAAATATATAGACATATATATATGAATATATATATATATATGTATATATATTTATATATATGTGTGTATATATATATATATATATATGTCTATAAATATGTATGTCTATATATATATATACAGAGAGAGAGAGAGAGAGAGAGATTTCATCAGTTGTTTTTTTTGGAGAAAAAGCAATTGTGCAGTGGAAAACCTCTGCAATATGACCATGGAAGGTTGAGAAACTGGATTTTTATGTAATGCTAAAAAAAACGTTTGTAATTCTTGATGATTTTAAGACAGCACATTGTATTGATATGATGTTCTTTCTGAAATTTCAAATCAAGTGCTCCACATTAAACAGAACAAAAAAAAAGAATTTCAAAGATAACTGCAATTTGGTGAACATATGCTCGGATATCGGTGGAGAGGGAAATGATAGTTGGCGGACCGGTGGCTGTGAGAGAGAGCGACTGCAGCTGTTAATAATTTTCTTGCTTAAGAAAAACAAAAACTTGTAATAAAATAGCCAGCTGGCTAAGTTTTTAGCCAGGTTTAACAAATTTGTCGCATCAGCCACCCCGTTAAGTTTTTGGACGGGGGCCTGATAGAGTGGGTTTTTTGGTCACTTCTCTTGAAGTTTGTGGTTTTTCGACAATTTATCAAGTACAATTGTATTTAAGCAATGTACATAGTACTTTCTGCAATTCACCCTCAAAGAAAGATACAGCTAGCTAAACCATGCGTAAACAGCATCTCTCTCTCTCTCTCTCTCTCTCTCTCTCTCTCTATTTGAGAGATGCATCACCTGAGATATGGGGAAGAAACTAAGGTAATCTAGCATGGCGAGCCATAGCATAACCTTCTTAAATCATGTAGACTGTATTCTTCAACATATCTCCGAGAAAAAATAATCGTTCAAAACATAGTAGTTAAGAGCCTAAATCATTAGAGATATCAATTCAGGGACTGGACATATGAAACCTTTCTGCAATCCTTTTGCAGAGGATATGGACATACGCCACTGAGTGTCAGTCTCATAGACTGACTGAAGAAACATCTCAAATGAACTCTTTGAAGAAAGCATGTCCTCTCCTTTTTAAGCAGTATCCTCAAAAAGCAGTTGTAGCTCTTGATAACATAAAGAGCATAACTATATTCTACAAATTATGCACTGAAGTACCTCGAATCTACCGAGGAAAAAAAAAGGAATAAAAATTGTTGAAATAACACTCTTTTAATCTTTCAGTTGTTGATAAATTTGATGGCAAAAACAGCCCTTCACAAATTGCAGACCACTGACTACCCCCTCAATCCCATTTGATAACTCCCATTTTAAAAAGTCAAAGATATTTTCAGGAGTATTTTATTCCCATAGCGAAAAATCAACGACAAACTCACCCATTAGTATCCTAACTTGTCTTTTAGATAACTATTAGTTAAAATAGCAAACCATGGGGGTTATAAGCTTAATTTAGAGAAGGGGCTCTTTGAATGCAGCATCCAAAAAAGAGCAAATGGCTCTCCAGAACGGATGGAGGGATTACTATTATCTGTGATGTCAGTTACAAGTTATGTATTTCCTAAAGTAGGTAGGAAATGTAGCATCTGCGCCTAAGCCCCCTACCCCCACGTGTCCTGCAGAAGCTGAAGTATATGACATAGGATTCCTTTGTCATGTATAAAGTGGGTATAACAGATGTTTAGACTGCGCAGGCGAGGTAGCTTAATTAATGAAAGCAGAATTATAGCAGATGAAGCTAGTTTTATGGATTAACCCTACGACGAGTAGACAAAGTTTAAGAAAAAGAAGTAACAAACAACTGACCTGGCGAAACAGACCCCATCATAAGATACGACGTTATGTTAGCATCAACAACAAAAGCAACACGTGCATAGTCAGAAGCTGGACCAAAGTTTTCTGTCCCTGAAACATCTTGCTGAAAGATACTGCCATCAGTGGACATGTTTGCAGAGCCCACACTAGCATGAGAACCTTCTTCTTCATCACTGAGAATATTTCTAGGAGAACCAGGTATAGTTGGTTCTCGAAGAATAAATCCAGGGTCAATTAATTTTACTGCCCATCCCAACCGACAAGCAAAAGATGCAGCAGCCTGCAGTTGAGAGAGGTCAGCCTGCAGTGTTGCTGCCAACTCAGCAACAGTTGAGTTCTCACTTGAAACCACGAAAACAGCATACAGCACCCTGTAAAGTAAAGTTAACATCATTAGAATCTATATTTATCAGCTTGGAGAGTAAACTAAACAGAGAAACATAAGCTTTTTGTGTTAAGACCACTCTCTTACTCCTCAATGGGATCTTCATAGGACTGCTCTCTGTTTGAAACAAATCCTTCTAGCCTGGACACTGAAACATTATATACTTAATATTCCAAGTTCATAAGAGGCATTAAAAGGGAATTCCCAGCAGAAATACTAAGTATGACAAGATAATAGACCAAACACCATTTAATCCCAAGATATAATTTCACCTTCTTTTCCTAACATCAAAAGCGAATTAGAATTAGTTTTCCATTTCTTGTACCAGCCGTCCAACAAACAGTTCCGGAAATTATTTCTCTGTTGTACACCAATCTATTAGGCAAAGTATATTATATGGTTCTGCTGAATATAGTTGGTTTAATAAACAATCTCAGAATTAAAAGCAAATCAACCAAATCATTTCCAATGTTCATATATACAAAAATATGTTTAGGAGCAAGTCAACAAGAGGTGTGTGCATTTGACGAGAAACACCTATTGTATGACAATTCTAAATACAATGCAGTACCTTTAAAACGATCATCAGGATAAACAGGGACATCAAAGTAGATCAATCCACGTCTGAAAAGACCCTTAATGATGTCGGGATCAAAAAGAATGAATGCATTTGCTTCCTCCTTACAAATTTTATCAATAGTAGCCATTTCTTCTTCTGAAAGTTTCTGCAGTGGAGCAGGAGAATGAAAGAAGCCAGTATCAGCCAAACATATTATCCCACCTTTCAACAGCAAACACCAGTGCAGAACAAATGCTAGTCGTGAACATTTTGAGCGTCATATGGATAAGTTGAACTGATTATCAACTGAAAGAAGCCAACTCGTCTTGGTACTATTTATTTACAGTACATATTCTTAGGAAAGAAATATTATTTAAACATCTCACCTTGAATTCCTCCAGCGTAAAGTTGACAAGACAAACTCCCCACCATTGTTCGATTGTGAAATCCACAGGTTGCACAGGCAATAGTTCTTTCGCGATTGACTTGTTCAACTTCCACATAATTTTCTGGAAAGCTCCAAAATCAATGTAATGATTAGTAGAAGTAAAAATACCTGTTTCCATCTATTGTTATTATGTAAATGTGAGCATGGGAGCAAGAATACGTATATCAATACCCATATATAAGTCAGAGAGCAACCCTTTCATGCAAATAGTTCAACTGTTAGGTCTTCCTATCTATATTTACATACATACACACATATATAAGTAAGAGGGTAGAGGAGCTTCTGTGGCACTGAACTGTGCTTCACTTGAAAAAAGGATGATGATTGTGGTAGTTGTAAACTGGCCTAGCATAATACCAGAAGTGAAAGTTGCAGAACATAAGTAGGAGTGGTGAGGTTAAGTCACTTTATAAATACAAAATGCCAGACATTCTAATGTAAATGGGTACATGCTGAAGCGAGCAGCAGCTGACCATGCGACAAAAAATCTTTCTAGAGGACCAGGTTAAATATCCAAGTGGGAGCGAGCATCCATGGGTGAAGTACTCTCTCTCCGAGAGAGAGAGAGAGGAGGGAGATTTTATTAACAATGAAACCTAGAGAGAGAGAGAGGGAGGGAGCATCCATGGGTCCCTTCCTCTCTCTCTCTAGGTTTCATCGTTAACAAAATCTCTTTCACAAATGCATGTATGCGTACCAGCACATGTGGGCTTGGTGCAAGCCCCCACACACACACACATATATATATGCATAAACTGCATAACCTATACTAACAGGGTTCATGGTTCCTTGCAGTGCCAATCTCCATTTACATTCTTTCCATCCGATTGCAATATCTCCCAAAAGGCATAAGCTTGAGCCCCCTTTTTTCTCTTTGGCTGTATGATTCTTGTGATGGGTCTCATTCTTCACAACATTCCGCGGCCTCTCAAGCAGAACTCTGATTTCATGTAACCAAAAATATCTTTATATCACTAAGTTGAGCATTCACCTGTTACTCGTTTTTGAATACTCTGTACAGTCAACATTCATGTATTTTTTTTTTGCGGTATAAATAAAGTGAAGATCAATGGTAACTGTTTGATTCTTGTCAAATTCCCCCAATGCCAAGAGAAATTATTATAATTGTAAGAATTTCTCTTATAATGACTTTTACTGCATTTGCATGCATTCTACCAAATTATTCTTGTTTTCCGTTAGCCTGAGTTTGGATCTTGAAAGCCTCTTTATGTTATTTCTATAAAACTACTGTCAAAAGACTCAAAACTCATACATCTTCACATATGGTCATAAGCAGGAGATAGTGATGGTTCATGAGAGAGCACTACGTGTGTGTGTGTGTCATAAGGAGCGACTAGTCAACTGCCAGATATGCTCATCCATGTCTTTTTAATAGAGGGTGAGAGCTGTATGAGAAATTCTCATACTTCCTTCAGCTTATCAGAAGTTTATTAGCTACTGCTACCAGTTTATTTTCTGGACTTCCATTTTCTAGTAGGGGGCGTCAATATCCACCTTTCGTGGTGCTAATGCAACCCCATTTTCTGGACTTCCATTTTCAGGTAGGGGGCGTCTATCTAGGCAAATCTCCGCCAGTACTTCTCCACTACTGCCCCCTCTCAAGAGAAATTTATTTCTCTTTTCAAGATAAAACTGTAGTACACTCTCTCTCCCTCTCATACGAAAGAGAATGACAGCATGCAAGTAGGAGTCACTAGTTTATGCCCCTTGATCAATACAAAACGCAGGCCTTCCATATCAACAATCTATGTAGCTATCTATATATACGGTATACCTCTATATTTACATATTCTATTCTATTTTTGATCCAAAAAGAAGAATATATTGAGATAGAAGAAAAATTACAAACAAGATGGATTGGAAATGCTCCTACAAAAAGGAAAAAACAAAAAACAAAGGCCAAATTAGAATAGGAGAGCTCTCCAAGCCCCTGCATATATTTACATATACATCATAACAGAGGTTGAGCATACAGTCTGGCCATCAAAGACCCCACACATAACCTCAAAAGTGCTCGGCACAGATAGCCATGATGCTAATTAACAAGCTTTCTAAGCTCTGCTCTTGCTCAGATTCCTAGGAGGCTGTCAAGTTACATATAAAACGTGCTGGCTTCTTTTCCGAATATGTATTTCAGATGTTTCATTTCTAGAGACTATTGTCCTGTTTGCAGGAATCACCTTCAGTGGCATTCTGAATAATATTGCCGGCATTTTGAATAATACTATCCCCAGCTACCAAGAGAACTTTTACATGAAACTACCGTCCATGTGGACAGTAAAAGGCAGAAGTTGGACGCATAAGGTTCCTTTATTGGTAATATCCTTTATTTTAACATAACTCAGCTTTTCTTTTCAATGGAGCAAAAAGTCAAGAAAAGAGCGGACATTCAATTACACTATATTAACAAAGGGGTGTGGGTGTGTGTGTGTGTGTGTGTGTGTGTGTGAGTGAGAGAGAGAGAGAGAGAGAGAGAGAGAGAGAGAGGGAGAGAGGGAGAGACAGAGACAGAGACAGAGATGGCGAGAGACAGAGACATAGGATATCTGTATAATGAAGGCGTATCGAATACAAACAAACAACAAAAAGAAAAACTGTCCTCAGCTAAATTCAAAATTGATAATACAAAATGGCTACATAACCGTAATTCAGAACACTTAATAACAAAGAATGCACCATACAAAAGCAAAGCTACATGAAAAATCCAATACTCCCCCTCCCAGGAATAAAAAAGATCTCCAAGAAAGATTCTCATATCAACACCCAACAAAAGATCACCTAGGAAGTATAATATCTCAGAGAATTCTTGCAGTGCATGACTCCGAGTGTGCCTAATGAAGTCACCTAATCATTGTAATGTACCAAGACTAAGTCTAAAAGAGGATTTTCTTCACATTCAGGAAAATGAATGAACACCCCTATCTGACATAGATAGACAAATATAAACCTCCTTCATTCCACTCAAAAGAATCCTACTTTTCAATTTGGGATGCTTCAGTCAGAGAGTCTCATCTTGAAAACCATGTAGCAATCTCCAGACATTCTAGTTTTACCGTCCATATTTGAAATAGGCAAGTTGGATACAACAAATAATGTTTGTTGTAGTAATGATTACTTTCAAGGGTTGCTATGTAACACTTAAATATTTGACTTTTCAAATAAGGGCTTTTTAAGTGGAACATGAGTAGTAAACCATAAGCAGTTAGCATTTAGCAATTAAGTTAAGAATTCGCAAATATTTTATCTTGAACCCAGAGCATAACAAAATTTACCTTTGATCTACACTTGTTCATGATGTCAATAAATTCATTTCTACCTATCCCTGTAAGCCGCAAGGCATCTGCCGCACTAAAATTTGGGATGCTATCATATGGTTGCTCTGCAAAAAATATGAATATAAGATTCTCCTTCGGAAAAAGGACAAATAGAAACACGAGAATAATGAGAAACCACCAAAACTGGAATCATGTATGGATGCAACACAACCAAAAGAATTTCAAGCGCACTGTCATAGATCATTATATAGTGACGAAGAGTAAATCATACAGCAGAAAAACAAATAGAGCATGTGATTACAATGCAAAGAGGAAAAAAGAACAAAAGAAAACAAGGACCCACTCTTTGCTGGGATTCAATTGCTATTGTATTTTCTAGTAAATGGGAAAGGAGTAAGTAAACTGTGGATTCTGACTTGCAGAATCGATACAATTAGTCATTGGTCAGTCATGACAATTACTTAAGTGACTCTATTTTAAGCAGAAAGCGTACACTGCAAGAAACAGATCACAAAATAGGTGGCATACGGGCTAGGG
Source organism: Platycodon grandiflorus (assembly GCA_016624345.1). Lineage (NCBI taxonomy): Eukaryota > Viridiplantae > Streptophyta > Magnoliopsida > Asterales > Campanulaceae > Platycodon > Platycodon grandiflorus. The sequence goes on from CM028362.1 coordinate 34,461,159, forward strand.
TACCATGGCCAGAAATCTATAACATCCCTTCTTCTCCTATGGCATGGAGAAATAAAAACTGACCAAAGACCTAATAGTAATGATATCAGACAAGAAAATTTTGATTATCTTGAAAATGTCTTGATCAAAAACTTATGTTAATGAAAAGGGAAAGGTTATCATTCCAACAAGAAAAGCAATGATAGAGTGCAGCATGGCAGCTTCACCAGATATTTAGAGTATTTTAAACACAACCTCTAGCAGATATTATATGATGATGTAGCTTCACGTACGAAGTTTAAGCCCTATTTACAAATTGGGAAAAAGACAATAGCTGATGCAGGATAGAGCACAAAAAAGATAAAATGTGCCTGTCGCCTCTTTGATTATGAACTGCCCAAATAGTTAAAAACTATGGATTTATGTTAGTAAGGTGTTAGTCACGTGCGTAAAGTAATAAATAGGTAACTACCATTTGAAGAAGTTAACTCCGCTTTAGAAGGTTATGAACGTGAAGACAAACTGAAATGAATCACCACTATATGCGCACAAAACTTACTCATTCCCAACAACTTGGAGTCGGCTACTTTAAAACTAACAACCATTCAATCGTTTTAAACACAGTTGATGCAGCACGATAAAGTCAGTGCTACCATTGAGTTTGTGAATTAGGGATATTTACGTAGTCCAAACTCTCACTATTTAACTGTTATTACTATGACTAATACTGTAGTTTCATTCTATCAATAAAAAATATATATCATGTTATTCAAAGTAACAACCTAGTACCGTTTTTCATGACTTCAAATATCATATCGCAGTAGTATCTGAATGGTGAAACCCTCATTACACGGCAAACGTACTCCGCAAGGTGATAAGGAAATAGCTGCAAACAAGAATAATCAAGTCAATGTGATGCCTACAGAGCAAAACCCTTGAGGTTTGCAGTATTGATAAAAGGGTTTTGCTAACAAGTGCCTCTATGGCACTTGTTAAGCTTTCATCAATAGAAATTGGTTGCATTGGAAATCATCTTGAGTGCATTGGAAACACTCCCCAATGCATTGTAAATGATTCTCAATGTAATAAATTTCGTAGTTGGGACACCTTAACAAATAGCATAAAGGCACTTGTTAGCAAGACCCTTGATTAAAAAAAAATGAAAAACTTGAGTAGGGGTATTTCAATTCAAATCGCCAATCTCAGCAATACCCAGTTTCGTAAAAAGCCCAAATGGTACAGAATCTCTGTTACTACATTCAATATACCTATTCAGTATCTCTTTTTTTTCCTTGATGAAACTTTACCAAAGACAGTAGGAAGTATATGTAAATCGAACTTTTACAAACTGCAATTGAGGACCATAACATCTATAAAATCAAGTAATAATTAGAATGAAGACTGTCGCTACAGAAACGACTTTTCTGGAAACCTGAGAATCAGAGAGCTTCTATTTAATACGCACCGCTAGATTCTTTCGCAAATAACGCATCATCTCTTCATAATATTCACCTTCTTTACATACTTTACGAGCAAAACAAGAGCCCCATAGGAGTCTTTTCTTTATACAGTGTTCAATTACCCTGCATGAGAGAATGATATTAGAGAAAACCAAAAACAAAATTACATGAAAATGACAGTACCATCTCAAAAACTAGCAAAATAAGTTATCAGCATATAAACTCTAATAAATTATGGGAATGAAAGAAATACTGAATATCAAACTGTAGTCTATATACTAAACCAATTCATTTAATGACGAACAGGGGCACATCCACAACCATTTTACAGGGATGGCCAAGGTTAAATCAATGAAACAAAAAATTTAATATATTAATTTTATATGCCATTACATCAGCTTATAAACTCAGCTGAACTAATGAGCCTTTTCTATGTTGGAAATACATTGAAAAATAATTCTGAAAAGAAGCTGCCATGTATTAAATAGAGTACCTATGAGTTGATTGGAGGTAATAGTGGGCATCAGATAGAACTGTGGGGGCCAAGCCGTGAATTATTAGAGACTAATATGTAAACATTATGCATAACTAGGGGGGGGGGGACTAAATAGCTTTAAAGGCTTTATAGATGTTGAGGGAAGTACTTGCTTGACTAATGATCAGAAGACTCCATCTCTTGCTTCCTTTTCAACTAAATGAAGAACTGAACACATTTTCCAATCAGATCGGATCTTATTAATGCACTCCTACTATTCTACTTCTAGGCTGGGCTTAGACTCCTCTTGGGAAGCAGAAGGCTATGAAATGGAAATAAGATCCGAGTAGGCAATTAGTATTGTCTGGTATAAAATAAAATAAACTTTAAGTGCTCTATTCTTGCTACTGAAGCAAAGAGTCGGTCAAAGGTAAAAATTGCAATTGGGCCTATGGGGACTAAAAGCGGAATACGATCTTCCACCATAAGAACCTCTTAACCTGCTCCCTTGTCATTGAAGCAAGCAAATACCCACTTGGTGAAGAGAAAAAGCCATGAACCTTTTCATTTCTTTTCGTTCTCCTTCTTCTAGTACTCCGTCGGTCTTTTGATCGAACAGATAGACGCATGAGTTATGCCCACCGCTGAGCCTTGTGCCGTCTACTTTTTCTTCTTCGCCACCACGGCTCTAAGCCTTACCTACTTCACTCTTTCAGGGTTCAATCTTCTACTTAAGCTCAAAAAGTTCCTAGATAACTCACGAACATTCACTTCCATGAAAGTACATATTTGGGCACCAATCATGGTAAGATGAGACGTTCTGGACCCGGCATGAGAGGATGCACTTAGACCGACAGTGGCAAGTGCCAGAACTCGGTAGAACAGACTGATTCTAAGAAGAGGGAAGATAAAGCTAAAGTCTTAGGTAGGGCTTCTTCCCTTGAACTCTTTTTGTGAGTCTATCTTGGGTTGGTGTTCAGTCTATCTTAGTACAAGATCGAAAAGAATGCATTGGATGGATGCCCGGGCATTGAGAAGGAAGGGCGCTTTCAAGAATCCAACTAAGCTTAGCTTTGCCTCTCAAAGGGCATCTTCTTTTCTCTCACTCTCACGGGCTCACTAAACTTTTAACAACTGCCAGTTGGGAATACCCATAATGTATGTAGCAACACCAAATAAGCTCATAGACGTTCAAGGTTTCAAAGCCAATATTTGTAGCTAAGAATCTAAGTTTGGCTACAAAAATAATAATAATAAATCGAAGTTTTGATTATTATGTGCAAGATTCATTTGGAATCGACCCTTTTCAAATTGCAGTCAATTTATATATCTAACATAATACCACACAGATGCAAAACATATGGAATTTCCATGTGATGGATCTTGATAATGAACCACAGCAAAGTTGCCAAATATGAGTTATAATTCGCCAGGCGTGGCGCTCTTTTAACCATGCGATGGCTATGTTCTACAACTATCAAGAGCAGCCAGTATACCTCACGACAATTTTGCTTCACAAAAACCAACAATGCTTTGGCACTAGTCTTAACCATTAGTCAAGTTACTTTCAATGAGTCCAAAACCCAGCCAAAATAAGCTGGTGAAACATCTTGCATTCAGGCATGATCTCGTCTCCCTACAAATTATGGAAATACGACCATCCATTACTTTGAATAAAGCTAAAACATATCCCCTTATTCTAATGTAGAGCAGGAGAGCTATGTCATTTCAGCTGCAATGTAATAAACCACACACACACACACAGCGAACTATGACACTAAACTAAGTAACTAACAACTAACCGTCTATGCCAATCATCCTTAGAGTTCAAAGTCGCCTGAAGACGCTTAGGAAGACTCTCCCAGGGACATTCTTCCTTAATAGCTCTCAGAATCAACTGGCCCTCAATCGTCGACGGAATATGCTGCATATTAACCGAATCACACTAGTACACTCTACACCAGCCGTCAGTCCTGCAAATTAAACCAATCGCCTCCCGAAATCAGCTACTCTTCTTCAGTGTTTCAACTAACAGCACAATATAGAAATTCCTTCAATTATATCTGTAACAACGTGTAATTACAAACGTAATTGAGTCTATTATGGAGTCCGGATCGCTAATTACAAGTGAAGGATGGGGAAGATAATTACCTGAAATTGTTGGCGTGGGAATGGAGGTTGGATCAGGCTAGGGTTTGAGGAGGGAGTTGAATGTTCTTCTCGTGAGGGAGATCTGGTGGCATTGATGATGCTTGAATTCGAATTTTGCAGGCTTTGAATTATATCAGTGGGACCCAGTTGTGGGTCTTGTTTTGATTTAATGACAGCGGGGAGGGAGTGGCCAGGTCGTTGTTAGGTAATCAGTGTACTAATCACGTTGCCGGATCCCGACATGTTTAGTGGGGAACTGGTGCCACTGCTATATATAGTAACGCGCCGGCGACATTCCAAGTTCGCTACAGATTACGGTCAGTTCACAAACCTCCATACAAGTTACAGTGCAAAATACATTACAGTCGAAAATACAATAAATTAAAGGATTGCTATTTGCATCTAGTAAATTGCTGAGTATACTTTTTAGAGTGTTCGGCACCTTTTTAACGAGTGCCATTTAATGTACCATTTTTGTATTTGGTGGGGGTCCCGAACACCTTAGAGGTGTACTTAACAATTTGCTGAGTGTAAATAGCAATCCTCATGGTTGAGACTATTACGACTGCAAAGTTTATTTTTTAGCTACATTATTAATTATTATATTAAATAAATATATGTTTGGTCAAAACTATCTCTTTATTAATTACTTGTCACTAGTTTTTACATCGTCCGTTAAACGCACGACATATATCTTTTTAAATTAATCTATACATAAGTCAAATAAAGAGAAAAAATAAAATTAAAAAGAATAAATTAAGGAGAATAACTTAAAGAGAAATATATCATTGTAAGACAAATTATTATAAATTCTAAAAAAATTCTTTATACACAACATTTGTTGGCTTTTCATCTTCATCGCATACCAATATGTTCAGAAAATAACTGAAATTTTGTTTCTCCTTAGTAATCTAAATATATAACAAAACAAAAAAATATTAATTTTGTAGTGAGTTAAATGAATGAAAACATAAATAATCTCATTATTAAAATGTGTTTTAGCATGATTGAACAATAGTTAATCAATTTAAAGACTAAAATGTGTTTTAGCTTGTTTAAAATTAGCTAGTTAAATTTTTTGTACATGAGTACTGACCAATTCCATGTGAATGATACAGGGCTATTTGGCTGAAATGCTCCTTGTCACACTACAACCAAGAAAAGTGTGCACATGCTCATCATAGACTATTAAGGTTTTTTTGGTATTAAGAGAGGGATTAAAGAAATTTAATAAAAAGAAAATTTAGAATGCAAAAGGAAAAAACAAAGTAAGATAAGAGAGGGATTAAAGAAATCTAATAAAAATAAAACTCTGAACACAAAAGAAGAATTCACCATTTATACAAAACTGATAAATATGTTTTAGGAGCTTAAATGTCTTTTGAATTGAAAAGAGAAGATGGAGAAGGAGAAATGATAACAAAAGAAGAACTCACCTTTTTTATAAATCATATACTTAATGATCTCGGTTTTTCAACTACGTCATGTTTGTAGAGGAAGACATCATTGTAGTTAAGCCAACCTCATTTTCTCTTTATGGAAGGACCTCAGTTGGTGGCATGAAAGACAACGGAGGGACCCCATTGGCAAACCCTTGGGTTATCTTAAATTATTGTTGTTTATTTGTTAACCTGTGCTGCTCTCCGGTTTGTATAAATCATGTGGTTGGTAATGTCATATCCTACTAATCTTTGAATGATGTGCTTTAGCACATGGAGGTTGCAGAGAGCTGTTCATCAACTGTTCAATGGAAGATGTGGTGACATTCGCAAGCAGAATAGTACTGTCTTTATACACTCTATCTTTGCTTGATCTGGGGTGATTTCGATGCGCCCATCAACAGCTTAAAAGAGGGCACTTTATTCTGGTAAACAGAGGCTCTCGGCTCCCTGAAACTATATAAACATCAATGATGTCGCTGGGGGGGGGGCGGAAAGAGAGAGATGGTGACAGATAGATAGAAGTACATGAGATGTATATATACATAGATAAACTGAGGTGGTTTCTACACAATAAATTCCCGATTAATTTCTCGTCAATTACAATGTAGTAAACACAAGTATAACATTCAACTAATTTGATTCTCCAAGGAATGAAGAGTTTTTTCGAAACAAAGTAAAAATAAGTTTAATTGGTCTTGTTCAGTTTTGTATATAGACCAATCATCGCGATGCACCACTTTTGGAATCGCGATGCACCACTTTTGCAATCGCGATGCAACAATTGGTGCATCCCACTTTTGCAATCGCGATGCACCACTTTTGGAATCGCGATGCAACAATTGCGTTGCCCAGCATACTGCGATTGACGAATTAAATCAGTCCAAGAACATCTTCCTCTGTTTTTGGACAACACACTGTCAAGCTTGATTTGAAGCTCAAAAATAGTGTTTTTTGGTAGAAAAATTGTGCACAAATATAGTACTAAATTAGGATAATAATATGAGATTAATTTTAAGCAAATTCGAAGCTTAAAACAGAAATTTAAGTGGCCAAAACAGCTCAAGAACAAAGAAAAACAGGATGAACTCAAAAAATTTAAATTTGATCAAATTCGTGTTTTATGCATGAAAATTGATATCCAAACATGAGGAAAGACTATATTAACAATATGAAATCATTTATACATCAATTTGAATCTCAAATCTGAAGCAACGATGTTGTTGAGGGTATTTTAGGAAGAAAATTTTCAAAATGTCTTTTAGCGGTTAAAAAAAAGGGTGTACTGGAGAGAAAAAAAGTTTGAGAAAGTGGACCGGCCAGCAATTTCTCCTTGGTTTTATTCATTTTGGGCCATAAATATTCTAATAATAAATGTGGGCTATTAAAAATTAACATGGTTATTCGTGTGTCATATTTAAGTGTGTTCAATTATTGGCCCATAATTAATTTAATGTGACAGCCTTTGGGCTATTTTTATTATATTTTATTTAATTGAAAATAAATATTAGGAATAATTTGAATTATTTGGGTCATGTAAAAATAATAGTGTTATTTTGTGCTTTTTTTGGTGTTGTTTTTTTTAATTGAATAGTCATACATAAATTATGTTGCAAAAAATGTTGTTTTCCAATAGTATAATTATTTGTTTAATTTATTATATACATCGATCTCATAATTTTTACGTTATAATTATTATTTGCTTATTTTGTTAGAATTATACTTTTTACATATTTTATTTTTATTAAGTATAATTTAATTAAAAAAAATATTTGTCCGTGCGTTTAACGCACGGGTGTAAAACTAGTTAGAAAATAATATTGAAAGGTAATTAGAATAGTAACTTTGTTAGTTAACCTAATATGGGCAAGAAATTAAGGGTAATTTTGTCCAAATATATATTTGTTTAATGTGATGATTAATAACGTAGTGGATTAGCAAAATTTGTAGTGAAAATAGACTCTCCATAAATTAAATTAATGATACATTTAAAATTTATGGCTTTCTTAAACAGTAAAACCTTGATAAATTATCAGTGTATAAATTTAAAGTTTATTTTTAGTATACTGTTAGTGTAAAAAAAAAAATTACACAAGCAACCAAAAACATATTAATGTTGAATGTAATAGTTTAAGAACTCAATTGATATGTATTAAACATTCTAGTAATTGAAAATGAGTAGTAATATACATAGTAAAAAATTGATCATGAATTTTAAAGCCCACGCATGTGGCATAAGGAGATCAAAGTGTTTTGGATAGACAGAGAAAGAGAACATGTGGCACAAGGAGATGCAAGTGTTTTGGATAAACAGAGAAAGAGAGAGGGAGAGGAGAGTGGATCTCCTTGTGCCACACGTGGGCTTTAAAATTCATGATTAATTTTTTACTATGTATATCATTACCCATTGAAAATTTATGTACTTTTCATATCTTAGAAAAGTGTATACGTGTTTCTTTAATCAACTTTAATTGTTCACCAATCAAATGAATCGAAATAAAACTTCATCAATTCAGTATCAAAAATCATAATTAAACAAAAAAAAAAAAACTTTAAGATGCATGTGATATGTGAAAATGATATCATGAAAAATATTTTCCTCAATTGCCTTGTATTTGATAGTGCTAGAAAAATGTGGTAAATGTAAAATATTTCACAGTTAAGTGGAAAATAAATCGTATATTAAGAAAAATAATCCACAGAACTACCCCTCCATAAGTCATTTTCAAAATGACACCAAGAGTCCTTGGCTCTCCAAAAATTTTGAAACCATATATTTCAACTCAATTGCTGGCATTCTTTCAAATATCACCGTTCACCGTCTCCACCCCCAACCCCGGCCACACCCTACGCCATCCCACTCCCACCCCCGAACGCCAAGATGCTTGCCACGCCACCCCCTTTCTCCATTCTGTCTCATGCACACCTGATATTTTTATTATTATTATTGTTATAAGTGAATTTTTTTATTAAATCCATTATATATACTATTTATAATTTACGCCGAGTAGTAACTTTTAACAATAACAATAATTATATAAATTCATTATTCATGATTGTTTTCTGTTAGATTTTGAATGCGTTTACCTACAACTTGAAAATATTTTTTGAATCATTTAAAAAAAATTACCAAACACTTAAAAATAAAAATATTTTCATTTTCTGGAAAAAAAATTCCATAAATTATTTTCTGAAAATTGTTTTTCGTGAAACAAACATAGCCTTAATTTTCAAGAAGATCTTGAAATGTGTATGGACAAAACTATTCATAACAATAAACATTGGTGCATGCGTTCTCTTTTGCCTATATGGGGTAGAAGTTAACAAGCATTCTGGAGTATTCAACTTGTAATAGCTATAAGTATTTCATAGTAGCCTCTAACCAATTTTTACTGGGTACGAGATAGATAACCTATCATTTTTTTTAGAGTATTTTTTAGAGATAGATAACCTATCATTGTATGTGAGAGGTCCCTTATATTATAAAGTATATATATATATATTCTTTTAATCAAATATAAACAAATTCACACAAATACAATCACAAATATTGATCAACTATTTAAACATAACTAGATTTACATCCGTGCGTTTAACGCACGGACATATTTTTTTTCAATTAAATTATATTTAAGCAAAATGAAAAAAAAACAAAATTAAAAGAATAAATTAAGTAAAGGTAATGTTGGAGGCTAGAAATGTTAAACGGGCTAGTCCTAGCGGTTTCGGGCCAGCCCTAACGGGTTGTGGGTTAAACGCTCTAATTTTTCGGGCCAATAATATTGCAGACCTAACCCTAACCCTAGCGGGTTTCGGGCTAAACGGGCCACTATCGGGTCACGATTAAAGATATAATATAACAATATTTTAAAATAATGAATCGATAAATCATTCATAACTTTGATAGTTTCTTATGTTTTTCAAAAAATATATAAACTAGACTTTTTTTTACATCGATGTGTTATAATTTTTAACTTATTTTTCTCAAAATAAATAATGTAATATCTCTACTTAGCCATTCTTTCCAAAAATTTGTTTATATTTAAGTATTTATTCACAAGTACACAAAGAAGACCTGTAGTGCAAAGGATAAATATGTTTTACTTTGGATTAAAAGGTTGTTGATTTTATTCTCATGGTGGTTGTTTTACATAGCTCCTAAACTTTTTACGGCCTAATAATACTACGCGAGTTGGCTGGCCAACCCTGAAACCTGGCGGATCAGCCCTAAAAAGCCCTAATTTTAAACGTGCCAAAAATATTGAGCTATAACCCTATTTTTTTTGGTTTAAACAGGTAAACCCTACGAATATGATATCCAATAAAAAATTGAAGTTGGATATAACATATTTTTCATAGAACACAATACTGATAAAAACATCATTTACTCTCTCTCTCTCTCTCTCTCTCTCTCTCTCTCTATAAATATATATATATATATATATATATAATTTTCAGCCCCAAAAAGAACACCATGTACTGCTTCATTTAAAGGTTTTCATATCATAGATGCTAAATCAAAGTGAATGTTTTAGAAATTAGCTCCGGTACGTGTACTCCGACTTCAGAGGACCTCACAGCCTATTTACCGGGAAGGCAAGCAGATCTGTCTAAGGCAAGGAAGCCCAGCAGGCTAGGTCTTAATGAATACAGCTTTGGAGGGCCCCCAAAGGCTAAAAGGAGGGGGAACAAGAGCCATACGAGACGAAAGAAATTGAGGAGAACACCCAAAATTATCTCTTTACAGTTGGTCTAGGACTTCTTCTTTTACTTCTGTAATTACTTTTAGCAGAATTGGATCACATAGAAAACGCTCACACAAAAATAGATATAGAAGAACTTGGACAGTGCAGTAGTTGCTGGTTAAAGAGCGCTGTAGGGTCTTTTCTTAACCAAAGAGGATTGAGAAATGGAGGGAGAGTTGGGTCAGAGTGGCAAAGAAAACTCTACAAAGAAAGGGATAGAAGGCACAGGTTTAGCCATACCCACCAATCCCCATGGCAACCTTATCAGTGCCACCAGTGATGAAAGCCTCAAAGACATCTTTCTCAACATCAGAGCTTCCAAAACCCTCGTAAGCAAAATTACCACATACCCAGTTTGATGTTTGTATAAATTACCCATTTATTTCTATTCAATATTGAACTAATTTGTTGTTTTCATGGTAATTTGTTTCGCAGACGGTTATCAATTATGGAGCATCTTGGTATGTTTGCAGCTTCTTCGAACCCTTTCTTCGAATATTTCCTGCTTTGTTCTGTTTCTAGCGATATATTCTGTTTGGAGCATTTGGGTTTCGTGAGGAGACTTCGATTGTTGAGATATGGATAGAGCTAATTTACTTGGCTAGTGTGTGTTTCTTTGTTGTGGGTGTGCGAGAATCATTGATGAATGCAAGGTGTTTGATGAAAGATCCAAGTGAAAGTTGATTTAATTTGTTGTCTATAAGACATTGAGGCACATGTTTAATATTCCAGTTATCTAGCTTTCAGTTCTGGGAAAGTAGAAATGTTGGGGTAGATAATGACAAGAAAGGCGGGTTTGGATAATTGTAGTGTTTCCAAAGGTAGGATGTCCAGTGGGACGGGGGGATTGGTTTTATTTGAAACAAACCAATGCACCAGAAAGGAGCTGTCATAGGTTAACTCAGAATGTTTAGATTTGGTCTTTCTCGACTAATTTTTGTACTGATTTCTTAACCTAGATAGATAAATGCTCGCAAAAATTTCAGACTCAAGTTTAGGCACTCTCAACCTTTTTTCATGACATGCACTTGTCCTGTGTGTGCTTGATGGTTAGGTCCTTTACATGAGGATTTTGTTGGAAGGGGGAACAAATGATTTTAAGGGTAGAGGATCACTCCCTCTGTTCTATGGAAAGAGTTACTATTTTATTTTGGGATGATCTACTTAAAGAGACTATTTTCAAAAATTGTGTCTTCAACCTTCATAACCCTTCAACTTTACCCTCCACGTGTATTATAAACATTTGGATGTGCTCAAGATTTTTTTTTGAAATTATGACCAGCTTTTAGGATACTAATATACCCCTAAATTATTAGACTTTTCAAATATGGACTCTTTGAGTAAAATGGAGGGAGTAGTTGGTAGTATTTGAATTTAGCTCCAATGGAGGGAGTATATGGTCGTATTTGAATTTTACTCCAATGGAGGGCAAAACTGTAAAATGGATTAAACTTTTGTTTATTAGCAGCAAAAAGTTTTTTTCCCCCTTAAACATAAGGTAGTACTTGAGGGGTAAAGTGCTCCCTTAGTAATTACTCCCTCCATTCGGGATAAATGTTCCTACTTTCTATTTTAGGATATCCCAACTAATGTTACTAAAAACTTTTGACTACTTATTTTCTACCATTCATCCTAATATACCCTTAAAGCTTTATTTAATATAACACATCCCAAAGAAATCCAATTATTAAGAATAGTTTAACTCAATTAATTAATGTTCATGGGTATTATCGACGGAACACATTTTACAGCACATCATTAATTATATTTCTTAATTCCTGTGTTTTATCAACTAAGAATATTTATCTGGGACGGAGGGAGTAGTATTTAGTATGTGTGTGTGCGTGTGTGGCTACGCCAGCGGGTCGTGATAAAGGAAGTGCTTATTGAAATATTAGTAGGTAATGATTATTAACACTGGACACTTTCCCATCTGCTATTGAATTAATATATGGCTTGAACATTGTCCTTTTGAGTTCTCAAACCTACTTGGTTCATCCAGTTTTAGAGGAATCAAAGTTACATCAAAAGGAAGGATTCTGTGGAAATCAAGTCATTTGATGGTTGTATTAGCTACTTGCGTGGTAGTGATTCTTGGGTGGGTTAGGTATTGATCACAAATTGTTTAGGTGTAGAGTTTGGGTCTTTCTGCTATACTTGAATTAGATGCACCAACTACTACATGTAAGATATGCAAGTCTCGAGTATTCTTGCCTTTGCACTTAAACGTAGAATGGTCTTGGAAGATGTAACATAATTACATGATCAGTACCCAAAATTGTTGTTCTTAATATAGAGCATTAAATTGTACATGAACTAGTGGACTGGTGGTGTTTCATAATATGAGACATGAAGATGATCATTGCCATCAATGCATCCTTGGGTATGCTTTTCGTGCTCTTCCTTTTTGTCGCTCTTTATCATGTACCAAACCCCAGCCTTGGGCCCAAAAAAGAAAGAAAAAAGAAAAAAAGGGTGTGAAGCGCATCCATTTTGTTCTGTATTAATAAATGTTGCTTCTAGTGATCTGATTAGGATAATCTTTGTTGAAATCATAATCCAAGAAAGTGCACATGTACCTATTAAGTTAAACATCTGTCTAAGAAAGCTCGAGTATGCAAACTATTCTTTGTTGAAATTGTTTTGCTCTTTAATTTCAGGTGCCGGGTTTGTAGCCAGATCCTCCCTACATTTTGCCAGTTAAGCAACAAGTACCCAGGACTTTCTTTCAAATATGTAGATATTGACGAATGCCCAGAAACAACACAGCACATACGATATACACCTACTTTTCATTTCTATAGAGACGGTGAAAGGGTGGATGAGATGTTTGGTTCTGGAGAAGAGCGATTACAAGATCGATTGTGGTTGCACTCTGAAGTACAATACTGAATGTTTTCCTTGCAGTCTATTTCCTGTAAAATATCAACCGACATGAACTATTCTTATGTTGATACACTATTTATGCAATATTTCAGTTGTTGGATTATGACATTTCATCGTCAAAATCTCTTTCCTTTTTCTTCTCTTGCCAAAGCATGTTTGCATTTTTTTTATTTTTTAGAGATAGATATCCTATCATTGTATGTGAGAGGTCCCTTATATTATAAAGTATATATATATTCTTTTAATCAAATATAAACAAATGGGCAAACTACACAAATGGTCCCTGTAGTTTTAGTGATTTTTGCAATTGGTCCCTGTACAAAAATTTTTTTGCCAGACGTCCTTGTACCAACCAATTGAACGCAATTGGTCCTTCCGTCTAGTTCCGTTAAGTCAGATCACGTGCATTGCACGTGCATTTTGGAAGGGGTAAAATAGTTATTTTGCTTTTGAAAGTACAGGGACCATTTGTGTAGGCGGGAATAATTGGCGTCATATCTCTCTCAATAAAGGACGAAGCTCTCCAGTAAGACGCAATTGAGCTCCGACCTGAAATTGAAGAAATTAATGGAGGTTTATTGTCACTGTGAAGTTAAAGTTGTGATGTTAACTTTATGGACTGATTTCAACCCAGGCAGAAGGTTTTGGACTTGTGGTAATCGTTTGGTAAGTATCCCAATCATTTCTTCAATTGATTTAAAAATCTCAATCCCCATTAAAGCATTCTTTTTCATCTTCGATTTCGACTTGCAACATCCATGTGGATTTTTTCTTTGGTTCGATCCACCAATGTGCCATAGGGCTGTGGAGATTATACCAGGGTTGATTCGTAGGATTAGGGAGTATGAAGCTGTAAAAATCGATGGAGGCAACCAAAGAAGACAGGGAAGTACTTGGAAGTTTTTGTGGGTATGCATTCTCGTAGCTTGGGTGATTCTTGCTTGGTTGATTCTTGCTTGGATAATTTTTGGAGATGAAGGAAGCAGTGATGACTCAAGAAAATTTTCAGCCATTAGTGGTCAGTAGGTTATCTAGTTATGATACTGTTCTGTTATGAAAAAAAAAAATTACATAAAAGTGTTGGTATTTGGTTCCTTTAATCCTAGTTTGTAATAGTTTGAAATCTCAATTTTGGTTTTGAATGAGATTGTCATAGTTGATGTTATTATCTATGCAGAATCTATTCTGCTATGAACTTCAATAGAGAAGTGGTTGGTTTGCCTTTGTTTGAAACCTCAATTGTTTGATATTTGATTTTGATGACAATGTTGCTCAATTTTGTTCCTTCTATTATTCACAAATGCAATGAAAACTGAAGCAATTTTTGTTTGCTAAGATTAATTGAAAACAAATGCAATGGAAACAGAGATTGAAACCAAATGCTATGTAAACAGAGATTGAAACCAAATGATATGTAAACAGAGATTGAAACCAAATGGAAACAGAGATTCAAACAAACAGAGTAGTCATCACATCCATTTACATTCACATAAATATGACTTCATTTACATCCTCTTGACATTCACCAATGTTCCCAAAAGTAACACACGAATATTACATTCACCAAAAGAAATCGTTTTCAAGGCTATTACATTCACCAAAAGAAGTAATTTTCAAACCTATAACATTCACCAAAAGAAGTAGTTTTCAAGGTACATTCACCAAAAGAAAAAGTTTGCTACCATTAAAAGTCATCCATCAACAAAAGAAATAGTTTTCATCCTCATCCCTTTTCTTTCACTTCCTAGCCAGCTTCCTCTTCTTTGCACCAACATGGGACTGTGGTTGTGACTGTGATTGGGATGAAATTGATGGATTCCCTTGAATTATGTTTGGAGTTGGTTGGGAAGCACATAATGGATTCCCTTTGCCTCTACCCCTACCTTGCAGATTGTTACTTGCCTTACTTGTGCTTGGACTCTGTCCTCTGCCTTGCACACTTGTACTTGGACCCTGCAATAAGAATTTTGACATGTTAAAAAGAATTAATCAAATGCAGAATAAAATAAGAATTATTAAGATGAACAAGAATTGCTTACATCTTGGTCTTTCTTTCTCTTCTTTCTCTTCATTGCTTCACAACCTTGGCCTTTACAAACCCTTGAATTATGTCCAATTCCACCACATCTACTACAAGTCATCACTTTTCCATGTCTCCCTACCTTTGTGGCAGTTTGATTTATTTGTTCATCTACATCCTTCTTTCTTGCCTTTTTGGGCCTCCCAGGTTGAGTCTGACATAAAGGAGCAATAATCTTGAAAAGATTTCCTATATGAGGCCACATTTTTTTGTATATTTATTGGATTGATTGTGTGCTCATATATCCTTCTCTGGCATTCTACCTTATAGAAATCATCAACCCACAACTCAGGTACCCCATTGCCTTCATTCTTACCATCATACCATATGGCAGAAACACCATGTTTACATGGAACCCCACTCAACTGCCATTTCCTACAGCTACAAGTTTTCTGAGACAAATACTACACATTGTTCACCCCATGGCCCTCTAACTTGGTACTGACTCTGTCCATTCCAAACACAGATAAAATCCAATGCTTCCTGTTTTGTCTTGTTCAAGTTCTTTTGTATCCTTGGCAAAAGAATACTATCACACTTCTTCAACTCATCCCTTTTCTTTCTAATTCTAGTCATCAAATAAGTTCTTATCATCTCTAACAATGTGATAATAGGTTTGTCTCTAGTGGAGACAATACGTCCATTGAAACTCTCAGAAATGTTGTTCATCAGGACATCACATTTGACTGACTCTGTGAAATGTGATCTAGACCAATGCTTGGGACTTGTACGACAAACCCACTCAAATGCTTGTGGAGAAAAAGACTTAAAATCCTCCATTGCAGCCTCAACTGCAGAAATAGTTGTTGAAAATGCAGCTCTGTAAAGTCTATCCTTCATCTCCTTACCCTTGAATAATTTTTTGAAATTGTTGTACATATGTAGTAAGCAGAACCTATGTTCCACATCAGGCAATAAGTCTCTCATTGCCAAGTCCAATCCCTGTTAAATAGCATATGCCCTAAATTATTATAAAAGTAGAAAAGAATAATCAAATGCAAAAAGTTAAAAAACTAAAACAAAAAATTAAAAAACACTGCATACCTTTTGTTGGTCAGATATGAACACCCACTCCTCATTACTTTGAATCCCAGGTCAGCTATGAAGAGTTCAAGAAACCACTGCCAAGTTTCTCTGTTCTCACTCTCAACCCAAGCATATGCAATGGGATACATGCCATTGTTAGCATCTATACCAATTCCAGTAAGTATCTGCCCTGAATGAGGTCCCTTTAGAAAGCACCCATCTAGACCTATAACCTTCCTATATCCAGCTGCAAATCCTACTTTCAATGGCCCCAAACAACAGTAGATCGTCCTGAATTTTCTTTGATCTGGTGCACTCACATCCTCCTCAGTTCTAAGCTCAATTTTCATGGTTGAGTTGGGATTTGTCCTCCTAATTTCTGCACAGTAATCCCATAGTAACCCAAACTGTTCTTCGTGATTTCCATGGTTTAACTCATCCGCAATCCTCTTTGCTCTGTATGCTTGACGCTTAGAAATATCCAGATGTTGTTCTTCCCAAACTGTTACCATTATACCCTCCATCGTCCAGTTAGGGTTAGACCTAAACCTCTCAATATATCTCTTTGCAATCCACTCAGATGTCAGATATTTATTTGAGTAGGTGGGGCTACATGTATGGACATTTACAAAAGTTTTCACTTCCCAAGTACTCTCAAACTGCCTAGGGGAAATATGTATAACCCAAGGACATGACTTGGTACCCCTACACTTGGCCCTAACCCTAGTTTTGTCATTATTCACTAAATGAATATCTCTCCTATTCTTTATTGAGTATTCTTTTAATGCCATTTTCACCTCTTCTGCATTTGAAAACCTCAAAGACAACTTGTACTGTGGATTTCTCATGTCTTTTTCAGGCTGAAAGTCTAATCCTCTGTGACTGACTCTGTGCCCATCACCATCATCAGAGCTTCCCCTGCTCCATAAGTCATCAGATGATGCATAGTCAGACTCCACATCTAGTTCTTCACCATCAAATATTTTTGACTTCCCCTTCTTATGTTTTACACCAGCCCATTCAACTGCCCTGTCAATGTTATTTTCAAACTCAGCATCATCTTTATCATCACCAGACCAATCAAATTCAGGGTCCATATATTGATTATAATCATCATCAGACTCAGATTGTTCATGTTCTAGCTCTGCATCATTAGCTTCAAACTCTGCATTATCACCACCATGTTGTTGTTCAACCCCAACCTCAGCTTCAAACTCTGCATTATCACTACCATGTTGTTGTTTAACCCCAACCTCAGCTTCAAACTCTGCATTATCACTACCATGTTGCTGTTCAACCCCAACCTCAGCTTTAAACTCTCCATTATCACCACCATGTTGTTGCTCAACCTCAACCTCATGCAAATCTGATGTACCACAAATATTGTTGTGTTCTTTTTCTCTCAATTCAGCTTGGTATTCAGTTTCTAAATGAGCTACAACTTCATCAAGTTCATCCAAATTATAAGTTAGTAACAACTGATTTAGTGTTTTTCTATGATCTTCTGACACATTCCATTTTTTACTCTGTTCACCCACTCCTTCACCCTCATCGCCAGTCAACTCCTCAATAACTACAGAGCTTCTCAGTGTTGGTTCCATAAAAAAATCATCACAAGAAGTGGCACCATGTTCTAAGTACACCTCAATTAATTTATGTTTCTTTCCTATCTGGGCAATATTCATCATGTCCTCATCAGTCCCTAAAGCTCTCAACCCAAATTCAAGGTCCAATGTTGGAACCTTATAATGATAAAACATAATCCCATCATAACCAAGCCCTGTAATCATTTTGTTTATCTCTTGAATGGACAATAAATCAGAATGACAAAAGTCAAAATAATCGATTAATCCCCTATTATAAACCCTATGTGGAATGTAATCAAACTCTCCACCATGGTGTAGCTCAATGCTGAACCAATCGGAATTAGGATCTGTAGTAAATGCAACAACACAACACAGATAAGATATAAATCCAAACACATGGGACCCACATGTCCTATCTTTGTTTCAACTACTACACTACAAAGGGTCTGGAATTGACTATTACAGTAAAAAAAAAAAAATCAACTAAATCGAGCAATGTGATACAGGGACCAAAAGCAACAGACAAAGGAATTTATCTGAGTTAAAAGAAACAAGATATAAAACCACATTTTACAAAAAAGTGATGTTTTCGAAGCAAAATAACATTTTATAGACAGAGAGACAAACAAAGGGACCATTTGTGTACAGATCTGCATTTTCCACAAAAAAAAAAATTTTAAAAAAACCCTTTTTCAGTCAATCATCCACGTCATTGCGAATATAAGGAACTATACTTACAATACATATCTTCAACATCCCAAACTACTCCTCTTTTCATCTGCATCCACACCATTGCTGGAATCGAAATCAACCGTAACCAAATTTTGCTTCAATCGCGACCTAAAACCCTCAAAACCCTCAAACAACTTTTGAGGTTCATCAACGTAATGACAGTTGGAAGGTAGCGTATTTACTCATTGTATTTATACTTCAGAATTGGTCCCTGTACTTTATAAGATGAAATGACTATTTTACCCATCCACATATGCATGTGTGTGGCACGTGTGTGCACTTAACGGCAGAATATTAACAGAGTTTGACGGAAGGACCATTTGAGTAAAATGTCTTGGTACAGGGACCATTTGCGAGGTGTAAGGACCAATTGCAAAAATTACTAAAACTACAGGGACCATTTGTGTAGTTTGCCCTAAACAAATTCACACAAATATTGATCAACTCTTAGAATTAGATAACCGTTTAAGGTACTAAACATACAGTTTATGTAGTTTGAGAGTTGTGCACGACGGAATTATATTTTTAATCTGTGATAAATTAAAACAAGTTATGATCTTATTACAATAATGGCTCACTCGGGAGTGAACATAGAATAAAGCAGGCAGTTGTTAGTTTGTTAATCAGGAACAAAATTGAAGCAATTAAACGACTAAGTATAGACAATAGGTAAAGAGTTTTAAGCAAGGGAAATTGAGACACAAGTAATACCAAATCCTACATCCACCCCTCAAAACTCTCTAGCTTAAAATTAGGTCCATTATCTTTTCTTGAGCTTTTTTGTGGCCTCCACTATTATGTTCTAAATTAAGTGTTCTCCTCTTAACTTAACGAATTTTAAGAAAAGAGTTAAAACTATGATTTTTTTTTCTTTAATACCTTCAAAGTATCTCTTAGTAGTATCAAATCAATGAATCCCTTTTCTTTTTTCATCTCACTATTGATAACGGTATTATAGACACAATGTGCTTAAAAAATATTTCTAAATATAGAAAGAGACTACTTATTTTGAAACGTTTCAAAATGAGATAGGAGACACTTATTTTAAAAAGGGTGTGGTAAATGTGAGAGGGTTGCATATTAGCCCTATGATGTGAACAAGATGGTTTGAGTTCCAAGTGGAAAATAACATAGATATAACAGTAGAAGAGGCTTTGGAATTTTATATCACTTTTCGTTAGGTTACAATTTTGTAGGTAAAATACAAAAAATCTAATTGGCAACAAAACTATAATTTGCTTGGAATTTACAAATTGCTTTACAACAAAATTTCCAAAATTGGGAGTAAATTTATAGCGAGGGCAGCATATGGAGAACAAAATATATGCTGCAATGTGGTATTGCAGTGTGTTGCTGCACTGTGGTATCGCGTGTGTAAAGCTTCTCTAATATCAACCTCTTTCAACTAGTACCTGTAAGCGTAGCTACTCTCTAATTACTTGCTTCGAGAATTTCGCCATTCCTATCTTGGAATGATGGTGGAGATGGAGCGAAGCATGAGGAGATGTCGATTCCTGCAACCTCCATTGCATTGCAGACCCATTCTGGAATATCTCCCTTGGGAAACTATAAACATAATGCAGGCATAAAAAGGAGTTGAAATTCATAGAATGAAGATTATGTTACTATGGAGTAATAATTTCCTCTAACAATAATAATAAGTGATACAAAACACAGTAAAAGAAGGATGGAAACAAAAGAATGCAGGGCACAAACCCATTTTCTGAATGCATACCATTTTCTGCAGGAAGTCGCATACAAAACTGCAGGAAAAAGAACCTTGTGTTAAACCAACTACACTAAAGAGTTCATTTCATTATGCACTTCAGCAATGCCAATGATCACTTAAGATCACGTGAGCAAACTTAAAAGTGAAAATCGGAAAACGTACGCTGGAAACCGTCCTTCAATGATTGATGTGTGAAGATTTCTGCTAAGCTGCACAATTTAAACCATTTGATGTTCAAACTTAGATTGGACAATGAAGCTCAAGGAACTACTTAGACAGTTCTTTGCGACGCTACCTTTGCCATGTGATACAAATTATGATATGAAAGAAGCTGAGAACCCATAGCATCTTTCGTGACAAGGCAATGAATGTATGCCCTTGTGTAATTTTTGCAAACCTACAATGAGAGAAACCAATGAGGTGGAGGCAATATATATATATATATATATATATATATATATATATATATACACACTTTTATTTTAGCATTAGAATCAATCGTATGAGTGTATATGATGTGCATACCATACACTCGCATGTAGGATCAATGGGCCGGGTATCATCAGACATTGCTTTATGTTTGAGCCGCAAAACTCCCTGAATCAAAATTGTTTTATTAAATAGTCAACTAGAATCAGAAAAGGGTTTAACTTCTCAGTAAATAATGACTGACAGATTAAGTAAGATGTTCGGCACAGAACAGATGCATAAAGGCCAAATAAACACTTCTACCCAAGAATATGAGGAAAGAGCATACAGAGCATAAAGGCCAAACAATTAGGCTCTTCTACCCCAAAGCACGAGGAAATGAGGGTGCACGGTCAGGAGGGTATAAGATCATCAGGGATACCACTCAAAATTACGCTGACCAAATCGAACAAGATTAATCACCTCGGGAACAAGAGCAGTGCCAAAGCGAGCAGTCCTTGTAGGATAAACACAGTCATACATGTCAGCACCCAAAGCACTGCAAACTACAATATCCAGAGGATAGCCAACTCCCTAGAAAGACAGCAACCAAGATAATAAGGAGCTATAAATCAAGGAAGATAGAAATCAAGATATATAAGGTGCCGAAACTACAAAATAAATCTGTACCATAACATAGCGTGGTTTGTCCTCTGGCAATGCAGCAGTGCATTGAGCAACAACACGCCAAAACGAATCTTTATCTTCACCGCCTGCAAGACCACCAATAGCATAGCTGTCACAAGTAAACTAAGTTGTATTAATTCTTTGATCACTGAATTACCATTCATCTAATATAAGTATGTAACGCTGCTAAAAACAAGTACAGTATGATATTAAGACAAAGAGGCTATGTGGTACAACATAATGACCAATTGAAAGAAAAAAAAGTATAGGCAAAAGGTAAAAGACTAAAACAAAGAGAAAAAGGCACCAACTCACAGCCACTCATACTTGGCTTATACGTGTGGTAAGTACTACAAAATTCTCAGAACATTTAATCAGGAAGGATATCATTATATCTAATGAAGTTGGGCACCTACAATAGGGTTATTTTAACACACACACACACACACACACACACACACACACACACACACACACACACATATATATATATATATATATATATATATCAAAGATACAGAATAAAGGACTGGCATACTAAATGTTACCAATTTGATGTTAATATGTTTGGAAGGCCAAAACTACAACAATATGCATAATACATTATTAAGGCAAGTTTTGTCTGAATATATCATGTTATCGTGATTGTATGTTATCTCTGGTTCTTCATTGATCTTCTACAGAAAATCCTGATTGTGGATGAATACAGAACACCGTCAACCACAGAATTAGTTACTGTAGGGAATATACACATACCCAGGCAAATTCCTTTCCACCAAACCTCTGACACAAATATCCCTGATAATGATAATATACAAATTAAGGGTCAGATAGACAGTTGGACAATGAATAATTAAAGCAAATAAACACCAAAAGTGTTAACAGATTAATAAATCACCTTAATACTGGATCCAAACCCCCCTGTACTATGCCAAACAAATTCTGCTCCTTTGGTCTCTTGTGAGCTGTCCGTCCAAAGGAATCCAGTAAAGAAATGTAGCATAAAAAATCAGAAGAGTGATAAAGTACGAAGATAAAAATTACTACAAACAAGCTATGAATAAATCCAACAAAAAAAAGCTAAGTAGTCCCTTCCTCCCTCTGCATATTGGTGTCTTCAGATACAAAGTTATGATGTAAGTGCCATTAGTAACCCTATAAGGCTACATATCATCGAAGAAAGTCAGACTCCATATACAAACACATACGAAAATAGACACTTTATGCAGTACAAGCTGTGGCGGTCTAGTGTATTTATATGGAATTCACCAACTGACAGAATACAATATACAGTCCAAAGAGAAAATGACCAAACTGACTACCCATTTCCCAGTATCTTTCAATCTTTTCCGCACATTTGTTCTTAGTCAATACACCAGTCAACTGTGCTTTAAGTTGTCAATTTTCCCCTAAGAACTAAACTCTCTTAGTATCTCATAACTGAGTAGTTGACGTGCGTGGCATGCTTGAGCCCTACTTTTTCCTTTACGTACTGATGGAAGGGTATAATTGGCTTTTACAACTCAACCTAGGGCTGGAACTGACCATTGGCGTTAAGAATTCAGTAAAACACAAAGACAAGGGTCCTCGTAGAAAAACTAAAAAAATAACAACTATGTTTATTAAAATTTACTCAAGATTACCTGAAGCCAAAAAATGAGGTCCAGGCATTTTACATCAGCAAGTTCATAAAGAAAAACTGATAGAGTTGGCTTTCACGGGAAATATACAATCGGAAATTAGAAAAAAATGAGAGTGCGTGATGTGGTCTGTAAAGGGGTCAAGAAAAGCAAATTCAAGAGCACAAGAGGTTTCATAATTTGCTTGAGTTTAAGGCGGAGCAGTCAAGTTAATTACTTAATAGTCCTTTTACAGGGTATTATTAGATTAAGCCCAGCTTTATATTAGTTTTCTTATTCTTCAGAGTCAACGGTATTTTGGTAATTTTCCGGTTTGCTGGGAATGGGTGTCAGTATTAATCTAGGAGTCTTATTTAATTATTCAGTTAGCTAGGACTTGTGTTTTAGTTGTCTTTAATTAGTTGCTAGTTTAAGAATCCGAATCCCATTGGGTTAGGATTAGGAATAGCTTATAACTAGCTTGTAATACATTCAGTTTATTCAGATATTAATAAAAGAGTTTTTCCAGCAGCAATTAAGCTTTGCTTTACTGATTTGTGCAACGCAATTGGGTGTGATGCTCAAGAACCCTAGGTGTGATGCCTAAGGTTGCCTCGGTGTGAAGCCAGGCTATTCTTACTACTTTTCTCACCTAATTACTGTTCATGGGTACTGTTCCTACCATCCAGAACAGCCCCTGCAACTTATCGTTTAGTGAGCCTTAACCATCCTACAACCCTAACCATAATCCAGCAAATATTAGTTGAATCCATAACTTAAAAACAGCCTTCTAAAGTCCCTTTTCCTACTTTGTTCTACATCAATTTTGGCCCAACCTTTGTAGGCCAGGTGTACCCACGCTTGTCCAGCATCAGTACGCTAGTGATTTTTCCTAATCCAGATTAGGATTTCAATAACACAATCTGGTGCTCCGCTGCATTTCGACAGCCAATTCATTTTTTTATCTCTTATTCAAGAAGTCCAATATTGTGATTGGACAGGACTGACCAAAGAGTTAAGGCCGGTTGGTTATACATTAATATATGAAAGTTTTCCCAATGGAATTCTTTTTCACTTCTGAATGGAATGGGTGTTACTTCAATACTTTACCTGCTATGCATCTGTCTATCCAGCGCAAAGTGCGATACATAGCCTCTTCTATTCGTGGACCGGTAATGGTGGTTTTCACAACATCGTCAAGTGCCATTATGATATCTGCTCCTATTCTGTTCTGCAATTGTTGGCAGAATACATAACCATAGAAGATATCAGAGATGAAGACACAAATGAGAGAAGAGAGTATGGACAAAGCAATATGGCTGCTTAAGAACATGATCATAATGTGTAATTACATGCGACTATGTCTACTATAGAAAGAAAAAGGTAGATAAAGATCACATCAGTATAACACACTTCACCCAAAAAAAAATAAAAAATTCAGTAGTAAATACTGAAAAAAAATTAAGATTTTAACATATGCATTATCTAGAAATAATTTTTATCAGCTGCAGAAAAGAAAGGAACCACATATAAGTTCAACTATGAAGAAATAGATACCCCTAGCTGTTCTAATCTATGGAAAACGATCTAACTTAAAGAGTACGCACCATAAAGGTCAATTACTTAGGTTTTGGACATACATAATAATAATTGCACTCTTAGGAGAAAACCATTGTGATAGGGTCGACCCAGTAAGGTATTGATAACCAGATCTTTGATCAGGAAGCACCAACAAATAGTAGGGTCTTGTCAACAGAAAAAATGTTGCAGGACTCGCTTGTTAGTTGTTAGTAAAGTCTGTTGGTTTGCTTGTCTGTTTCGTCATTGAATTATTCTCGGTTTTTTATTCAAGGCCAGTTTTGACAAAAGCTTATCAACAAGAAGTTTGGTTATGTATTCAGAAGAGTCCTGTAACATTCTTTCTGTTGATCAAAGCCTAACCGCTTGGTACCTTCTTGATCAAAGGAATTAATCATTTGGATTGTATTATGAGTAAAAAGAACTTCTATGATATGCATCATCTAGACCAACGATTTTCATCAGCTCTAGAACAAGAAAGGAACCTCATACAAGTCAAAATATGAAGAGACGGATCTGTCTAGCTGTTTTCTACCATGATTGAAAGATCTAGTTGATAGAGGAAGCACCATTAAGATCAATTAGCTAGGTTTTGGACTGATGCAATAATAACTGCTAATCTAGGAATCAACTAATGCAATAGGGTTATGTCTTCTGCAGCGTATAGGATCAAGATTGCAAAGAGTAAATTTTCTCTTGAAAGAGTTGAGGGCTTTCTCTACAACCAAGGGTAGCATACTTATGATTATTGTTAGTCTGTTAATGTGGCAGAGAACTAACAAGACATAACAGAAGAAAATCATATGAACAAATAGAGTAATTGCAAAAGAGTTCAACTAGAGCCTTGAATTGGAAGATAACATGAAGGCAGGCCTTTGACACCGCATAAGCCTCCAGCAGGCACCAATCTAAAAAGATGTCATGGTCCATCTAAATAAGAATTCCATCTTAGATCAACTTCAAGACTTGCTTACATAGAACCAAAAGCATTGATGCTGGCAACAGTATCAACACCATAAGAGAAATAGTATATTTGGAATTACAAATAGCTGCTTCAAGAAGTTGAAAGATAGTCATTACACACAAACATAACAAGCACCTACTTGGATTTGAATTGATTCTTCAGGTGTTAGGAGCATCGGTTTTCCGTCAACTGGTGACTGCATTAGCCAGTAGGAGATTGAGGCTTCAGTTTCAATCATGAAATAAGAGGTGCATTAAAGGAAGAGAAAATATAGCAACCATAACAAAAATATAAAGCTTGAGATTAACCATTTTAATCAAAGAGAAAAGAAAACATGCTATGAACAATTCATACAAATAAAAATGGAAACAGGGACCATGAGAACAGTGACTGAGAGATGATTGAAAGGAAAAGCAATTATCAACTTTCATGATGTGTTCATGCAGCATGACCGCAGACGCCAACCCATCATGCTTTCATTACTCTTAGTTTTCAACAATGGAGACCAAAATGATAATATGAATGGAAATAATTAGAAGAACATGATAGCTAGAGTTTGGACAAAGGTCTTGCTTTGAGTAGACCTGAACTAAGAAAGGAATCATGTCGAAGTCCCTGGGTAGCTGGGGCAAGGCTCAACGAAGATAAGTAGGCAGTAGGAATTACCGAAAGTTGATGTTAGACACGCTCCCTGAGAAATCCTTTCAAGTTACTACGTCAAAACCCAAGGGATAGGATATATGGCAAGTCTCAAGGTAAAACCTTGAGGTTACAAGTTCGAAAGCCCATACAGGGACAATGTTACCTATATCTCCCCACCCCAACCCACTCACCTACCACCACCAAAAACAGAGAGAGAAAGAGAGAGAGAGAGAGAGAGAGACACCCGGGAAAAAGTAAGAAAACATTAACCCAACACACTGGGAAGAGCGGACTAACAACAGTTTCAATCCCTACCCAAATCAAAATGTTACCCTTAACGGATTGATCTTTCACTAGTGCATTGATAAGTGAGTATTTTACTCATTTATTGGGTATCATTTGAGCTTAAACTTTGTCACTTCTTGAGGTTTTTGTTATCTAATATGTGTTCTAGTGTTATTTTAGAGTTTCAGGGACTTATGGAAACTTTTCTACAAATTGGAGGCAATTGTGACAAAGTTGAAGACTGCAGGGGTTCCTGTGCAAATTCTGAAAAGCTGGAATTTCCAGCACGTCCCTTGCCTTTTCTTTTGTAGAGATTTTGTTTCCTTTTTCCTAGGGGTTTTTCCCTTGTATAAAAGGACTAGTAGGTAGGTATAAATAGATCTTTTTAGATTAGGTTTAGGAGGTGGTTAATAGTTTTTAGAGCCGTCAATAGAGAATTAAACAGGAGAACAACGAAGAACGAAGTTTGTAATTTTGGATTCAAGTATCAATTTCTTGACTCTTATTATTATTATTCTTCTTCTTCCCATGCTTAATCTGATGAATCTTTTGTTTATACTTATGAGTTTTGTTTATTTTATTATGAATTAAATTCATACAGCTAGGGTAAGGGGTAGCCAATTCATGAAAGAGTAATTTTGATCCGATTAGAGTAACGATCGATTGCATGATTGTGTGAGTTTTAATTCTTGTGCTTAATGCTTTGAAAGACTGGCCACCTTTTAATTGTTTTCAATCATGTGGATGAGACCGAGAGGAGATTTCATATGATGGATCATAGGAATTAATACCATGGATCTAAATTCATGCTAGAGATAGATGAATTGATACATGCAATTAGCCATAGATCGTCTCGAAAGCTAAGAGAATTTCATAAAACTTAATGCATTGTTTTCTAACTAAATCTACCTAGAGATACGTAGGTTGCTAGGAAATAATAGGATTGATATTGCTCGAGAGAGAAATTGATTAAATTAGAATATTCCGTTGTCACACAATAGTAATTGATCGGAACCCGAAATCGTTGATTGTTACCCTGAAGTGAATTGGTGAACCTAAACCCTAGCGCTTTTCTCTCATTGAATTCTTTAAAACTGTTATCTACTTGCTTTCTTTAATTTAATTATTTTAGTTAAATTCACAACAACTTTCTTTCACTCTCTAGATTAAAGTTTAGAATACCGAAGTCTGATTTTGTTCCAGTCCCTTGGGTACGACAACCCCTCATACTTGCACTCTATTACTTGAGACTAGTACACTTGCTAGTAGTAGGTATTCACCACATCAAGTTTTTGGCGCCGTTGCCGGGGACTACGTTTACAATTTCAAATTAGTTATTTTAGCTTTAATCTAGTTGTTTCTTTATTTTTGATTTCTTGGTTTTACGTTTCGTTTGCTTGCCGTGCTTTCTTGCAGGAAATTAGTGTATGCACAACACTAGATCCAAAGGTAAAGAACTCGAAACGTTTGATCCGAAAATTGAAAGAACCCTTCGTGTCATTAAGAAGAATCAAAAACCAAGCATGGATAACAACAATGCGAATAATGCAAATGCTGGAGCAACACCACCAGCTGCTCGAACTTTGTTGGACTACACAGCTCCCAAGAAAGAAGGCAATGGATCATGCATTGCGGGGCCGACCATCACAGCAACTTTTGAGATCAAGTCTTCCACCATCCAGATGATCCAAAATTCAGTGCAATTCTATGGGTTACCAAGGGAAGATCCTAATGATCATCTGGATAACTTCATAGAGATTTGTGGTATGTTCAAGTATGATGGTATCTCCGAAGACGCCGTGAGACTTAAATTGTTTCCTTTCTCTCTTCGGGATGGAGCTAGGGTTTGACTGAAGTCTCTTCAACCAGGTTCCATAACTACGTGGGATGAGATGGCCCAGAAATTATTGATGAAGTACTTCCCACCTTCAAAGACTATAAAAATGAGGAATGACATCTCGAATTTCTCTCAAATGGAAGGTGAATCACTCTACGAAGCTTGGGAAAGATACAAGGGACTTTTGAGAATGTGCCCACATCATGGTGTTCCACTTTGGATGCAAATCTCAACCTTCTATAATGCCTTAACTGTAAGCTGTCGTTCCATGATTGATGCTGCAGCGGGGGGAACATTCATGAAAAAGACTCCAGAGGACAGTTATGAGCTGCTTGAGGAGTTGGCAACCAATGGGCATAATTGGAATTCTGAACGGGGCCAATCCAAGAAGGTAACTGGAATTCATGATGTGGATAGTTTGGCTTTTCTGGCAGCCAAATTAGAGGCTTTGAGCACCAAGATTGACAACATTGGAGCAACGGCAATGCAAGTGAAGTCTACAAGCTGTGATTTGTGTGGACAGCCAGGACATGCGAGTTTTGAATGCCAAGTGGGAAATCAATTCGCAAGCCCAGCGGAGGATGTAAACTTTGTTGGAAATTTTCAAAAATCAAATAATCAGAACAATCCCTATTCCAACAAGTACAATCCAGGATGGAGGAATCACCCTAATTTCTCTTGGGGTGGTAATCAGAATATTCAAGCTCCACCAGGCTTTCAACAACAGACTCAGATGCATAACTCACAGCAAGAGAAGAAGTCAGCATTGGACGATGCCCTTGCAAAGTTCATAACCAACACTGACATGAGACTCCAAAATCAAGAGGCCGCAATAAACAACCTAAATGTACAAATAGGTCAGTTGGCGAACCAGTTGAACGAAAGAAATCCCGGTGCTTTACCTAGTGATACTGAAAAGAATCCCAATGCTCAAGCCTTTGCTGTCACTTTGAGGAATGGAAGGGAGTTGGTGGAGCAAGAAAAGAAAAAGTCTACACCACGCCAAGCCCCAACCATTGAAGTAGAGGCAGAAAAGAAAGAGAGGAGAAGAGGAATATTGCCGTAAAAACTTCCCCACCACCATATCAACCACCTCCTCCATTCCCTCTTGCGAAGAAACGAAACTAGATAAGCAGTTTGGGAAGTTCTTAGAAGTGTTCAAGAAATTGCACATCAATATTCCATTCGCAGATGCCCTACTTCAGATGCCAAGCTATGCAAAGTTCTTAAAGGATATTTTGTCCAACAAAAGGAAGCTTGAGGAGCATGAGACAGTACATCTGACAGAGGAATGTTCGGCAATCTTGCAAAATAAACTTCCGTCGAAGGTAAAAGATCCAGAGAGTTTCACTATCCCTATTACTATTGGTAAGCTGTCTTTCTCAAATGCTCTATGTGATTTAGGTGCGAGTATAAATTTGATGCCATTGTCAGTATTTCAAAAATTGGGTCTTGGGGAACCAAAGCCCACTACAGTGTCCCTACAGTTAGCCGACAGGTCTATCACTTATCCTAGGGGTATTGTAGAAGATGTATTGGTAAAGGTAGATAAATTTATCTTTCCTGCTGATTTTCTTGTGTTGGATATGGAAGAGGATATTCGAGTTCCTCTTATTTTAGGTAAGCCATTTTTAGCCACTTGTAGAACTTTAATTGATGTCCAATCCGGAGAATTAATTCTTCGTGTTCGAGACGAGAAAGTGGTTTTTAATGTTTTAAAACCCAGAAAAGTGTGGGTGGTGGAGATTCTTGCTTTCGAATAGAAACTTTGGATGTTGGTAGCACACATAATTTTGGTTCTTCTAGTCGTGAGTGCTTTCTGAAAAATAGGATTGAAGACCCATTGAAAGCATGCATAGGCAATCCAATTTACATGGATGTGTCTCATGATTTTCGGGTATTAGAAAGGGTAACTCTTGAAGAAAATCCAAGCAGTATTCCTGGCCCTAGAGTGGGACCACAGATATATACAATCCCCCATCGAAGAGAGAAGTTTTCAAGCCATAATCCAAATTTGGTTCGTACAAGTGATGGGGTACCCAAGGAAGTACTAATTTTTGAGATGTCAAAAGTGAAGAAGTATTTTCATCAGGGTTGTGTTTTGACTGCAAATTGTGCTCCCCTGTATAATCCTCCTTAGTCGAGAAAGGAGGAAAAGAGTCGGGCTAACGACTTTAAACAAATGCGCTTGTTGGGAGGCAACCCAACTAGGTATGTTCTTAGTTGCTTTTATTCGCTTTTATAGTGTAATGTAGTCGTTTTCGCTCCCTTTCTTACTCTATGCGAATTCCGTGTTGCACTTTAACTTCTATGCATGTGGTAAGTTTGGGGGTGAAGGCGTTTTTAGTGTTGTATTTCTTGGTCTTAGTTGTTTTTAGAGTCACCTTTCCTGGGTATCCCTGAGTTTGTGGGTTTCTAGGGGAGTGTATATAGTGTCACCCTCACAAAAAGATTTTTAATTTCATGTATTTTTATGCTTTTTATGCTAATGCTTAATGGGTTTTGTAGTTGTTGTATTGTTGTCACACAGGTAATAGGCTACTCAAATCCAGAAAAATAGAGTGAAAAATGTGGAAGTCTCCAACTAAAAGGGGTCTGGTTGCTGAATTCTGAAAAAGACATTTTAAGTAAAGGGGGCTGGATGATATTTCCCGAAATTTGAACAATTTTTGGAGGAGTAGGCAGAATAGCTAGCGTTAGATCTGCCGCTTTAGCACGGGATTTTCCAAAAAAAAAAGCATAAAAAATTTTAAAAAAAAGGGAAATGCCCAGTCAAACCCTTCTCCTCTCTCCGCACTCTCCCCCTCTCTCTCAACACACCCGCAAGCAGCCCCCACACACATCAGCAGCAGCAGCCCCACAGATCTGGCGAGCAGCCCTCCCACAGCACAGCAGCGAGCCGCCGCCGCCATCTCTCTCTTCCGACCGGCAACGCCTTCTCCACAGCAGCATCATCACCTCCGTTCAACCGCTCTTCTCCGCCCAGCAAAACATCCACAACATCCAGGTTTCTCCCCCGCAATTGTGCCTCTCTGTCCGTTCACAGACAGCCGCCTCCCTCATCTGGCGATCCCTCCTTCCACCCCACACACCGGAGCAACGGCAGCTAGCCGCCGGCGACCTCCATCTCCGGTCGTTTCTCTCTCGCCGCAGTGCACAACAGCAAAAGCAACAATTCTGGCCATCTCTCATCTGCCATACTCTCCAGCGCCAGCGATCCTCCCTTGCACCAGTGCGTTCAATTCCGAGCAAAGTCCAGCGAAATTCTTGCAACTCTCTCTTCTGCAAATTGAAATTGCAACCCTTAGGGTTTGCAATTTGGGGTAATCTCTTTCATAACACTATGCCCCCCTTTATTTTAGTATACCTTTGCAATATAGTGCATATTGTTATTTAGAATTGATTTATTCTTGGCATTGGGTATACGTTGCTCTTCATATACACTGTTGGGTTGTCATTTCGAGCTCTTTTGTGCTACACTGGTGTTAGTAATTCCTTGCCGAGTGCTCATATGTTCCCCTTGTTTAGAATTATATTCACATTGGGGACAATGTGACATTTAAGTTTGGGGGTGGTAATTGGTGCTTATGTTATGCTTGTGAATAACACGTTTTGCCCGTGTATTTTGTTTCTTTTCTTATGCTTTTTATATTTTTTTGTTAAAAAAAAAAATTTTGAAAATTTAGAAAAATTATTTTGCGAGTCTTGGCTAGGCATGGTTACTTTCGCCAATGATGATAATTTGTTTGATTTATAATATCTTGTAAGTGGCAATGCATGTGCGCTTGTCTAAATACTTAGCTTGGTATACTTGATCGAACTTTGAATCTCCAATCCTTGAGCACTCGACACCATGAATTGATTCTTGAAAGATTTGGATGACTTTATCAGGTTCTATAATACACATTTCATTTCCTTGGACCTTTGGTTTTCGAAAAATTAGAGTATTCATGAAATTTTTAAACTGTTTTTACTCCTTGAAGTTAGGCCTAAACAGAGTTTAAGTAATCCGAACGAAAATAAAAAAAAAGTAGAAAAAAAAAAAGCATTTTTGTGAAGACTTAGTCTAGCTTCGTAGCCTTTTTAACTCGAGTTAGTAAGCTCGTTGGGTGTTTTTACACCTAATGCCTTAAAGCCATTTGGTTTGAGAGTCATTGGCCTAACACTCGTTACATGGGTTAATTAGAAAGCTTAAGGGAGCTAGACATTGCATAGTCCACAAATGAAAAAAAAAAAAAAAATCGGTATTACTACTTATGTTTGTAGTAATGGATGGGAGTAATTACGTGTTTTTACGTTTCATGAAAAACTCTGATATATATTATTCGTGAAGGTTTGTTCATGTGACATTTGGGAGAATGGATGGAGTACTTGGCCTTATAAGGAATTTCAAGTTTTAAAGGTGTTGAACATGGTTTTACACACACACACACGGAGATTTAGGGTGAGATTGATGACTATCGAGTGAAAGTTTAGACTTGTTGCTATGTGTTGTTATTTGCAAATTGTTGTAAATCTTACTCTGAGGCTTTGTGTAGTGTCATGCCGCGCCTTGACTTGTGAAAGAAAAAATCTTCCTAGTAAATATTGTAGTTTGTCTTTAATTATTTGTTTCTTGTTTTACTTGAGGAGGAGCAAAAGTTTAAGTTTTGGAGTATTTGATAAGTGAGTATTTTACTCATTTATTGGGTATCATTTGAGCTTAAACTTTATCACTTCTTGAGGTTTTTGTTATCTAATATGCGTTCTAGTGTTATTTTAGAGTTTCAGGGACTTATGGAAACTTTTCTACAAATTGGAGGCAATTGTGACAAAGTTGAAGACTGCAGGGGTTCCTGTGCAAATTCTGAAAAGCTGGAATTTCCAGCACGTCCCTTGCCTTTTCTTTTGTAGAGATTTTGTTTCCTTTTTCCTAGGGGTTTTTCCCTTGTATAAAAGGACTAGTAGGTAGGTATAAATAGATCTTTTTAGATTAGGTTTAGGAGGTGGTTAACAGTTTTTAGAGCCGTCAATAGAGAATTAAATAGGAGAACAACGAAGAACGAAGTTTGTAATTTTGGATTCAAGTATCAATTTCTTAACTCTTATTATTATTATTATTTTTCTTCACATGCTTAATCTGATGAATCTTTTGTTTATACTTATGAGTTTTGTTTATTTTATTATGAACTAAATTCATACAGCTAGGGTAAGGGGTAGCCAATTCATGAAAGAGTAATTTTGATCCGATTAGAGTAACGATCGATTGCATGATTGTGTGAGTTTTAATTCTTGTGCTTAATGCTTTGAAAGACTGGCCACCTTTTAATTGTTTTCAATCATGTAGATGAGACCGAGAGGAGATTTCATATGATGGATCATAGGAATTAATACCATGGATATAAATTCATGCTAGAGATAGATGAGTTGATACATGCAATTAGTCATAGATCGTCTCGAAAGCTAAGAGAATTTCATAAAACTTAATGCATTGTTTTCTAACTAAATCTACCTAGAGATACGTAGGTTGCTAGGAAATAATAGGATTGATATTGCTCGAGAGAGAATATTGATTAAATTAGGAAATTTCGTTGTCACACAATAGTAATTGATCGGAACCCGAAATCGTTGATGGTTACCCTGAAGTGAATTGGTGAACCTGAACCCTAGCGCTTTTCTCTCATTGAATTCTTTAAAACTGTTATCTACTTGCTTTCTTTAATTTAATTATTTTAGTTAAATTCACAACAACTTTCTTTCACTCTCTAGATTAAAGTTTAGAATACCGAAGTCTGATTTTGTTCCAGTCCCTTGGGTACGACAACCCCTCATACTTCCAATCTATTACTTGAGACTAGTACACTTGCTAGTAATAGGTATTCACCACATCATGCATCAAGAGTTGTACTTTTGGGTGAGCCCATAGTGGGCCTAGTGACCACCTACTACCAACAACATTATCCACAGACTTTTGGGTGAGCCCATAGTGGGCCTAGTGACCGAGGTGCACTTTGGGCAGGTGGGCGTGCGTTGCGGTCGAGGCTATCAGGCTCAAGTGACATAAATGGTATCAGAGCAAAGGCCTTTAGCCAATCCTTAGGAACTCTCGCCCGTGAACTATGGCGAAGCGTGACTCTCCAGCCAAGGGCTTTATGAGGAAAAGAGCTACCCTTAGAGGTGGAGCCGCCCATGGAGTGTTCCAGCTCCACCTCTAAGGCAGACCTATTCTCATAAAGCCCTTGGGTGGATAGTCACTCTTCGCCATAGTTCACCCAAGAGAGGATTGGCTAGAGGCGTTTGGTCTGATACCATATATATCACAGACCCGAGCCCAAGAGCCTAAACCGCAATACACGCCCACCGCTCGCCCAAAGAGCACCTGGGTCAACTATGTCTACTTCAGCCCACCCAAAAGTCCATGAACGATGTTGGTGTTAGTTAGTAGTAGATGGCCACTTATAAGCTTACTATTCATTCTCACTTCTATCCGATGTGAATTTAGGGTTGTTAAAGGCAACAAAAAAGATATGAGAGGCATCCTCCAGATATGCCACTTGAAAGAGCTATAATGGATTGAATGGTGAATATCATCATAGTGAATAGGAGTGGTAAAATTGAAACATAAAATGTATATATCTACAGCCAACTTAAAGTCCTTAAGTATCTTAAATAGGTACACTGGGAGAAGTACCCGGGGTAAATATATGCCAAATGTACATTAAAGTAACTTTGAAAATGAAGAGACTAACATTAGAAGTTACATCTCATCTAGCACATATAAACATGATGATCATCAAATAAAGTGGCGAGAAAAGAGAAAGAGAAGGAAACCTGAAATGTGACACCTTTTTCAGTGATATCAGCCAAATGCAACAATGAAACCTGAAACCGTAAGGTGACAGTCAACTTAGTTACATTTTCTTTTGCACTCTGCTGTCAACTTAGTTGCGTAGAGCCTACATCATCCCTTCTCAAGCTTTACAAATATGAAGACAAAATTGCATTGTTACAATTATCCAGTAGGACATGGATTTACATGTGATACAAGTAATATCGTCACTTGCACTATCCTGAAAGGGCAGATAATGGCCATCAAACTGACCGGAAAACAACAACGCAGATATGGTTACATCATACAAGTATAGAAATTTTTTTGTTAGTATATTTTTGGATAGGTAACATGTATAGAGAAATGTAGCAGATACAACTAGTAATGGGAATCCAACCCTTGCATTTTGATATCACGAACTCTTTAATCTCTGACTATAAGCAACTGGCAACAAATGTTGGACATTGTGGCACATTGACGCCCTACAACTAAGTTGTAATCGGTGCAAAATACCAAGTAGAATTACATATTTGGGTATAAAGTATAAACATATTTGTCATGCCTCCTTACAAATTCGTTCCTTAAGTAACCTTCTTGTATTCTACCTGTGACTTTTGAAAGGAAATAATTAACATATGCTGCCAAAATTCTAGTGAGCTCTGAATAATTCCGTTCAACAGCTTTTATTGTTTTCTAATGCTACAGAAGCATCAACTCACAAGCACAACTTGTTATCATATGCTGTAAAGTTGTCAAGACTTTGGCGATCAGATGACCAAGAGATGTAACAAAGAATCCCAAGGGTAAATTGCAACTGCATCCAAGAAATGTGTATTTTGATATGTATCCATGTGCAGCAGATGCTGAAACAGACTTGTCTCTTCCTTAATATTGTAATACCGTGAAGCTATCCTATTCTAATATTTCATCATTATCTTTCAAAATATTCAAAGAAAAGAGACATACTCTAAACCATGACTACTGATCATGTAAATCACCTGCAACACTTGACACCAAATTTATAAAAGAATGAATAGCTATCTTAAACCACTACCTTTAGTTACTTTCTTTAGAATGACAATTCAAACCACAGTCAATAACATGCTGTCTCTTCTTGTGTTATTAGCCAGAGTTCGCTCTTCCAGATGTTTCCAAACTTGTGTTGTGTTATGAAGATGATTTTTTTTAATTAAAAACATTAAACATAAGACAAAGCCAATGATTCTCAATTAATAACTCTTTTATCTAGGACAAAAATCTCATTGATTGTCTAAATAAAAGTCTTCCAAATTACTACTCTATCTCAGCCACAAAGGAAACAAACGAGTGAAATAAAACTTGCAATATTACTACTGTGTCTCAACCA
Organism: Platycodon grandiflorus; assembly: GCA_016624345.1. Taxonomy (NCBI): domain Eukaryota; kingdom Viridiplantae; phylum Streptophyta; class Magnoliopsida; order Asterales; family Campanulaceae; genus Platycodon; species Platycodon grandiflorus. The sequence goes on from CM028362.1 coordinate 34,497,641, forward strand.
TAAAGGAAACATACAAATGAAGGAACATTGCAGGTTGGTTTGCGGGAATGCTTATAAGACTTTATTTTAGTATTAATCAGTATTATCAAATGTAAGTGAAACAGCATAAGAGAAGGAAGATGGCTGAGTGTATAGGACTACATCAAATCTTAAAACTAACCATTTGAAAGCCACCAGAATCAGTAAGCAAAGCCCTTGGCCAGTTCATAAATTTGTGGAGCCCCCCCAACTCATCAATAAGCTCGGAAGTTGGACGGAGAGCCAAATGGTATGTGTTACCAAGGATAATTTGGCAGCCAATCTCCTCAAGCTGGCTAGTTGTCAAACCTTTTATCGTCCCTGCAATCACAGAAACAGAAATCGGACCAATTAGATAAAAATGTAGTACTGCTTAAACTATTACACATGCATTCAGCTATCCGTAAATGTGCATGGCTGGTAATATTCTCCAACAATATATAAGAATGCGGGAGTCTATCTTGAGGGTAATAAAGGTTTGTAGTCACTTGATGATTCTACAAATTGATGTCTGCATGTGTAATTATGTATATATGCTCAATGCAGAAAGATGTTTAAATCCTCTTTTGGATCAATAGATAGTCTACTCAATTATAGGAGATGAAATAGCTTCAATGGTTCTTCGTACTTCAACACTGGTTGTGCGAAAATTTCATAAACACTGGTTGAAGCAGAGTCCTTTCTACTATCTTGTGTATGTATGTATGTATAATTGACTATGGAGTAACAGCATTTATGTGACAACCATGTGTAGACACTCAGAATTCGTACACCTACATTATACGAATTGTCCAATAAACAACTGTTTATTTACAAATGGACTAACGCATGTTTTCATGATTATTTCAGGAAATAACGTACACGACGGACTGTCAACGTCCAACAAATACAACAAGCTTCGGTTAGATCAACATCAAGGTCAAACTCGAAGATACAACAGGACTAACGACGTCCAACACACAAACAACATTCCGTTAGATCAACATCAAGGGTCTAGACTGAAGATATACAGCTTAGAAGGGCCAAAGTGCAAGACACAAAGCCTGGAAAAAGCCAAAAATTAGTTTTGGTGCGCTGAAGCCTTGCTGAATGCGCTGATACACGCAAACATGATTTGGTGCGCGGGCACCATGCCAGGTGCGCCGCTCACCAAACCTGCATTTTGTCCTCAAAGTTAAACTGCCGGGCGCCGACTGCTTAAGACTTTGAAGGCGGAAAGGAAGCTTCGTCCAAACTTGGGCCAGAGAGTAAACTCTCACTTCATCCCCTATATAAAGAGATGATTAGCTCTCTCTCTTTCAAACAGATTAAACTCCCTCCCAAGAGCTCACACACACACATACAACTCTCTCTATCAAGCCTTTTTTTTTTTAGGAAGAAAAGAGATAAAGAAATGAGAGAAAGAAAAGAGAAAAGAGTATTGATTCTCTCTCAACACACATAAAAACGTAAGTCTTCCTTTCCTCGATTGGTAGCAGTGGAAGCACAACGGTCAGGCTACGAGCTAGCTTGATCAGTATAACACAACGGCCTAGAACGCGGCTCGATTTCTGTAAAACGACAGAAGGTAACCCTTTCCGTTCGTTAGTCTATTTAAATATGTAAATAGATGTAATAAATGTATGTTATTATTTTAATACATTTTCAATATAACATGTAAAGTATATTCTGTAAATAAACAAACTTGCGATAATTAAATACGAGCATGCAAATGTATAAAGACCGAAAGAGCGAATTGGGTGCGTAAAACTTTCCTAATTCGTAACTTGGCCCCCGAACCCATAATCTAAAGCTTTTCTCCTATAAACGAGAATGGCGACTCTGTTTTCAAAGATGAACATGTTTTTACATATTTATCGAATCATAAAATCAACAGAAGAAAACTGCAAGACAAGAACAAAAAAGGCCCAAAGGGAACGATCCGCGGATCGGGGCGCTCACACCATGCAACAGATCAAACTTCTAACCTTGTGTTCCCACTGGCATAAATAGAGGTGTTTGGCACTGAAAGTGAGGGAGTGTAAGATGAGCAGCACGGGCGCGATTGAACCTCCCAAGAATCTAACTCAACAAACACGGTTTCAAAAATTAACAACTGTGAAATAATCACACGCTGCGTAAATCATCCATTTATCCTGGCAATAAATCATCATAAAAAAATCTAAACAGTAGTATAGTAAATATGGTAGTGCAAGGTAATAATCTTGTTAGTCTCTCTGTCGCATAAACAGAGTCATTGTTTGACTTTGCAACCAATTTCACTATTTTTGAGATCGATATTGGGCAAACAGTTTTCTATTTTAGAGAATAAAACTCTAACCATTATAAAACTCATTCAAAAAATGCTATGAGCCACAATTTTTTAATTTTTTTTTTAATTTTGGAAAAATATAAAATACACTAAACAACGTGCAACCAGCTTCAAAGTCTCACCTCAAATCGAAGCGCCATATTGCACTGGTTTTTTCTTAGCTAACAACCTATATATGAGACTGTCAGACAAACAAAAATTTCAAATAAAAACTTCAAAAATAAAATAGAAAATTAGAGACTTGAAATATATCATATTGAAGCTAATGGGAAGGGCTATGTAAGCTGTTGGAAGGAAAAAGGAAAAGGGATGATGAGAAAACTCACCGGGAATAGAAAGATAATGCGGCGGTGAAAAGCTCCCACCGCAGCACATGAGACTGCCCTAAAATTATAGAGTATAGAGCGCGTAAATTACTAACGAAAGCGCGTCGGCCAAATTCAACTGTATTAGTAGTAACCAGTTTATAACACGCGTGTTAAACGCAAATCATATATCTTTTTGAATTAATTTATACTCCTTCCGTTCAAGCCAAAGAGTCCACTTTTCTTTTTTAAAAGTCAACATGTGATTAAATTAAATCAAAATTTTACATACTTTACTTATGCTTTAGAAAATAAAATTTTATTAATTAAAAACTATTTTAAGAATAATATGAATTGCAACTTTCAAAACTTTGTAAAAATCACTAAATTTATATTAATTATCGGTCAAACTTCAATTAAGTTGACTGAAAAAAGTCAAAGACTCTTTACCTGGAACGGAGGGAGTATATAAGTAAAATAAAGAGGAAAAACAAAATTAAGGAAAAAACATAAAGAAAATATATCATTGTAAGACAAATTATTATAAATTCTAAAAAAAAAAATTATACACAATATTTATTGTTGTATTTGTTGGCATTTCATCTTCATCGCATACCAATATCTTCAAATCAGAACGGTTTGTTACCCTAAAAACTGCGATATACAGCTGCCTCTTACTGAACACTGGCTTCTTCAAAAGAGTCCTACATGCGACAGTGATTGTCCTCGACTCATGGTAATTGTCATTGCATACGGTACTACCAAAATAAATTGTCTTATCTGAAATTTGAAAGACAACTTCACATCTGATAGAGATAATAACATTCTTAAAAAGAAAACTTTTTCTCCAACATTGCTTCCATTCAAAATTTCAACTTCAAGTAAACAAAATTAAACATTTTTCTCTCATTTCTCATACTCACAAACATATTTGATTTAATAAAACAAAAATGGACAAAAAGTTTATAAAGCCCAATAATGAACCATAAGCCCAACTCGTATTATTTAAATTTAATAAATTAATAATTTGAGTGAATTACGGGCCGGTCCCTTTTTAAATATTTGTAATTATTTCAGTCCAGTCATCTTTTTTTAAAACTGAAAAAATGTATTTTTAGGGCGAAAAAATAATTATGTCATTAATGAAAAAAAACACGCATGCTTCAGTAACCCAAGGCATCGCGATAAATAATCCAAGGCATCGCGTGGGTTAATCATCGTGATAAGCAAGCAATGCATCGCGATAAGCAACAAAGGCATCATGATGAGCAACCAAGGCATCACGATGAGCAACACAGGCATCGGGATGAGTAACCAAGGCATCGCGATAAGCAACCAAGGTATCACGATGAGCAACCAAGGCATCACGATGAGCAACTAAGGCATCGCGATGAGCAACCAAGGCACCGTTTGAATTTCAACTGCTGGAGGGGACTTGATTTTCCAAGGCATCGCGATGAGCAACACAGGCACCGCGATAAGCAACTAAGGCATCGAGATGAGCAAGTCATTGATTAAAGTCTCAAAATCAGTCCAAGAACATCTCACTCTGTTTTTGGACAGCACACTGCCAAGCTCGATTTGGATCTCAAAAATAGTATTTTTTGGTAGAAAAATTGTGCACAAATATAGTACTAAGTTAGGATAACAATATGAGATTGATTTTAAACAAATTCAAAGCTTAAAACATAGATTAAAGTGGCCAAAACAGCCCAAGAACAAGGAAAAACGGGATGAACTCAGAAAATTCGAATTTGATCAAATTGTGATCAAATTCGTGTTCTAGGCATGAAAATTGATCCCCAAACATGAGGGAAGACTATATTAACAACATGAAATCGTTTACAAGTTTTCAGTTTCTTTGATTTAACTAAATATTTTTTATGTTTGTGTGTGTGTGTGTGTTTTTTTTTAACGAATTCTAAAATAAATGAGTGTTCATGTTGCATAGGGATATTTTAGGAAGAAAATTATCAAAATGTCTTTTTTCGATTAAGAAAAAAAAAAGTGAACTTTAGGGGTTAAACTTTTTAAAAAGGAGACCGACCAACAATTTCTGTACAATTTAATGACTCCCCCGTAAAGCCCTAACTCATACCCGCCGCTATCTCTCTTCATTTACTTCCCATAAAATTCTAGAATTCCCCTTTCCAGTCTCCCCTTATTTCTTTTACTACCTCCGTCTCAAAATAATTATCATTTTAGCAAAAAAAATTTGTCCCAAAATAATTATCGTTATAGGATTTTAATAAATATTTGTCCATGTTCTACCAAAAGTACCCTTATTTATTACTCCCATAAAGAGGGTTGGTAAGAAGAAAGAAAAAAATATTCTTACAACTTGCTTACAATAATTGAACTTAAATAAGAGCAGATCAGTCTTTTTGAAAGCTTCCTTAATTTATGTACACATTGCTAAATCGACAATTATTTTGAGACGGAGATAGTATCAAATAGCATCTCTCCTTCTTTCTCAAAGGAAGAACAAGAATGGAAAGTGCAAAAATAGGAAGCACATAAAGCGAAAAAAATAATAGAAAAGTCAGCTCTTTACCGTGTTACGTAACCAGATAATAAATTTTCTACCCTAATTTCTTATGTCTTTCGTACTTTTTATTTTTCTTTTATTTTTTTTCCAGATCTAAGTTTGGGGGTTAAAAAATACTCATCAAAATTTTACTTCCTCCGTCTCGGATAAATGTTCCTACTTTTTATTTTGGGATGTCCCAACTAATGTTCTTAAAATTTTTAATCTACCTATTATCTACATTATTCTTAATATACCCTTAAAGCTTCATTTAATATAACACATCCCAAAGAAATCAAATTATTTAAAATAATTGAACTCGATTAATGTTCATGGGTATTATTGTTAGAACACATTTTACAGCACATCATTAATTATATTTCTTAATTCATGTATTTTATCTACTAGGAACATTTATCGGGACGGAGGGAGTAATTTTTTGTTGACATACATGTTCAGATGTAATGAAATTCCAAATCTCGCAATTTTTTGTTGTAAAATTTGTAAATTTCAAGATCTCGTATTTTTTCAACAAAAAAAATTGGCCTATATGTTTGAATATGATGAGATTAAAAAAAAAATATATTCACATTCATTAGTTTTTCTTCAAGATCTGGTAATTTTTAAAGTGTAAAAAGGTCTTATACTTGTTTGGTTTTTTTATCCAGCATACATTTTCGACTATGATGAAAAATGGCTTATTAATCTACATAATCTACTAATTTGGCCAACAAAAATTATAATTTCTCATCAGATTTGGACATTTTTATCCAAGAAACATATGGTGTTTTATCTATTTTTGTTTGAGCTTTGCTTAAATCTGATTTTTTTTTTCAAAATTTATTAAAATAATACACTGGTCAAACTATTTGTTATGCATTGTGATACATGCAGTATATAAGATTGATACAATTTTTATATTTACAGTATATCATATTATAAAATTTTATATTTTTATAATGGTATTACATATAAAGTTTGTGACGCCCCAACCCGGATTCCAACACGAAACCCCAAGGTCGAGTCGCCAAACGAACCAACACTAACAAAAATAAAAAACACGTGGCGTAACCACCCGTACTTACAACAAAATCTAACGGATTAACCTGATAAAATAAAAACAAATCATTGGCGATACTACTTCCGGAAAACAACTTGTAACAACTACGAGTTTACAACTTGGGAAAGAAAACAACTACAACAACATCGGCCACAACATGCCGGAACAACAACAACATAACCACGAGCTACAACATGCTCGGGAAACAACTAAAATAAAACTACTGAACAAAAGCGCGACATACATGTCGGCTACCAAAAGAATATACACAACCAAGTATGATTCTACCCCAAAGTAAAGTTTATATAACTTTACATACCAACGTATCTCACCAAAAGAAATTACTAACATAATTGTACAAACCAAGTACGACTACAAGGACAACCTGCTATCTAGCCCCGTCCTCACCGACCTCACCGAGAGCTGCCTGGCTAGTTCGGATCTAAGGAAAACAATTAAACACAACGGGGTGAGTCGAAACTCAATAAGTTACTAAATGCAACTACATGATATGGCCTAATGCTCAGCTGTAATTGAAATCAAGTGATAGCATTTCTATACATTACAACTCAAACATGAAATATCATCAATGATATACAACTCATGTTAAACAGATAGCACTTTGATGTTTACATAAGTGCTTGTAAAGTAAATCACATAACAAAGGATATTGCTTCTCTTTATTCTTCTTTGCGTTGCTCCTGCAATACACAAAATAAACAACGTGTATCGATACTCGTCTATGATGTATCGATATCCCCAAACCTGCCGGGATCCCCGAAAATCTATCGGATCTTAGCAACCAAAGTCACGCGTATTGTTATAACAGAGGGGCTACCTCCCACCTGTGACCAACAGGTAAGGTGTGTGTGCATACCGGTACGGCGACTTATAGCGATCACGAATTCGTAAAGACTATATGTCGTCCCACCATAACATTAGTAACGACGACGCCAGCTGGACTTACACAACGCACAAGTAGATATTTACTCGTAACATAACAACAACAATAAGATTCCAAAGTAGTGAACCTTATCCCAACCAAGGAGGTCAATGATCCTACCTTAACACATTACTAAACACATTTTGTGAAGTAACAAATCAACATCTCAAAACCACTTATTTAGTCTTGAATCACATAATCATACAAGCACATAATTGCAAGTACTTCTCAAGAACCATTTAAACCACATATTTAGTCTATAAACATCTACACATTGAGATACACATATGATTCCCAACAAATGCACCTTAAGACTACTAAGTTAGTCTAGTTACAAATCCCATGTTAAGACTACTCACATAGTTCACAAGCACAAACACCCAAGGATACTTATTTAGTTCATTAACATAGAGTGCGAATTACTACACCCACAATGACGCTTGAAGTGTAAACAACTCATTCTTATAAACGCAAGTGCCCTCAAATACACTTATCTTAATTCATATGGTTTTGTAGTCAAATTTCAAGATTATCGAACAATTGTTTATCACATCGAGACTGATGTACTAGCCTCTAACATTCCGTATTTTAATATTCATACGTGTAAACAACTCTTGTGAGTTGATAATTATAATAAACAAACATCTCAAACTACACAAGTTCGAATATACGGCTTGCTAAATTAATTAGACGCCATTTTACGCTTATAACCGGAGTCTTTATTTTTACCAGTACCAAATTATCGGAGGACTATAATCCATAGCAAACGAACTCTAATTTTCGTAGGATTTTAGCATGTTACTCGGTAGATATTATTCTCTTCAAATATCAACTTTCTAGAGTCATTAACATTTAAAAAAAATTGGGATCAATAGTGGTTCCCCACCTACCCCTTTGTGACTCAAACCCACGACCTATCAGTTGTAAGTGAAGCGTCTTACCGCCTGAGCTGCACTTACTTGTCTTCTAGAGTCATTAACATACTTCTAAAATTTGGGTATAATTGTTATATACAAATATTTCTCAATTAAAGTCTCTAACTTATTCTTGAGTTCATTACCAAGGTTGAGGCTCAACGTCAACATACAACATCATCCAAACCCAACACCTAACAAATAAGCATGTTATGCATCTCATCATATCATTTAAACATGGAATCATCGAGTAATCAAGACATGCATGTTCATAAATATTCATAGATGTAACAAATTCTAACATACATAGGGGGTTTAGTAACTTACCTTCAAAGAAGACAATCAAAACAAGGAAAACAAGATCAAATCCTTTTAAGATGCTCCCCTAGTCATCCCCATTACATGCATGGCCTTGGATCAAAGTTTGGTTAGTTGGATTGAGAGAACAAGAATTACACACACTAATACACCTTCATCTCTCACATTAACTCTCAAGCTCCATGGATGTTTACAATGAAGTGGAGAGTAATTTGGGGTCTCCTTAAGGTCTGAAATAAGTCATTCATACAAGTCAACAAGTCTTGTGTCGTCTTTAAAAGAGTCAAGGGGTCAAAATGGCAAAATTGCAAACTTTGGAAAATGCTGCCTAAACAGATTGGGTGATTTTTAGTCAACTTTAAAGATGTTTGTAGGATGATATACAAGTCTAAAAATTACAAATAAGATATGGTTGGAAAGCTATTTGAGTCTAGTTTACACAGAATCAAACGGTTTGCAAATCCGTATTTTTTACACAAAGTTATGGTCAAATTACTATAGGCTGTTTGGATAAACAAAGTCGATACAGGGCGATCGCTCTGCCCTATCCCAGGGCGATCGCTTTGCCTTCTGGTTGAAGGGCGATCGGTTTGATCTTCCCAAGGCGATCGCTTTGTGTCCAGACTCTCCAGACTCTTAAAAAATGCTTCGAAACGCTCCCGAAACGATTCTAAATGATCTCAAAGTGATCCTAATCTCCAACAAAGATTAAAACACACTTGAAATTCATTCAAAACACATGTAACAAGGCTTAGAATGAAATGCATTCTTATTACGAATGATAAACAAGAATTAAATTACAATCTAAGCAATTTAATCTCATAAAATTAATGTGTGAATCAATCAACATATTGTTTAATCAGGTCTAACAAACATGCTTAACATGATAACGATACAATATGATACACAAGTCAACCATAGGAGGAATCATGGTATTACAAAGTTTATCGAAGGAGTTTTATATTTCAAAATTATAGCTTCATATGCTTTCACTCCTTGCCCTGGGTAAATCATTGTCCAATGCTCCATTTCTGATTCCTTGAGAGCAACTCCAATTGCACAAGAATTCTGCACTACCCCATAAAAGTAGCGTAAAAATCTACTCCAACAACAGCGCTATCCTTGCGCCATTTTGAAGATGCCAAAGATTTTGCACCAGATTTGGCGCAAGATTTACCCTGGGCTATCCGACTTTTCCCTTCTTTTTTTTGTTTTAATTCTACTATTGTTTCTTTGTCATTAATATTCAAATGTTTGTATTTTAAGTATTTAATTATTTAATTTTAGTGCATTATTTTAAAGTCTTGTATTATATTTTTAATTATATTTTAATGATAATTATATTATCGTGTTTGTATTTAATTATAATTATATTTCAATTAAATGATCATCGATCATTTGTATTTCAATTTTAGCTGTATTTTCAAGTGTTTGTATTTTAATTATAATTTGTTAATATTTTAATTGTATTTTAAAGTATTTTATTTTATTATTTAATTTTAATGCATATTATTTAATTTAATATAAATTGTATTATAAACAATAAAATATACTATTCAATAAAAAATAAAATATCCTATTCAATAAAATTTACTATTATAGGAGTAGTAGGAGGTGGTTGTTTAGTGGGTGTTTGTTTGGAAGTAGCCATCTACTCGCAGTCGAAGTTATTACAAGAGAAAGGTCCCGACAATGGAATCAAACTGATTACGTCGAAAAAGTGATTGGTGACCACGTCAGATCCACATATGCGGTTAGTATACAGTCAGATGCCTCGGCTCTCAAAAGGCTCTTCTTGCTGGGACTGAACTGTCACAAGGTGACTGGACCTACAACAGTTTAACAAAGAACACACCATTAGGAGATGTCAAGGATTTGACCCAATTATTACCTTCAGGTGTAAGTGTGATAACCCAAAAAATTTGGATAATAATAATAATAATATAATGTTTAGTAGTAATAATTTTGGGCTGACATGAGTACTTTGGGCCAAACTTTGATTGGGTTTAATTTTTAATTTTATATTTTGGAGTTGGGCTTGACCAATAGTTATTAGAGTTATTTGGCCCGCTATTTTGGCTCTCATTAGAATTGTTTGTCTTTTAGTTAATAAAAAATAAAAAAAGAAAGGAAAAGAGAAATAGAGTCCGTGCGGCAACCGTTTCATGCGTTGAGGGAGGGAGAGCGACTGAGTAATTGTAGGAAATACCGATCGACGGAGGGGCAGTTAGGGAGAGAGAACGAAAGAAGTATAAAAGGGGTTGGCAAATTGCTGGGTTTGCGTCTTCGTCGTTCGGCCGAAAAATTAAAATGAGAGAATTATGGTTGAGAGACGGCAGAACATAGGCAGCAAGTGTGAACGCAAAGATCGAGGTGAGCTTAAGCAATTTTCCATGGATACGAAATGTATTTCATTTGTTCTGTTAGTTACAAAATCGATGTATTGTGTAAGGGTGTGCGTGACAGAGGATCCATTCAGTGATTGTCAAAAAAAAAAAAGAAATAAAAGGGGAAAAGAGAGGGGGAGAGCGGGAAGCAGAGGAGGGGTTAGGGGATTTAGGACATGGGTGGGTGTGGGTTGGAGAAAGAAAGGAAGAGGGAAGAGATAATAAAATGATTTGGAGTGTTGCAGGAGATGGCGTACGGTATGGAGGAAGAAGGTAGAGGAGTTGCAACTAGGCCCTTGAACTTTTGGACTCTTGCTAGTAGTTTTGCACATTTTCAGAATGGCCTTCTAAGTTCTAGTATTTGACGAATATACCCTCTTAGGTTTAGGAATGTTTAGTGAACCCTTGTATTATGAGTTGTTACTTAAACCAATATTGTTGTTCTTGGAATTAGGTGTTGATGATAGCGATTGGGAGGAAGTACTATTTTGACTTTTGAACTAACTTGTGTCGAATTCGAGGTAAGTGACTTTTCACTCTATCTAGTTTGTTTTAATCCCTCAGTTTTTATCAAAAAATAAAATGCTTTGTTACATCGTTTTGTTTCAAATGAGTCTATGAAATTGATTTTATATTTTTTATCGAAAATGTGATGTGTTGAAATATCTCCAAAATAAGGATCAAGCATATGAGCCTCTGAAATGAATTTGATTTCTGAATTTTTGTTATTGTTTATTGACATTGAAATTTTGTTACAAAATTGTGAACTATGAAACTTTTAGAAACCGATGGTCTGACTATGTATTGAAACTTCTGAACCGTCTACTCTACTAGCTAGGTAGACATCGAACCGCGTCACAGGGTGTACTGCGACAATTATCGAACCGCGTCACAAGGTTGTACTGCGACATTATCGAACCGCGTCACAGGGTTGTACTGCGACAATTATCGACACCATGTTACAGGGTTGTACTGTAGCTGTAGTCAACAAAGACCATGGAACTTTATTGAAATTATTTAGCGGAGTAGTTGGTCATGCCATTGGTATGGGACGGTGGTGTAATCAACTAGCTTCGACTAACTTTTGATTTCGAAAGACTTTTTGGAAATTATTGTTTGAATTTAGTGAATTTCTTTTGACAAAACGGTTGGTTATACTATCGGTATGAGACGGTAGTGTCATTGACTTGCTTCAAAGTAAATATTTTTGCTCAACAACGTTTTAAATGTCGTTTACGAAAAATGTGATTTGAAATGCTTCTTATGACTTTTCATAGAATTATCGTTTTCGAAATATATGTTTGATCCTCTAGATAGCGTTGTTAGTACCTTGCTGAGCTGTGAGCTCACCCTTTATCATTTTGCAGATCGTTAATGTTGGTGACGACATGGGACCACTCAGTGGATGGCTCGAGAGTTTTCTGTTATAGTTTAATTTATGTTTCTTGCAATTAGACTTAGATTCTGTAAGGAGCTGTTGACTCCATAAATAATTGTTGTTTTGAGAACTTCATTTGGACTTGATTGGTTAAATAGGATAACGGGCTTCATTGTTTGCGAGTTAGTTTTTTATTAAGGAGTAGTTAGATTTGAGCTGCGTAATTGTATTGAAAGGCCTTGTGGAGCCCAACACCATTTTAGAGCGCCGCTGCCGGTCACCCTTGGCCAATGGTCCTACTGTGAGTTTGGGGCGTGACAGTAAGAGTCAGTTTGAGTGTTAAATATAAGGAAGGTAGTTGGCAAACTGCCTTCTAATAATCACAAGAATGGTAATAAGTGAGTGTGCTGAAGGCGAGTGAGTAAATGCAATTTGACAGCACTTGTGTAAGTTCTTGAGAGTAAATGTGGCTTAGCTATAAATGAATGTGATACCTTGTATTTATAGCCGAATGTGGCGTGTACATGATATGAATTTGGCCACTGTGTTGAGAAGTAAATGCTCATTTAATGATCACATGTCCGTTGTCAGGATAAAGTAAATAAATAGAAGTTTCCTTATTGGGGAAGATGAGAAGCTTATAAATGCCGCCGTAGCTTCATGGGGAAAGAATGTCTTCCTTTAATGAAAATATCTTGCTTCCCCCAGGCTAAGTACTGACAAGCGGTGGACATTTAACGCTTGATGTTGAGCTGTGCCGAGGATAACAAATGCTCGCTACAGAGGCAGTCTCGTCGTTGACGAGCTTATTAATGGATTATACCGAGGTCTGGCTGAGCCGAAGACCTCGGCTTAGTGACTTCGGTTGGAGACTTCATTCAGGGATCTCGACTGGGACCTCGGTTGGTTACCTCAATCACTCTAAGGTCCAAGCTTCCACTGTCAACGTGGATCTTAGGACCCACCTGAGGCTGACGTGGAGGACACGTGCGATGAATATTTGGGAGGATCCCATCACCCTCAATTTCTCAATCCTCTTTGGTTAAGAAAAGGCCCTACTACGCTCTTTAACCAACAACTACTGGATTGTCCAAGTTCTTTTATATCAATTTTTGGGGGAACGTTTTCTATGTGATCCAATTCTGCTAAAAGTAATTACAGAAGTAAAGATTCTTTTTATGCAAGGTAGGACAATATTACACAGTCTTATCATGAATCAGAACATACCACATGCGCCCTTAACAAAAAATGCACGTGAGAGACTCTTGGGCAACTTAATAAATTTTTTCTAACGACATCTATTAATTAAAAGGACTAACCGTGTCACAATTTTAAATTTAAGAATTATATTGATAAGAATTTTTATTAAGAAACTACCGGTGAAAAGTGTCTATACTCAAAGGACTGTAGTGTCATTATCCTTCTATACTTTTCTCAATCGGTAACAAACTAAAAATAATGGCGTTATCAATGACTTTAATTATAATAACTTGAGATCATAAATAACTTGTGTATAATGAAATTTTTCAGAATTTATAATAATTAGTTTTACAATGATATATTTCTATATAAGTTGTTCTCTTTAATTTATTCTTTTAATTTTATTTTTCCTCTTCGTTTTGCTTATATATATAGTTTAATTAAAAAAAAATAGATGTCGTGCGTTTAACCAGGGCCGTTCCTAGCATTTTATAGGCCCGGGACAAAGTTAAAAGAGAGGCCCTAATTTAATTATCAAATATTAATCTCATGTATTTTTTTAATTTAATTTCTTAAAGAGACAAAAATAATTTTTGCTATCGACAATTTCAATAACGGGTTCCTACCGATTTAAAATTAAGTTTGGGAAACATTATTATCTAGAATCGAACAAATTCTTAGCGAATTTCGGTCGTAAAGTATAAAAACACTTAATTACTCAAATCAACAGTCATGTAAGAATAATTTGGGATTCTTGTTGCTTTGCACTTCTATTTCACGGTTCTCTTATCAATCACTCGGAGCTATGACCTCAAATTAGTAATTAACCAAATTAAAAATTCAATGTAACTATATAAGATGTGAATAAACTATCAAACTCAATAGTCCAAACAAATAATTGAACAAATATAATTCAAAATTTAACAAATAAATAAAATCAATGTCACTTTCAATTTTTAAACACACAAAAACATTGTAAAAAGAAAAATAATAATTAACAATGTAACAAAATTTAACAAATAAACAAAGTCTCAACAAACAATTGAATAAATATAATTCAAAATAACAATAAAAGCTTTGAGTTTGAACTTCAGTTCAAGAAATTTAGATACTATTTTTAGTTTACATGTATACTAATATTACAACAATAAAAAAAAAATTAGGCCCCTTATTAATTTGGGCCCTGAGTTGGTGCTCAGTCTGCCCACCCCTTGGGCCGGCCCTGCGTTTAACGTGCGGGGGGTAAAAATAATGAATATGTTTTGATTTTTAGTTATTCTTCTACTAACCATGTTTTTTGCTTTAATGAATATGTTTTGATTTTTTTTCGTTTTAACGTTTGTCATTAATTATAATGAATGGTTTTTCCTTATTAATCTCACAGTTAATTACACGGAAACTCAATTACATTCCAGATGTTCGTTCCATCGATCCGTTTTGGTGATGCAACGACGAGGCTAACTGTAACACCTTCCTTCCCCCAAAACAGGAAAAAATTAACTTTTAATACTACTCCATATTTATAAATTAATGATGGATGATTCTAATCTTCTTCATGCATCCCATCCCATCCCATCCGTAGCTTGTTGTGAAGGAGACAAGTTAATTATGAGCTAATTAAGTCCTGTGATGGGGTCCACCGCCCGCCTACAAATTTTTTCTAATTAATCAATCCATCCATCCATCAGTCAATTGATTGATTAATTAAGGGCAAAATATGAATTACCCCTCCCTCAAGGTTTCTACCAAATTTTAAAGTGCCCCCACATAAAGTTTGCTCCAAAAATTCGTCTGATGTTGTCAATTTTTTTAGTTAGCCCCCTGGCCGTGATGACCGTTAAAAAAGTAATGGAAATCCATCACGTGCCTTGCACGAGGGGGCAATTGTGTCTTTTCATCATATATACAGAATACTATCTAAAGGGGGTCAAAGTGTTAAAAGAATTACTTAAATTAAATTTTCCTTCTCCCCCTTCTTCATGATCCAATCTCCTCTCAACCTCCACATGCCCTTCAAACAATTCTGTTGTTGCAATTCCTGAAGCGTTGGAGGCTTATAACCTCCCCTAATATTACCAGCAACACCACCACTGCCAATTTAATTTAATTTAAGCAAGGAGGTACCCTTTGTTGATGTAAACGATGCCGTTGAGGCCGCAGGATCAGTACGGTAGGTCACGGTCTACGAGAGTGTCCGTGAAGATTGAGGACTTGGAGAAGACGGATGGCACGCCTTCCGGATCGACCTTTCAGATGGAGTTACTGGCAGAGTTGGTGACGAAGGCGTTGCCGGAGAAATCAACGCCGACGTCGTTGGCACCGGCGGTAGAGCTAGAGGAAGCGGGGTCGTGGAGGGTGGTGAGGAAGAGTTGGCTATGGGGGTATTTTAGGTCGTAGGCCGCAAGGGCACTGTTGGAGGGATCTGAATGGGAGTGGACGACGGCGAGGAGGCAGCGGTGGTGGCGATTGACGGAGACGCCGAGGAAGGAGGAATTGGAGGAGAGGTAGAGGTCGGAGACGAGGGTGTTGACGACGCCGGCGAGACGGAAAGGAGTTGGGTAGCGGAGGGAGACGAGGACGAAGTGCTGGGATGATGGGTCCCACGCGAAGGACTTCCGGTAGAGGTTGGGTGATCGAAAATTGATGACGTGGGAATCTCGAGCAAAGATTGGGACTATAAACAACAGGATTAAGAAAATTCGATTTGATTTGGATCGGGTAAAGAAAGACATCACGATTCAGAGAGATCGGAGATCTGTCAAATTGAGAAGGAGAGATAAATTAGGAGTATTCACTTATGGTTGTTTTGTTCAATGGGGTTCGATGATTACACAGGCACACACAATAGTATATTACGTAATTCTTTTGACACTTTGACCCCCTTTAGTTAGTATTCTGTATACATGATGAAAAGACCCAATTGCCCCCCCTCGTGCAAGGCACGTAATGGATTTTCGTTACTTTTCTAACGGTCATCACGGTCAGGGGGCTAACTGGGAAAATTAGCAACATTAGACGAGTTTCGGGACAAACCTTATGTGGGGGTGCACTTTGAAATTTGGTGAAAACCTTAGGGGGTAATTTATATTTTGGCCATTAATTAATTTAGGAGGTAGCTATAGCCTACAGCCTTGCTCCCTAAGTTTGAAGCAAAAGATAGATTACCGTTTGTAGTTATATTCGAAAATCATGGAGGTTTGGAGCGTGCGTGTGATCAGAGCTTAATCTTTTTTTCTTTATCCTAATTAATTGCATTTGTTAATTATAGTGTTTAAAGGGTCAGCTACGCTACCTTCTCTTCTCTTGTGCGGTCGGTGCCTTCATTCATCTTAATTAATTTGTGTTTGGATGACGGGGAACATGCACGCACCTTGCTCTACTCTAGGGCTGTAATAGCCACCCACCCATTCCATACATATATTCTTCTTTCCCCCATTAAGCTTTTTCCATAAATATATGCCGCTTTTTTCCCCCCCTCTTTATCATCCTTATAACTTTGTTGAATTTATCTCAATGAGAGTTTAAATTAACTTGAACCATACTTGACTTTAACTAGAGTTGGGTAATTCAAGTTAAACTTCAAATTATTTTTGAGCCATGAGTTTAAACTCAAGTCGAGCTTGAGCATATTGACGAACAATATTGTAAAATAGCATTACAAGTGTAAAAAAACTTACAACTCTAGTATATTTTGCACTAAGGGCATGTTTATTGGTGCAAAATTTTGTTTGTTCTAACACCTCTAATATGTTCCTACCAATTTTATTTGTTCCAAAACGTTCTCATATAGGAACACAATTCAACCAGGAGATCCTAGCCGCATGAGATGCACCACCCTTTGTCAAGAGCGCGTGTATCTCACGCGCTTATAAAACGTGTCACATACGCTTGCGCTTGCCAGGCCCGGCCCTAAGCCATGTCTTGGGGGGCTATTGCCAAATTGGGGGCCCAATTTATGTATACCATTTTAATATGTACTATAATATATTATGTTATTATAATCTTTTTAATTGATTTTGTGACTCAATGGAAAAGATATTTATTTATGAAACTAGAGATTTTTGGTTCGATATATACTTAGCAAACTCGTCCAACCTTTTGTTTTATTTTGGTTCGCTGAATTTAATTAACAAACCTTATTTATGTATAATATTCAATGTATTAGTATAACTTTGTAATTGACTCCACGACTCAATGAATAAGGTGTTGTTTTATAAAATTAGAGAGTTTGAGTTTAACCTTAGCGGAGTCATCCAACCTTCATTTTATTTTGGATCCGCCGAATATACTTATAAAAAAAAAAAGTTAGTTGACCATCAATTTTTTTAACTGGGTCATTAAAAAAGTAAAAATTGCTTAGATTGAATACAAGTCCAATTATAATAATCATTGGGTAGATTATAATAATATTCTAAGCAAAAATCAGGTTTTATTGCTATTGTACTCAAAATATGCAAACAAAGTATATTGTTTTTGTTGTAAATTATGTAAATCGGTGCAGAATAGTAATTTTCAATAATATTTGATACTTATTCTTTCTTATATGTTTGTAGATCTTGCATTTTTTCAATACTTTGAATAATAAAAAGTGAAAAAATATTTGTGTAAAATTATTATTTTTATATTTCAACAAGGGTCTTTTTTTTTCTTTTTGCCCTGGGTCCCAAAAGTTCAGGACTGGCCTGACGCCTACCCACCTCTGACCCTTTTTTTTTTTTTTGTTTCTTGATTATTTTTGAAATATATTAATTATAACAATAAATGCATTAACTTAAAATATTCAATATAATAATTAAAACTATAAATAAATTAATTTTTTTGTACAAAATATTTGGAAAATGTTATATATTAATCAAAAATATTAATTAATTTATCTTTACGAAATATTTGAAATGCTATATATTAATCAAAAATATAAATGAATTAATTTGTTTGAAAAATATATAAAAATAAACTAGTGTAAATGTATAGTGGGGCTCAGTAGGAACAAAGAAAGATTGTTATTAGAGAGTTGTGTTATTAAAATGATGTACGTGGCAACAGAACCCACAAAGAACACAATTGAGGAACATCACGGCTGGAGATCCCCTAATCAATCTCTCGCTCTTTTTTTTTTTTTTTTGGAGAGGACATAAACTTTACCATCTCCTAATCAATCTCAATTAATAAGCTAATTTATATGTTGCGCTAATATAAATTCGAGCTAATAGATTTACCTAACTTGAACACTTACATTTTCGAAACAAACGATATTGCCACATGGCCAACACCATGTGCACGCGCGCCCGCGTGCGCACACAAAAATACATATATATATATATATATATATATATTCACTGTTCTTAGAGAGTAGGGATTATGGGGTTGGTGGTGCTTTTGTTGAAACATTGATAAAAAAACAACGTTTTCCAATAGTAATTAGGTTTACGTAGTTTTCATAAAAAAAAAGGTGTTACGTGACACTTGCACGCACACAAACACAGAGAGAGAGAGAGAGAGAGAGAGAGAGAGAGAGAGAGAGAGAGAGAGAGAGAGAGAGAAGGTACAAGAAAAGGAGAAGATGAATGAATTGACATAACTGGCCTGGTTAATGAAACAAGTGTGGGAATTAGAATGCGTTCATACGTAATAAGGGAAAGTTGAAGCCGCGTGAGTGTTGGACTCAACTGAGGGAGACAAACCATATTATTCATACCTCTTCGATATATATATTCCTACTTTCATTATTTTCCACTACAAGTTGACACATAACCACTTTCGAAACTATTTAATTCACAAGTTGACGTTCAAAAGCTTAACTTACATGTTGAAAAAACACGAATCAAACAATCGACACCTAACGTATGGATCAAAATGACTTCACAAATGGTCGGGTGCCGGACTTTTTTCCTCCATACTCGATCATATATATCTTAATTTCCTCTCTTGTTGACTGATTTGGTGTGCTCCATTTCATACCCGTGCTTCACGCGCGTGCACACACACACACACACACACGCATATTGGGGATAGGCCATGTTGATCTGAAACGCGGAAAGTCAAAAGTTTAATTAACCACTTTTACCCGGTTTGGTTGTAAGGATATGAGGCGAAAGAGTTTGAGCTATTTCATGACTACTACAAGTCTTTCTATGTTTTGCAACTGAAAACAACTCGAGAAATCTATTTAATCTTTTTAACTTTTTTGGGAGAGGAGGAAGCTAGGTCGTTAATTTCTTCAATTATTTGGTACGAGTCTTGTCGTAATAGGAGGTAGCATGATATTAACTGTACATAAATACTGCTCTAGCTCATTTAGTCCATCTACTCAAATTAACTTATGTTATTTTTGCCAAAATTAATATTCATGCTGAAATGAAACAGTATAGCTTCGGGTGTGGGCGTGATATATATATATATATATATATATATATATATATTTCACGCTAAATTAATTTAATGCAAGATCATCTTAAATTTTGGCTTATCCTATACTCGACAAATCTGATCATCGTAACCCGGCCGAATCCAAGTACCATAGCTCAAAATTGTATGACAAAAGTTAAGTGTTGTCAATATATGCAAATTGATAGTCGTTTATTATAATATTTTCGTTTCAAAATAAATATTTTTTATTGGTGGTTAATACATGTATGTTTGTTTCTATACATTTTTTTTAATTTTTTAAGTATCCTTTAATGATATCATATTATTGAGTTTCTTTATCTCTTTTTTTCATCTTGCACTTAGTAGAGATATTTTAGACAAATATTTGAAAAAATTTACAAAATTAAAAATAAAATATTTACTTTGGGACATATTGAAGAAATATAACATTTTTCTGAACAAATGAGAATTGTTTAAGGATTTAATATAATTATATTTTTTGAAATAATTTTTGGAGATCATTCAATGATTAGAAAATGTTTATTTGGATACTATATTTACATATTTTTTTATACATTATCAGTTTGAAAAAGAAATTTACACAAATATCAAAAAACATAAGCATCAATTTTGAATAAATAATTTAAAATTTTGTTGATATGGATCACATATTATATACATTATTTTAGGACGTCTTAAATAAAAATATGAGACCCAATTTGACGTGGAGAGAGTATCATTTATAAAAATAAAATCTAGTTGGTTTATATTATAAAATAATTTATAGAATAATATAATATAATATATTTTTAAAATTTTTACATGTAATATAATTGGTTGAGTTGGTTTAAGGTGTATAATCATATTTAAAAGGGTGTGAGTTCAAATCTCATTGACAACATTATTTTATTTCCTTAAGTTCTTCTTCTATTAGTATTACCTAATACTGGATGAGGTGACACAGTCAGAGGCATCCTCACCAACTTTAAATATATATATATATGTATATATATATATATATATATATATATATATATATATATATATATAGATTTCTACACAAGTGTAGTGCCTCTTTTTATTATCACTTGAAAAGGTTCCAACAAATTAAAGGGTTCAATTAAAACGAAATCACATAAATTAATTTGTCCCAAAAGTTACCTTCTGATTAAAGTTCCCAAAAACTATACTCCCAAAAGGGGTTTGATCTGTTGGAGCTATGTGGTTATTCATCATTGTAATACCATGTTAACTACTTAACTCACGTAAAAAAAAAACCTTAAATTTTTAGAGACTGACTCGACAATAATGGACGTATACGAGTCCTTGTACGTAACATTTTTTTTTTGGATATTAGCGACTTTCTTAGGGCCCGTTTGGTACAGCGTTTACAAAACGCAGTGTTTTAAAAACGCAGCGTTTTAAAAAATACAGTGTTTTAAAAACGGAGGTCTTTCCTTATAAATAAGTTTGGGATATCACTTTAATACGCAGCTTTTTTTTTTCCTAGGAGCGTTTTAAAACCTGCGTTTTGGAAAAAAGCTGAGAATTCCAGCGTTTTAAAACGCAACGCAGCTGCGTTTTGAAAACGCTGCGTTTTCTGCCGCAGTATTGAAACACATTTTTTGTAAATAAGTTGCGTTTTATCCATGCGTTTTGGCCAAAACGCTCGACCAAACAAGCTTTTAAATGTACAAGTTAACCTGCAGTCACACAATCGAGTTCTTAGGATTTAATTATATATGTTTATAACGTTTCCTTCCTGGTATGAGTATTATCTGTTTGAGAAAATTAAGATTGCTAACTTTTGAACAATTTTAGTTGCAAATTAATACCTAATTATGCTTGACTTGATGGTTAGTATTTTATAGCATTGTAAAAAAAATACATATTTAATTAACACATAATAGTTGTTGAATTAATGTGATCTAGTAACTTTACTAAAAAAATATTTAAAAGTCAAAATTTCATTTTCCAAAAAAGACCTTTATTTTGAGATAAATGGAATAATTTATTGCTTTTATTTACTCAATTTCGGTAAAAGAATAACGCTAGCTGGACTAGTGAAGAAGAAGACATGTTCAATTCTTTAAAGAAATCTATAAAAACGTACGGGTGAATGTGCATGGCGCATGGTTTGCATAACTATTTGTATTTTCACTTATTATATTCTCTATATATAGTTTGTAATTATTTTTTAAAAATTACAATGGTTTTGAGTAGTTAATTTGAAAGCGTGAGTAGGGTTAATTGGTAGTTGCTTTCAAGAAGTGGGTCGTTATTTTTCATGTGGTGGTGACATATATATATAGCTTTATTTTTATCAGTACTCTGTGTTTTATAATAGTAAAATAAGATAAAACATACAGTAAGAATCAATATTAACAAATCAAAATTCAATTGAAATATTAAAATTTTAGTTTACTTGTATGAGATGCAGTTGCCTGTTGCCCTATATATGGAATATTAATTATAGGTAACAAAAGTTTAAGTGTTAATAATATACTATTTTTTTTGTTAATAATATACTATTTTTTTTCTTTCAAAAGGAGCAAGCAAAAAAAATGTACCAACACTACGGGGTAAGTTTTAGTGGAGTATTTTCCAAGTAACAACACCCAAAGGAATTGGGAATTAAAAACCATTATGAGCCTCCACATGCACATAAGCATTATAAAAAACTACACAATGTATCAATATTAATAATCAAGTCAATTATATTTTCTTAATCCGTATATCGGTCAAACAAGACAATAATTTATAGACGGAGAGAGTATATTTTAGGAGTCTTCACATTATTATCCTCCAAAATTGGTTACATTTGCATCTATATATATATATATATATATATATATATATATAGAGAGAGAGAGAGAGAGAGAGAGAGAGAGAGAGAGAGAGAATAAAACAGAATAAAACAGAAAAGAAGAACACACCATGTGAGGTAGGTTGCAGATTTCAGTTTTTGACAGAAGGGAAAGGTAAGGTTGTATTCTCTGATCTCACCCACCATTCTAACAGCCTGGACTCTGCTATCTTGCATTCCCAGTCCCACCATTTTATTTTTATTTTTCATTCTCTCTCTAGCTAATTAAAAATACACTCTATATTTCAAGAAAAGGACCAAATTAAATGTTTTTAATTTGGAATTTATAATTTCTTAATCCCTCACACTAATTAAGTAAATTGGTATCAAGGAAACAATCCCAATAAATAAATCATTGGAGGAATTAACTTATTTATATTTTTTAAATAATAAAAGTGTAAAATGAGAGGCTTATAACCAAACTCACCAAGGAATTAAAAAAATTCTTATAAAGGAAGTAATATAGTATATAATAATTGTACCTTTTTTCTTTGAATTTTAATTTTTTTATGAAAACGTACTGTTTAGTTGTGGTGGACAACTTAATAATTGAAGATAGCTTGTTGTAGCAAGGCAAGCCACCGAATTCTATAGGGGCTGTATACTTTTAATATTAACGTGACAGATGAAATAACCTAGGAAGGATTCGATCTATATTATAATATATATAGTAGTAGTATATATTAATTTTCAGAAATGAAATAAATAAGTAAAAAAATAAAAATAATTGCTGAAAGTTTCTATAACAGCAAAGCACGTACACTTCTGGAGATTTGCAAGGGCCGGGCTCGGGTCGTTTAAGTAACAAGTTTTGAGTTTAAGCTCTTGTGTATGCAACCCTGACGTCTTCTAGCTAGTATTCTGGGGGTTAATCTTGGCCTTCAAGTTAATTGAGAGATATTTCGAAAAACTGAAAAAGAAAAAAAAAAGAAGCACTCTTTCATTCAACAAACCCTTTTATTTCCTTTCATCCATATTCCTAAGAAATAAAAATTAAACAGCAGATTATTTATGCACAATATATATATATATTTTTTGGAAATAACTACTCCATGACAATTTTGTGACCCTTATCTGATAAAACTAAATTGTGCTAAGTGCTAGCAATTCCTATTCTCACTCAACTTATCAATCAAAAAACGGTGTCAATGTTTTTATTTTACTATCAAATGTGGAGTACTTTATATTTTGGGATAAGTGCACCATTAGTCTTTGTACTATACAAAAGTGTACTAGCAATCGTTGTACAAAGGAAATGCTCACCACAGTTCAAAGTATGCATTTTTGGACCATCAGAAGTCCCTGGATGTGATGCCGTCAGTTGTAGGGCCGTTAAGTGAGCATTTGCTCACTCAAGTGCTTTAAATTAAGGGGTAATGGGTAACCTCATCAAAATAAGGGGGCCATAATGTTTGCCACGTGTAAAAACACTTCCCACAAAAATCAACGGTCACAATTAGAGTTCCTCCTAGGAACCCGTGAGCGGGAGCTTAACTTGTACACACACCCTCGGATCGTCAGTGAAAATGTTGATTTCCCCGTCGACAATCCTCTCATCAAGCTCTAACCAAACTGAACAGAAACTCTCATTTTCATCACACTAGTAGTGCACTCTCTCAAAACTCAGCGCCACGTAACTATAATCCCAATCTCAGTTTCCCTCTATCCTCCAATAATTCCCGTCGTCGCATCTCCGTTACCGCCATCTCTGGCTCCACCACCAAGTCTCATCCCCACGCCCCCTCTCTCTCACACACAGGCGCGCGCACACTTGTTTATGTGTATACAATTTCTGTTTATGATTGTGCTACTTACACACACACACACACACAAACACACTTACATTTGATGGGTCAAGACCAGCCAATAGATCCTCAGCCCTGCCGCTAAATCAGCCAGAAAAGTTTCCTCATTGGGCTTCACTTGCTTCAATTCTCCCCTGTTCTTTGGTTTGCCCCTTTAAATTTTTGTGAATTAACCCAATTGTTGTTTCTCTCTCTAGAAATTGGGTTTTCTCTCTCTTTCTCTCTAGAAATTGGGTTTTAGGTTTAGTGTTCCGATTGGAATTTTGGGGTGGAAGGAGATAGCACTAAGGCTATGTGTACTGTGTGTGCGTGTATGAGAGAGAGAGATAGAGAGAGGGAAAGATGGAATTAGGGTTTTGGGGTGGGGGAGAATTGATTCTGGAATAAATCAAGAGAAATGAAAAGGGATGAACTGAAAAGAAGAAGCTCCGTTGTCGGAGAAGAAGCTATTGCCGAAGAAGAAGGGAGAAGGCGACTGTTTACTAATAAAATTTTTATATGGCTCCCTTGTTTTGATGATATTACGAAACCCCTTCATTTTAAAGTTATTCAACAGAACTATAAAATGATCATGTGCAGAGCACATGTCCACTTAACGGTGCTTGGACTAACGGCGTCACATCAAGGGACTTTTGGTGAATCATAAACGCATACTTTGGTTTGTGTTGAACATTTCCTTTGTACAGGGGATTGCTGGTGGACTTTTGCATAGTACAGGAACTAGTAGTGCACTTATCCCTCATATTTTATACCGTAAAGAGTAATACAAGGTGCACAAAAATTTTTAAAAATTTAGGCACAAAATTATTGTTGGCGATAAATTAATAATTTGTCACTCTATTTTTTAACGGCGGAACCTCCATACTATGCCGTCAACCAACAGTTATCAATAGTGCTTTTGTGTCCCTTTGCTCCATTGTATAATACCATGGTTGAAAATTTAAGTATTAATAGCATAAGATTTGAGAAAATAAGATGAAGTGAGATATAGGCCTTCCGACCTCGACACCTAACCAATTAAAGGACAAATTAATTTACAAGTTGAAATTTAAAAGCCATTCATATGTTACCAATTTAGAAATTAATTAACCATTCAACAAGTAGTTGCGGACTCTTGGCATGGGCCGAGGTTTATATAAGGTTGAAATCTACTATCCATTTTCACATCCCATCTTATCTCTCTCTCTCTCTCACTCACAGACACACAAATATGGAATCACTGTTGAATTTACATACATTTGGTTGGTTTTGTAATAAAAGCCAGCTAGTGGTGAGTTACAGTCTCCCTCGCTGCAACATATGAATGATGTTTGCGTTTCAGACAGAGCTCAACTAGAGAGTATAAAAGTAGTTATATTTTCATGATATCCACTATTTAGGTGTTCTTCAAGAAATTCAACCTCCTCCCTCTTCGTACACCCATTTTTGCCACTCTGGTTTACCCTTTAGTTTCTAGCTTTTCATATTCATACCTGATTCTTGTGCATCAGAGCTCTCTCTCTCTCTCTCTCTCTCTCTCTCTCTCTCTCTCTCTCTCTCTCTCTCATTTCAAGTGCACAGAGATTGGAAAGTCCAATAGAGAGATAAAGGGTCTCATAAGTTGAGATTTTCTTGAAGGTTGTGGCCCCTCTTCCATTACAATTATGAAGAGGTTCAGCTGCAATGATTCTTTGACTGCTTTGCTCTATCCTTCTCAAGGTAAACAACTAAGAATATTTTTTCTTAGCTACTTAAAAGAAGATCATTTTTGTTTTTCAGTATCATCTTTCAAAATCTCTCTGTTTGGCTTCTCAGAATCCCACAGAAAAATTCAATTTAGACAAACACTTGCGTTTTTCAAATTTCATGTTCCAAAATCCTCTGTTTGGCTGCTAAGAAAACCCAAGAAAGTTTCCATGGGTCTATCCGAATGTAACCATTGTCAAGTTTCCCGAGCTCCCAAAAACTAAAAGTACATTACTCAAGAATTCCATTTACCTTCAAAAGTTTTGATCTTTCTGTAGTGTGAGAAAGAATAAAAAATATAGAAAATCACTTTTTTTTGTTAACATAGAGTTCGTCTGTTTGGTTGTTGAGAAAACCCAAGAAACCTCGAGAAACTTTCTTTTGATAATTTTTCTCCATGAATACTTTGTGTCAATTTGGGGGTCAAAATTTAACTATTTTCTTATCTTGTTAATACAGGGGAGGTAAACCCAAAGGACAACTCTGGATACAGTAGGGAATTCCAGGCAATGTTGGACGGTCTAGACGAAGATGACAGTATAGAAGAAACTGGGCAAAGCAGTGACAAGAAACGGAGACTAAGCAATCATCAAGTCAAATCATTGGAGAAGATTTTCGAAGTCGATAACAAGCTTGACCCTGAGAGAAAGTTCAAAGTGGCACAAGAATTAGGCCTGCAACCGCGTCAAGTTGCAATTTGGTTCCAAAATCGCCGCGCCCGCTGGAAAACCAAGCAATTGGAAAGAGATTATACCTTTCTCAAGAGCAATTATGAAGCCCTTAAGCTCAATTTCCAAAAGTTGGAGCTGGAGAAAGATAATTTAGCTGCACAGGTAAATCTTTATTCATCTAGTAGATTTTCTTAAACCAAACATGGCCTTAATTTATTGGTGTTTGCATTGCAGTTGAAAGAGCTTAAAGCTAAGCTTTCAGAGGAAAAAACTGAGACACAAAGCAAGGAAAAAACTCTGTTTTGGGGGTCACAGAACAATTTCTCAAAGGACTCTTCATATTCCATTGAGCTCTGTGGTGAACAACCTGCCAAGACCAACCATGAAGTCTACCAAAGCTTAAATTTGGAACAAATAAATGGGGTTGTGGACTTAAAGGATGGGTCATCCGATAGTGATTCGAGTGGAGTTTTAAATGAAGATAATAGTAATCTCATCAATGCCCAATTGCAAATCTCACCACCGGCTTTCACCTCTCCAAGATTCGATTTTTCGTCCTTGAGTTACTCGCAGTTTTTGGACTCGAGGCCAAAGGCTTATCAGCAACAGCTGGTGAAGATGGAAGATCAGTGTTTGGTTACGAGTTCAGAAGAGTCTTGCAACATTTTTTTGGTTGATCAAGCTCCGACTCTTTGTTGGTACTTTTCGAATCAAAGAAATTAGTGATCCATCTCATTTGGATTTGGACTAATAAGTAAGAAATTTAAGGAATTCAATAAATTTTGTAAACTTTTGGTGCTACTTTTACATATTTAAATAGACCATGATATAGATAGATGATGTTTATAGGTTGGGTTGTTCGTCAATGCCAAAGGATCAATATTGAGATTTGGATTAATGTTCTTTGAGATGAAATTGGCGGGAAACGCAACTTATCTTGTTTAATTTGGATACACATCTATTCTGATCATGTGACATTAAGAAGGTCTTCTGGGTCAATTTTAATTCTTGATTTGAATTGAGAGTACACTTCCATCCAGATTCCAGCCCTGAGAGGAGTTGGGTCCCCATACACTTGTGGTGCACCTTGGTCAGGGTTGGACGGCGGGCGAGCCTTATGGCTGTCATCGTCCTGGCAAAAGATAACTCATACTCCACTTCACATCTTCTACGTAGACTATTGTCCGTGCTCGTGTTTAACAACATTGAGCTTGAGTTTGAGTTTGCTCGTTATCAAGGTTACTCGAAGCTAGAGAACGTGGAAGAAAATAACTCTAACTCGACTCAGCCTTGCTACGCCCTCTACTCTCTTGTGACTTGAGCTTGAGCTTGACCTGACTCATTTACGAATCCACTAAACATTTGCATTCCTTGTTTCTATTGCATTGGAATTAAGTACGAACAACTTATAATTGGAGAAAAATAAATGGTAACAATTACATTAAACATTTAGAGATATCGCTATAATTTTTTTTAAAAAAAAAAATTCAGGAAAAAAAGGTATATGAGTCCACAAGGAATCAATAATTTTAATTCCTTTCTTTTTTCTTTCGAAACTACAAAAATCATCTATCCCCACTCCCCCATCCCTTGTTCAAAGGTTAAGTCACTTTCTTGGCCTCTTGATGGAAGCTACCCTTCTTGTTGAAAAGGCCAATCAACTGTGGTATTGATTTATCTTCATTCTATGTCTATGTATGTATATAAATTGCTAATGGCAATGTGATATATCAGATCGGCAAATTTGACGCTCGTGTGTTCCTTATAAGTGGATACCAACATGCACTTTTGATTGACTTGTGGTAGGTCTATTTGACCCAATTGCTTAGTGGGCTAGTGCGTGGGTCATGTACGACAAACTATAGTGCGTGGGTCATGTACGACAAACTAAGTTTCAAGCTTGGGTCGTTACAAATGATATAAAAGATGGTCCCGATCAAAAATGTGTTGAACATATCGATCGGTACCGGGGTGCCGGTCCTTTCTTTGGGCCATGATGATCCTTTTTTTTGGGTCTTGACGAGGACGTCAAGATTTAATTAGCATTGTGATATCCCACATCACCCCTTATACGAACTTCATTGTGATATTTCATATCGCCCCTTATAAATAGTCACGAACTACTTGTAGTCATTAACATTTTTCATATACTTTTAGGTGACTTGTGATAGACATAATTTTTTCACGTAGGGTCGTTACTCACAAACATCTAAACTGTTACGTTATTGAAAATTCTGATCCCACACTTTACTTTAAATGCTTCACAATCACATTTTTCATGTGAACATTCTTCTTCTTTAAATAATGTAAAACTAAAGAGAGAGTGACAAAAATGTATAGGGTGTCCATAAAGCTCAATACTCCTTCAATTTTTTGTCATTTCAATATCTAAGGGCTCCTTGTCAACCCATGTGGTGGGTGGAAGTAGGCCTCGCCCCTTGTTTTAATTAATTAATTAATTATATATTATTATCATTATTACTCTTATTATTATTATTATTATTTTAGTTTGATGAGCTTGGGAGCATTTATCATTTATTTTCTTGGGCAACTCAAAAATAATCTATTTATACATGCCTAGTGAATTCGTAAAATAAATTTCACAAAGTATTGACCCAAGTAAACTCGAACCAAAATTTTTCCTTAATAACTTTTAGCTAAGTTGAGTTACTTAAAGTTTTTTCTTTTAAAATTAATATTTTCAAAGGTATTCCTGGGCTTGAACATTCATAATTAATTTCCAACGCGATAGAAACGAAAATCTCTGGCAAGCATTCCTAACCGTGTGTTCTCTTTCTACCAAATTTGAATTTGGTCTAGAAAAATTATTTGCCTTAAAAGAGCAGTAACTCCAATCATTGGAAGCATTAGGTACAAATTTTGGAGTAAACTTCAAATTGACCCCCTATCCTATGAAATAAGATTAACTCTATGCTCTAATCTTTTCTCTTTAGTCGAGTCTGATCCCAAGAAGCTTAGATATTTAAAACCCATTTCTTAGTTGATTGTTCATCAAACTTATGGATAGACATATGAATGAGCTAAACACATGTCATCTTGTATTTTTGTGTGTGTGTATGTGTGAGAGAGAGAGAGAGAGAGAGAGAGAGAGAGTCGAAACGTCACTTCTCATTGTTGCCTCCTCATAATTCACTCAAGAAAAATCACTTAAAGAAAATATTTACTGATCTTACATCACCGTATCAACAACTTTTGTGATGGTTAAGTACCGATAAAAAGCTACATTTAGATGATGTAGATAACTTTCTTAATCAAAATGAGCAAAATTTGAAGACGAGCATACTTAGAACTGTTTATGTTTTAAAAGTTTCCCACCTCATCTAATAGTGACTTTTTATTAGTACTTGACCACCACATAAAGTGCTAATGTGGTGGTCTAGAACCACTGAATAATTTTTCATGCCACCAATATTCTAGTTTCTTCTAATCCCAAACCTCATTGTGTAATCTATCTACTCTTTTTTTTTTTACTTCTATAAATGGAATTACGTAAAGGTGAGTAAACTGACAATGTTACTTGTTTTTAAGGTGTAAGGGGATATTCTTGGTAGTGAAGGGGGTGTAAATATGAAGTTCACCTAAAACTTTATACTGGGATGAGAAGAATATGAATGTGATTAACAGCAGTAAACGGTCATTATCAATGCGTGATTGGCTTTCTAAATGAACTTTTGAGTGGGAAAGAGACAGAAAAAGCGGCTCAGTAGGAGGAGTGGGAAAGGCCCTAGCTAGGGTAGGGGTGGGACCACCGTGACTTTTGTACGTAAAAAACTTTCACGAGAAGGAGATTTCTCGATCTTTGTCAGAACGTACCACCGACCACCCTCCTCCTCCTTCTAAGTTCCACCTTTTCTCGGTCATCCGTCCTCCCTTCCTTTTGCTGTCATCCACTTTTTTGACTACATATTTTTCGTGAGAGAGACTAGGGGAAGTGAGTAAGTGACCGCCCGTGGTTTCCTCCAATCATTTATTTTGATTTAGTTTTTTTTTTTGTTACTACTCTCTTAGTTTTAAAAATATTATTATTATTATTATTTTTGAGTTAAAGTAACTATCTTTTAAATACAAATTTGAAGTGTGAGTCTTTTAATATTTTTTTTTCAAATGATAAAAGAAGAGCCGGACCTAAAGATACGACCATAAGCCCAAACCCAAATCACGACATAGGTCAAGGCTTACGATAACACGAACAGACAAGCATTGGCGAGGAGCCATGACAACTGATCAAGAGAGCAGCGAGCATGACTCGCCCGCAGGGTCAGGACGCAGCCAGTAGACCTCGCCTCTCGGTCCACCCCGTGCGTGTTCAGGAGACGTAGCCACGTGACAGATAACCATTGGCTAGACGTGCCCGGCGATTACGCCCACCACGTTGGGGGTTATGCCCACTACACGACAGTTATGTTCGCCATTACTCCTATTATGATTGAGTCATTGACAGTTAATGTAACCCCTATATAACCCTTGGACTAATTCCAAGCTAAGGTACTCATACTTATATAGAAAATACACTCTGCCAGATTGAGTTTTGAGCAGTGCACTTACTCTCACATCGGAGTGTCTTCGCAGGGCAGCCCTTGCATTCAATTAGGGGTTGTTTGATAGTTAGGCAGGGATAAACATTATTATTAATCCCAGTGTTATTAGCGCCCTCGCTATTATTTATATATAGAAGGTAATTTTGAAATTAAAAATGTTAATCACGTTTTTTTTTTTGAGGGTGCTAATAATAACACCCTCTCCCTTGGTATTATTAGTGAGGGAATAAAGACCTTATCCGGATAATTCGTGCTAATAGTCTCCACCGCCTATTGCGTACCAAACATCTGACAATTCGGCTTATTAATCCTATCCGGCCTTAATCCTAACTACCAAATGGCTCCTTAGTGTTTACTCTTGTCTTGACAGGTTACATAAAACACAGATATGCAACCTACGACAATTCTATGTAACATCAATAAAATAAGTAATTCATGTACTTTTCTTGCAATACGAATTATGTATTTTATAATTAAAAAAAATAAAAAAATTATACGTCAAATTTACATTTAAAGAATAATTCATTTGAATAAAAAAAGACACATAGGACAATAATTTAGGAACGGATGGAGTAGTACCAAAAAAATTCAATCAAAATAAGACAAAAACATTTTTGAGTGGATAAAATTTAGGGCAGAAATTATTTGTAAAACACTAAGACAACAATTATATAAACGATACGATGAAAATAAGGGTGCGGATGAAAATGATTTCAAAGTAAATTACTTCATTTATAATTTTAGTTTACGTTAAATTAAAATGAAACAATTTCTTTTGAAAAATGAATAAGATAATTTTGATTTTAAAAAAAATACTTAGATTAACTTTTTTTTTTAAAAAAAAATTAATACTATATTCTATAAGCAAAACTTTCATCGGTTAATGTAGTTGCATTAAAATTTGGTAATGAGTGTTTTACCGCCCTCTTAGTCCTATACTACTTGGGAATTAATCTTGGACTTCAAATATGGAAATACCTTGTAAAACCAAGAAAATAAAATAAAATTCCATCAGTTTCATTCTAATTTTACGTAGCTTATGTCTTCTAATTCCCAAATTCGAACAAAAAGAAAAAGGTAGTTAAACTTCGTTTGGTCGGTTCTTTTAAAACACAAATTTTTCTAAAATACGGCTTGTTCAAAACACAGTTTTTTTACTACATTAATATTTCATTATTAGTTTTCTTATAAAAAAAATAAATTAATATTTTATTATTGATTTTGTTACAAAATAAATGAATTATAATTTATTATAATTTTATTATTTTTGTGACATTTAGTCTTACTCACATTTTACAAAATTTCAAGCATACGTTAACATCAATTATACAATAAAATATGATCCCTTACTCACCTTTTACAAAATTTCAAGTATAGGTTAACCTCAAGTATACAATAAAATATGATCCCTATTGTCACTGTGCCATAGACACGGGCACAAAACCTAGTACCATTACAAAACGAAGCTTTTTTCCAGGCAGCCTTTTAAAACCTGCGTTTTAAAAAAAAAATACCTGCATTTTGGAAAAAAATTGAAAATTACAGCGTTTAAAAATGCAGCTGCATTTTGGTAACAGAACTTATTTAAAAGTTGTATTGAAACGGATAGACAATAATAATATTGTGTTTTTAGCCTACATTTTGGTCAAAACTCACGACCAAACCAGATCATTGTCGCCGGCTAGCCTGTAAATTAAAGTTTTGGACTAATGGGCCTAAAGACTCAAGTGTAAAGTTATGAACTAACAGCAAGACAGCAACGTGGACTTATCTTTGTAAGGCCTATTCTTTTTTCACACTTACCTTCGGCCCATGGAACAACCAAAAGGTTTATGGAAGCCCAGATAACGGAAACCCCTTCTTCAATGGCTTAAGCCTCTGCAACTCTCGTCGGAGCTTTGCTGTTTCTCATTTCCCTCTTTGGTCTGTGTGTAAGCTGTTGTTCGCCATTGAAAGTTTGCCGCCGATCTTGCAAATCCTTCTCCCTCCTCATTTGGTACGTCCCTTTCTTTTCTCAAATAATTTTACCTATAAATCTCAACACACACACACACACACACACACACACATATATATATATATATATATATATATATATATACATACATTAATTGGTTAAACCCTCGAATTGATGCTTCCCCTGTATTGTTTGGAGAATGGTGTTTCTATACAGTGAAATGGTTCGATTGTTTGGCATGTGTTGGTTTATTTAGTGGTAGAAAAGGGGGACAAAATGCCATTGGGGCTACTGATTGGATTAGGAAGGGCGTACCGAAGAAAGCGTACATCTTCACTTGACATTCTCACTTCGAAACGAGGCAACCGCAATTTCTACAAGGGGAAGAATTGTAAACCAACCGGTTTTCACACTCGCAAAGGTGCTGCTCACTCTTTTGCTCTTTATTATTATTATTTTTTGTATCTTCTATTGCAGTGTTTAATTGCAGTAATTACTGATAATGATGGAAATGTATTGAAAAAAATGTTCTCTTTATTTTCTTCGATTATATCAAGCCTTAGTGGGGCTTGTTAGACATGATCCTCTTTGTTCATATATTTGCTCCCTAAGTTCTTTATGTCGTCTGAGGAGGCTTGCCATGGGATCTGGTTCCTTTTGTTGATTTTTGTGGATCTTACCCTGCTTTAGTTGATATGCGGGTTTCGGTTGATTGTGTATTAAGTGCACTTGCTTTGTTGGCTGTACAGGGTACAGTTTTGATTTAGAACGTTTAGTTGTGCTTTACTTTTGATACCATGCATCAACATAGGTTCTGCCGCGTTGGTGTTTTTCTATACAAACTTTACTTATCCATAAAAATGAAAAAAGAAAAGTAAGATGTATTTAAGGTGTCTCAAGGTAATAATTCTGGGTTAGTTTGTGAAGAAATAGATAGTACTGGATGATCTTTGTAGGAAATAATTAAAAAAATCATTATAGTTGTGCAATGTATGATTATTTAATTTTCCAGTTTAAACGTGAGGTTTAAAGTGGCCATGTTCAAAAATTGTATCTTTATTCCCATTCTCATAACAATCATACAGTGTGTCCATGCAAAACTGGTTTCTGTCTAGGTTCTCCATGGTTAAAAGTCACCCGTCATCATGACGGGTGTCAGCTTGATTTCTTATACTCGTAAAAATTGTTATTTATGTACTTGTTTTGCATCCTTGGGCAGGTGGGTATGTTGTGGTGCCAGAGAAACTGCCAAATTATGTAGTCCCAGATTTGACAGACTTCAAGGTACTCTGCGTTCTTCTTTGAAAAAAGTTAAGATGAAATAGTAAGAACACTTGCATTCCTGTGAGCGATAGGTAGGGTTGATCAGAGGTGTCTGAGACTTTATTGCACTTAATTTTTTTTTTCTTTCTTTCTTTAACGAGGATCAATCGTGGTTCCCCACTTACCCCCTTATTGCACTTTAATTACAGGATGATACAAGTCTAGCAATTACATTGCACTATATAACATCCCTTAGGATAGAATATAAATTCTAGTTTCCCTATCGTAGGAGAATGCTAGTCCTTCTTTCTTTATTATCATTTGATGTATGTTCCCCCCAACCAAAAAAAACACACACGCACACAAGGAATATTCCCTTCTAAAACTGTGACCTGGAACTGTGTCCTCTTTGGCGTAGCTCCATATATGATTGTAGGCGTGTTCAATACTTAAGCCCAAATCAATTACAATATCCAAAACATAACAGTCTCAGTTAGCTTGTTTTTTTGGTCGAACATTGTCGGCATTGGGCCAAAACTTTCCCAACACAGGGAAGTGTTTTCTACAGACTATTCTGCTGGTTTTTCATTGACTTTTGCTCTCTCATTATGGCATGGTATTCACTTGTCATTTCACAGTTTGAAAGAGATATGAGAAAGTTGAATCCAACTCGTCTTATGCTCAGTATGTAGTCAAATTACTATATGCTCTAGTTCTGAAGCAGATCTTTATGGTGAAAGATTTGGCTGTCTGGTTACAGAATATGAATCTGTACTACCTTCCCCTGTTATATTACTGTAGCATCATGCAGAGCCTAGACAAGGATTATCTTGCATAGCTTATATTCATTTGGTATTTCCACAATAGTCATGATTTTCCAGTTTCGCCTATGTAGTAATGTCTCGTAAAAAAGAAAATCCCCTAATAATGTTTATGCCTACAAATTTAAAAGCCAGATGATGTAGAACTATTTTAAGATCCAACACTTGAAGTAGAAATGGAAGGAATCATATGCAGTAACGCAACCAAAGGATTTGTAGAAAAAGGAGAAAAGAATAGATGGCACAAAGTATTTTTCCTTCATATATTACACTGAGAGTACTTAACTCTTTAAATAGAAGATTACAGAGTGGTTAGGAGTCAGAGATTAGCTGGACTCCTAGTAAAAAAGGTAAGTAGATCACAGCCACCATTATTGCAAATAAAACAGCTAAGACTTGGGTAATAACGCCTAAAATCACTCCTAATCAAATCAAAAAGACAATCAGGCTAATCAAGACCCCAAATCACAGGAATAACATCACAAAATCAAACATTCACAGAATGATTCTTCAACACTCCCCCTCAAGTTGGGATATGAATGTCAATCATCCCTAACTTGCCCAGAAAAGTTGTGAAATCTGGTCCCCCTAGAGCCTTAGTGAGCCCATCTGCAATCTGTCTCGTGGAGGGTAAAAAAGGAATGCACAGCTGACCAGCTTCCACCTTTTCTTTAATGAAATGACGATCAATTGCAACATGCTTAGTCCTATCATGATGGACCGGGTCATTTGCAATGTCTATGGTAGCCTTGTTATCACAAAACAACTTCATAGGAAGAGAAATTTCCAGTTTCAAATCTTCCAACACACGTTGGATCCACATAACTTCACAGATTCCTTGAGCCTTGGCTCGGAATTCTGCCTCTGCACTACTCCTTGCCACTACACTTTGCTTCTTATTCCGCCAGGTCACCAAGTTGCCCCAAACAAACGTGCAATAGCTTGTTACTGATCTTCTATCCATAGTACAACTCCCCCAATCAGCATCGGTATAAACTTCTACACCTCTTTTTTCAGACTTCCTAAAGAAGAGCCCTTTGCCGGGTGTACCTTTCAAATACCTCAGGATTCTGTTAATTGCCTCTAAATGTTTCTTCACAGGATTTTGCATGAACTGACTAACGAGCTCACGGCATAAGAAATGTCGGTGCGGTATGAGACAAATATATTAATTTCCCAATTAACTTTTGATAACTATGTCTGTCAACAGGAGCCTCCCTTGGACATCACCTATCTTAGAATTAAACTCCATAGGAGTTCCCGAAGGTTTACAACCAATTAAACCAGTTTCCTTCAGCAAGTCCAAGGTGTATTTTCACTGAGATACAACCAACCCATCCTTAGATCTTGCCACCTCCATTCCTAAGAAGTACTTGAGTGGCCTAATGTCTTTTATTTCAAACTCAGTAGCCAACCTTTCCTTGACCTCCTGAGCTTCTTCTACATTATTACTGTGAGCACAATATCATCAACGTACACAATGATCACAGTTAGTTTACCGATTTCAGTTGCTTAATAAATAAAGTATGATCGATGTCCTTGATAGAACCCCGGCTTCCTTAGGAATTTCATGAATCTATCAACCCGGCTCGAGGGCTTTGTTTCGGTCCATACAAAGACCTCTTGAGTCTACACACTTTCCTTGGAATTGATCCTCAAAACCGGTGGCCCTCCATATAGACTTCCTTTTGAGATCTCCATGGAGGAATGCATTTTTAATATCTAAGCGGCGAGGCCGGTCAGTTAGTGCTATAGATAAGATAAGGCGGATGGTGTTCAGTTTGGCTACAGGAGAAAAGGTTTTGAGTAGTCAATCCCATAAGTTTGTGAAAACCCTTTTGCTACAAGTCTGGCTTTATGTCTTTGAACTGATCCATCTGCATTGTATTTGATTGTGAAAACCCATTTGCAACCAACAACCTTCCTCCCTTCAGGCAATTTGACTTTTTCCCAAGTCTCATTCTTCACCAAAGCCCTCATTTCTTCCATTACAGCCTCCCTCCACTCAGGAATCTCTAGAGCATCCTGAATAGTCTTTGGAACATTGTTATTTGAGATGGCTGAAAGGAAGGTTTTGTAGGGGGTTGATAGATTTATGAAATTCCTAAGGAAGCTGGGGTTCTATCAAGGACATGCTAATCATACTTTATTTATTAAGCAATCTGAAATCGATAAACTAACTGTGATCATTGTGTACGTTGATGATATTGTGCTCACAGGTAATGATGTAGAAGGAGCTCAGGAGGTCAAGGAAAGGTTGGCTACTGAGTTTGAAATAAAAGACCTTGGGCCACTCAAGTACTTCTTAGGAATGGAAGTGGCAAGATCTAAGGATGGGTTGGTTGTATCCCAGAGAAAATACACCTTGGACTTCAGAGTTCAAGGTGTATTGGCAAGATCTAAGGATGGGTTGGTTGACATAGGATATCTGGGATGATTGGTACAAGTTCTTAATGCTTTTCTGAGTGCAATAGGGACATCTAACAATAAATTTTTCTCAGAATCCCCTTCAGAGGCTTCAGCTTCAAGCTTATCCTCTGTGGGGGGTAAATTAGAGTTCAAGTTGCTACTTTTACCTGGTTGGATGCTGTTATGAAGACCTTCTTGGGCAGTTGGTTGGCAAACCTCAGGAACATGTGCATCCACTTTCTGGTTTGAGTCTCTCCTCTTATAGACTTTCCCTTTAAATTTTGCTGCTGAAGGAGGTTCAATGTTCTCGTCAGTCTCGTCAATGGACTGAGAACGGCCCTTATTGCCTCCCTCTCCTTCAGTAGTCCCTATGTGATCAGATTGGACCCTTAATTGAGGGTGAGGGATGATACCAAATTGATGATAAGGTCTAGAATCATTGTCTAGGTGCATATCCCCAAACTCCCCTTGACCTCGTCTTTTTTCAAAAAACATTTGGTGTTGAAAAAAAGTTAAGTCCATAGTGATGAAGTGTTTTTTAAGCTCGGGATCATAACACTTGTACCCTTTTTGGGTGGAAGAATATCCTGTAAACACACATTTTTTAGATCTGGGTTCAAGTTTACCTTTATCATATAAGTGTGCAAAAACTGTGCATCCAAAAACCTTTAGGGGTAAAGTGTTAAGGATTTTGGACGTAGGGTAGGAGGTTTTTAACTTGCTCAAAGGAGCTTGATAATCTAGTACTCTCGAGGGCATTCGATTAATTAAATAAATGGCTGTAAGGACAGCTTCTCCCCATAGGTATTTAGGACACTTAGAAGTAAACATCAAGGCTCTTGTGACCTCTAGGATGTGGCGATTTTTTCTTTCAGCCACTCCATTCTGCTGAGGTGTTTTAACACAGGAGCTTTGATGTACAATCCCCTTTTCTAAGAAGAAATTTCCCAGAAAACTATTAAAGTATTCAGTGCCATGATCACCCCTGAATACTTTAATCTGAGTTTGAAATTGAGTTTTTATCATTTCATAAAAGCTTTTGAAAATCTGTTCAACATCATACTTTTCTTTCATTAAGTAAACCCATGTTGCTCTAGTATGGTCATCAATTAGGGTTATGAACCATCTCTTTCCAGTCAAGGTTTTAACCCTTGAAGGTCCCCATACATTACTATGAACATGGTGAATGGTTCAGTAGGCTTGTAGGGCTGAGGAGAGTAGGTATTCTTACATTGTTTTGCTAATTGACACACTTTACAATAAATATCAAACGCCCTTTTATTAGGAAACAACTCTGGAAACATTTTTCTCATATACCCTAAACTAGGGTGGCCAAGTCTTTTATGTCACAAAAGGGCTTTATTTTCATCAATAGAAACAATATGACAGCAATTTTTAACAAGATTTCTATTTAAGGGAGACTCTTGTTCCGGAATGTATAGGCCTCCAATCACCTTAGATCTGCCAATCATCTTCTCCAAGATTGGGTCCTGAAAAACACAACCATCCGAGGTAAACTTAGCAACACACCCTCTATCTGAGGATATTTTACTGACAGAAAGAAGGTTACACGCTAGTTTAGGAACATGTAACACATTTTCCAGAGTAGCAGAGGAGGAAATAGGCACAGATCCTCTCCCAGCTATTGGTGAGAAGGATCCATCTGCAAGTTTGATTTTTTCATTATAAGCACGGGGTTTATATGTTGAAAAAAGTTCAGAAATACTTGTCATATGATCTGTTGCACCTGAGTCTATCACCCAGCAGATCTTATGACTGATTCCTAGGAAGGATTGGGATGTAGGTATACTTGAATCAACATATGAACAAGTAGGAGTGGAGTTGTGTGAGATTTGAGGGTTCAAAAGTTTACTCAGGTGCTCTAGTTGCTCCTTTGTGAAGAAGGGCAGCCCTGGTTCAACTGAGGTTTGGTTGGCCTTTCCTGAGATTTCTGATTGCTTAGTCTTCCAAGCTGGCTTCCCATGTATCTCCCAGCATGTGTCACGAATGTGTCCAGACTTTTTGCAGTGTTCACACTTCAATTTTGACTTATTTAGCCGCCTAGAGCCCTCAAATTTTCCAGCTACCAGTGCAGAATTTTCTAACTCTGAATTGGTACCCTTCTGCATCACTCTTCTCCTGGCCTCCTCCTCCTTACTTCAGAAAACACTTCCCTTAGTGTAGGTAAGGGTGTTCTCCCTAGAATTCTCCCCCTTACCTCATCGAAGTCATGGTTCAAACCAGCAAGGAAAGAATAAACACGCTCATTTTCTTCCCCCTTCTTGAACTTGATGCTATCTCCAGGGCATTCCCACGATTCCTCATAACACAAATCAAGCTCTTGCCACAGAGTTACTATCTCATTATAGCACTCTGTGACATCCTTTGAATCTTGTCTCATACTCCAAAGTCTGGTTTTCAACTCGTAAATTTGCGATGAGTTTTCAATGTCAGAGTACATTTCCTTCACAGCTTCCCATATGTCTTTAGCTGTCTGAAGGAACATGTGTGGTCTAGATATGGTTGGCTCCATTGAGTCGATAAGCCAAGCAATTACTTGAGAATTTTCGGATTTTCAGGTTTTGTGCTTGGGATCTCCAGCCCCTGGTTGGATAATTTCTCCAATAATATAGCCCAGCTTCCCGCTCCCGTCAATAGCCAGCTTTATGGTTTGAGCCCACTCGAGATAATTTTTTCCGGTGAGTTTTCTGGTTGTTGATAGGAGAGAAGCCGAGTTGGTGGAGTTGTTTTCTTCACCCATATTGGACTGAGCAGCGATGGTGGTTGTAGAAGATATTGCTGGAGAAGATATTGAATTTTGTGGGTTGCCAGAAGGGTGAGAGGATACGTTCCTCTCCCCAGTTCATGGCGGCTTTGTAATTCATATTCGACTTTTTAGAGTTTGGTTAGGGTTTTTATGGAGACATGGCTTTGATACCATGTAGAAAAAGGAGAAAAGAATTGAAGGCACAAAGTATTTTTCCTTCATATATTACACTGAGAGTACTGAACTCCTTAAATAGAAGATTACAGAGTGGTTAGGAGTCAGAGATTAGCTGGACTCCTAGTAAAAAAGGTAAGTAGATCACAGCCACCATTATTGCAAATAAAACAGCTAAGACTTGGGTAATAACGCCTAAAATCACTCCTAATCAAATCAAAAAGACAATCAGGCTAATCAAGACCCCAAATCACAGAAATAACATCACAGAATCAAACATTCACAGAATGATTCTTCAACAGGATTCCACCGTGGAAACACCATAATTCCTTCATTTACCAAAACCCATTGACTCTGTTACAAAATGATCCCTTATACAGGCATGAAATACGTATCCTTAGTAACTTACTCAAAATTGCATATAATCATTCCACAAAAAAAATAAGTAATAAATTCCTACACTAACTATTAAAGCTTATGAACTATTCAGAAAATATTAATATTGCTCCAGCATTATTCTTTTGGGATGGGTGGAGAGTTTGAAGTAAAATTAACAACTCAAACAGTATGCATAACCAATCCGTCATCATCACTTGGTGTGTCTAAAGGATCAAAACTTGATTAACCCACTGTCGGTGTCACCTGGGAGGTCATGCTTGATGGCTAGATTGTCTTCCCCTTGTCTTTAACTTTTCATTCCATCAAGTCGCTGTTGCTCTGCAAAGTCACGATAGGGACAAGTCCTTAAGAAATGACCGCTGCCTCCACAAGAAAATCTAGTATCATCAACTTTAGATGGTTGCGCAGAAGAGCCAGAATAACTTTTTGGATTCAACTTCCTTTGGGTGCTTGTCAAACTGTTCGGAAGAGATTCATTGTTTAGACCCTATTGCAAATGAATGTGCATCGTCGATGGAACCAACATCTGGACTAAGTTGCTGGCGATGAATTTCGGCGCGCAACCCATTGATATAGTAAGTATAAGCATCCGCATGTGAAATTCTCGAGTATAAGCATTGACAGACTCCAAACCTTGGAAAAATTACTGGATGTGGTAGAGCATGTCCCTGAGAAATTCAATGAAATGAACTTTGTGAGTTTGGCATCCTTCATATCTCGCCAACTACCTGTTGGAGTCAAACCACTGGCCATGTGTTGGCAAATAAGGTCTGCCCACCAACATCTAGCATACCCACGAAGCCTAGTTGGCCTCAAGCAAGACTTGGCGATGATCCGGAAGGAACGAACTGACTGATAAGCAAATACTTGTTTTACCAAATACTCCCACTCAATATTCTCATCACAAAGTTCGACCTTGTCCAAACTTCCGTACTTTTGGTTGCTCGGGAGCACATGGTGGTGGTGGTGCTAATGGAGCCAGGGAAATCAAAGCATAAACTGGATCAGGAGGAACTAGATGAAGAATCACCTGAGGTGGATGGATTTCATCAGTTGGTTGCTACCCGAGCTCTTCAATAGGGGTCTTGCAACTGTTTAATCAAGGCAACATGTTGAGAGTTGGTAGCATAGTTATTAAAGGCGGAAGGCGAGAGGCGGGCGAGAGTTACTTTTTCAAGGCGAGAGGCGGGCGAGCAAAAGGCGAACAAGGAGATAATTAAGAAAAAATAATTTAAAAATATTATATGTTGTAGATTTTTTCATAAACTATTTATAAATAAAAATACTTTATGTAACTTAGTCCACAAATAATAATAATAACCCTATTTTAAACTTTTAAGTTATGTATTTAAACAAAAAATTACATTTTTTTCTTGAATTTCTTGAAAATTCAAAGGTTAAAAGGTGGATTTTTAAAAATATAAACAATAACCATCTATATCTTCTTCAAATCACCCATCCAACTTTGAATCTGAGCTGTACACTCTCCGGCGACCTTTTCTGTTCAGTTCTGCGAGATTACGGCGCCGGCCGCCGGCGAACTTTTCGGCGAGATCTGGCCGTAAAAATTACATAGATTTGATCGCCTTCTCAAGGAGATGACGAATGTGGCCTTGGATTAGGCAAATATTTAGTAGATTTGTCTAGATCTAAGAAAATAAATCTAGATCTAAAAAAAAAAAATCAAAATCCGGCCAGAGTTCACCAAGCGTCGCCTTTGCTCGCTTTTCGCCTCGCGCCTAGGCGAAACAGGCGGTCGCCTGGGGTCGCTTCTCTAACATCGCCTCGCCTCGCCTCGCCTGAGATTTTTGAGGCGACATACCCTCGCCTCGCCTCGCCTCGCCTCTCGCCTGAGGCGCTCGCCTTTAATAACTATGGTTGGTAGGAGCATGTTCAGCGTATCTTATCGTAGTTTGAGCTTGAAACTACTAGCATTTCGCTCGAATTGAAATGGTGCAAAGTCTTTTTTGAAACCATTAAATTGTGACCGAAGATCATTATTGGAAACACCAATCATGGCTGAATATAAAGAAACCTGTAAAATAAAAAATTACAAAGAAGGGTTTTCCTATGGCGGGGCTTGAATCCTGATCAGATCTGGTTCCAGGTTGAATCTGGACTGGATTTGGACCTAAGATTGGTGTCGGATAGCTAGAGGAAATGGGTCACGCCAGAAGAAAACTCCACAATAGAATAGTCTTTGATCGGGGGTTCACTGCAACCTGAATTAAGCGACGAGGGAATCCGGAGGGTGGAGACGCAGCGAGGCCACCTCGCTAGGGTTTCGTCAAGGCAACAGGAGCAGGAAAGAACTCCGATTAGGATTCCGGCTGGCAAGCCACGGCGATGAGAGGGCACCAATCAGACAAAGCAACGATGGTGGAGATCCGACTCTGGCGAAAAATGGCTGTGCAATGTAACTTCGAGGGTTAAGGCTAGGACTCGTGACTATTGATGACAGCGTGAGGGCAGACACGCAGCAAGACCACCTTGCTAGGGTTTCGTCGAGGCGACATCAGCAGGAAGAACTCCAATTAGTATTCTGGCAGGGGTGACGGCGA
Source organism: Platycodon grandiflorus (assembly GCA_016624345.1). Lineage (NCBI taxonomy): Eukaryota > Viridiplantae > Streptophyta > Magnoliopsida > Asterales > Campanulaceae > Platycodon > Platycodon grandiflorus. Next base: position 34,541,345 of record CM028362.1, read on the forward strand.
TGAGAGGGCACCAACGAGACGAAGCAACGATGATGGAGGTCTGACTGCAGCGAATCCATGGCTGTGCACCGTGATTTCGAGTGATAAGGCTAGGACTTGTGACTATTGATGACAGCGTGAGGTTGACTGATGATCTTCAACAGGGGCTATTGATTGTTGATTAGGAAGGTTGTGATGGTGTTTGGATGATTATTGAACTTTCTCGCATTTCTTTTTTTCTATTTTAAGATCCAACAGATAAAACAGAAATGAAAATCCATCATAGGCACAAATCTTCATTAATCAAAACCTAAAGGGCAGTTACAGATCTTTTGTAGCCTTATTGTAAGTCCAAAAATGAATGTGGTAATGGAACATGAACACTGTAAAACTTTCAAAATTGACCAGTGTTCTATTGTAAGATGTAACCCATTCAGACTGTTTATTGATTAGATGAAATTCAGACATCGAGAACAAAGATGAGATCAGTTTAAGGATATTTGGAAAGTCAATTTGTACCATGATCATTTCATGAATGTGAATCTGGCTAGTTACTAGGGTTTGAGAATAGATCACTCCAATTAGCAGAATGTTTTTCTTTTTTGTTTTCTTTTTCTAATTCCGTCTCTCATTTTTGAGATTTGGAGGGAACTGAGGGGTGTCACGGTTCTGGTGACTTATCGCGCTGGCAGCTAGAGGGAAGTACTGGTGGTCAAAGACCATCTGTTAACAATCAAGATTCGCTCTCTGTTGCCCTCTCCCTCCACAGTCCCAAGTCCTCTAGGAGCAATCACTGGATTTTCACTGCTATGTAATTTCTAAATCCAAAATTTTCATTATACTATATTATTGCTCCATACTTAAATAATAAAAATGCTTCCTTGGGTACTGCGTGTCTTAGAGATTAGCGATCACAATTCAGTGGCTTGAAACAGATTATAGATATTTCTACCCTGATTAAACTATAAAACCAAACCTTTCCTAAATGCTGGGAAAAAAAAAAAAACTGCAAAGCATGATTATCAGGAGATTTTGATCAAAATTCATACATTTTTTTGGGCCATGGAGCTGTAAGCTTGATTTGGTCTTAATCTCATGACTTTCTTATACAGTTGTGTTGAAATGCAAAGTAAAATCTTTTCTCTTTTGACTGTGGTTATATGATGGGGAACAAGAAGGGCTAGATGCCCCAAGGAAGGGATTCATATATATATATATATATATATATATATATATATATATATATATATATATATATCTAGTGTTGGTGCAAGCATAGGCAAATAATAAGGTTTAATCTGTAGTTTCATTTCATTAATGTTTCAGGTACTTGATATTTTCATAATTTTAACTTTCTTATTGTTTGTTGGAATTTAGTTTTCATATTTTATTTGGGGGTTTGGCCGTATAATATACTTGCCTACTGGGATATTCACACTTAGATATGCTTATTTTACTAAGAATTCCTTAAATTTTCTTTAGTTTTCCCAGTTTCCTTAATTTTCATGTTGATTTTTAATTTTAGCTCTTCTTACTGTTCCTTCTTTGATCTTAAGTCAAGAATATCTGGCTAAATATGTGAATTTTTCCTGTTTGAATTGAGAAGAAAACCTTGCCGGAGATTTGTCGAAGATGGAGTAATATATGCTTGCTGTGTGTGTTTCAAATGTCTGTTTGTGTGTGTTTGCTTTATGAATGTCTGTGTTTGTGTGTCGGAGAGAGCGGAAGGAGAGTGAGCAGTGGCGGATCCAGAAAAATATTTCAGTGGGGTCACATATTTTAACTACTACATAAAAAGCTTAGAAATCACAATTCAGCACTGCTCTCTACCTCATTGTTACTATTATGCATGACCTAGGAAGGGAAAAAAATAAATTGAGTGGGTCCTTATCCAAAACATCACCATTTTGTAAGGTAAAAAAAAAATTGAGTGGGGTCACTTGCTCCCCCACCTCTTCATGTGCATCCGCCCCTGTGAATGAGAGTAGGCCTTCTGCTGAGTTGGCCATAATATTAGTCAAGCGAGGAAAATGAAAACAATGGCAACCTTAGCTTTTCTGTGAGCTCAACCTTAGATTTTGCAGCTAAGCCAACACATGGGGCCAGAAGCTCTTTTTAAGAGTTAATAGGTGTGACCTCCTCATGCTGTTTACTTTCTACTTTATCCATGTGTGCTAAGTTCTATTTTGAGAAAATTCAGAAAATTGCTCTTATGTTGGCTTGTCAAAAGTGGATGGTTTTCTCATTCATCTTGCTTGTAATCTTCTGTCCATTTTAATATATTCTTCTTGTTCGATCAAAATGAGGAAAAGAAAAAAAAAAGTTTGCTTATCAAAAGAGAAAAATCCATTTTATATTCCTTGTTTTGCCCACAAGCAGGGGCTGAGATAACTATATTGAAAGGGGGTGAAGTTGCCCTTTTAGTTTTGAATATTTTACTCTTGGTAGTGATAGTCTCATAATTCCTTTTCTTAGAAAAATACACTAGTTATAGTGGAAAAATACCTAACTTTGCCCCTGTGTACCTGATAAGGGTACATTTATTTCTACTTTTGCTCCCTTTGCTTTTGTTGGGACACCAAAAATTGTACTAGCCCCTTTGATTGGTGCTCCTAGATTAGCAAGTGTTTGCATAAGAGGACAAAGCTGCTTGTTGGATTTCAAGAACAGTGATTTTCACAGTAAATTAAGAGTCAGACTTGGGAGTGTGCACACTCTATGCACATCTGTTCAAATTTATCTACTTGTGCATTTATCTGATGTATGCTTACTTTTGTATTTATACCAAGCACATTCACTCCTCAATAGGCCACGCATGAGTTGATGTGGGGCAAAGTTGGAAGGTGCCTTCGCACACTTGACTATTATTGTTTTCCGTTAGCTTCTCTAATTTTGTGTAATCCACAGTTGATTTCAAGTGCTTTGTGTCAGCTAGAACTTGTGAATGTGTGATTGACTTCACTCTTTTTCTGTTTGCAGCTAAAACCATACGTATCTCAGTGCGCGATAGAAGTGAAAACAACAGAGACTGCTGCTGGTTCATCTAAGTAACTCTATAGGGTAAGAAGATTGCTAGTCTACGTTTGGACCTCAAAATTGGGCATGAAAACCCGAGTCCAGTCTTGTGAACGTTCAAATGCATGATTGTTGAAACTAATCCCAGCTTTGATAATATTCAAGTTTCTGGTCACTAATCTGATGTGGTCTATTTGATGAAAATCTAGAAGAGATTGTTTTTTTTTAGAAAGTGTAGTTAGAATTGGTTTGGCTATTGAGGCTGCAATAGTCTTCATGTTTGCTGATGGAAAATTATTTTGGGGAATCTTGTTTTTGCATTGAGATTATGCTGTTGGTATGACCAAATACGGAAATACTAATAATTTAAGGCTGTTGAGGGTCACATCATCTCATGTAATGATTTGGCTGTTGGTTAATGAAGGAAGAATAAAACCCTAGTCTTAGTCTTGGTCTTAGTCTTAATCTATTAATAGAGATTAGTACTAGTATTTTCTTAGGTTGGAACAAATTGGAGATAACAAACAAGAGGACAAGATTTAATTTGGAGTATTGTCAGCGTGCAGTGTAAACTAATGTGAAGGCAAGAAAGATACTTTGGGCTTAGGGTCCAACTCCAACCGACTTCAAGATTTCGTATCATATGATTGATTGCTTAAGTAAGGATTGTTATTTGTCGTCGTAGATATAAAGAAGACTGCAATAAGGCCCATATAATTCAGGTTTGTTGTATAAATGATTGGAAACCTAGAAGAAGAAGAAAAGGAGAGCTACTACATAGTAATTGATTGGCCTTTACTGCCGTCTAATTGCTTTTGGTCATGGGAGATCTGATAAACGCAAAAAAGTTGCATTCGTTATACTCGGCTCGGGTACTAGTTTGGTTTTCAACTGCAGGCAGCGTTGAGATACGTATGGACCGTATGGTTTAAGATGAATTTAGTGTCACACGTCTCGCAATTTAAGATGATGGATGTTTATACTTTAACAAAGAGGGTATGTTACTGCATGTTGTTGGTATGATGATGAGATAGTAATGACATTTACAAATTGTCATCTTACGGTAATAATGCATGTGATGGTAAGTTTGAATATACTGTAGGTAGTAAAGACTAAAGAAAGAAAGAATGAATAAACATACATAAAGAGAGCAAAGACTCTATCGTGTTGGTTTTAAAGACTTTGAAATATTTTATAATATTTCCAACTATATATTGGGGGTAGAATATAAGAAGTGGAACAATTTCAATGATGTTTCACAGGAATTGAACTAAGTGATGATGTAGAATTGTGAGGTAAGAGTTGCTGAGTAGGGATCGATGACAAATGAAATGAAAGGGTGTGGAAGAGAGGGGGGTGGGGAATTTCTTAGGGATTTACAAATACTACAAATCTCCATTCCAGCCGACAAACAACTCAGATAACAGGTAGCCAGCCACCTACGCCACGATCGATCATCAACTTTGTTGTATGTATGTCATGGAAAAGTTTATTTGTTGATCCATCCATCCATCCATCCATCCATCCATCATATCATGTTTTGTGGCGTGGCGTGGCGTGACAAAAACTTTTTTCCCTTTATTGGTTTACTAAACTTTTTTTTTTTTAAACTTAAATTAAGCCTAACTAACGTGGCCGGCCACGCAGTTTTCCATGCCGTTCTTCTTACTAAATACGTTTTGTATCTTCTTACAAGAATAGATCATTGTACATTTGATCGTTCCGTACGTCCAACTAATATTATCTTGGTTTCAATTGCATAAAGTACGGTTTGGTTTTTTTGAGTTTCTCAACCGGGTCTTTTAAAATCGAAAATTAATAGAATCTTCTTTTTTTTTTTTTAAGAAAACATAAAGCACACGACTTATGATCAATTTAATGAGAGAAGCACTTATAGGGTAGTGCGTACATACTCAATATGTCTACATTACATATAGTCAGTCATATGAGTAATGTTATAGGTACCTAAAGAGTATTAAATTTTTTGCACCAAATAATGTGTCATCTCATGTGGCAGCTGAAGTGGTACAAAAAATAAAATTAAAACTCAAAAAATTAATGCATCACATTAGCTGCTACATCATTTGGCGCAAAAAATTTAGTACTCTTTAGGTACCTATAACATTACTCTAATCATATAGAAGATAAAATTGTATAGTGTACATGATTTCTAAAAACAAACTCTTTTAAATGAAATATTTCAAAATATAATACTCTGTAATAGACTCAACGAATCCCTATTCCTAAATTATTGTTATGTTTGATTTTTTTTTTAGTCAAACAGACTGTTTCTTAAATATTATATATTTTTAAAATTATAAAACTCGTAAATCGTATTGCACAAAAGTAGTATTCCCTCCGTCCCAAAATTATTGTCTTCATTTCCTTTTTTGTCCGTTCCAAAATAATTGTCTTGTTTGAAAAATTTTCTTTTTAAGACATTATTTTTACTATTTTATTCTTACTTTTTTTCCTACTTTAATTATGAGCCACATATACATAAGTATAAAAGAAAATTACACATTATATCAATATTAATAATTAAGTCAATTATTTTTTCTTAATCTATATATCGGATCAAATAAAACAATAATTAAGGAACGGATGGAGTATATTTTAGTAGAGGTAAAGTTGAAAGTTTAATGAAATTTATAGGTATAATTTTTTAAGACGGATCATTTGAGAGGAACATTTTATTATAGTGGACTCTTTGGGGGAAGGGAGTATTTTGAATATTCCTTGAAGTATCCTAACAGTGGCCTAATTACAGCTCACCCACCAACTCAATCTTCCAAATTAGTAGGCCCGGCCACACATACATTTTAATCCCCCAACCGACTGACTGACTTGTCAAACAACTACAACAAACCGTCAAAAAAAGCCATTTTGTGAAACCCTCAACGAAACCTCCCATGAAACCTCATAGAAACACACCTAAAGCCACCATCTCTATCTCTATATATCCCATTCATTAATAACATCCCATTCCCCCCAAACCCCAACTCAGTAATCCAAACAAACAAACCAACAGAACAAATTAATGATGGAAAACATGATCATCAGCAGCAGGAAATCAAAGAAAATACAGATGGTGATGATGATGTGCAAGAAGCACCCGAAACACCGGCAATCACCGGGCGTTTGCTCCATCTGTTTAAGAAAAAAGCTCACCAAACTACTACCATCGACAAGCTCTTCTCGTGCAACAACCATCACGAATGCCTCCACTTGTTCTTCGTCTTCTTCTTTATCTTCCCTCTCCTCCGAATGCTCTTCAAATGCTTCTTCTAATAATTCCTCTCCCATGCATCATCAACACAGTTATCGAGGTCAACGACGACCACGACGACAGGAGGTTGGTTTGGAAGGGAAAGCTGGGCACTTGTTATCATTCTTGAAGATGATGCGTATCAAGAATGATAACAAGATTAATGTGCTTACAAAGAGCAGATCAATGGCTTTTGTTGAGGAGAGAGAAAGAAGAATATCAATGGATGGGATCGTCAAGGAGAATAATAAGAAGGGATTTTGGTCAAAGTTGATTAGGTCGAAAAGTAGTAATAAGAGGAGGATGAAGGCTGAGGGTGGCTTATTGATGCATTCAAAAACTATGAGAGATATGTTAACTACAAGATAAGAGTTTAATATTGGATGATCAAAGATCAAGTGCTGCTTAATTGATTCTCTCTTTCTTTTCTTTTTTTTTCGTTCTTTTATTAATACTTTTTCTTTGGGGTTAATATTTTTGTATATGTAGAGAAAAGTGGTATACGTACTTAGGAACTTTACAGCAGATAGAAAAAGAAGTATGGATAAATCAGGATTATATATACATACATATATTGTACAACAGAAAAAGATTAAACTAATGTGTTCATTATATTTATGGAGAAATTGTTGGCCGGTCCACTTTCTCAAACTTTTTTTCTCTTCAGTACATCCATTTTTTTTAACCGCTAAAAGGCATTTTAAAAATTTTCTTCCGAAAATACCCTCAACAACATCGTTGCTTCAGATTTGATATTCAAATTGATGTATAAATGATTTCATGTTGTTATATAGTCTTTCCTCATGTTTGGGTATCAATTTTCATGCATAAAACACGAATTTGATCAAATTCAAATTTTTTGAGTTCATCCCGTTTTTCTTTATTCTTGAGCTGTTTTGGCCACTTAAATCTCTGTTTTAAGCTTCGAATTTGTTTAAAATCAATCTCATATTATTATCCTAACTTAGTACTATATTTGTGCACAATTTTTTTACCAAAAAACACTATTTTTGAGCTTTAAATCAAGCTTGACAGTGTGCTGTCCGAAAACAGAGGAAGATGTTCTTGGACTGATTTAATTCGCCAATCGCAGTATGCTGGGCAACGCAACGGGGTTCGACCTGCTCGGTTAAGTCGCAGGGGTCGAGGGGATAGCGTCCCTCGTGGGGGTTCGGGGGCAACGCCCCCGAAAGGTAAACGAAAATCAAGTTCCCTAAAGTGCGCTGCGATGATCGCGATGCACCAATTGTTGCATCACGATTCCCCAATTTGCAAAAGTGGTGCATCGCGATGCAAAAGTGGTGCATCGCGATGCCTTGGTTGCTCATCACGATGCTTTGGTTCCCTAAAGCGCGCTGCGATGATCGCGATGCACCAATTGTTGCATCGCGATGCTCCAATTTGGTGCATTGCGATGCCTTGGTTGCTCATTACGACGCTTTGGTTCTCTAAAGCGCGTTGCGATGATCGCGATGCACCAATTATTGCATCGCGATGCCAAAGTAGTGCATCGCGATGCCTTGGGTTACTGAAGCGCGCGTGTTTTTCTTTCATTAATAGCATAATCGTCTTTTCGCCCCAAAAATGCCTTTTTCCGATTTTCAAAAAAGATGAGTGGACTGGAGCGATTACAAATGTTTAAAAAGGGACCGACCTATAATTCACCATATATATATATATATATTTAATGGTTACTTTTTTATTTAACCATCAATGGTTACTCTCATTATCAATCATTGGATCAAAAATTAAAGATTGAGATTTAATGGTTAGTTGAAAAATGCAATTAATGCAAGTAGGTGAGTCATTTAATGCATTAAATCTCAACCTTTAATTTTTGATCTAATAATTGATAATGAGAGTAACTATTGATGGTTAAATAAAAAAATAACCATTAAATACTTCTCATATATATATATATATATGTATATATGTATGTATATATTAAAAAGGAGAAGGGTTGGAATTAGAGGAATGATCGATGAGACAAATATATATATATATATATATTCTGTCATCACATCCGTCCAGTAATTACAACAGCTGGGACAAAGTGGCTGGAGCTAGCTAATTATACTCGTCCAGGATTTTCAATACTCTCTCGACCGGTTCACGTACGGCTTTGCGGGCTCGGACAACCTAACCTAACCATCCCAGAAACTTCTCACAAGTCTCAACCCCTATTTTAATTTTGACTTCCTCTATATTTCGTCCGGTCTGGTTTGTTCTCTACGCTAATTCCCAAGTGTCTGGTTTGACTTCCTAGATCTATATATATAGCAGATCAACCAAATTTGGCAACAGTTTTTTTTTTTTTTTTAATTTTTCTTGGGCAAAAAGTAAACAGATGGAGCATGCATGCGGGAAGAAGAAAAAATAAAAGTCATCATTTCACTATAATGGATATACTATACATACATGGCCCGCGCGCAGTCTAATTTTGAGTAATGAATTTTGCTTTCTTTTGATCTTTCTTATTTTGACTGTTTTACATGTCACTTACTTCCCCCCATGTTGTACTCCAATCTTTCTTTTCTTAATTTGTTTGAATGTTGACTTGGTCACCCAACTAATATAGTTAATCAGATTCTCAAGCTTCTCATGGGATCCTCTCAAATATCCCTTCCTTCTATGTGTCATCTATAACAACCCTAAGTGGGTCCCAAAATTCCCGATGGCAATAGCAACCCGGATCTCGGAGTGGCCGAGTTCCTCAGTCAAGTTCGTAGCCGAGGATTATGTGAAAGTTCCCCACTGAGGTTATCAGTCGAGGTCTTCGGCAGCGGGCATACCTTGACAAAGCACATACCTCGACCAAGCACATTGACTTCCTCGTCAAAGACGGGAATCATCTCGGCAGCGGGCATCCTCATCCTCGGTAGACGTCAACGTCAAGCATGCTTGAATGTCTACTTAAATGCCAAACATTAAGTCTGGAGGAAGCAAGACATTCTCATTAGATGAAGATATTCCTTTCAGAGGAAGTTACGGCTGCATTTATGAGCTTCTCCTCTTTCCAAGAAAGAAGCTTCTGTTCTATCTATTTGAACTGCAGGAGACATGGTTTGATTGATGAGCATTAACTCCCAAGCGTCCAGTAGGTGGCTAAGTTCAGACTCCTCTACACGCCACCTTCAGCTATAAATAGCAAGGTATCTCACCTTCATTTATGGCTAAGTCACATTTACTCTCAAACATACGCAAGTGGTGTCAAAATACATTTACTCACTTGCCTTAAACACACTTATTTATTATCACTTTGGTGATTACTAGAAGGCAGTTTGCCAACTACCTTCCTCATATTTATCAGCCAAACTAATTCTTACACCTAAGGGTACTAGTCGGGTAGAACCCCCGACAACCCCTAACGGTGCCTTTTCTTGTTAGATAGTTGAAGGTCTAGTTCGCTTGTGATAGCCAAGTCCTAACACGAGAAGCCTTTTGAGAGCTGGGGCATCCAGACCGAAGACTAGCTGCATACGTGAATCCGACATAGTCATTAATATTCTTTTTGGCGTGACAGCTTCCATGTATATATATATATATAATAATAATAATAACGTAAACTCTGTTTAGCTTTTAATTATCAATAATAAGTAATAAGTCTCTCCCACGTTACATTAACATTTAACACTTCAAATGATTGAATTTAATGAAGAATTGGGCGAGTCTACGCCAAAAGACATAGTGGGTGGTTCAGGGGCCATCTTGTACTTTAAATCTATAGTGAGTTTATACTCGATAATCTAACACTTCGCGTACATTTTTTTTTTTTCTTTACTTTTCAAAGAGATTGGAGAGGGCTCAGAAATAAAATGGGTATGAGAAAACACTTCGCGTACATACTTTGACAAAACGGATGAGAATGACACTCGTTTGGATTATTTTGTATGAATTATAGAATTTTTTTTAACACTTATTTTGGGGACGGAAGGAATAGTAATATATATATATATATATATATATATATATATATATATATATGACTTGGGAAAACACCGTTTGAAACAACTAGCTCATTCTTTCTTTCTCTCTGTAATAATAGTTTATTACTTTTATGCAACGCTTTGATGTACCATTACAGCTTCTGAAAAGAATCATCATAACCACCAAAAAATTTATTGCGAGCATTTTCAACGCTTCTCCAAGCCTTACTGTAACTTACCTCAATGTCATACTGGGTCCTCGTGTGATCAATTACATCGGCTGGGGAATAGCTTGATTGACTACGAATATTTTCAACGATCAAGTCTGCAATTATACCACAACCCATCCTTTTCGAGTAATCAATTGAATCAAACATGGTGACTTGATCTCTGTGTGTAAGGTTACACTTGTATATGGATGCTGAATTGCCAAGACTTGAAACAGATGCCCTGATAAACCAACCGCAATCATCATCGAAATTACTTCCATATACAACACTAACCCTCTCATTGTTGTTCTTCAAAAAAACATAATCAAAACCAATCTTGAAGGAATACTTTATCAGTTGCCTCCGAAATTCATCCAACCCACCTTTGAAAATTTGCCCAACACCAGTAATAGCAGATACCCAACCAGCAGTTAAAAGATCTTTTTGTAATTGATTAAAACATATGTCATAACATGGGATACTTTCATCATCAGTTTCCAAAATTAAAAAATTGATATTGCTTTGATGCGATGATGATTCATCACGATTGGAATAACTTGAACTGCTATTATAGACTGAAGCATCGCAATGAGGCATCCCAGCATCACGATGAACCATGACGGCAACGCGATGAGTCATGACGGCATCGCAATGAGGCATCCGGGCATCGCGATGAGGCATGACGGCATCGCAATGAGGCATCTCGGCATCGCGATGATGCATCCCTAAATCGCGATACCCGATAAAGGAAACAAAATCACTAACTAACCCTACTCTAATCAATCCGTAGCTTAAAACATTTTGATTTTAAAAAACATATACCGATATAATGCTAACTGATAAAATATTGGTCAACAATATCATGTTTACGCAATCATCATCATTCGACAAAAAACAATTCATATGAGATCCCAAAGAATATTTCAAAGATAAATTTTGAGCTTCAACATTGGAATACTTACATGTTATTAATCGAATCACATCGGCTATTCCAAAATTTTCAGAAACTTTATGAACGATCGTACCACTTCTGAATTTTACCATTAACATGATCGCGTTTTCCATAACAGAAAAATAATAGGGTTTTCACTCGAGTTTACAAATCAAGAGACGAGGTGTTTTATATATTTTAGGAAGAAATAATAGGGAACTTTTGGCGAGGCCTGATATGTGCATGATATGTGTTTATAATCGAGTTTCACGTTGCATATGGACATTTGAGGAATAATATTTTGAAACTGTCTTTTAGTGGTTAAAAAAAAGGATGGACTTGAGAGAAAAAAAAGTTTAAGAATGTGGAACGGCCAGCAATTTCCTGTAGTTTATTCATGTCGTGAGTTTCTTGAAATTTTTCGTATAAAAGAGGCATGCCCAAACCCAATAGGGTAATACTTTGATCACAAAAGCCTTAGTTGTCAGTTTTTATTGATTTTTTATTAGTTAGTGGTGGACCGTAAATTATGCAACGAATTAATAACCGTCAACAACGAAGCTTGTGTAAAAAAAATTGTGACTTTTTTTGTGTCCATATACTCAACCCACTATCATTATCCTCTCTCCAGTTACTTCGTATCAAAAACACATTACGTAGGCCCATCCAAAAGTCTACATGAATAATCAGGCGCAACGGTACGAAAACTAAAATACTCCCTTCCTTTAGGAAAGTCTATACCATCCATAGGCCTGACTTATTCAGGTCCGATTAAAAAATCCCTTGTAATCTGCAAATCCCACCCCAGCTCCTACAGGCAGGCCGATGCCTTCCTCTTGAAGTCTTGAGTCTTGACCTCGCCTTTTTTTTTTTTTAAGGGTGAATTACAGGTCGGTCCCTTTTTAAACATTTATAATCACTTCAGTCCATTCATCTTTTTTAAAAATCGGAAAAAGGTATTTTTGGGGCAAAAAAATGATTATGCCATTAATAAAAGAAAAACACGCGCGCTTCAGTAACCCAAGGCATCGCGATGCACCACTTTGGCATCGCGATGCACCCCTTTTGCATCGCGATGCACCAAATTGGGGGCATCGCGATGCAACAATTGGTGCATAGTGATCATCGCAGCGCGCTTTAGGGAACCAAAGCATCGTGATGAGCAACCAAGGCATCGCGATGCACTACTTTTGCATCGCGATTGACCACTTTTGCATCGCGATGGACCACTTTTGCAAATTGGGGAATCGCGATGCAACAATTGGTGCATCGCGATCATCGCATCGCATCGCAGGTTAAACCCTGTTGCGTTGCCCAGCATACTGCGATTGGCGAATTAAATCAGTCCAAGAACATCTTCCTCTATTTTCGGACAGCACACTGTCAAGCTTGATTTGAAGCTCAAAAATAGTATTTTTTGGTAGAAAAATTGTGCACAAATATAGTACTAAGTTAGGATAATAATATAAGATTGATTTTAAACAAATTCGAAGCTTAAAACAGAGATTTAAGTGGCCAAAAAAGCTCAAGAATAAAGAAAAACGGGATGAACTCAAAAAATTTGAATTAGATTAAATTTGTGTTTTATGCATGAAAATTGATATCCAAACATGAGGAAAGACTATATTAACAACATGAAATCATTTATACATCAATTTGAATCTCAAATTTGAAGCAACGATGTTGTTGAGGGTATTTTAGGAAGAAAATTTTCAAAATGCATTTTAGCGGTTAAAAAAAAATGATGTACTGAAGAGAAAAAAAATTGAGAAAGTGGGTCGGCCAGCAATTTCTCCTTCTTTTTAAACTTTGCCCATTGAATGAAATGACTTATTAAAGGTGAACTCCAATACTATCGCTTTTGATTAATTTTCAACCAGTTTAGATTTTGATATTTGTTTTAAAACAGAAAAAGATATTTTTATTGTTAAATGTCATCTATGTCCTTAAAAAAATAATAATTTTAAATTTGATGCATCGCAATGCACAAAATTGTACTAAAAATACTACTTTATTTCCGATGCATCGCGATTTCCTTAAGAATTCAAAATGTGCACTACGCCCATAATTTTGGGCTTCATGCCCGCTCCAAAATCGATGCATCACGATGCATAATATTGTACTAAAAAAGTATTGTTTTATTGCATCGCGATGTACAACATTATAGTTGCGATACATCAAAGTGTGCATCGCGATGCACAAAGATGCCCAAATTTTATTTCTGTATACTGAAGATAACTGATTATTACACTTGCAATTCATCAAAGTTTATCTCGATGCAAAAAAATAGTTTTGTTGCATAACGATGCACGCATTTTATTTCCAATGCATAAATTTTATTTATGTATACTGGAGATAACTGGTTAGATAAAGAACAAGAAAGAAAGAGTAAACTTTAAATTAACATGAGTTATACTATTAAGTACAAATTTAAACTCTGGTTTATTAGTACAAAATAGTTGTGTTATAAGATTACTTAATAATACTCGAATGACAACGAAGCAATAAAGCAATAAGTTAGCAATCGCGAGAAATGAAAATAGATACTGAACTCGTATTTCATTCAACAAAATAATGAATTAATCATTAATCATAGCAATCAACAACGGTATACACTTGTTTGAAACATTAAACATAGCGAAAAGATTGTATATACTCTTCAACGTTTTTAATTGAACAAGTTTAGCCTTAATGATCCAGATCAAAGCTACTTTGTTTGACTGATTTTGTTTTTTGATGATGAACTGGGCATGAAAAGAAATAGAGAGAGAGAGAGAGAGAGAGAGAAGGCTGTAGCAAAAGTAAACATTGGTTGGAATGAAAAGGAGAATTTACAGGAGAAATTTAAGGAAGGTGATGCTTAAAACATTGTTTAGATTGTTACGGGAAAATTTTTGAAACAATTGAGACATTTATCCACCAAACTGAATTTTTCATGTTTGAAAAAACTTTAGAGTCTTAAACTGATTGAATATTCAAAAAAGGGGTCTTACCCAGAATTATTCCTTATTAAATCCACAATACTCTCCTTCCTTTCATGTTGGGTTTGTTTAAAGCGAGTACTACAATTACAAGTTTCTTTGAATAATTGCTAGGCGATACCATTCTTCACATTTTCAACCGCTTTAGACCCTAATATTTGTTTCCAACCGATAAAGTTAATTTTGGTTGATAAATTGGCCAACTGTTCCAAAACTACTCCCGTAACAACCTATAACACGATATATTGGCCAATTCTTTCCATTGCGATTTTTTACCAAAATTTTCATCCATATCACAGTCGATCTTCTGCTCATTCGATTTCATTTTATAAGTTTTCTTCCAGTTGTTATAATTTAATTCACTCTGAAATCGAAATCACTATGAACACCATTCATACTGATACACGTTCACAAAAAATTATTGATTAATTGAGTATTTAATGTAGTAATTAACTTTCATCTGTTACAAGGTTCATTGTTGGCTGAAGCCTCAAATTTTAATGTCTTTGGTCCTTTTTAAAACTTAATTTCTCTGCAGCCTGAGAATCCACCACAGTTTGGTGGGAATATATATGAGATGATAGGCATGGCTCTCTCGAAAAAGTGGGCAAGACCTGCATGTGACGACCCGAGTCCGAGATTCGATGTTGAACCCCAACTCGGAGCGCCAAACCCAAGAAGAACAAAATAAAGCGAGCCACAAAAGCTCGAAACTAAACCAATGCAGCGGAAAACTCAAAACAAGGCAGCGGAATAACAACGGAGCTTAAACTTCAAAGCTCGAATAACCAAAAATCCCTACAACATAAAAATAACCTCCACGGCTAAACAAGCGTCGGAGAACAACAATAAATACAACACCGCGAATCAACGCTCGGGAAAGCCAATAGTAAAACACCAACGGGCACACGGCCACAACAAATAAGAAAACTAGAATTATAACAATAGTACCACCGGCACGACTCCACGAGTCGGCACCAAATACAAGAATAGAAAATACAAGAATCTCTACCCGACATACTAAGTTTACATAACTCAGTTTAACCCACGACCTCACAAGTACATGAAATAAATATAAAAATACTAGCTAGCTACAACTAGAGGATCTTCGAACTAGAGCCTCACTGCAAACATATCCTGCAACTAAGGAAAACAAATGTGGAAGGGATGAGTCGAATGACCCAAGAAGCTACTAATGAAACAATATGGCATGGCATTATGCACGTAAGGATAGCAAGATAATAAACGGTTGTAGCACATAAGACAACCAACCCTATATTCACGAGAGGCTCGAGCCGCCAACCGTCATGCACTAGTTGGAGACCACGACCAACATTCGTTCATATAGGTAGCACATAAAGCTCAAAGTAAACACATAAAGGTGGATACGGTGGATTCGAGGTACACCTCCGAAATCCCTTGAAACACTTCCGACCTTATAGCTCCATGAAGCCGTAGAAGACAATTATCTCCTTCACGTAACTATAAAAGATGTCTCTGGCTATCGAACAAGGTAGTAATAGTAATAGATTTCTGCGCTTCGCTCCAAAGAACAATACTAAACAATTGTGCCGCCGATGCTAGACACATCTCCCAACGTCGAACAACGAACGAAATAAATGATTGTCTGCCGTCATACACGATCACAAAGGGACCGGTGCTCGTATCCCCAAATCAATTATAGGTACCCGATCGCGTCAAGCACGATCTACAAGTACCCGTTGTGGACCATTTCCGTATCCACGTCGACGTATCGCTCGATCCCCTACGACCCGAGACAATACGGCTCTAGCCACTTATAGGTATCACAAGGGACCGGTGTCCGTATCCCAATGCATACAAAACAATGTCGACAATGCACAGTCGCCGTTTATTCCGTTCAACTGTGGGACTAGAGAAAACCCCTACCGTGGCCAACGGTAGGGTGAGGCCCAGTGTATTGGCCTTCGGCTATTACGAAGCCCCGCTCCCGCAATAACCGAGCGTCAATACACCTCCAATGCACATATGCCAGCTGGACTCGATGCAATGCACAAGTAGATGTTTACCCATGCCAAACTAATCTAAGTGTGTTCTATTGAATCACAACTTAATAAACCAAATCATGATGTGTCCTATTGAATCACAACCCAATGAAATCAAACCATAATGTGTTCTATCGAATCACATACCAAATCAACACAATGTGCTTGTAAATACTAAACACACCGTCAATCATCAAAGTAGGATGATTGTCCTATTGTTTACTAGAACAACCACACACATACTAAATCATTTTAGTCCACAATTGCTAGACTTCACAATCATAATACACGTAAGCCTACTCGTACTTACAACCATATTCCAACGTGTTGCTAACACGCGCAACTTAGGATCTCTACGGTATTCCACGATCGCAATACACTCCATCTCATGTATATATAATCCACCTCATTCCCGTCGTATGTTAAATATATTGCGACTCCCTACAAGTCCCATTGCCCGAAATGGAACGATAATCAAGGTGTATCATTAATACCTAGGATATGACCAACTCATCATAAACACGTCGCTCAGTGTGTAGCGACTAAGTCGTTCCCAACGTACGTCACACGTGGCCGTACACAACTCATTAGTAACCTATATGAAGTCACATTTACCTTTAATAATTATTCAAAGTTTGGGCGTAAGGTGTATATATATATATTTATAATCCTCCAACCCAAATCAAGTGGTCGCGTGTTCAACAACGTTGACTAAGTCGACCTAACTTAAGTTACTCGATCAAGTCTCATTAATGCGTCATCCCACCTTGTAGGAGACTGAAATACTACTCGGCAACTCATTACACGACGTATTTCTTAACGTCCTATTCGACTCCGTTAAAGTCAGTCATGACTAGAGTCTAGCCCATTCGGTGTAATATTCGATTCACAACATCCCAACGACCACCCTCGGGTCTTACTAATACTCAAAACATCGGGACAAGCCGTAGCATCATCCCTACATACCCATCTCAATCACGGTACTCAATGTACCACAAGTCTATACTCATAACACCCCCGTGAGTTCAACGTGGGTTTAAAACAATAAGAGTCCCAATGATCCCGTATCATCGCGGTCTAAGAATAATGATTATAACAATTACAATAACCCCCGAGGCATTTATACTCTCGAAGACGTCAACACTAACAGTGACGATAACAACATTACCCCAATGAGTCCCAACTACTCGGAGACAACAATTATCACAATAACGACAACAACAAGTACACAATGAACTCCACGAGTCTCTAATATTCGGAGACCACAAAATCATCCACAATTCATCTATACACGTCATTTAGCATGCTAGTGTATCACATTGATCACGTATAGCATGTAGAGAGTTCATATGCACATAAATAATACGTAAACATCGCGATACTACTCTACGATGCTCAAAATCTAAGAAAGAGATTAGTAACTTACAACACAACGCAAATCCTCCACGAAATCGGAAGGGCTTCGGGTAAAAATGTACTCCTCCGCGAACTCTACGCCGCTACGGAGTCCAATCAACGATCCCAAACTTGAACCAAGCTCAAATCAATTTCCTCTCTCTCAAAACACCACTTTCTCTCTCTAAAACGTGGGAGAAGAGATGGGTTTATGATATACTAACAGATCGGACGATCCCTTTGGGTAGAAATGTTCCCCTCGTCGCTAGCTACGCTCCAGCGAAGACGGCTCGTCGATCCGACAAGCGGAGCTCAAGATATCGCGAGATCTTTCTCTTCTCTCTCTCTCTCTCTCTCTCTCTCTCTCTCTAAAATCTGAGTTTGAAGGAGGATAATGAGGGAAAATAATATTGGGTTATGTTATTAATACCATGGGTAAGTGTTTGGTCCAATCCCGGGCTTGTTTGAGCATTTTAAACCACTTAAAAATGTTAAAACCGAGAAAGACGAAAACCGGACGAGCGAGACGGGCCGGGCGATCGCCGCCCTAATCAAGGCGATCGCTTTGTACTCGGTCACGGGGCGATCGCTTTGTCTTCCCGGGCGATCGCTTTGTGTCCGATTCTTCAAACTCTCCGAAAATGCTCAAAACACCCCTAGAAATGGTCCTAAATGATCCCGAAGTGATTCTAAGTCTTTGGGAAGGTCGAAATACTTGAGAAAGGTTCCCGAAAGGTCCGGAAACAACGCTAGAAGTTCAACGTAACATTCACGCAATCAATCATATAAAGATTTGAGCACGAATCGGGGCACCCGAAACACTCGAAATGACTCGGTGTGCGAGTTAACGACAAGATCAACGTGATCATCCATCGTGAAGGAGTCTAAACCAGTATTAGGTCAATGGGACGGGGAAAATGAACAACGTACACGGATGTTAATCAAGGTCGAGAATAGTCTCAAATGGAGAAAGGAACAAAGCGCAACTCACCACGATTTAAACGCGAGTCAAATACGGTCCTCGACTCAACACGTCACGCTTAACAAGCATGACACCTCACTCTCCGAGGGTTTTAAGGTTGATAAGAAATGATTATGAGTTAACCAGGAAGGAAGTAGGGTCGGGGTGTTACAACTATGGCGAAGCGTGACTCTCCAGCCAAGGGCTTTATGAGGAAAAGAGCTACCCTTAGAGGTGGAGCCGCCCATGGAGTGTTCCAGCTCCACCTCTAAGGCAGCCCTATTCTCATAAAGCCCTTGGGTGGATAGTCACTCTTCGCCATAGTTCACCCGAGAGAGGATTGGCTAGAGGCGTTTGGTCTGATACCATATATGTCACAGACCCGAGCCCAAGAGCCTGAACCGCAATACACGGCCACCGCTCGCCCAAAGAGCACCTGGGTCAACTATGTCTACTTCAGCCCACCCAAAAGTCCATGAACGATGTTGGTGTTAGTTAGTAGTAGATGGCCACTTATAAGCTTACTATTCATTCTCACTTCTATCCGATGTGAATTTAGGGTTGTTAAAGGCAACAAAAGAGATATGAGAGGCATCCTCCAGATATGCCACTTGAAAGAGCTATAATGGATTGAATGGTGAATATCATCATAGTGAATAGGAGTGGTAAAATTGAAACATAAAATGTATATATCTACAGCCAACTTAAAGTCCTTAAGTATCTTAAATAGGTACACTGGGAGAAGTACCCGGGGTAAATACATGCCAAATGTACATTAAAGTAACTTTGAAAATGAAGAGACTAACATTAGAAGTTACATCTCATCTAGCACATATAAACATGATGATCATCAAATAAAGTGGCGAGAAAAGAGAAAGAGAAGGAAACCTGAAATGTGACACCTTTTTCAGTGATATCAGCCAAATGCAACAATGAAACCTGAAACCGTAAGGTGACAGTCAACTTAGTTACATTTTCTTTTGCACTCTGCTGTCAACTTAGTTGCGTAGAGCCTTACATCATCCCTTCTCAAGCTTTACAAATATGAAGACAAAATTGCATTGTTACAATTATCCAGTAGGACATGGATTTACATGTGATACAAGTAATATCGTCACTTGCACTATCCCGAAAGAGGCGATAATGGCCATCAAACTGACCGGAAAACAACAACCCAGATATGGTTACATCATACAAGTATAGAAATTTTTTTATTAGTATATTTTTGGATAGGTAACATGTATAGAGAAATGTAGCAGATACAACTAGTAATGGGAATCCAACCCTTGCATTTTGATATCACGAACTCTTTAATCTCTGACTATAAGCAACTGGCAACAAATGTTGGACATTGTGGCACATTGACGCCCTACAACTAAGTTGTAATCGGTGCAAAATACCAAGTAGAATTACATATTTGGGTATAAAGTATAAACATATTTGTCATGCCTCCTTACAAATTCGTTCCTTAAGTAACCTTCTTGTATTCTACCTGTGACTTTTGAAAGGAAATAATTAACATATGCTGCCAAAATTCTAGTGAGCTCTGAATAATTCCGTTCAACAGCTTTTATTGTTTTCTAATGCTACAGAAGCATCAACTCACAAGCACTTGTTATCATATGCTGTAAAGTTGTCAAGACTTTGGCGATCAGATGACCAAGAGATGTAACAAAGAATCCCAAGGGTAAATTGCAACTGCATCCAAGAAATGTGTATTTTGATATGTATCCATGTGCAGCAGATGCTGAAACAGACTTGTCTCTTCCTTAATATTGTAATACCGTGAAGCTATCCTATTCTAATATTTCATCATTATCTTTCAAAATATTCAAAGAAAAGAGACATACTCTAAACCATGACTACTGATCATGTAAATCACCTGCAACACTTGACACCAAATTTATAAAAGAATGAATAGCTATCTTAAACCACTACCTTTAGTTACTTTCTTTAGAATGACAATTCAAACCACAGTCAATAACATGCTGTCTCTTCTTGTGTTATTAGCCAGAGTTCGCTTTTCCAGATGTTTCCAAACTTGTGTTGTGTTATGAAGATGATTTTTTTTAATTAAAAACATTAAACATAAGACAAAGCCAATGATTCTCAATTAATAACTCTTTTATCTAGGACAAAAATCTCATTGATTGTCTAAATAAAAGTCTTCCAAATTACTACTCTATCTCAGCCACAAAGGAAACAAACGAGTGAAATAAAACTTGCAATATTACTACTGTGTCTCAACCATAAAGGAAACATACAAATGAAGGAACATTGCAGGTTGGTTTGCGGGAATGCTTATAAGACTTTATTTTAGTATTAATCAGTATTATCAAATGTAAGTGAAACAGCATAAGAGAAGGAAGATGGCTGAGTGTATAGGACTACATCAAATCTTAAAACTAACCATTTGAAAGCCACCAGAATCAGTAAGCAAAGCCCTTGGCCAGTTCATAAATTTGTGGAGCCCCCCCAACTCATCAATAAGCTCGGAAGTTGGACGGAGAGCCAAATGGTATGTGTTACCAAGGATAATTTGGCAGCCAATCTCCTCAAGCTGGCTAGTTGTCAAACCTTTTATCGTCCCTGCAATCACAGAAACAGAAATCGGACCAATTAGATAAAAATGTAGTACTGCTTAAACTATTACACATGCGTTCAGCTATCCGTAAATGTGCATGGCTGGTAATATTCTCCAACAATATATAAGAATGCGGGGAGTCTATACTGAGGGTAATAAAGGTTTGTAGTCACTTGATGATTCTACAAATTGATGTCTGCATGTGTAATTATGTATATATGCTCAATGCAGAAAGATGTTTGAATCCTCTTTTGGATCAATAGATAGTCTACTCAATTATAGGAGATGAAATAGCTTCAATGGTTCTTCGTACTTCAACACTGGTTGTGCGAAAATTTCATAAACACTGGTTGAAGCAGAGTCCTTTCTACTATCTTGTGTATGTATGTATGTGTGTATAATTGACTATGGAGTAACAACATTTATGTGACAACCATGTGTAGACACTCAGAATTCGTACACCTACATTATACGAATTGTCCAATAAACAACTGTTTATTTACAAATGGACTAACACATATTTTCATGATTATTTCAGGAAATAACGTACACGACGGACTGTCAACGTCCAACAAATACAACAAGCTTCGGTTAGATCAACATCAAGGTCAAACTCGAAGATACAACAGGACTAACGACGTCCAACACACAAACAACATTCCGTTAGATCAACATCAAGGGTCTAGACTGAAGATATACAGCTTAGAAGGGCCAAAGTGCAAGACACAAAGCCTGGAAAAAGCCAAAAATTAGTTTTGGTGCGCTGAAGCCTTGCTGAGTGCGCTGATACACGCAAACATGATTTGGTGCGTGGGCACCATGCCAGGTGCGCATGCCAGGTGCGCCGCTCACTAAACCTGCATTTTGTCCTCAAAGTTAAACTGCCGGGCGCCGACTGCTTAAGACTTTGAAGGCGGAAAGGAAGCTTCGTCCAAACTTGGGCCAGAGAGTAAACTCTCACTTCATCCCCTATATAAAGAGATGATTAGCTCTCTCTCTTTCAAACAGATTAAACTCCCTCCCAAGAGCTCACACACACACATACAACTCTCTCTATCAAGCCTTTTTTTTTTAGGAAGAAAAGAGATAAAGAAATGAGAGAAAGAAAAGAGAAAAGAGTATTGATTCTCTCTCAACACACATAAAAACGTAAGTCTTCCTTTCCTCGATTGGTAGCAGTGGAAGCACAACGGTCAGGCTACGAACTAGCTTGATCAGTATAACACAACGGCCTAGAACGCGGCTCGATTTCTGTAAAACGACAGAAGGTAACCCTTTCCGTTCGTTAGTCTATTTAAATATGTAAATAGATGTAATAAATGTATGTTATTATTTTAATACATTTTCAATATAACATGTAAAGTATATTACGTAAATAAACAAACTTGCGATAATTAAATACGAGCATGCAAATGTATAAAGACCAAAAGAGCGAATTGGGTGCGTAAAACTTTCCTAATTCGTAACTTGGCCCCGAACCCATAATCTAAAGCTTTTCTCCTATAAACGAGAATGGCGACTGTTTTCAAAGATGAACATGTTTTTACATATTTATCGAATCATAAAATCAACAGAAGAAAACTGCAAGACAAGAACAAAAAAGGCCCAAAGGGAACGATCCGCGGATCGGGGCGCTCACACCATGCGACAGATCAAACTTCTAACCTTGTGTTCCCACTGGCATAAATAGAGGTGTTTGGCACTGAAAGTGAGGGAGTG
Organism: Platycodon grandiflorus; assembly: GCA_016624345.1. Taxonomy (NCBI): domain Eukaryota; kingdom Viridiplantae; phylum Streptophyta; class Magnoliopsida; order Asterales; family Campanulaceae; genus Platycodon; species Platycodon grandiflorus. Next base: position 34,564,337 of record CM028362.1, read on the forward strand.
TAAGATGAGCAGCACGGGCGCGATTGAACCTCCCAAGAATCTAACTCAACAAACACGGTTTCAAAATTAACAACTGTGAAATAATCACACGCTGCGTAAATCATCCATTTATCCTGGCAATAAATCATCATAAAAAAATCTAAACAGTAGTATAGTAAATATGGTAGTGCAAGGTAATAATCTTGTTAGTCTCTCTGTCGCATAAACAGAGTCATTGTTTGACTTTGCAACCAATTTCACTATTTTTGAGATCGATATTGGGCAAACAGTTTTCTATTTTAGAGAATAAAACTCTAACCATTATAAAACTCATTCAAAAAATGCTATGAGCCACAATTTTTTAATTTTTTTTTTAATTTTGGAAAAATATAAAATACACTAAACAACGTGCAACCAGCTTCAAAGTCTCACCTCAAATCGAAGCGCCATATTGCACTGGTTTTTTCTTAGCTAACAACCTATATATGAGACTGTCAAACAAACAAAAATTTCAAATAAAAACTTCAAAAATAAAATAGAAAATTAGAGACTTGAAATATATCATATTGAAGCTAATGGGAAGGGCTATGTAAGCTGTTGGAAGGAAAAAGGAAAAGGGATGATGAGAAAACTCACCGGGAATAGAAAGATAATGCGGCGGTGAAAAGCTCCCACCGCAGCACATGAGACTGCCCTAAAATTATAGAGTATAGAGCGCGTAAATTACTAACGAAAGCGCGCCGGCCAAATTCAACTGTATTAGTAGTAACCAGTTTATAACACGCGTGTTAAACGCAAATCATATATCTTTTTGAATTAATTTATACTCCGTATATAAGTAAAATAAAGAGGAAAAACAAAATTAAGGAAAAAACATAAAGAAAATATATCATTGTAAGACAAATTATTATAAATTCTAAAAAAAAAATTATACACAATATTTATTGTTGTATTTGTTGGCATTTCATCTTCATCGCATATCAATATCTTCAAATCAGAACGGTTTGTTACCCTAAAAACTGCGATATACAGCTGCCTCTTACTGAACACTGGCTTCTTCAAAAGAGTCCTACATGCGACAGTGATTGTCCTCGACTCATGGTAATTGTCATTGCATACGTACTACCAAAATAAATTGTCTTATCTGAAATTTGAAAGACAACTTCACATCTGATAGAGATAATAACATTCTTAAAAAGAAAACTTTTTCTCCAACATTGCTTCCATTCAAATTTCAACTTCAAGTAAACAAAATTAAACATTTTTCTCTCATTTCTCATACCCACAAACATATTTGATTTAATAAAACAAAAATGGACAAAAAGTTTATAAAGCCCAATAATAAACCATAAACCCAACTCGTATTATTTAAATTTAATAAATTAATAATTTGGATGAATTACGGGCCGGTTCCTTTTTAAATATTTGTAATTGTTCCAGTCCAGTCATCTTTTTTTAAAATCGAAAAAGATATTTTTGGGGCGAAAAGACAATTATGTCATTAATGAAAAAAAAGCATGCGTGCATCAGTAACCCAAGGCATCGCGATGAGTAATCCAAGGCATCGCGTGGGTTAATCATCGTGATGAGCAAGCAATGCATCACGATAAACAACAAAGGCATCACGATGAGCAACCAAGGCATCGCGATGAGTAACACAGGCATCGTGATGAGTAACCAAGGCATCGTAATAAGCAACCAAGGCATCGCGATGAGCAACCACGGCATCGCGATGAGCAACTAAGGCATCGCGATGAGCAACCAAGGCACCGTTTGAATTTCAACTGCTGGAGGGGACTTGATTTTCCAAGGTATCGCGATGAGCAACACAGGCATCGCGATGAGTAACCAAGACATCGAGATGAGCAAGTCATTGATTAAAGTCCCAAAATCAGTCCAAGAACATCTCACTCTGTTTTTGGACAGCACACTGCCAAGCTCGATTTGGATCTCAAAAATAGTATTTTTTTTGGTAGAAAAATTGTGCACAAATATAGTACTAAGTTAGGATAACAATATGGGATTGATTTTAAACAAATTCAAAGCTTAAAACATATATTAAAGTGACCAAAACAACCCAAGAACAAGGAAAAACGGGATGAACTCAAAAAATTCGAATTTAATCAAATTGTGATCAAATTCGTGTTCTAGGCATAAAAATTGATCCCCAAACATGAGGGAAGACTATATTAACAACATGAAATCGTTTACAAGTTTTCAGTTTCTTTGATTTAATTAAATATTTTTTATGTTTGTGTGTGTATGTGTTTTTTTTTTTAACGAATCTCTAAAATAAATGAGTGTTCATGTTGTATAGGGATATTTTAAGAAGAAAATTATCAAAATGTCTTTTTCTGATTAAGAAAAAAAAAAGTGGACTTTAGGGGTTAAACTTTTTGAAAAAAGAGACTGACCAACAATTTCCTGTACAATTTAATGACTCCCCCGTAAAGCCCTAACTCATACCCGCCGCTATCTCTCTTCATTTACTTCCCAAAAAAATTCTAGAATTCCCCTTTCCAGTCTCCCCTTATTTCTTTTACTACCTCTGTCTCAAAATAATTATCATTTTAGTAAAAAAAATTTATCCCAAAATAATTATCGTTATAGGATTTTAATAAATATTTGTCCATGTTCTACCAAAAGTACCCTTATTTATTATTCCCATAAAGAGGGTTGGTAAGAAAAAAGAAAAAAAATACTCTTACAACTTGCTTACAATAATTGAATTTAAATAAGAGTAGATCAGTCTTTTTGAAAGCTTTCTTAATTTATGTGCACATTGCTAAATCAACAATTATTTTGGGACGGAGATAGTATCAAGTAGCATCTCTCCTTCTTTCTCAAAGGAAGAACACGAATGGAAAGAGCAAAAATAGGAAGCACATAAAGCGAAAAAAAAAATAGAAAAGTCAGCTCTTTACCGTGTTACGTAACCAGATAATAAATTTTCTTCCCTAATTTCTTATGTCTTTCGTACTTTTTATTTTTCTTTTATTTTTTTTCCAGATCTAAAGTTTGGGGGTTAAAAAATACTCATCAAAATTTGACTCCCTTCGTCTCGGATAAATGTTCCTATTTTTTATTTTGGGATGTCCCAACTAATGTTTTTAAAATTTTTAATCTACCTATTATCTACATTATTCTTAATATACCCTTAAAGCTTCATTTAATATAACACATTCCAAAGAAATCAAATTATTTAAAATAATTGAACTCGATTAATGTTCATGGGTATTATTGTTAGAACACATTTTACAGCACATCATTAATTATATTTCTTAATTCACGTGTTTTATCTACTAGGAACATTTATCGGGACGGAGGGAGTAATTTTTTGTTGACATACATGTTCAGATGTAATGAAATTCCAAATCTCGCAATTTTTTGTTGTAAAATTTGAAAATTTCAAGATCTCGTATTTTTTCAACAAAAAAAATTGGCCTATACGTTTGAATATGATGAGATTCAAAAAAAAAATATTCACATTCATTAGTTTTTCTTCAAGATCTTGTAATTTTTAAGGTGTAAAAAGGCCTTATACTTGTTTGATTTTTTTATCCGGCATACATTTTCGACTATGATGAAAAATGGCTTATTAATCTACATAATCTACTAATTTGGCCAAAAAAAATTATAATTTCTCATCAGATTTGGACATTTTTATCCAGGAAACATATGGTGTTTTATCTATTTTGGTTTGAGCTTTGCTTAAATCTGATTTTTTTTTCAAAATTTATTAAAATAATACACTGGTCAAACTATTTGTTATGCATTGTGATACATGCAGTATATAAGATTGATACAATTTTTATATTTACAGTATCTCATATTATAAAATTTTATATTTTTTATAATGGTATTACATATAAAGTTTGTAACACCCCGACCCGGATTCCAACACGAAACCCCAAGGTCGAGTCGCCAAACGAACCAACACTAACAAAAATAAAAAACACGTAGCGTAACCACTCGTACTTACAACAAAATCTAACGGATTAACCTGATAAAATAAAAACAAATCATTGGCGATACTACTGCCGGAAAACAACTTGTAACAACCAAGAGTTTACAACTCGGGAAAGAAAACAACTACAACAACATCGGCCACAACATGCCGGAACAACAACAACATAACTACGAGCTACAACATGCTCGGGAAACAACTAAAATAAAACTACTGAACAAAAGCGTGACATACATGTCGACTACCAAAAGAATATACACAACCAAGTATGATTCTACCTCAAAGTAAAGTTTATATAACTTTACATACCAACGTATCTCACCAAAAGAAATTACTAACATAATTGTACAAACCAAGTACGACTACAAGGACAACCTGCTATCTAGCCTCGTCCTCACCGAGAGCTGCCTGGCTAGTTCGGATCTAAGGAAAACAATTAAACACAACGGGGTGAGTCGAAACTCAATAAGTTACTAAATGCAACTACATGACATGGCATAATGCTCAGCTGTAATTGAAATCAAGTGATAGCATTTCTATACATCACAACTTAAACATGAAATATCATCAATGATTTACAACTCATGTTAAACACATAGCACTTTGATGTTCACATAAGTGCTTGTAAAGTAAATCACATAACAAAGGATATTGTTTCTCTTTATTCTTCTTTGCGTTGCTCCTGCAATACACAAAATAAATAACGTGTATCGATATCCCCGAACCTGCCGGGATCCCCAAAAATCTATCGGATCTTAGCAACCAAAGTCACGCGTATTGTTATAACAGAGGGGCTACCTCCCACCTGTGGCCAACAGGTAAGGTGTGTGTGCATACAGGTACGGCGACTTATAGCGATCACGAAACGAATTCGTAAAGACTATATGTCGTCCCACCATAACATTAGTAACGACGACGCCAGCTGGACTTACACAACGCACAAGTAGATATTTACTCGTAACATAACAACAACAATAAGGTTCCAAAGTAGTGAACCTTATCCCAACCAAGGAGGTCAATGATCCAACCTTAACGCATTACTAAACACATTTTGTGAAGTAACAAATCAACATCTCAAAACCACATATTTAGTCTTGAATCACATAATCATACAAGCACATAATTGCAAGTACTTCTCAAGAACCATTAAACCACATATTTAGTCTATAAACATCTACACGTTGAGATACACATATGATTCCCAACAAATGCACCTTAAGACTACTAAGTTAGTCTAGTTACAAATCCCATGTTGAGACTACTCACATAGTTCACAAGCACAAACACCCAAGGATACTTATTTAGTTCATTAATATAGAGTGCGAATTACTACACCCACAATGACGCCTGAAGTGTAAACAACTCATTCTTATAAACGCAAGTGCCCTCAAGTACACTTATCTTAATTCATATGGTTTTGTAGTATATTTATAAATAAAACTCATTATTTTTGATTTACTTAGTAATATATTTATAAATAAAATTTGAACAAATTAATATATAATTTTAGTTTAATATATAAAATTATATTATTTAATTTTAGTTTATAAATTATTAATATATTATTTCATATTATTTAATTTTAGTTTAGAATTTAATTTTAATTTTAGTTTAGAAATTATATATTTATTAAACAATTTTAAATTATAAAAATTATAAAATAAAATTAAATTATATGAAATTATATATTACTAATTTATAAAATTAAATTAATTTTATAAATTTATATATTAAACAAAAATTATAAACTAAAATTATATATTAATAATTATATAAAATTATATATATAAAATAAAATTATATATTAATAATTATTTTTAATAATTATATAAAATTATGTATATATTAATAATTATATAAAAACTGAAAAAAAAAAAATCAAACCCCCAAGGGTGGGCGGTTTAAACTTTTTAAACCCCTAGGGGTGGGAGGTTTAAAATGTTTAAACCCCCAGGGGTGGGTGGTTAAAATTGTTTAAACCCCCAGGGGTAGGTGGTATAATTCAATTAAACCCCTAGGAAGGGCGGTCCTCCTTACTTCCGTTAAAAATTTAACGAATACGTAAGTTTTTAACGGAGTTCTTTTCTAGTTTTTTTTTTTTTAATACTAATTAAACAAAAATAATTATAAGTTTAAAGGGGGGGCTGCTGGGGGGGAGGGAAAGGGGGGGTATTATTTAGCATAAACTATAAAGGGAGGGGGTGAGGGGCAAAAGAATCACTTTGGTCTGGGGGGCTGTGATTTAGCATATAGAGGGGGTGAGGGGCATAAAGCATAAAGGGAGGGGGTGAGGGGCATAAAGCATCGCGATGCATCAATTTTGTTTTACGATGCAAAGCGTGCCTATTTCGTGTTTCTTAAGGACATAAATGATAAGTATTTCGTAAGAAAAATATTTTTTTCCGATAGGGTCTTAGGTTGGAAATCTAACGGGAACTGCCGCACTTCGCACAGGTTTCTTTCTTAGAACTGTAAAAGCTTACTGATATATTCTCATGGGTAATTTTAAAAAATTCATAAGACAAAATAATGGAGTATTGGGATTCAGTTTTCCACTATTAATTTTGCATTTGGGCTTCCCTCATAAATACATAAAATGTGAACGTAACAAGTGTATAATTTACTTGAACTTATAATCATATTTGTAACCATCAGATACGCTATTACGACAAGGCTACACTTAAACCTCATTAATTGCTCCTATTGCCAAAACTAAGAGCATCACCAATGCAAATGTGAATTTGAAAAAATTGGGTGTCACTTAAAATTTACACATTTAAAAAAAAAAAACTCTTTAATGCAATTGTGGAAGAGGAATGCGAATATGATGTGCCAACTAAATTATTTTTAATTGGTTATTAGATAATTGATTTTTTTACTTTCAATGCATATTGTGAATTCACATCCTCCTTCACAATGTGCATTGGAAGTCTCACAATGTGCATTGAAAGTTAAAAAATCAATTTATCTAATAACCAATAAGAAACAATTTAATTGACACATCATATTCTATAATTACATTGGAGAGTTTTTTTTTTTTTTTTAAATGTGTAAATCTTAGGTGGTACCCAATTTTTCCACATTCACATTTGCATTGGTGATGCTCAGCAAAATCAGAAAAAACCTACCAAGAAATGCTTGAATACAAGACCTCAAGTGAGACTATTTTTTTTTTGAACGAAGGGAGTAGTTTATAATTAAAAATGATAATTTTCTCGTTTGCTGTTTGCTGTTTGCAATATTTTACTTAAAAAGTGTATTTTAACAAATTATAGATACAATCTTTATAACTCTTCAAGTTTATCCCGCCCCCAAATATGTGTTATAAATATCTTAGCTAATAGCTATGTTCAAGCGTTTTTATAATTATGATCAATTTTACGGTTACTAATATATTTCTTAATTATTAGACTTTTCAAATATAAATGTTTTGAGTAAACCGAAAGTAATAAAAGATACGCTCACATTAAAAAACAGAAGCTGTCTGCTCTTTCTTCACTTGAATAAATTGTCCATTGAGCTTCCATGGACAAACAATTATTTATCTTTACTTATTGTGTGGTTTTCAAAATTATCCACATTCACTCTCACCCACCTTACTAATGATTCCAAATTAGAAAGGGAGATAGTGAGAATGAGAGCTTCCTAATATTGAAAATTACTTGTCAGTTGAGAGCGCACAGCGCATGCGCGCGCGCACACACACACACATATATATATATATATATATATATATATATATATTATCCTCAAATCGGATCATCTTCCCAAACACACTACAAAAGAGACCTTATTAGAAAGAGAAGAATTCAATCAAAAAATGATGGATAACCCCATAAAAAATCGATAATTTGTTTAGAGCAAGCTGACCTTAAATAGTTTTTAGATCCATTTTATTTGGCCTCAAAATATTTTGAACAAAAGTCTCACTTCCCAATTAAAGGAAGAAAGAGTAGAGGAATTTATGAAATAATTCTTAAAAAAACAGGATCAGTATATTTTGATAAAAAATTTAGGAATAACGAAGTCGCTCAAAGCACTTATACTTTTACAAAAGCTAAATTTCTTAAAGCTTCACAGTGTCAGATTGGGGAACAAATCCTAATCGATTAAGACATTATTTGTCACTCCAAAACAACAATTTTATTATAATTATTAGGATTATATTGATGCATGGTTAAATGGATTCATCTATCAAAATTCTCAAAGAAAACATACTTGATTTTTTAAATTTGATCAAGAATTCTCACATGAAGAGATACCAAATTGATTTTTTCTTAATTGGGAAAAAATTGGTCCTAAAAAAGAGTATTTGCCAAAAGAGTTACAACAGCTATGTAATGAGTATTTTAATACTCATCCAAAATTTAGGAATGAAATTTACTATAACTCCAATCTTTTGGATAAGATTATAACCCAAAGCTTGATAAGCAGGGTATTAATAATATTTTTGACTCAATTTAAGCTTTCGTGGATCTGGGCATGGTCCTACTGTTGTGATTATGATGACTTTAATATACATTGCCTTGCTAGAACTTACATCTATAAATGGTGGAATAAGTTTGATATCTCGAAAATTCTTAAAGAAGTGGCCGAAACATGTTCATATTTTAAAGAAGAAATAAAGACTTAAGAAAAAGGACAAGAGAAACTAGATCAAGAAGACCCTATTGAAATTATAAAATCTAAAATTTTAAAAGAAAATCCTGGCATTTCTCAGTAAAAGTTAAATATATGTCTTAAAGAAAAATTAGTCTGTTTTATCAGCAAAGTCATTGAAAAAGAAGAGACTGGTTCTATGACATCCATTCAAGGCATGAATGATAATGAAGATGTAGACACCTATATGAGAATGATACTGTATTTTCAGAAAAATACTCAAGGTGTCAATCTCTCAGAGAAAGGCTTTGGAAATAGATGATCAAAAATCAAAATCACGAGGAATCAATAATTATGTGTGATGGAGTCCTTATTGCAAGGAATTACAAAAAAGAAAGTCACGGGAAAGTTTCCTTAAGAGATGGCCAACAATTAAAGAAAGGAAGTCACGAAAAAATTTCCTTAATAAATGGCCGACAAGACAGAAAGAATAAAAAAAATTAATTTGTCTCATTTTGAGAAGATAATATTCTAAGTAAAAATGATAACCGAGGAGAAATAATAATATTGTATAATATAATAAAGCTTAATTTGCACGCTTACAATTGTCTAAAGCTGACTACAGACTAGAATTTAATTATTTTTAAAATTTTTACGATTAGGATATAATTTTGCATTCACATGTGTGAAGTAGTTATTTATATTTTTTCTCACCACGCGCCTATACTTCATTTTCTATTTTTTTCCAAGACCCTCAACTCCCTCCCGACAACACCTATATATTCTATTTCCCTTTCTTTCTTTTCTTTTTTTGTTGAGTAGTGATATGTGCAACAAAAGTGTGCATCAAATATGCACTTAAAGTCCTTATTGGCATCTTTTGATTTGTACAAATCAAATAAATCATTAATGTCCTTTCTAGTCTATTGATGCCATGAATTTGAGCCCTCTTAGAGCCCGTTTGGTGTAGCGTTTTTAAAACGCAGTGTTTTTAAAACGCAGATTATTTAAAATGCGGTTTTTTTTTTCTTTATAAATGCGTTTGAGATATTATTTCAAAACGCAGCTTTTTATTTTCCACTGCATTTTAAAATCTACGTTTTGGAAAAAAGCTAGGAAACGCAGCTGCGTTTTGAAAACGCAGATTTTTCTACCGCAGCATTGAAACGCTAAGTTAGGGAATAAGCTGCGTTTTAACCCTGCATTTTGACTAAAACGCTCGAATAAACGGACTCTTAGTCAATTTAAGCTTGATGCCATGAATCATGAATTTGAACCCATACCTCAAGGAGTGAAGGCCATGAAATACTCTTTTTGTTTGTGATTGTTGAGGTACGCAGTAGTGATAGATGTCTGTCTCATATATTTCTTTAAATTCTCAACTCATAAGATTTGAACGTGTGACGACTAGACTCTTGACTCCGTTCTTATTCACTAAACCAATCCTATCCTATCCTTTTATTTGAATCATGTCGTCATCATACACAAAAGTTGTTACTATTCTTATACTACATTACATGAATGGACTAGATAATATGATTATCTATATTCATGTTAAAGCTTGATGAATATTTTTTACTCTCTCTTTAGTCTTTAATAGCTCAAACATTTATACTCTCTCTTTCTTAAAATCATACTTTGAAAGTCAAACATTTTAATTATACATTAATTTTGTCTTCTATATATTTTCTTTAAATTAGTAGTAAAGTTAATTCTTACTTTATTTTTTTTTTTGTATGACACATCATAGCAACTTATTGCCTAAACTTTCTTTCCAAAAAATTCTCTAGAGAACTCGGCGTTCGTCAATACGCACATAGACGATTGGAAGGATGAAAGTTTTATAGCTATGTAACTCAGAAAAACAATGCTGGAATATAGTAAATGTTATCAAAGATGTGATAACATCTACCGTAACATCCAGTAAATATCGCAGCGGAATTAAAAAAACAGTAAATAACAAATTGTTGTATCCTTTGTCTACAAGTATAAATACTTGTAGACGTGCCAATATGGCAAAATCCTTTCACTAGAAAATATAGAACCGATTACAAAGAAAACAACTAGCGAAACTTTAACAAAAAATCCCAACAAAGAAAGTAGACAAAAGAGACTACAAACTCATGCTTTGGAAATACAATCCTGTCTAATAAACACTGACATCCATCGTGGTAAGAAACTTCAACACAGTTTTAGTACTTCAGAACGAGATGTGTTGAAAGATGTGTCTGTATTTCTGCTCACATTCAACACACGACGAGTGTATTAGAACCTTTTCTATCTCAAATCTCTCTCCAAAAGCTGCTGAATGAAGAAGACACCATCTTCTTAAATAGGCTCCAGGGCTACACGAAAACACTTAGAAGGCAATGTTAATGATAGAATGACAATTTACTATATTTACATCAATCAAAAACCTTGATTGAATCAATTAAAAAGTCAAAGATTACATACCACAAATAACTTCAATCATCTACATATAAATAGTTTAAGAAAGGAAAAAAACAATCACACAAAAACTAATCTAAAGTCAACTATTATTTACCTAATTTAACATCAATCATCCTCTAATTAACTAATCAATCAAGATATACCAAAAATATTATTAATCACAATCTTGATTGATTGATCTCAAATTTCACCAAGAAAGGCAAAAATTAATCAATCAATTAGTCAATTACCAATTTACCAAATTAACCCAAATTAAGAATTGATTGAGAGGATTCTAAAATCCAACAATCTCCCCTTTTTGCCTTTGGTCAAAATACACTTTAGAGCGAAAAAATGATCCAAAATCAAAATCAAAATCTCCCCCTGAATTTGATGATAACCAATATTCAAATTCTCCCCTACCTTAGAACCCTCTCCCCTTTTTGGCGGAAATGGAGGAGGATTTTGCAGAAGAAGAAGAAACAGTTGGAAGGAAAAAAATCCTTCGTGAGAATGGAACTTTCAACTTACCAAAGATACTAGGAGACCCAATTTTGAATAATGGTAATAAGAAATTCCTCCCGTTGATTGCTTCACAAAGTCAAGGATGAGCCAAAAACATCAAAAGATATTAGGAAACACAATATTACCCAACATTTATCTTTGATAAATCTTCTGCAAAAATACCATCAATTTGTCTCACTGCTCAAAAATCAAGAACCATTCAAATTGTTTTTAGACAAACAAATTCAAGGATAAAGATTTTCAGTCAATATACCACACTGGAATAAATAGATAGTGAGAAACAGTAGTATGACAATATTTTCACCAGACCAAATTCCCTATTGGTATGCCTAACCATGAAGAATAAGACAATTAATGCGCACACATGTGAAGGACTTTGTTCAATGAATGTGAAGAAAAATGTTGGCACATTGAGAGACACATTTTTAACTTCGAATTCAATGGATCAAGATTCTTTTCTCCCAATTCCTTTAAATGATGATTTTTGCCTTAAAGCTGAAGGGATTTAACCAGTAGGTAGCTTTCACTCTACCTCAAGGATAGCCCTTTCTCATATGATCACGCCAAAATTTCAAAGAACATATTGATCTTGATGATAAGATCACATATGAGTGGCTGCATACACATTGAGAAGGTAGCTTTTTCCCTCAAAGGCTTCCAATCACTACTTTGGCTCATCCACTGGGAATTTTTTTTTTTTTTTTACAAGATTTTGAAAAAAGATCCACATTCAAAAAAATGTCTTCCAAATACCACATTTAAGAATGATATCATTTGACAAAGTCGTGCCCAAAACAAATGCAAGATGATTGATGATGATTTTTTTTTTTTTTTTTTGTTTTTTTTTTTTTGTTTTTTGTTTTTGTTTTTGTTTTTTTTTTTTGGTGTACAACATGCACATGTGGTCATAATTGGAACCACATTTTGTGAGACACTCAAATGACACACAGACTTAGAGATTTCCTAAGAGTAGAAAATCTCTCAAAATCAAGAGTCTTGGTGAAGACATCAGCCAATTGGTTCTCAGTTCCTATAAAATCCATGCGGACAATATTTTGTTCATCTAAATCCCGAATTAAGTGATGTCTAATATCAATATGTTTGGTACGGGATTGTTGAACATGATTTTTCAAGATATCAATCGCCTTTGGATTTATCACAATAAACAACAAGGGTATCACTATGTAACCCATAGTCATTGACCATTTGGTTCATCCAAAGAAGTTTAGAGCAATAACTATCAACCGCTACATATTTTGATTCAACGGTTGATAAAGAAACACGCTTTGTTTCTTACTATACCATGAAACCAAATTGTTCCCCAAGTAAAAGCAAATTCTAACATTGACACATTCGAAGATAAATAAGTCAAGCTTACCATTTTCTTGTAATCGACTTTACCTTTCGTCTTGTCTTCATACCATCAAACACATTCCCTATCACTTGAGTTGTAGGGAGATTCTTTTGAATCGCTTGACACATCCAGTTTTGATCGGATCCACTTCATCAACAGATTCAGGATTTTTAATTTCTGCTTCTATTTCAGCTGGTTCTGAATTGTTGGCAGATGTGTTCGAGGATGTCCCAACATTTTCGGACACATTTATTTCTGAATCATTTGAGTTTTGATTCTGAATTTCTGCAATACTTTCCTCTGGAACATTGTTGTATAAAGCATCCTCCACTAGCCCTGTAACATCATCTTCGACTATTTTCTGTCCAAGAGTAGCAAAATCATCAAAAGGAACATTTATTGATTCCATTATAGTCTTAGTCCTAAGATTAAAGACTCTAAATGCTCTACTATTTGACGAGTACCCAACAAAGATGCATTTATCACTTTTGAAATCAAATTTTGCAAGATGATCTTTGTCTTTCAAAAGATAACAAATACACCCAAAGACATGAAAGTATTTAAGATTCGGTTTTTTGCCTAAAAGAATTTCATAAGGGGTCCTTGTGCTACCGAATCTTAAATATACACGATTTCCAATGTGACTAGCCGTATTTAAGGCTTCTGCCCAAAAATGTTTAGAAAGATTTTGAGAACTAAGCATAACACGTGCCATTTCTTGAAGTGTGCGATTTTTCCTTTCCGCTACTCCATTTTGTTGTGGAGTTTTGGGGTGAATACTCATGAGTAATCCCTTTGAATCGCAATATTTGGAAAAAGAAGAATTTTCATACTCGGTACCATGATCCGAACGAATCTTAATAACTTTTAAGTCATATAGATTCCGGACCTTTTTGTACCAAGTTTTAAAAACTTCAAAAGTTTCAGATTTTTCTCTCAAGAAAATAATCCAAGTATACCTAGAAAAATCATCAACACACACAAAGGAATATTTCTTTCTCCCTAGACTCTCCACTTCAATTGGACTCATAAGATCCGTATGAATGAACTCAAGACAACGTTTTGAGGAACGTTGTTGAATTTTTGGGTGGGACACTCTAGTTTGTTTCCCCTTTTGGCATGGACCACACACACCCACATTCTTTGTGTTAATCTTTGGTAATCCTCTGACGGCATCATGTTTGATTATATCATGAATTTTATGAAAACTAGCATGTCCTAGTTTTTGATGCCAAAGAGAACTATCATTAACACTTGAGGTATGGCATGAAACAACTTCACCATACATGTAACAATTATCCGAGGATCTAGTACTGCAAGAATACATTTGTTAGTACCATCAAATACTTCACATGAGTTTTTGTCAAATTTTACATGCAAATCATCATCACATAATTGACTTATACCGATGAGATTTGCTTTAAGACCTTCCACATGAAGAACATTTTTAAGCCTTGGCAATCCCTCAACATCAAGATTGCCTCTACCAACAATTCTTCCTTTTGCACCACCCCATAGGTCACACTTCCACCATTGAAACTAGAGTATTCGGACAAGTATTCATCTGTCCTGTCATATGACGGGAACATCCACTATCAAAAACCATGAGCCAAACATTGGTTTTAAAGGAAGTGTATGTAACATTGCATGTTACATCGGCCTTTTGACCCATATTTTTCGAATTTCGGGAATGTGCCGATTCAAATGTGGAGACATTTTCCACGACATTCTGTCCGGGCAGATTTCGGTGAAAATTTTTGGCCAAATCGCCTTCATTTTGTAACAATAAGGTCGATATGACCAAACATTACAAGAATGGCAAATATACCGACGTTTCCAGTGTCTAGACCTTTTGTTAGCCATTTGGTTTTGATTAACATGTTCACCATTCATTCTTTCCTTGACAAAAGCAACTGGTTTGAATCCCATCCAGCGGTGTCTTCTTGACCATAAGTCGAAGTTCATCAAGTTTAACTTTGCCTTTGTTCAGCTTGGACATGGTTTCATTTGCTTTTTCAAGATTAATTTTGGCTTTTCAAAATCCACATCTTTCTTAGTGAGCATGACTTCCACCTAGCAATGGAAGCTTTTTGAACTTCATTCTCTTTTGAGAGCAACTCATTTGAAGTTTTCTGAACTTCAAGTTCTTTTGAAAGATATTCATTTTCCTCGGTGAGAAGATTTAACTTTTCTTCCTTCTTTACCCAATCTTCATAAAGTGCCTTATAATCCTCTAATAAATCCAGTTTTCGAATCGAATCGGACTCATTTTGGACATGATTGTCATCAACTATGGAAGAGTTGAGACAATTTTGTTCGGAATGAATCTTTTAACGAGATGTGATCACGGTTGGAGCCACATTTAAGGCAACACCTTTAGATACACCATGAGGATTTATTTGTAACACTTTTTGGGTTTCAAAAACTTTAGTGCGGTTTCCTCTTCGGATTGATCATCATCGTTCACTTAGGGTAGGCGCCAAACTTTTTCCCTTTTTCTTTGTAGTATTAATACATTCGGCAGCATAGTGACCATAACCAAAACATTCTCTGCATTGAACAGTTTCTTCCTTTTTTGATTTGAATTTTGAAGGAAGTTTAGGAGTAAACTTGTCTTTGGAATTATCGAATTATCGAACTTTTTGAAGAAAATTTTCTTGGAGCAAATTTTGGAGCGACATTTGTTTTTTGATACTTTTGATAGTTTTGTCCTTTGGTCAAAATGTTGTTAAACTTTTGACCAACATAGCACGAGATTCTTCTCCAAAATCTGCCTTTCCAAGATCATTTGTAAATTCAAGTAATTCCTCCGACAAGTCGATTGATTTTGTGCAACAGCAAAGCAATACTTTTAGCATTTTTATTTTGCTTTTGTTCCGAAAGATTTAACTCAAAGGTTTGAAGAATACCGAGAAAGTTTATCTAAACTCATTCTTCCAGTGTCATGAGCTTCTTCTATAGCGAGATTTTTATATTGAAACGTTCGGAAGAGATCTCATCATTTTGCTAACAAGTCTTGCATTGGAAATAGGTTCTCCCAAGGCTAGAGACTCATTAGACAAATCTACCAACTTGTCATAGTAGGATGAAATGTCATCATCTTCTTCCATTTTTAAATATTCAAAACGAGTAGTAAGTAAACGTAGCTTGGTCAAACGAACGCTATCGGGTCCCTCACAATGAGCTTGAAGGGCTTCCCATACTTCTTTGGCTGATTCAAAATGAACAATTATTTTGAAAATATTTGGTTCCACACAGTAGTAGATAGCATTAATAGCTTTTGAATTAAAATTTGCTACGCTTCTTTCTTCGATCGTCCAACTAGCTTCGAGGTAATTTTATAGTCTCCATCGATGTCAATTACTCTAGGTGGAGTCCACCCTGTAACCACAGAGAGCCATGTTCTTTCATCAAGAGACTTGAGGTACATGCGCATCTTGGGTTTCCAAGTAGAGTAATTAGATCCATCGAGGACAGGAGGACGTTGAGTACCATATTGAGTATCCGACATAGCTACAACCAGGAACCTCACTTAGTTATGTCAAGTGTATGCTCTGATACCAAATGAAAGTTTTATAGCTATGTAACTCAGAAAAACAATGCTGGAATATAGTAAATGTTATCAAAGATGTGATAACATCTACCGTAACATCCAGTAAATATCGCAGCGGAATTAAAAAAAGAAAATAACAAATTGTTGTATCCTTTGTCTACAAGTATAAATACTTGTAGACGTGCCAATATGGCAAAATCCTTTCACTAGAAAATATAGAACCGATTACAAAGAAAACAACTAGCGAAACTTTAACAAAAAATCCCAACAAAGAAAGTAGACAAAAGAGACTACAAACTCATGCTTTGGAAATACAATCCTGTCTAATAAACACTGACATCCATCGTGGTAAGAAACTTCAACACAGTTTTAGTACTTCAGAACGAGATGTGTTGAAAGATGTGTCTGTATTTCTGCTCACATTCAACACACGACAGCAGTGTATTAGAACCTTTTCTATCTCAAATCTCTCTCCAAAAGCCTGCTGAATGAAGAAGACACCATCTTCTTAAATAGGCTCCAGGGCTACACGAAAACACTTAGAAGGCAATGTTAATGATAGAATGACAATTTACTATATTTACATCAATCAAAAACCTTGATTGAATCAATTAAAAAGTCAAAGATTACATACCACAAATAACTTCAATCATCTACATATAAATAGTTTAAGAAAGGAAAAAAACAATCACACAAAAACTAATCTAAAGTCAACTATTATTTACCTAATTTAACATCAATCATCCTCTAATTAACTAATCAATCAAGATATACCAAAAATATTATTAATCACAATCTTGATTGATTGATCTCAAATTTCACCAAGAAAGGCAAAAATTAATCAATCAATTAGTCAATTACCAATTTACCAAATTAACCCAAATTAAGAATTGATTGAGAGGATTCTAAAATCCAACAAAGGAGACGCCAGAGGCACACGTGTTCAAAGCGAATTTGCTGGGGAAAATGAATCGGGATCGCTAAACTGGGCTTGAAAAGAGAGGTAGGCCATTGAATAGTGAGGAATTACTTAAATAAGTATGAGAACGAAGCATAGTCGCGTATGTATATGCTTACGAAAGGGCTGCTTATTGTTGATTTCAATCACCATGTCCTTCCCTCTCTTTGGATTCAGCTGGCTTAAAGCAGATCCCTCGGGCTCAAGCTCTTAATTGAAATCTTAGTGCCGAGTTGTTTAGAGATAAAGAGAAGTTTCTTGTCCGAGTGGGTAGCCTAATTGCTTTTGATTAAGCTTCAGTTTGCTTTCCTCTGTTGATAGTGAAAGCCGATTGACTTAGATCATGACGATTGGAGTTATATCTCTAAGCGCTTCAATTTCTCAAATGATAGTGAGAATAATGTTGTTTATACATCGTGATATTGCGATGCTTCGATTTGTTGATCGCGATGCAAGTGTAATTTGTGCATCGCAATGCATGATTTGTGTAATAAAAGTGGCATTTTTTGATTTAAAACAATTACAGGGAACTAAAGCAGTTGAAAATTCATTAAAAGATACCGGCCTAAATTTCTCCCTAAAATAATAATGGCCTAGGCCCAATTCAATAAATATATATATATATATATATATACTACTACTGTATTAAACACCCCTAAAAAATATAAATAAAAAAATAAATAAAAAAGAAAGGAGATACTCTTAACCCAACTAGGTCTTACAAGTCCAGCTCCAAAATTATTACTAGATAAACTGATAAAGACGTCAACACATAAAAAAACAGGAATGCTCAAACTATAGATGGAAATTGTCTATGTTTAATAAATTTTCCATAGTGCTTCTTAAGTGTAGAGATATATCCATCCATCGACTAAGATTCAATTCATATATATATTCCATAGTGCTTTTCAAATTATTTACCTACTACTTTCATGTTTTCAGGTGTTCCACTACTACCTAATAAATAATGATTCCAAATCAGAAATTAGGGAGACATATATCTATATATATAGTGAGAATGAGAGCTTCCTAAGTTGGAAAATTACTTGTAGTGTACATACTAATTAGTACGTCGTACAATAATCAAAGAGTGGTTTTCCTAGACTCCATTCATTCAATACCAATAGTCAACTCCACTGCACTTGGGATCAAAAGGCAAATTATGGACGTGTAATTTAGATTTGCAATTTTGTGGTTTGGTTTTGAAGGTTAAGATTGTTCGTTTGGGCATGCACTTGTTGGGAATAACCTTTCATAAACCCGAGTGAGCAACGCCTAGAGCAGAAACCAAACCCAACTACCACTTCAAATAATTCTAGTAATTGACGTAGCATTGTTATTTGTTAATAGGGTGAAAAAATTGTAGCATAGTACTCAAGATATAAACAACACTGAGACGTGAATGTTGTACTAGATGTACCAACGACCACTGACACAAGCAATTAAAGCAGCGAAAATAAAATTAAATAAACTGAGTAAACATAAGGTTTTCTTTTTAAATTATGATCTACAAGCAGATGCCACTATGACAAAACTTCGACTAATGAAAAAATTGTACGGATTACACTACTAAAAACACAAAGACACTTAGTGGAACTCAAATGAAAAACTCCCAACTGAGTTTGTCTAATCTATGTAAACCGAAATGCTCACAGAAATAAAGGTTATGAAAATCTCAACAATGAGCATAAAATCTTCCAGTGATACACCACACTAATTGGAGAAAGAAATGTGGCTGTATTCACAGATGCATCTAGACTTATATGTATCTCTCCAAATGTGTTCTCTTTTCAAGAATTGGTGTCTCTTCCCGATCACTTCTTTATATAGCTTCCAAGGAGCCCTGCCGTGCATGATAAGAACTCAAGGCAAACATGGTTATGGGTTAGGAAACTAATATCAATCAAATCTAAGAAATCCCTAAAACTTAGATCATACCATTTCTAAACTCTTTTTAAACGCGGTATTACCAAAAAGAGTTCCAAAGAAAGGCAACAATTATCATGCTTACTACGGAGGAATATATTAAATCATTTTGGATATAGAGCACGGCTCTATCCTCCGTAACATAGGGTCTAGTCCCTAGCTTTTGGTAATAGACCTAATTTGGATATGTTTTATACAAATGTGTTAGAATGTTTGGCTAAAACCTGGTTAAAGCTATCATATCAATATACGTTAGTTTTAAAACTCCAAATATTCTTTCTTTTTCAATTTTCTAATTGTTGGATCATTGATTATTGATTGATTTATTATTTGCTTGCTTACACTGTCGTATAACAAAATGTATGCTTCCATAATAATCAAACTCTCAAAGATTTTGTTAAAATGAAGTTGGAGTGTTGACCCTTCGATGATTTTCGATTTTGGTACAATGAGAAAAAGTTGATATCACGCTTAAATAGTGGTACAATGAGAAAAAGGTTGATACCGTCCTTCAGAGCTGGCAAAATTAGCCCAGTTTAATGGGCTGGTCCAGTCAACCCGATGTTTGCATGGACTAAAGTTTAATTTTTGGAGGCCCAAAAAAATACGGGCCTTTTTAGCCCGATCCAGTAGGCCCGACGGTTCAATTGGGCTTGCATAAAAAAAGCTCTGGACTTTTGGGCTAGGCCCGGCCCGTATTATTTTATTATTATTTATTTATTTTCACTCAAAAAATAATTCTAACTTCTTAAATAATTAAAGCAATAATTAAAGCTCATTCTATTTTAAAGCTAACTAGAATGGTTCAGTTAACTTTATTGTTTGATACTATGATTTATACATGCTGTAATGCAATTTCAGACATTGAAGCAACATGTTCCAATTTGATTATTGCTTTAATTATTACTTTAATTGACCAATAAAGTTAACTTTTTAAATAATTAAAGCCCCGAACCATTCTAGTATCATATTTATTTCCATTTTAATTAATGTTTGATACGGTGATTGCATTATTTTACCTTTAGTAGTTAGCCGTTAGGACAAACAATAAATCATAGTATTGCTTTTGTTTAGTAAGTAACTTAGAATTTAATTTGACATTGACATCACCATTGTTCCTTTTAGTTTATTTATTTTTCCAACAAAGGTTTTTTTGGCCCGATAGCCCGATGAACTTTGATGGGTTGGACTAAACTTAACTTTTCTTTGGCCCTAATAAAATTAGAACCGGCTCAATCCGATCCAATATTAAATGTTAGCCCAATAAACTTGCACTGGATCGGCCCAATCCAGTCCATTGCTAGCTCTACCGCCCCTTTGCCCTGGCGGTGGCCTAAATAATTATCACAGCAAAAAAGCAACATTAAAAGTTGAGCATGTCCTACTAGTCCTAGTCATAGAAGGGAGCTATATCCCGTTTTGACCAATTTTATTTTAAAAATATTCTTAAGCTCACCATTAAGTTATTCAAAAAAAAAATTTCTTCCAATAATAGCACAAACTTCAATAAATTTAACGTTAGATAAGAAATGAAAATAGAAAAAAAATTTAAAAATTTGCTGAGAAATTGATTTGATATTCAAATGAAACAAACTAAGTCTCTATTTATAGAGAAAAATGTGTATTTTAATACAACAATAAAAAAATATTTGGAGTGAAAAATAACCAAAAATTGAGGGGGGAAATGTATGCTGGAAAACCTAGAGCGTGACATGTGGCCTGCACGTTCGTCAAGAGTTTATTTATTTATTTTTTTGGCAAAACTTATATTTGGGCCACTTAACTACTCACAAAATTGCAATCCAGCTACGACAAGTTCAAAAATATTATTTGAGTCATTGTACTTCAATTATCTTGCAGACAAATCTATTTTTTGGACAGACATTAATTTAGCCGTTAAAATAATATAAAATAATCTCTTGATTCCTAATATTAGAGCGGAACAATGGTGGGGAGCTTATGGGGAGCATAGCCGAAAATTTAAACCAAATTTATTATAAAAATACCTTTAAGCTACCCATAAGCTACTTAAATAAAAACTCTCTTCTAATGATGGCACAAACTTTAATAATTTTACATACCCCACCATTTTTATCTTCAAATTTGAAGAAAGGAAAATGGTAAAAAAAAATTAAAAAATTTGTGGAAATTAATCCAATGTCCAAATGAAGCAAACCAAGTCTTTATTTATTAAAAAAAAAAATGTGTACTTTAATACAAAAAAAAAACCTAAAAAAAACAAAAAAAAAATTTGTGGTGAAAAATGGCCAAAAACTGGAGCGGTGGATTTTTTGTGTCGGCCAATGGATGGGCGACACGTTGAAAGCAGGAATGGCATGGCGTCACTTTTTTTATTTACCAAATTAATAGTTAAAATGAAATCGTTTTAACTTAAAATGACGTCGTTTTGTAGGATTTTGGTTTAATACTTAAGTTGCTACCCATTTTACTTTTCCTCAATTAAGCTTCTTAGAGCTCTCGATACTTAAGTTGCTACCCATTTTACTTTTCCCCAATTAAGCTCCTTCTAAGATACTAAAAGAAATCTCCATTGTATGCAATGCTCCCTCCAAGCTCCTCCAAGGAAACCCCATTGTATCTGCTCATGGAGGCTTGAGAATTACTCCCTCCGTTTTAGGCAAGAGTCTATTTTCTTTTTTTATAAATTAATATGTGACTAAATTAAATTTAAATTTTACATATTTTAATTATATTTTAAAAAATAAATTTTATTAATTAAAAATTATCTTAAAATATAATAAATTATAATTTTTATAATTTTATAAAATTACTAAATTTATATTAATTATTAATTTAATTTTAATTAATTTAATAAAAAAATTAAAAATAAACTCATGTAGCCGGTGTACTCCCAACGGGTCATTCAGAATTCAACATGGAGTGGCGACCGTAATTTGTCATAAAGTCAAAGATTCAAGAACAAGAGTGTTTTAGAAGTTAATTAAAAGAGACTATTGCACCATGTGCAGTGCAGTCTCCTTTTCATCGCAACTATTTGTGCTCTCCGATGGGTCCATTGGAATACTGGATCTGAGACCCACTTGGAGTTATAGCATGGCACGGATCAGTTGACATCTGTATTGCCATTAGGACTTGAAAGATTGTAATTCCATTGTCGAATGATTTTTTGTTTTAGATCTAATAAGTTTTACAAAAAGTTTTAAATTTACGACTTTTACAATATTGATAATAAGAGTCCGTTTGGTGTAGTGTTGTAAAAATACAGTGTTTTAAAAATGCAGCATTTTTAAAACGCAGATTATTTAAAACGCGGCTTTTTTCTTTATAAATGCGTTTGGGATATTATGTCAAAACGCTACTTTTTATTCCCTATTGCGTTTTAAAATCTGCGTTTTAGGAAAAAGTTAGGAATTCAAGCGTTTTAAAACGCAACTCCGTTTTGAAAACGCAGTGTTTTCTACCGCAGCATTGAAACGCTAAGTTAAGGAATAAGCTGCGTTTTAACCCTGCGTTTTGACCAAAACACCCGAACAAACGGGTTCTAAGTTTACAGTATGTGAGGTGCGTATTTATTTTTAAGGAAAAAACGTAACGATAATAAGTAATTATATGCATATTTTGGACCTGTTAGATTATATGAGTTTCACCCTAGCAAATGGGTCCGAAATGAATGGAGGCCCGGTCCACTCAGGGCTATATATACCCTCTCCTATACCAAGCCAGGAAATACGTATTCTAATTGATATTTTCTAGTGGCCGGTACTGATTATCACGCCGGAGGGCTTTGGCGGAGACCCTCCCCGCCCCTCTCACGGTGTCTTTTTTACAGATAAACACGTGCCAGATATCCTACATCTGTGACGGTTCGGCACCCTCGGTGTCCCTAATTTTTTCGGCATCATCAAATAATTAATTGTAAACTTAGTAGTGCTGTAAATTTTAAAATCAACTAAGAGCCAGTTTAGTTGTATGTTTTAGCCAAAATACATAGATAAAATATAATTTTTTTACAAAAATTGTGTTTCAATGAGGCGACAAAAAAAAGTGCATTTTTATTTTGAAGTGGTATCACAAATACATTTATAAAAAAAATACATTTTAAATACGCTATATTTTTAAAACGTTCATTTTAAAAATGCTACAACAAACAACACTTATCTGTCCTATGTTTATTTCATAAATAAGTGGAGTAAGACATAATATGGTGGAACCCACGGGTAGTTCGTAAGTGATGGATATTTGTTGCCCTTTAAACACGTTCCCAGTGGTTCCTTTCATGCAAAGGAATCAATCGAAGGCACTCATCTAGTATTAGTGTATTACTATTAAAATAGGGTTAATCACACTATTAATCTCTCGATTATAAACTATTCTATCAGTAATCCCTTAATAAATTTTTTTTCAAATTTCAGTCCCTAAAATATCAAAAAGTCACGCAACTAATTTTTTTGGTAGATACCGTTAGAAAAATTTCATTAAGTCAATCTTGTGTGTTGCACGTGTCATTTTGCAAGGGTATAATGGAAAATTCATAAAGGGGCCCAAACTCTTTCTTTCTCACTCTAAATTTATCTCTTTGTTTGCAATACTTAAAAAAAGATGGAAAAAAAAACGGGGAAAGCAGCAGCAAAGCAGCAGAGCGCTCATCATCTCTGGCCAACTCCGAACGGCAATCACCGTCTCTGGTCACCCACTTCATCACCAGTGATTTCCCCTCAACAGCGAACCCAGCAAACCCCCTCCCTCGCCCAAATTGCAGCCGGCGTCTTTCCTCCCTTGGGTCTCTGAGTTCAAATGCTTTGCCAAAAAAGTGTCTTCCAAAGGATCCTTGTGGCATCAGCACCAACCAACAAAAGATCTAGAGGTGGGGGTGACGGATCAAGTAGTAGATATGGAGGTCTACTAATTTTCGCCATAGATATCGTGGTGGTAGTTGCGGATTTGAAAATAGGGATAGCAGTTTCGGTGGGCAATGATACAATTAGTGAGGACACATGGATTTTTGAACTCAAGGTAGGGTCGATTTAGGGATTTAAAACCCAAACCAAATTGATAGTTTAAAGCCGAACCAATGCATTTGTAGGGCTCATCCAAAAAGAAAACAACATAAGATGTGACGATAGTACAAGCCTTAAGCTTCACCTGGAAGAAGTCCCACTAGTCTCCACTGTTTACAGTCAACTTTCCAAATTTGGGTTAAACATACGGTGGTATTGGTAACAAGGATAAGTGGTTGCATTATACAAATTCTCCCAACGCCATCTCGGTTGAATTGCTCAAAACAGAGTTTTGGGGATAATTTACAAGAATTAGGGCTATAATATTTGGGAGCTTTTAAATTTCATTTGATTTTGACCTGTTTGTTCTACAAAAAGAGAGAGAGGCACGCATAACACTGACTTTGAAGATTGAAGTTAGGAAGGCTTGGAGAATAGATCTTGAAGTCAAGCGTCTTCTTTCTTTACTGTGAACCAGGTGCATCAATGGTGGTTATTGAGAGAATAAATGAGTGAAAATACAATTTACATAATTACTAAAATGTCTTCTTAGCTAGTTTTAAAATAAAATATGGTTATTTTGGTCTTTTAAAAGGAAAGACTTCATAGATAATCAAAGAAAATTTCATTTATGCCCTTAACCAAATGCATGTGCGAGGCACATGAGTACTTAACAAAATTTTTCTAACGACATCCACCAAAAAGACTATCCGCGTGATTTTTTGATACGGTGGTCTTTTAAAAGAAAAATATTATAACAACAAAGAAAATCTTACAAAAAACGAAATAATAAAAAGTGTTATGGCTTAAAAATGTTTCTTTACCGTTCAAGAATAAACAGTCATAAGTCACTCTAAAAGATCTTTCAATCTCAAGTCACACTGAATAAAAACCACTCAGAAATGGCTAGTCCTTCTTAGCTAATTATAGTCTTCTAATTGAAGCAATAGGCCTCCATGCATATATTTCTGAACTGGACAATTTCCCATATAGCACACCTTGCTTTTTAAAAAAAAAAAAAGTTTGGTGAGGACATAGATTTTACCTCAACTCTTATTATTATTATTTAATGCCTTAAAAAGACTACAACTAAGACTATATAATGTCTTTTTTTTTTTTTTAGCTAAAACAAATTGTTTGAACACCCGACCTCTCTGCAGAGAGTAGTGACGTACCACGGGCTTGAACAATAACGGTGCATCTAGTGAGACTTGAATACCCGACCTTTTTAAGTATCAAGGTGTCGTCTCTGATGAGGCTTGAACACTCGACTTCTTCGTTAAAAAAAGTGATTAGTACCAGTTGAGCTAAAGTTCGTTGCTTATAGCACACCTTGCTTGATACATTAAAACCCCAACCATTTTAATCTTTGAAGGATCCCCAATAGCTTCTACACTAACAAATTTCCAAGCTACCGTTACCCCATATTTGAGATGCCTTCTTATACCAATATCATTTGGGGTTAGTTTTTTGAAATTTTAGTTTTTAGTTATTTCACTTTCTCATTCTTTGGCCCCACCAGCATCCCTCTATCTTTTTCTTACTTTTTTTTTTTTCAATCATTATAAACTAAAATATTTATAAAAAAAAAAAATTCCAAAAACCAACCTTATAATCTACATACCTTATACACACTCATAAATTCTTAAAGCAACATGATCACACATGATAATTCTTAACCAACCTTCACTGCCAATGCACTAGATAGAACTTGCTAGGCAGATATCTCTACATCCTCCAATATGTGGAGTTAATTATATTCGGCCAAATGACAATGCCGACCAATGTACTTATACAATTGGTTTAAAACTAATGTTAGTTTCATTCTACTATCCCCAAGATTACTTTAAGGCTTGAGATTCCAATTTTTTGGCTCAATTTAGGAATCCATGGTTGCAATTTTGTAGCAATTTGGGGTCAAAAAGAGACTTCTTTCAATTTATAAAACTTGGATGGAAGTTAAATCACATGCGACATACACATCATTTTAAAGATATATAGTTTTGTCATTTTTATCTATTACGTTACGTGTTAGCCCCTTTAAATTACAAGGCCATCATTTTGAAAATTTCATTTTTTTCTCCTTCGTTAACTCTCACATGCACAAATGTATATGAAGAATCATCTCAAAGCTCATTATTATTCGGACACTGAATTCATCCCTCCCGTCACTAACCTTGATTTCCATATCAGTGTAACCTTTCTCCATAACTTCTTCTCATGGATACCCTACAACGAATATACCCTCTCGCCCTTAGACATTTTAACTCGATAGCCCCTCTCTCCGGTTAAATGTAGAAGTTTTGCCTAGGGGATTAATTTTTTTCCTTTATTTTCTTTTTTGTGTCTTAAAGGGCGTGCACACTTTGTGAAGCTCCAAAAGACAGAGATTTGGCTGAACCCAATTCTTCTTGTAAATGAAAGAGTGAGCGAAAAGAAGCAGGAGCAGTCGAAGGAAGAGGTAACATTCAATCCGATCTCCCTTTCCCAAAGATCAGTTGCCTCTTGACTAACGTTTCGAGACATTACACCACTTATGTTGATGGGCTGGATCCCCGATTACTGGAAAAAAAAATCTTTTTGATACTACTGGGCCACCCCTTGTGGACGCGTAGGGAATTTTTCAATCCCTTCATTTTCCCATCATTCCATCTCTCTCTCTCTCTCTCTCTCTCTCTATCAAACAAAAAAAAAAGATAACAACCAAACAATTTTATCTTGTTCCACAACACTTTTTAAGTCAGCCCGTTTAATACGTACTATTTTTAATTTTTTTTGGCTTTCCAAAATATATCCAAGATAAAGTTCTTGAAGTGGGGATCTCTCCCAATGAAGTTTTCTATACACAAAAAGACTCAAAACTACAATCTTTTATTTAAGCGATCAAAGTCTTTTCTACTCAAATCAACTCATGTAAATTCCCGTTTAATACTTTAAAAATACTCTAGGGGACCTTAAGAAGAGTAGAGAGCAAAATGAATACAATTATCAATTAAGAACATATTTGCAAATAGTTTATGATAACGTTTTTTTTTTTTAAAAAAAAAATCATTTTCGTGGGAGAATACAGCTCATTTCCGACATTTTCTTGATTTCATATCACAGAAATCATTTTCGTGGGAGAAAACAACTTCTGGAAAGTGTTTTTTCCTTAACTCGAGCAAGGAATGCGTTCTTGATTTAAGTTAATTTCACTTTATTGCCTTATGGTTTGTTCATTGTTGCATTTGGGGTTTGTGATTACAATTTTTACACATTGGAGTGTAAGGTTGCGATTTTGTGGTAACTAGGGGTCAAAAGGCTGTTAATTTTTGGATAGAAAGTCGTCATGTACCATTAGCATGCACTTATCCATGGTCTTTTCACAGATGCACATGACTCGCAGATGCAGTCATTCACTCAGAGAATTTTTTCTTATTTTCATATTTAAGGAAAACAAAAAAAAATTAAAAATTAAAGTCTTCTTTTTGTTCCTTAATTTTCCTTTCTATGTAAATGAGCTAAACGTCAAATTGAAAATTTTATTAATATTTATTTAGTAAAAGAAAAAAAAATCTTGTATTTTAACAACCTAATCGTTTGCCACCTCTTTCTTCTTCAACTTCACTTTCACTTCACCAACAGATATAGGTTAGACAATGTGGTCTCGAGACCGTATACTTAATAACTAGGTGTAAAAGACGAAAATAATCTCACCAAAATGAATGTAGATGACACGTGACCTTTTCCATCCAAAAACTAACAGAAACTCCCTTTTAATCCCCAATTATAACAAAAATGTAACCTTACACCCCAATATGCAAAACATAAGATCACAGGGTCCCCAAGTGCAATAATGAGAAAATTAGGGTGGTAAAGGGAATTAACCCTTTGATTTTTGAGTCCTTTTTGTTATAGTGTAGTTGATTTGTTTTTTTTTTCAATTTTGTCCTCTCTCTCTCTTCACGTATTTCATCCATCACTTCCCCCACTTGCAAGTTTCTTGCTTCATGGATGTGGATTGAGCCAGGATCTTCTCTCTCTCTCTCTCTCTCTCTCTCTCCCCTTTGAACACCGATAACGATTAGATTAGATAACTATAGCTAGCATATGAATGATATGATGCGTACAAAAAGATACTACATGTTAATCTGTTGTACGTAGTTATAATCCAAAATTACATATATATATATACATCCTCTTTTTTATTGTATATTAGTTATGGGTTCAACCCCCTGCAGTGCAGTACGTATGTCATTTGCTCAATCATCTTTTCTTCTCAAAAACATCCACTCACATTTGCTAGTTAATTTACATGCATGCATGCATCCATCTCAACCTAATCACCTTATCACCTAGCTAGCTCCTCCTCGAACGAACGAACGACCGACTTCAATATATGGCACATGCACCTAATTGTATTCATTCGAGCTATATATGCATTTGAGAATTATCTCTGATTTATTAACCATAAAATTAGCCGAACCCAACTTCACACAAACTCTTATGATTTATATGATCATCATCTTCTCTCGATCGTTCTGACAGTGACGTACAGTGAGTGATGGACTAATTAACTACACTTGCAATTAATTAATACTATATATATAGTAGATTAATTATAAAAATCTACTAATATACTGCATGTATATTCTAATCCAAATTAAGTGTGAAAACAACTTTTGTCCAGCGCGCGGTGGCGGTGGGAATTAAAATAAAATTTAAATATGAAAAAGCATTTGTATCCGTACTGCCTGCCTGCCTGCCGGCGAGCACATCAATTTCCTTTCACAGCACAGCTAGCAGATGCATCGTCAGATCATCAGACTTTTTTCCTTTTGTAAAGCGGATAAATTAAGTGAGCACATGGATTTCTATTCCTACGTATCGTATCGTAAGCGCCAATTTCAAGTGATCCATTTTTCTTTTCTTTTCTTTTCTTTTCTTTTGTATAGGGCAAACTATTGAGTCAATTTCTATTCATAAAGGGACCTGTACTGTACTGTACACCACTACCATGCCTGTGATATTGTGATTCTCTTTCTAAATCATCACTTTTCTTCAATGTACCCACACACACACACATCCTACTCGAAAATTGAATTTGAGAGCAGTAGTCACACATGCCATGTTCTTCTTGTTAAATAAGTGTCTATTTTTATACTCCCTCCGTCCTTAAATTATTGTCTTCCTTTCTTTTTTTTATCCGTCCCAAAATAATTATTTTCTTTAAAAATTTTCTTTTTTAGGACATCATTTTTATCATTTTACTCTTACTTTTTTCTCTACTTTAATTATGTGCCACATACACATAAACATGAACATTAAAAAAATTACACATTATATCAATATTAATAATCAAGTCAATTATTTTTTCTTAATCCGTTTGCCTAGCTAGTCAAACAAGACAATAATTAAGGGACGGAGAGAGTATAACTTTACTTTTCACAATTCTTATATAATACGTGGACATTAAGAGCGTTAAACACATGCCCAAAAATTATCCTTCTTAATTTTAGTAAAAAATTAAAATAGACACTCATTTTGAGACGGAGACAGAGATAGTAAGTAAATTTACAAATTCGGAGTCCTTTTTATAAGTTAGTGTGTACTAGCTATGAAGGTGGTAACTGATAATTAACTATGAAGGTGATATCATTATATATATATATATATATATATATATATAAAAAGAAAAATGAGTAAGATGCTCACTCTAATTTATCCTATAATTTATATTCACCTTTTTTAATGTATAGTATAGTAGCAGCATGTGGCTGGTTAAACTATCGTTTTGTAGGTTAAAATGTGTAATCTAATCAATCACTTACCTTATTGCATCGATAGAATGAAACTTGAGATAGAAAATTGTGAATCTTATCATGAACAAATATATGTTCTAATAAAGTTACAATTACTAGTGGCAAATTTAGGAAGGAAATACCGCGCGGGGACTAATTAATACTCCCTCCGTTTCAGGTAAATAATTTACTTTTGATTTTTTTTTACTACTCCCTCCATTTCAGGTAAAGAGATAATTAGGGGTAAATTTGTCACATATTTTTTTTATTGAGGGGGCGAAACTACTATTTTACGCCTAATGTCATTTATAATCAATGTACCTAGGTTAGTAGGTTTGGATACGAGCTTAACCACTCCACTTTCTTTTTTTCTTTTTTTCCTATTATACTTACAGTTTTCTTTCTATTTTAGTCCAAACCGTTACATACGTTATACTCCCTCCATTCCAGGCAAATAGTTCACTATACTATTTTGGGATATTCTACTTAAAGAGTCAAGTTTAAAAAAAAATATGTCTACAATCTTCATAAACCTTTCAACTTTACTCTCCCATATGTTATAAACATCTCAACTATCCTCATACGTTTTTGTAATTATGATCAACTTTAATACTACTTATATAACCATTAATTATTAGACTTTTTAAACGTGTACTCTTTGAGTGCAAAGGAGGGAGTACTATATCACTAATGGAATAATGGAGTGACGGTAGAAAATCACCATCACCATTATCATTCTCATTTTCCACTACCAACAAACAACAACTACCGCTAATAGCCACCAATTCTAATGTCTAAAAACATAACTAATTACAAAATTTTCTTCTCTCTAAGGCCTCGATTGGTACATAAAAATAGTTACAATTTCGCATAATCGATTACTATTAATGAAATTCCACAGAAATAGATGGAAAGATGATTCCTAAAACATGTTTGGAAAGATGATTCCTAAAACATGTTTGGTAGCATAAGGGTGTGATTACTAATGTAGCACAAATTTCATAAATTTCTATTAAATTGTTTGGTAAGAAACAAAACAACTTGGAATGCAAAGATAAAATTAAAGCAATTGACAACATTACCCCAACGTAGACAAGTACTTGTTAATGATTTTCATGATAAAAATTAGACATTAACATTTTGTTATGTTAATTACTGATCTACAAAATAACAAACTCTTCATTTTTATTTTTTTTAAATTTTGGTGAAAATTTTAAATTATCCAACATAAATAAAGCAAGAAAAATTTATTCAATTAAGGGATAATGACTTTACAAGCCCTCGATTATGGCCGATTTCACCATTAGTCCTTCAACAAAATTTCATGCAGTTTTCGTCCCTACCACTTTAAATTTACATGCCGGAAGTCCTTTTGATGGATGCCGTTAGAAATTTTTCGTTAAGTCAATCATGTGCATTGCATGTGACCTTTTTCAAGTGTATTATGGTAAATCCTGAGTAAATAATTAAACAACAAAAAAAAAAAATTACAAACCCAGGCCTTCTTCTTCACATCAATGAGAATACCTTCTCTCTCTCTCTCACACACACACACACCCACACCCACAGACACACACACATTCACTCACAAAATGCGTGTGATTTTACATATCCAGAGAGGCGAAACAGAAAATTTGATTTTTGATTTTTCAAAGCCGAAAAGGAATTTCAACAACAAAGGGCAATTTATTCCCGTTAAAGATTAAACCCTAGTTTCTTCGTTCTAATTAAGCTATCGTTTTCAATTATCAAAATATAGAATTTCCCAATTTTGGAGTAATGGGGAGCACAGTAGAAGATATATTCAAGATGATTGAGTCCACCATTGATGTTGTTTTCTCTTCGTTCGTCACTGCTGTGGAAGGTTTGTCTCGCGCACCGTCCTCGTGGACTTGGAACCAGGCACCATGGACAGCGTCCGATCTGGTCCGTATGGTCAGATCTTCCGGCCTGATAACTTAGTCTTCGGACAGTCCGGTGAACAACTGGGCAAGAGATCTCGATCCTAGTGATGCGAGGAAGCCACGAGCAAAGTGGAACAATTTGACGAAGAAGACGCAGAAGAATTTGACGAAGAAGACGATAATAACCCACAAGAGGTCTCGATCTTTCTTTATTAGGTCTTTTTTATCTTGATTTCTTTCATACCAGAGTGTGTGTGTTCATTAATGCTTGTTTTTAATGGTAGAGTTTTGCCTTGTGAAACATTTTGAATTTCAACCTAATGTCTTCTGGGTAGCTTTTGTCTCTCTACTTGATTTCATCAGAACTAGGGGTGTAAGTCCGAACCGTCGAACCACCGAATCGAATTGAATCAAATCGAATCGGCCAGTTCGGTTCGGTTTTGGGTTAGGACGGTTCGGTTTAGGTTTGGAAATTTTATAAACCGAGCGGTTCGGTTCAGTTTGCGGTTTTTGGTGCCAAACCGAATCGAATCGAACTACCACCATTTAATTTTTATTTATTTATATATATATATATTATTTAGTAATTAGTAATTGAATTTAATAAGAAAATTATTGTTGTTTGCCTACATGATTGAATTATTGTAATTTTAAAGTTAATTTTTTGACTTTTAATTATTTAGTTTATGTTAAAAGTATTTTTTTGATATTTAAAAGTTTTTTCTTTTTTGAAATATTTAAATAATTAAACCGCGGAACCGAACCAAACCGATCGGTTCGGTTCGAAATATGTGGAACCGTTAGGGGGGGTTCGGTTTGCGGTTTTGGCTCAAACCGAACCACCTTCACCCCTAATCAGAACCATAGTTAATTTCTCTTCTTTGATTTATATAAGCTCTATTTGTTAATGAGAAAGAAAGAAATTGACCAGTCAAAGGGGTAATTTCTGCAATTGCACGAGAATGTTCCGGTGTATATGTTTTGGAGATTGTGGTTCGAAGAAGGTGAAGAAGATGATAAGAAAAATTACATTTTTTTGCCCTTGTTCAAATGCGTGTGGGAGGCACATGAGCAACTTAACGACAAATCACTAACGACATCCATTAAAAGGACTTCCCGCATGCAAATTTGAAGTGGTAAGGACGAAAATTGCACGAAATTTTGTTGAGGGACTAATGGTGAAATCGGTCATAGTCGAGGAACTTGTAAAGTTACTATCCCTTAAATTAAAATAAAAATACTAATGGTATAATGAAACTAGTTCAAATATAAATAGTTTAAACATTTGTAACAAGTCGAAAAAAATTTAGTATAATTACTTATTTAAAATAATAACTATTTTATTCTCATATATAGTTCTAAGTAGATTGATCACCGTTATCATTCTCTTTTGCGTAATTGTCATGCAAAGCGTGCCAACTTTGAAATTTCCTTATGGTGTATTAAGGCTAAATCTTGTAAGATTAATCAATTTCAACGCATGCTTCAAACGTAAAAATTAACACTACAATAATAAGTTATAAACTATTATTAACAAATTAAATTAGATGGAAAGAGTTAGAAAAGCCTTATGAAAAACCGAAGAACAACGACAACGATGAGGAGTAAAAAGAAACAACTGTAGAGTAGTTGAAACCAAATGAAATTATAAAAATAAAACAAATACTTGACCTCATAGAATGATATTATTGTCCTTTTCCATGGATTCCAACTATTAGGAATCCAAATACCACTTCATTCATCAGGATTGTGATTTCTTAAATTTTAGTAATCAATTCCAAGTTTAGTAATTCATTCCTATTCCAAATATAAGTCTTGCATCACTAAACGTTATTAATCACTTCTATGGAATCAATTCCGTAGATTTGATTTTATTTTTGTGTACCAATCGAGACCTAAAATCTAAAACTCATTTCACTTTTTTTTCTCTAAAATCAAGTTCACATTGTATCATGAACAATCTCTAATCAATTCATCACTACCACCACCGTTATAATGTCTATCCATGCACCAAAGTTGCCATTGTCCACAACCCAAATTAAAACCTATTCTTAATCTTAGTGAACGCAATAGCATAGTCGATCTCTTTTACGACCTCCCTTAGTTCTCCTCCTCCATTACCTTACCTCCTTTTCCAATCCACCTTCCGCACCACCCTCATCTTTACTGACACCGTCCATAACTATTTCTCCCTTTTTTTTTTTTTATGTATATTTTAAGAATACTCTCAGATCAATTATAACTATCTTCATTAAAAATATTTTCTAGACTATTGCCGAAATTTTGGAGAGTAATTATATGGTATTTCAGAGTGAGAAAGATGAAAATGAGAATTTTAGATTTTAGAGAAAATTTATAATTAATTTGTATTTTTAGTTAAGTTAAATTTGTATCCGAACATAAATACAATGGTAAAAAATGACGTAGGGCCCTCTTAAAATTACACCATTGCAAAAAGGAATTTGAAGTCATGACTAAAAGTAGACTTGGTAAATGAAGGAGGGTTGGGTTGAATGGGTGGTATTGCCCTTGTGCGAAGTCTTCTTTCTGCACATGCAAACCTCTCTTTATCTTTGTATATCCACACACCCTATCTACAGACTAAGGATTGCTTGCATGCCTTATTTGTCAACCAATTTATGCACTTTAACCAAAGATTTGACGGCTTCGTTAGAAAATTAGATGAAAAGTTAATGAGAGAGATTACATTGAACTCAATTAGTGAGTACACTGATTAATTTTAAGATATTGGGAGTACAGAATGAAATCAGTTAACGTTGATCATTTTGATAATTTTTCCTAATATAATATACATAGTATGGATATTTATGTATATGTGTTACTAAAATAATTTAAAAATCAACTTCTTTAATCTTTTATAAAAGACTAAAAAAAAAACTCATTTTATACCATAGGATTGACAGACACGAATTGGATTTAATAAAGCTATTCATGGTAATTGACCTTTTCATTGCTATGTTTTCAGAAAATAAAAAACAATACAGAATTAGAAGTCCAAGTCAAAGATGTGCATTTTTAATTGGCTAGAAAATTCATAGATGTTCACCAACTCTAATTACAGTATTAGTTATAAATAAGTTCTTCAAAGTATACCTTGTGAATGCTAAAATCAAGTTTATTCAACAACATGAACCAATTAATTTTAACTCTACAAAACTTATATTAAAAGAAATCTAGTAATTGAAAAAGTTAAGTTACATAAGGACACGTGTAGGGCTATAATTTAATGGGATAGAGAATGTGACAGGAAATATGATAGAAGATTTGAATCCTTAACCCCTATCACACTTCGTGTTCCATTGAATCCTAACCTTATACGTGTCTTTGTTACTTTAACCGTCTTTCTTTTTACAATTTTTAAAAGGACACCGTGTAGGGCTATAATTTAATGGGACAGAGAATGTGACAGAAAATGTGATAGAAAATTTGAATCCATAATTTAATGGAACAGAGAATGAGACAAGAAATGTGATAAAAAATTTAAATCCGAATTTAATAAGTACTCACCTTTTTTGTTTGAGCAAACTACACAAATGGTCCTTGTGCTATAGGCCTTTTTTGGGATTGGTCCTTGAACTAAAATTCGAAAAAAAATAAGCCCCCGTACCGAAACCTTTTACGCAATCGGTCCTTCCGTCCAACTCTGTTAATTTTTTTTTAGTTAAGTGCACTCACGTGCCTTTGCCCAAGGGTAAAATAGTCCATACATACTTTTTTTTGAATAGACAAAAATACCCATAATATTTTTATTTTTTATACTTTGATACAAGGGTATTAATGTATTTTTCGTACCCTTTCTTCTCCATCGCACCCCTTCCCTTCCTCGCCATGGCTGCCACCACCATGGGTGAAGGCATCATGTCAGCATGAAGCTAAGACCACGAAGGATCAAGAATGCCCTTTGGGAAGGCTCCAGGTTCTCCTATTCTTTCTCTCTCTCTCTCTCTCTCTTTCTCCCTCCCTCTCTCTTAGTTTGTCTCTTCATCTTCCATTCCATCAAAAGAAGCCCACACTCTCTTATTCAAATACATTAAAATTCCTCTCAAATTTCCTCAAATGCCCAAATCCAAACTCAAAATGGGTTTTCTCCAATTTTTCACATTTGAATGTTCTGGTTCAATTATTGATACATTCGATCGGTGATGACATTGCGAAGGATAAAGCAAAACTAAAACCCTCAAATTTTATTTTACTAAGTTAAAAGTAATTTTCACAAAATAGGACTTGACTAAATTTTGGTCTCAAAAATGGTCAACCACCCCAACTGACCCAAGCAACTCTTCTGATTTTTGATAACACACAAACACGCACAAAGATGGGTAGTAGTAGGAGGAGCAATGGCGAATCTTCGAGAAACCGTAGCCGTAGAAGTAAGCGAAGGGACGATTCAGAATCCGGCTCTTAGTCTGTGTCCTTGACAGCTTCGGACTCCGACAGCCAGGACTCTCCACGAAGACGTTCCAGCAAGCGGAGCGACACACGTAGCCGACATCGATCACGAGACTCGGATGATTCTGGCAGCAGTGGCGATGACCGCAAGAAGAAGAGGTCTCTGTACTTTTTTTTTTGCAAACGGACTATTTTACCTCTAACTAAAATCACGTGAGGTGCACGTACCTACACTTAACGGCAAAAAATTAACGGAAGGACCAATGGTGGATTTCACACCACTACAGGGACCAATGACATGGGGTAAGGACCAATCCCAAAAAAAAGGTATACCACATAGACTATTTGTGTAGTTTACTCTTTTTGTTTTATCTTTCCTTAATAGGAAATTCACCTACTCACCCTATTGTTTAATTTTCAAACACCACACATATGGAAAATTCAGACCTCAGGATAACTATAAATTATGATCTTGCAATTATCAAACTATTCAAATGAAAGTCAATAAAAAGAATACTCCCTTTGGCTCTTAAAAAAATATGCTTTCCTTTCTAAGTAAGGAGTCCACCGTTTTATTTTAAAAATATTTTGTATAAATAGTTAATTTTTAAAAATTATATTTACAATTTTTATAATTTTATAACTTTATCTTTCACATATGGTATAAACATATTAATTATGTTCAAGTATTTTTGTAATTATGACTAATTTAATTTAATGATACTTGTATATCCCTTAATTATTAAAATTTTTAAACTTGAACTATTTGAGTAGAACGGAGGGAGTAATTGTATTTGAAATTTTTTATTTTTCACTATTATACTTTTATTTTTATATGTTTTTAAACTTATTATAAAGTTATAGTAATTTTTATGATATGACATATGAAATGAACATCATGCTTTTTAAATGAAAAGAACAAAATTAAAAAGAAGATGGAGACTTTTAGCATAAATTTTAGAAATAAGTAGTATTTTTTAAGATAAACCAAAACAAAAATTAAGATTGATTTTTTTTTTTTTGGATGGAGGAAATAGTATAATAAAAAATAAAATTTGCTAAATGGAGTACAAACTAAACATGCAGTATTTGGAATCATATTAGTAATTATTGTGTGGACAATTAACTAGTGAAACTCAAAATTAGTAAGATACATGTTAACTAAACTCATTTTATTATACATAGACATAGAAACAGAATTGGTAATACGAGGTTTAAATCTGTGAAATTAGAAAATTTCACATGACAAGGGGGCATAGATTGTGAGAATCCATCATTAGATTGAGGTTATCTTTGGGATGAACCCTTTTATAAATTAAATTCCTCGCAATTGGCCAATATTGTTGTTTACACCGAAGCTTCTCTTTCCTCCTTTCCATCCCATTCCCCACAAATTCATTTACTCTGGTGATTTCGATAGCAAAGTCTTAGAACAAGAGAGCAATTAATATACAGTATAAAAAACTCATTAAAGAAAAAACCGACCATTGCCAAAGTTGCAGTATAAAAACCCATTAAAGAAAAAAACCGACCATTGCCAAAGTTGCAGAGAAACACAGAAGAAAGGGAAAAAATCAATTCACACCCGACTGCTTCCTTCCAATTTTCTCTCTCACACAGTACACATAATTGCCACAGAGAGTGGGTGTTTGGGTGTTTTGTTCAAGTGGGTTCTTTGTTCCTTCCAGTTTTCTCTCTCACACAGTACACATAATTGCCACAGAGAGTGGGTGTTTGGGTGTTTTGTTCAAGTGGGTTCTTTGTAATGCGGTTGAAAATCAGTTCTTGATTGATTGTGGATTAGTGTGTGTGTACGTGTTTTATAGGAGGAAGAGAGATGCAAAAGAGGCGATGGGGGAAGTTGGGAATTCTGAGGAGGATGCTAATATGCGCCATAGGGACAATAGGGCTTGTGGCTCTGCTATCAGCCCATGTACACATCTTCTTCCCACCTTCGCAAGTCCCCACGCTTCCTGACCCTTATAAGCTCCCTACGGTGACTCTTCTTTCCAGTTCTCCCACTCTTTCTTTTTCTTCTTCTTCTTTCAATTTCTTTTTAGGGTTCTTTGTTTTTGTGTGTCTACTTTCTTTAATGTTTACATTTTGATACACTTTGTTTTATCAGTAAGATTGTTTTAGTTTATAGTTTGCTTGACTAATTTCTTTGGCATCTTTTCATCATTTTTCAAACTTGTCACAGTATTTCCTTGGACAGTTTCTTGAATATATTTTATTTTACCCCCTAAAAAAGATAAAAGGAAATCTAGTGTTGAAGTCTGTTATCTATCTCTACTGGGTTTGTTTGAAACTTCTATTTTTGTTTTTGTGTTTTTAGTTTATTGCTTTTTTGCTTTTTTATGGGGTTGAGGATTGTGAAATGAGATTGTAACTGATCTGGGGTAGTTCCATTCTGTAGCAACATGAAATCGGATACCAAAAGTTGAGCAGAGAGCGAAGCTGGTCGCAAGAATTTGCGCCCCCCCATTTGTCGAAATCTCCTCTCAAGGTTCTGTGCTTCTCTCGCCATTTTCTCTATCCATACTTGATTTAGCTTTAAAATCCGATTTCCCACCCCCACACTCTTTAGCAAGTGGTGTCTAGTTTGTTGCTTTAGTCCAGTCTGGTGTGTTGTAGAAGTAGATGTATTTATATTTATTCAAAGTAGTCATGCATCTTTCATGTTTTCACTCCTTTAGACTTGACAGTTGGATGGTGCAAATGGGTCATTGGATTTTGACAAGTTGTGGAAGCCGCCTCCGAACAGAGACTATGTCCCCTGCGTCAATCGAACCTCATCATATACAGGTCAGGGGTGGTTGTGATTTTGCTTCAAGTTGGGGATATCTGATTTCCTTGTCTACTTTCTTATTTGCCCCCTTTTCTTATAACACTGTTATATCTTCAGCTCCAGGAGAGACTCGAGGTTACTTGCTTGTTCATACCAATGGCGGGCTCAATCAGATGCGGGCTGGGGTCTGTTTCTCTTTCTCTCTTCCACTCTCTTTATGGTCTAACCTGGTCAACAGAATGGCATCTGTATTTGAACACTCTCGGCTCTGTTTGGTATAGCGTTGGAGAAGGAAATTGGACTTGGAGTACAATGGCAACAGTTCTAGCTTGATTTGTTATAGATTCCGTTGATTTCTAGCTGCCATATGTGTATTTGAAAACACTTGCCTCACTATGAAAGTTGGTTATTATTGGATAATTCAAAAAGTTATTTTATAAATTTCCAAGTTAACAATCAAATAATTGGAGTATTATGAATATCGTTCTTCCCTTACTTGATGGACTAATCAAACTCTATGAAAAGTTCTCTTTTCGCACAATGAAATGGAATATTGAAGGAATGGATTGTTTTTTATGGATAAGAGTTGCTTTTTCCTACTTATTGTTTACTTTATTTGGTTTTAAAATGCTTACTTGATGCATAGCATAACCACGATAAAGGAATTTCTCGCAATTTTTGCTTTTTGTTTTTCAGTGTTTTTTTTACTCATGTATGGTGAGGTTACCTAAATGGTAGTTTGGAGTTGGTGTCATTTAACAAACCATGATGTGCACTATGAGAGTCTTGAATCTTCTTGAACACTTGTGCTGTGAACTATGAAGGGATTCATGCCTGTAGGTCAATTCAGAAAATAGTTTTTTCTGATATGAGTAGTGCATGTTTTAAACTTGATATTGTGCCTTGGTATTGCCATGTATACTGAAGTTATCAGGTGTGACAATATTGTGAACCACTTGCTTAGTTGCCAAAGCATGAAATATTGACCACAGTTGAAATTGAAAATTATTTGTTTACCTCTCATCCTTATGATCTGCCTGAGAGCATAATGATTTCCCTGCCTCAGTAATCATCATACCCATCTGGTATGGGATGGATTTTAGCAAGAAATAAGAAAGCCATCCTTTTTGCGCTCTATGCATTTATACCTTCTTATGATTAGTCAATTACTGTATAAACTTGTGGAACTGAAAACCAGGCTCATTGTTCATTTGCAGATATGCGACATGGTAGCTGTTGCCTATATCATAAATGCTACTCTTGTAGTTCCAGAACTCGATAAACGCTCGTTCTGGCAGGATTCAAGGTGCCATTTGTTTTTAATATAAGGACCCCCCCTCCTCTTTGTTCATGTAGCCCCTTCTTCAATTTCTGCGTGCTTGATTCAATAGTTAGTTTTATATTTTTGAACTGCAGCAATTTTTAGTTTTATATGTTGGAACTGCAGCAATTTCTCTGATGTCTTTGATGAAGATTATTTCATTAATTCATTGGCTGACGATGTAAAGATAATTAAGAAGCTTCCTAAAGAATTGGCAAATGCTACTAGAGCAGTTAAGCACTTTAGAAGTTGGTCTGGTATAGATTACTATGAGCAAGAGATAGCAAGCATGTGGGAAGATTATCAGGTGTGCCTTACTATCTGGATATGTTGATTTATTCAACTAATATGATATCCCAGTGCAATTTATTAATTCAACCCAACTTTTCGTAGGTCATTCGGGCAGCTAAGTCTGATTCTCGGCTAGCAAACAATAATCTTCCTCCAGACATTCAGAAGTTGCGTTGTCGTGCTTGTTATGATGCCCTCCGGTTTGCACCGCGCATTGAAGCAATGGGAAAAGTAAATAATTTGTATTGCTTATTTGACTTGTCAAGTAGCCAATTTCCTTTTGGGCAGTGAATAGCTGTTACTAAAGTAGTATGTCATTGCTTTTGTAGTTGTTGGTAGACCGGATGAGGTCCTATGGTCCTTACATTGCTTTGCATTTACGATATGAAAAAGACATGCTTGCTTTTAGTGGATGCACACATGATTTATCTCCCGAAGAAGCTGATGAACTACGGACAATCAGGTACTATATGTCCCTACAGATGATACTGTTCTGATATCCACAAACAAGATTGGGATCCTTTCGTAAATTTGGCACCTGATGTTAACATTTTCTATTTCACTCTTGTCTTGATATGGTAGAGAGAACACTGCTTATTGGAAAGTGAAAGAAATTGATTCCACGGAACAAAGAGCCAAAGGCTACTGTCCATTAACTCCAAAGGAAGTAGGAATGTTCCTTAGTGCTCTTGGATTCCCAGCAAAGACTCCTATATATATTGCTGCTGGGGAGATCTACCGGGGTGATTCCCATATGGATGCTCTTCAGTCTCGCTTTCCCACCTTGATGAACAAGGTATGGTTTGCTTAGTTCTATAGCTTATTTCTGATAGTAGGCTTATGCCAATGTTTCAGTTGACATCACTGACATGTATGTTAGGTCAAGTTAGACCTTAGATATAGGCAACTTTGCCCATCCATGTCAAGGTCCTGAAAAAATCTCATGTGCAATCTTCGAAGCGTACTTTGGTGGCCTTAATCTGTTGTAAATATTAGAGTCTACATTTTGGGCTGGCCAGCTTTTCTTTAAAGTAATCTTCTAAATTTAAAAATGCCATTTAGCTGGTGTTCGTATAAAATTGAGTCTGCTTTCTAGTTTACTGTCTGAAAGTAGATTCCATTGCTACTTTGAAAGATAAAAATAAGATTCACACACTGTCTGAAAGTCATCAGCTGTTTCTTAGATGCTTTTTAGGCACCGTAGACATAACTATCTTAATTTAATTGGACTTTACCTTTCTAAGTTCACCATCTGATAATGATAAAATCTCGATAGTATGGAATCAAGTTTATGGCAAAAACTTAATTGCAAATCCTGGCTAACCAGGCTCGGTTACTGATGTTGGATGTAAGCTCAATTTTTGGCTTAACTTTTGTGTTTGGTTTAGGGAGAACCATTTGGCAAGCCAATATCATATGTGGAAGTAACCCATTTACTGGTAGCTGCTACGCTGTTGCTTCTAATCAATAGATGTGTATTTTGACTAGTAACAGTTGAATGCATAGATCTAAAGTGTGAAACTATTGTGGTCTATAAAGCATAGATGACAAGGCGCACCATTGATAGTAACAACTACTAAAATTGGTTCCAGAGCTTTGTTGACAGGGAATCGATATAAGTGTTCTTGAGAGCAACCCCAGGTGGAACACTACTAGGTCTTCGGGGATAAGACAAGCATTGTGATCTAAGACGGGTAAAGTGCAGCGCCACCCCCATGGTTTGGCCAAATTCAGCGCCCCACCCCCACCCCCAAAAAAGAGAAAGAGAAAGGATTGGTCACGTTCCAGTGCCATCCCGTCTCGTCTGTTACCATTCTGTTTGTTTGACCACTTTGACCATCTAAAAAGACTATCATACCCCTATACGAGCAAATGTACCATGTTATTCTTCATTAAAACTTGTGAAATTACTAACCCTTTATCCTACAAAAAGGGAAAATATAAAATGCACACCAGCGTTGCAGCCACGTCAAGAAATTGAATCCAATTTTAGTTATAAATATCTGAACCTCTTCCTTTGTTCTCTCTCTATAACATATGTAGTACAGAAACACAAGTCCCATGGATTTCTTCACCATTACCTAGCCTATTTCCGGTACGGTTTTGATTCTTCTGATCGAACAAACCACACTGAGGATTGCAGGGTCATCCTCTCAGATCTTCCCACTTTTCAGTAATACTTTACACCTATACAGCCACTGTAACAAGTGGTGTGGACCGCAGGAAGAGAGATAGGAGAGAGAACGAAAATGGGACTCACTGTTATGGTGTTACCGCCACCGTCGTCAACAAACTACCCCCTCCATCGAATTAATCCACAAAGCTTACACCAAATTAATTGAATTAAGTTTTGAAAGAGTTGCAGATCTTCAATGGACTTTTCAGAAGGTTAGGAAAAAGTCAAAGAATCATTAGTGTGGTGGGCTCTACACCAAGTTCAGACGAGTCTCAATTCCTATCAAACGCCGCCATCAACACCACCATATTTCGACATCACCATCTCCTCTACTTGAACACATCAGTGCCCCATCTCCTCTAATGGTGATTGAAGATTAAGA
The DNA here is from genome assembly GCA_016624345.1 of Platycodon grandiflorus. Taxonomy (NCBI): domain Eukaryota; kingdom Viridiplantae; phylum Streptophyta; class Magnoliopsida; order Asterales; family Campanulaceae; genus Platycodon; species Platycodon grandiflorus. The sequence goes on from CM028362.1 coordinate 34,607,659, forward strand.
GAAGGAAAGGGATAGTGAGAGAAAGAAAGAGATAAGGGGTTAGGGTTGGGGGTGGGGGTGGGGGTGGGGATGTGCAGGAGTGGAGAACTGATGGGGCAGGCAGCTGCTTTAGAGGCACATTCAAGATCGACTTTGTGCACCCATCTCGTTCAGCTACTGATCTGTGCTGCTCTTTCTCGTTGATCAATTCGCCACTGCTCAACAATTTACCCAAATATCATTGTAGGGAAAAGATCAGATGGAGAAACGGTTGTTTATATAGGGTTTTGATGGGAGTTGGGAGTCAGAGAGAGGATGGGGGTTGTCTAATTTAGGGTAGACGACAGAATTTTAATCATTTCTTCCCCCTCCCCCTCTTAGGTGGTGTTTGGCTATAAGTTTAGGTGGATGAAAAATGGTTGTTTTGGATACACGGTTGAGATATCGTGTCCATATATTACGTTATTAAAGTATAAGAATATGTAAAATACCACTTTGCCCTTTCCTTGACGAAAGGTAACAGAAGGGGTGGGGTGGCACTCTGAAATGTGACCAAACCTTTTGGGGGCACTTGAATTTTGCCAAACCATAGTGTGGCGCGGCATTTTACCCACATTAAGACAGACAGGATGTGTGCAGTAATGTAACTAGTACACTGGTATTTGACTTCTATTTGTATATAGAAAATGGATTCATATGTACACAAGTTGATTGGTGCTAGTCAAGAGTTGTTAAAACCACAAAATCATTGTGACGTATCTCCTGAAATGAACTTCTCTTTTGGTTAAAACATGGATATGGAGAAAGTTAATTAGTTGCAACAATAGTTATCATGATTATTCCTGGAAAGGTCTTGGGGTGGTGTGGTAATAGTGGGCAAGGGGTACCATTGCTCTAAACACACAAACAGATATATAGCAGAAGATAGCATTTTCTTTTGTTTTTCAACATTTTGCGTGTTTTGTATGATTTTCTTTGAGATGGTATATAGTATGGTTGTTGGGAAATAAGTTATGCAGCATCTCATGATTCTGATAGTACAGATCAAGCTTTGCTGCCATCTTTACTTTTGGGAGTCGACCTCATTCAGTGAAGGACTTCATGAGGGCATTATGTTGGATATATACAAGGGGGTTGATATGGACAGATTAGGTGTTTGTAGGTGGGACTTGATTGAAAGTTGGAAACCTGCGTTCATGGGAATTGGGGAATAATCTGATGGTGGGGTGACCTGAAAAAGTGCAAATTCAGGAGAGTAAATAGTTATTACTCTTTACGAGAAACATGAAGTGACTACTTCACTTAACAAAATTGTACATTATTTGGACTACCATTGGCAGATAAGTTTTTCTTTTTTCCCTTTTTATTTTGATCTGTTTAGTCTGAGTAGGTTAAGCCGAGTGCATATTAGAATCTGAAACTTTTGTGTTTTCTGTTAATTTATGTAAATAATTCATCTTTTGTTTGCAGGAAAAATTGGCATCAGTTGAGGAGCTTGAGCCATTCATCAATCATGCATCTCAAATGGCTGCGTTGGATTATATAGTATCAGTGGAGAGTGATATATTTGTTCCTTCTTACTCGGGGAACATGGCAAGGGCAGTCGAGGGTCATCGTCGTTTTCTGGGACACAGGAAAACCATTTCTCCTGACAGGCAAGTTCTTTTGTTTTCTATAAAATATCAAATTTTATCAAATTATTTCTATTGGCCATCCAGTTGCTGATGGTGTTTCTGTTTTATCTTCCCCTCATCCATCAGGAAATCCCTTGTCCATCTCTTTGACAAAATTGAGCGTGGCACAATGAAAGAAGGCAAAAAACTGTCAAATCAAATCATTGAGATCCATAAAAGACGGTATGTGAATGAGATCTGTATTTACTTTCCTAATCAATACTTATGATATTTTGCGTAGAAGATTGTTCTTTTTTATTTTATTTTCTAATATTGTACTTTGTTTCTTATTTTGTTATGTTGGCTGAGCAGGCAAGGATCACCTCGTAAAAGAAAAGGCCCCATTTCAGGAACAAGAGGAACAGATAGGTTTCGTTCAGAAGAGGCCTTTTATGTGAACCCTTTACCCGACTGCTTATGTCAGAAGGAATCACCACATGTTAATGGTAGCTCTCTTGTTATCTGATAGATATGTAGTAGTTTTAACCAGTTTCTTGGAGAAGCATCCCCGAGCAGGAGTTGCTGGCACATCAAGTTTCCTACTCATTGAAGCTTGAAAAGTTGCTGCAGCCATGAATGGCGGAGCTAGGGTTGCGGATTGTGCATATCATGAGAATAGATATATCTGGGGCAATATATACATGTAGATGAGAAATTGAAGTGGGAGCACGAGTCGGGTTGATCAATGACAAGGCCACTCATTCTGTTGAGGCACTTTTTCTTTATAATGAGAAGATGATCAAGATGGGGAGAGGCGGGGAAGATAGGATACGGTGTTAGTGATGTTGGAATAACATGCTCTTCCGATGTATTTATCCATTCATGGACAGTTATCCAATGCAATAAAATGAAATAGGAAAAAAGTTGATTCATTTCTCATCTTCATTTTGTAGCTAGCATTTCCGTGGATGGCAAAAGTTTGGAGTACGGAGATTTCGGGAATCTTCACGTCATAGTTCAGTCTGGTCAAGCTTGTTTTCCAGTTAGTTCCCTTTTATCATGTGCAATGAGGAAGGAGTGCATACCAAAAACTCGAGAACTAGTAACCCGAAAGTTGAGTCGTCTGAAGATGATTTTGGAAACTAGGAGCAGGTTCCATTCAATAGAGGGGCTTTCTTTTATTCTTAGGGTTGTATGATTGTCTTTTACTCATCTACTCTAGCACTTGCCTTGTTAAATGTAATTGTTCTACGAGTGTCTAACTTATCTACTTTACCACTGGCCTTGAACATTTCCAGAAATTACTAATGCTGGGTATTTTCTGTCTCTTTCTTTCCTGCCTGCCTGGCCAGGGACTTGGGAGTTTGAAAACGTCTAGGCCACAGGTGTGTGGACATCCTTCGTTCCAACCATCTTGGACCGTTGGATGCCTTACTGTTGCCTAGTTTGCCTCGAACATTATTTTTGTATGGACCCAAGAACGGGTTGGGCATTCGGCCCTGGTCTCCAGTCATACTTCTGAATGTCTGACTTACTGTTGCTTATTCATGTAACATTTTAAAAATAAAATTTGTTATTCGTTGGGTGCTCGCCGGGTTGGTCAGGCAGCTGCTGGCTTGCCACTGTCACGCCTAGACTCGTTTTAAAATCCGACTGCTTGTCATCTATCAACTCAGAATTAGAAAGTTTACCCGGAATTAGATCAAGAAGACGGGTGGGTGGATAATTTGTCGGATCCAAATATGAATAACAACTAACAAAGGGCCATATGGAATATGGATAAAGAAGTGAAGGATAGGATAACACTGAATATCAAGAGGAACTTACCAGCATTCTCCAAACTAGAATGGTCCCACTGAAAGTAGGACCCATTCATATCTTTCTCTTTCCCTCCTTCACACACAGTCCACCTCCCCTCCATCTCCTTCACCACAACTTTAAAATTCAAGAAGAAGAAGAAGACAGAGAGAGACATACAGAGAGACAAAAGAAAGAAGAAGAAGAAGAAGAAGAAGAAGAAACAGAATGGGGTTAGTGTCATTAATATCGACGGCCCCTTCTTTGCTTCCATTTGCTCCATTGCCGTCTTGCACTTCCTCTGCATTTCCCTCCCGTGTTGTAAGTTTTTCCTCTTCTTTCTTGATAACCCTTTATTTCAATATTTGTGTTTATTGGGTGCTTATAGTGCTGACAAAATATTGCCTATGAATGAAAGAAATTGTGATTTCAATTTGACAGTTATATTCATTGACATTGTGTTGAATGTATAGGGTGTAATTCGTTGTAAACTAGAGGTTGAGGTTAACAATGAGAATACTTTTTGCCGACGGGAGCTTCTTTCTTGCTTTGGGGCTGCAGTTGGCATGGTAAACTCCTTTCCTTCTCCCATTTCTATCTTTCACTACTTCCAGTGCAAATGCCCATTACTATTACTCTTTTGAAGCACTAATAAGACTATCATATCAAACAAGATGTGCATTAGTTTAAGCTCATTTGTTTTGTTGATTTACTGGTCCAGGTTTTATCATAATGAAAAGTTAAATTTACTGTATTGATGGGCACACTTAAATTGTTTATTGATGGGCACACTTAAATTTTCATTTCTTTTAATTTATTTATAAACATGTATATTAATTTTCTGTTAACCTTTTAAATAGTAAAATTATGATTACACAATTAATAATAATTTTAGTATATTTAATAAATTTATGTTTATAATGGAGTATTATTTATGTAATTAATACTAATATTTAAAAATTAGTAATTTTATAATAAATTTATTACTCCCACCGTCCCGGATAAATGTTTCTAGTTGATAAAGCACAAGAATTAAGAAATATAATTAATAATGTGCTGTAAAATGTGTTCTGACGATAATACCCATCAACATTAATTGAGTTCAACTATTGGGTTTCTTTGGGATGTGTTATATTAAATGAAACTTTAAGGGTATATTAGAAAGAATAGGTAGATCAAAAGTCTTTAGGAACATTAGTTGGGACATCCCAAAATAGAAAGTATGAACATTTATCCGGGACGGAGGGAGTATATAATTTGATTGACATACAAGTACTTGAAAACACTATAAAATCATTACAATCAATACAAAATATAACGAAAATCATATTTTTATGTTGTATGTCATTTTATTCGTGGTGATTTTTATATGCATGCATTTTTAAATTTAAATGTGAAATTGTGTTTTCTAAATAATTTAATATTATAACATATGTATTTATTTATTTATTGATAATATATACAAAATTATTTACAAAAGTTTAATTAATTATAAATTATTGAATTTATAATGTTCAATAATTTAAAATAAGTTATATTATTAATATTTTTTAATTAGTTATAATATCTAATATAGTAATTTATTAGTTTAAAAAAATTTAAAATTTATAATATCATATTATTAATGTTTATTAATAATTTTTGGTATTTAATAATTAATTATTAATCAAAAAATTGCATGGGTCCTACCAACACCAAAATTTGGTTTTGATGTTGGTGCAATACTATTCACAACACTAAAATGGTGCAAGTTTTGGTGTATGGGTTGGAGAACAAATGGTGTAAAGTTTTGCACCATTTTGGTGGAAAGGGGGCTCAAATGGAGATGGCCTTAGACCACTTAGTGCACCCGTTAGGAAGTGTGATGTTATCAGTATCAACCAAGCTAGAGATAGAGATAAGGCAAGATCAAAACTGACATAGGCATCAGTAAGGCCTGTGTGATGACCTTGACCTTGCTTGGAACCGAATTGAATGGCGAAAAATAATTTATGTAGCCAACCTCAAGTGACTGGGACTGAGTTGAGTTGCAGAAACAAGTTCGTTTTTCAAACATGATGTTATGCTGGGAGTAGCAATTTTACACATTTGGAATATTGATTGTATTGGTCCTTTCTGTTTCAAAGTGATGAAACGCCTGTGAGCCACTTCATTTTCATTGCCCGTTATGTATAAATTTCAAAACTTTTGATCTTACCAATTTTGTCTTCGGAACTAGACCAATTGGTTCTACTTGTTTACTTACAAGTCAAGAATTTAGCTTTTGGCCTTGCCAACTCACCTTCCTCGAAAGGATCTTAGCGTAGGAGTAGACATGATTCTAAAGCCACTCTGAAAGCAGTTACCAAGAATAGGCTCGTCAACAGCTGCATGGAAATTCAAAAGCATATCTTCTTAAACGATGAAAAAATTGTGAAATATCTGTCGGAGTTTGGGTTTATTGTATGTGGTTCAAGCAAATTGTTAAAGAGTAACTGCCTGTATAATATCTTTTTAGTTCCATGCACTGTAGTGATGTGATCATGAGTTTCTGCCAGTTATTATCTATCCATAGGAACTGGTGGCGAGCTCGAGCTCCTTTGTTGAAGTAGCTAATGCCGCTGATTTGATACAACGTAGACAGCGTTCTGAATTTCAATGTAAGTTCCTCAAACAGCACAATCTTATTGCGTAAGATGCTGCTTGGTAACTTACTTTTTTGCTTTAAAACTAAAAATAAAAACTGTAGAAAATAAAACCTCGAACATAATTTCCAATTTATATAAAACAGAGACTGCTATTAAAATGTAAGCTTGATGGACTTTTTTTTTTCTTTTTTTAATCAGCAAGTATCAAGTCAACTCTTTATACAGCATTAAAGGTATGTCATTTTATCGATTTAAATTTTAAGTGTATTATATCTTCTACCTGCACAATTTCATTTGTCATTTCCATTTTCCAGGGAGATCCAGAACTCATCCCATCCATACTAACTTTAGCACTTAATGATGCCATGACATATGATAAGGTTAGAGAGAAATTCTTACAGCTCAAGTTTTGTAAAAATTCTTTGAATTGTAAAAATTAATGCAGTTCAAATTAACTCGTAGGCTACAAAATCTGGGGGCCCAAATGGATCAATACGTTTCAGGTATTTTGCTGATTTTGAAGATGGCATTCAACCTTGCATTGGTCTGAACTCTAAAGGTGTTTTTGGATTTTAGTTCTTTGATCTAAACATTTGATTTTCTTTGTGGGATTCTTTCTTGCCTGAAGCTCAGAGATAAACAGAATAGAAAATAAAGGGCTTTCCGCTGCCTTAGACTTGTTGGTGGCTGCAAAGGATGAGATAGATTCATACTCCAAAGGTGGACCCATCTCTTACGCAGATCTCATCCAGTTAGCAGGTTAGGCTCATCAAAGTGTCAACATGTATTAACATTACACCAGCAAAGTTATTTATTTTACCATTTTCATTATGAAAATGCCAAGGTTGGTTTTCTGCTGATGGATAGATTATGTGGTACCTGTTTTGGTATGCAGTTCTATGCATATGCATGCACACACACACACACACACACACACACACACACAAAGAAGCAAAAACAGCAATTTGTATTCATCCAATTATTGTGAAAACTAAAAATGAAACATAATATGATAATATTAATAATCACTTCTATTATTATTTTTTGAATCTGAAATTTGAATCAGAGCGTGTAACTTACTTTACTTAATGCAGCTCAAAGTGCTGTTAAAGCTACGTTTCTGGCATCTGCTATTCGAAAATGTGGTGGTAATGAAGAAAAAGGGAACTTGTTATACTCTGCATATGGTTCGAGCGGGCAGGTTAGTTTCGCATGCTGTGTTCTGTTATAAAATTTTTCATGATCTGATGGTGTCAACCTAAAAGTTCCTACAGTTGTGAGTAAAACTCAGTGGTTACCTCTATGGTTCTATCTACCCCTTGTTGAAGTATTATGATCTTATGACTGTAAAGCATAATAAGTTGGTTTTTGCTACAGTGGGGCTTGTTTGATAGACAATTTGGAAGGTCAGATGCTCCGGATCCTGATCCAGAGGGGAGGGTCCCCCTGTGGGATAGAGCGAGTGTTCAGGAAATGAAAGACAAGTTCAAAGCTGTTGGGCTTGGTCCCCGCCAGGTAATTGTTCATCTATATGAATTGGAATTTAGGGCCGTAATTTATGGCTACATCTCCCACTCTCTGATCACACGGTGAAACCTATACTTTCTTAAAGGCCTGATTCAGGCTGCTTGAATATTGAGCCAAAAATAGGCTACAAATGGCATTACTTTCTTATAACCTGAAAATTGCAAGATTCTCTTAAATTTTTGTGTGTTCCTCTTTTTCCTAAGATTAGGACTTTCATCCTATCTGCATGATTTAAAGAAAGTACAGTGTCAGTGTGCAATTAACCCCTAGATCCCAACTATGAGCCAAAAATCCTGTTCATAACATTTGTAGCTTTTGTTGCCAGTAGAAGTTGTGCATTGCTTGTTGCTTTGACTCTATCCGGAAATAGGGTGTTAAAATATGAGCAATGGTAAAGTTGTAAACAAAAGCCACGTCTACGACAACAAGATGCATATTTCTTGCAGACCTTTAGCACGTCTGTCTTGATCACGCTTGTTTCTTATTCTCTTTCATAATCACTATTTGGGTCTAAATGTCAGGAAAGTATGGTAAAGGAAAGGAAAAAAAAAGAAGTCGAACAACTTTCCTGTATTTAATGTGCTTTGGGTGACACAAGAAAATTTGTTACCACCATAACCACTTTTCGTAGAATAAACTTTCCCAAATATTGTGTCCAGCACTTTTAGTAGGATTTAGTGTTAGGGGAAAGTTCTAAACTAAAATTTTCGTATCTTTCTTGTTAATCAAACACATGCAAGAAAATAACTTTCCAATCATTTTCTTTTTCTTCACTTTACCATAAATTTCTCGAGAATAGTTTTCCTGCATGTCCAAACATTCAAAGGGATCAGACTCATTCTTAAGGTCAATGGTTGCATTCCTCCTGCTGCATTTTCCTTCTATAGACATTATTGATGGCACTCCAATTTTCTCCTACTTTAAGCATATTCAAAAGATGATGTGTCACAAACTAACAATATGTTACAACAAAGAATTCTTCTACATCTCCGTCCCAAAATAATAGTACCTTAATGATAAAGTCAATTGATTTTTTTTTTTTTTCAAATGAAATTTTGACGTGGATTTAATTATTTTTCCAGAAGTATAATACACATGATTTTTAGTATTTTTAGTGTACTTTACCAAGGTTATAACTTTTGTTTTCTATAACGTAATATAAATATGTGAAATATGAATCCAGAAAGTGGTCCAGTTGACTTTGAAAAGTCAATAGGGACTACTATTATTTTAGGATGGATTGAGTATTATTTTTGCAAACCATGACTTATAATGAATTCTTTTACTTACTGCTCATATTCGATGATACTTTTTTGTAAGGGATGCTCATTAACGTAGTATCTTTCTTTCTTATTTTGGTTGGGCAGCTAGCGGTGATGTCTGCATTCTTGGGTCCTAATCAGGAAGCAACTGAAGAATTATTAGCCACAGATCCAGAAGTTAGTAAATGGGTTGACAAATACCAACGAAGCCGAGAAACAGTGTCAGAGACTGACTATGAGGTCATTACTATCTTTCCTTCCCTTAAAAGACTGGAAAATCAACTGTTGTCCTTCCCTTAAAAGATTCGATAATGATTATCTGTAGGTAACAGCGATTTCAAAATGAAAACTGAAATATATTACTCCTCATGAGTAAGAAAGACTAGCTGTCATCCTAATTGCTCCCTGACCGAACTGATGCCTACCCTTCGTCATGGTTTCCTTGGAAGTCTGTTCGATTTTGAAAAGGAGATGGAAAGGATTTAAGTTAGATGGCCTTTATCAGTTGGATTGATAGATAAGTAGGCTCCAGTTGCACCTTGTGTGTGTGTGTGTGTGTGTGTGCACGTAAAGACTAGATGAATCCAGGCTGGAAAAAGAGTGGATTCCAAGCATGAAATCAAATTGATATATTTCCTAGAACTTTTTTGTGGCAGGTGTTAATAAGAATCTTGATTCCTTTTATTTTTTTTATTATTTTTTCAGGTCGATTTGATTACTGCTTTTACAAAACTAAGTTGCCTGGGACAAGATATAAACTATGAAGCATATTCATATCCCGTCCAGAAAGTTGATTTCAGCAAGCTTAAGTTGTAGATCGAAGGCAAGAGTTATCCTTCAAAGAAGCAGAGCATCACTCGAGCAAGTGGATCATCCATTTGCCACTCATTCAATCTCTATAAAGCGTACATCCAAAGATTAGTCAATGTTCCATTCTAATTGTTAGATGGTGCGCACAGCAATGGAATAGTACTAGTGCTAGCCTGGTTTGTATCAAACGATTTTCCTTGGATGTTTGAGTTGAAGTCTTCAACATTGCTTCTCTATTAGTGGGAATAAACGTGGAGGATAGATTTTTTTACTTGTCCGACCTTGAACCTTTTATTGAGTAATGGTAACTTGAATTCTGTTATTCATGCTGTGAAATCAAATTGGTTTATTTGATGGAATATAGAGGGCCATCGTATTTGGACTTGGGAGCAATGACCTGAATGCCACCCATGAATGGCCTTAATGGTTAGGGAATAACGACAGACCAATCTTCTTGCTGGTAGTTCTCAAGGAGGAACTGCACAGGCAGTTCCGTTTAACGAGTGCACAAACACTGGTGAGGTAAGGCTGCTTAGGATTTTGTTGGTGTTGTTGATTCTGGAGGGTGCCGAACACCCAGACGGCAGCTTTGTTAGTCCTTCATATCCTGTTTGAAATAATACATCACATTGGCTCATAATCATATCACCATACGAATATGAAGATTTTAAGTTTTGGTATAAGATCTTGATTTCTAATGCTTGAATTAATTTGATAAGGCCAAAGCAGGTTGCAAACTTCTATAACACAGACATACCTCCCCATACTGCTTCAACATCAAATTTACAATATGCAGTTGCACCTTAATCCCTTGAAGCCATGTCCAAGGTTCTTCCATGAATATCCTTAATCAACTGATGAAGCAAGGCCATGTATACTTGATGTTTAAGACTTTTTTAACACTCTGAAAAAGTGGGTAACATAAGCTTGGCAAATTATGTAACAGAATCTGCTGTTAAATGCAAACATGTAAAAACCCATATTCCCTCATGCAGATTTTGAGAATCTCCTTGATGAGGTAGATAATGTTATTGTCCGGATCATGCAGATTTTTATCATCAGTGATTATTTTTCAAAAACCACTGCCTCAATTCGTACAAAGCCTTTCCAGATTGCCTACTGTTCCGTTGTCTGGCTAGATACTCGTCAGACTAGTCGTTGATATCCACCAACCAACCAACGAACTAAGAAGTCTCACCAGGCCACCTGCTCCAGCTTGGTAAGATGTCGAGAACCCCATTCAGAATGATTGTACTGGATTTGTGGTAATACGTACCTCTTCGCCATGAACTAAAGTATTCTGCCACAGAAAAATTCATTGAATACTCCCTCACAAACACAACCTCTCGATTAACACATGTTACCTTTTGGCATTTTCTAGAAGATTCCGGTCTTAGCCAATTCTCCCGACTTTTTGTTGGGAAAAAAAAAATACTATTCATAGGGGTTTAACCAAAATCTTGTTAATTTCGCATTGCCAACTCTTCATTTGGTGAGTTCTTGGAGAGTTTTGTTACCTTTGACAAGGCTCTTTCTTGCGTGCGAGGCAGTTGGATGGATTTCTCTTCTGAAGATACTTTGCGTAAAGAACTTGCATGCACTTGCCCAACAATGTTGGGTAAGTAACCTCCCGCCTAATTTCGCATAGTTAGCATGGTTAATATCCGACATCTTCTTAAGAACCAGTCCACCTTGAATTTATCACCAATACAATACAATAAATCTCGGTGATTTTAATAGATTCTCTAACGATAGGTAAAAGAAATCAATGCTCCAATAGACTGCCTTCGCATTGGTACCTCGGCAGCCTGTGATCCGTGAATAGTGCATCTTTGACTTTCAGTAGTAATCCCACATAGGCAGCTTACCAAACAAAACATAGCTTAATATACACCTGCTGACAGCATTGAGGATTGTCCCTTCGGGGACATCCGATAAAATTGGAACGATACAGAGAAGATTAGCATGGCCCCTGCGCAAGGATGACACGCACAAATCGAGAAATGGTCCAAATTTTTTTTCTCCCCTTTTGCTCACTCTTTTAAATAAAAGATAGAGAAAGAAAGCGTAGGATCATCTCTCCATATACTCAATCTTTTATTCCAGCTTTTGATTCTGGGAGATGGAGCTCTAGAAGGGAAGTTCCAAACTATATTGGTTTTCTGCCACTGAGACTGAACATCCACCCGTCTTTGGTGATCTGTCCCTCGAAAGAGACCTTAGACAAGCAAATTGAAGTTTCATTGAATGAAAATAAGAATCTGAATTAAGAGTATGATACTAGACGACCATAGAAGAGAGAGGTTAATCAGCCTTCAAGGGTTGGTCTGCTCAAGGATGCCCTTAACTCACCTAAATCCTATTGAGGTTATAAGCCCTCTCATTTTGCCCTTCCATCCATGAGTTCCTGAGAAAGCTTGGACCAACCTCAAACCTGCAGTTTGCTCGCATGATCTCTGTATAAATCTTGTCCTAGCCAAACCTCCTTAGTATATTATTTCTCAAATATATATATATATATATATATATTCTTCGATTTTCATATGGATTACACGCACAAATCGAGAGGAGGAGGAGGAGGAGGGGGTGAGGGAGACGCCAGAACGGGCGATATTGGACTGCAAGAAAATGGGGTTGATGAGGCTTTAGTTTGCCGTCAGGGAGGAACTAGAGGGAAGCATTCCAGATTTGGTTAGTGGGTTGAGTCCAGTAACTTCGGTGGAGAGACAAGGATAATGAAAGAAGAAGTAGAAATGGATGTTTTATGGGTCCTTATTCCATGGATTATTTGGAGTTGAAGAGAAAGGGACTTTGACTTGCAGAGCAAACTGCAGGTTTGAGGTTGGTCCAAGCTTTCTCAGGAACTCATGGATGGAAGAGCAAAATGAGAGGGTTTATAACCTCAATAGGATTTAGGTGAGTTAAGGGCATCCTTGAGCAGACCAACCCTTGAAGGCTGATTAACCTCTCTCTTCTATGGTCGTCTAGTATCATACTCTTAATTCAGATTCTTATTTTCATTCAATGAAACTTCAATTTGCTTGTCTAAGGTCTCTTTCGAGGGAGAGATCACCAAAGACGGGTGGGTGTTCAGTCTCAGTGGCAGAAAACCAATATAGTTTGGAACTTCCCTTCTAGAGCTCCATCTCCCAGAATCAAAAGCTGGAATAAAAGATTGAGTATATGGAGAGATGATCCTACGCTTTCTTTCTGTGTCTTTTATTTAAAAGAGTGAGCAAAAGGGGAGAAAAAAAATTTGGACCATTTCTCGATTTGTGCGTGTCATCCTTGCGCAGGGGCCATGCTAATCTTCTCTGTATCGTTCCAATTTTATCAGATGTCCCCGAAGGGACAATCTTTAATGCTGACAGGAGGAGTATATTAAGCTATGTTTTGTTTGGTAAGCTGTCTATGTGGGATTACTACTGAAAGTCAAAGATGCACTATTCACGGATCACAGGCTGCCGAGGTAACAATGCGAAGGCAGTCTATTGGTGCATTAGATTTCTTTTAGCTATTGTCATTTAAATCACCGGAATGGGATTTATGGTATTGTATTGGCGATGAATTCTATAAATTCTCAAGTTCGTCTGTTATTATTAATCAAAATCCTCTTCATTAAAAACAGCTGATCTGCATTATTCCAGGAGATGTTTATAATGGGCTAAGACGAACCGGTTAAATTAAAACTTTTCAACTGGGATAGGTGAAATGGTTGAGATGGTTCTATATCACCGATGACTTGCTCCTATTTTTGGAAGCTTCAGTCACTCGAGCAGAGGTGATTCAAGAGAATTTGGAAGAGTTTTGTTCGTGTTCTGCTCAAAAAGCTGATTTACAGAAATTCAAGATACATATATTATCAGTGAATATTCCTAAGAATGCGGCCAGTTGCATTTATCCTGATTCCTCTGATAACTAATCTGGGTTCCTCTTAGCGACAAAACACGCTCATCATTGTCTGCTAGAACAAGTTCAACAAAGATTAGTGAGTTGGACATCCTCATCTCTCTCCCTAACTGGAAGAGCAGTTCTTGGGGCTTTATATACTTCCACTATCCCCACGTTTTTCATGAAAAGCCATTGAAAGCTGTAAGAATTGAAGAAGTTTCTTGTGGGGAAGTACTACCTATTAGCTAACGAAGATAATTACATATGGTCAAGTGGGACAAAGTTTGTATGTAAGTGGACTCAAAGTTCTTTGGGCAAAGTATCTTGAGAAGAGAAATCCATCCAAGTGCCTCGTATCGTATGCACTTGTCAAAGGTAACAAAACTCTCCAAGAACGCACACCAAATGAAGAGTTGGCAATGCAAAATTAACATTATCCACCTCATCCATCAAGGAGATTGATTCTCAACAGAATAAGGGAATGTGGATCTTTTGAGAAGGGAATGGATGCGCAGATGCAATGGCCGAACAAACCTTTGTCATTGAGAATTTTAAGTTTTCAGTGCTTCAATCCCCTCCTGCTAGAAATGGATGCTTGTGGTTGTGGTGTCACATTACATAAAGTAGTAGTTTATACTATCTTTATGCTGTTTAGGGGATTTTTACCTCTCCCACAAACCAAAAAAGAAACAGCTTAGATGATTAAGAACAACCTTTTCGGTAATACATCTCATAACAAACAGCCACGTTACTTCCCAGGCAAGTGCCATTTCAACAACCGTGACTTGGATGGGAATATATCATGCCAGATCTCAGCCACAAAAGTAAATTGATAGATAATAAATATAATTGAAACAAACAAACACAACATTAACAAAACATCGTAAAAACTGGCAAAAGAGAAAATAAAAATGAGACGTAATTGAGTCAACTGGCTCTATACTAGCGTTTCCCTTAGTCCCTCATAGAACTGAGCGCAAAATTGCAAAATGACCCACCCCAAAACCGATGCCAGAGGTACCATTTTCTAAGATCAATACTTTCAATACACCACCATCCTATTTGTATTTGTAATTAATGACCTGAATCCCACCCATGAATGGCCTTAATGGTTCAGGAACTACAACAGACCCGTCTTCTTGCTGGTAGTTCTCAAGCAAGCATACAATCATGCGAGGAACTGCACACGCGGTTGCGTTTAACGTGTGCACAAACACTGGTGGGGTGAGATTGCTTTTGCCCTTCTTAGAATTTGTTGGTATTGTTGATTCTGGCCGGTATCGAATACCCAGCCGCCGGCTTTGATAATCCGTACAGTTTGATGCACTTGATATCTGTTCAAAATAAATACATCACTCTAGCTCAAAATCACATCAGCAACCCAGTTTTTTCATAATTATCTGAATAATCTATCAAGATATACTAATTGCAATAGCAAATGTAAAGCTTATGATTGTTATTTAGTACCCATTATGCATGAAGATTTACGTTTTGAAATAATATATTGACTCTAATACTTGTACAAAGCAGGTCGAACTAAATTTATAACATGAACATACCTCACCATACCGTCCCAAACCTGGCATCCACGCCTCAACATCAAATTTACGATAGGCGGGTGCACCTAAATCCCCTGATGCCATGTCCAAGGTTCTGTCAAGAATTCCAATAGTACCATTAATCCAGACCTGAATTCAAATACAAAAATGTTCAAAGGCTATTTGTGAAAAATGGGAGGGAAGTGAAAGCCCCACTTAAAATGAAGTCCTAATGATGAGAAGAGATCCTCTTCAATTCCAATCAGTTCTTTGTGGTATGAATCGCTCTCCTCTGGCCTGCACAATATGAACATCTCCACCTTGCTGAACTGGTGAACTCGATAGAGGCCCCTGCACCAAGATAGCCACCACTTAATCAAGTACACAAACATAACCATGTAGAAGTAGAAATTGGTAAATATTTCAATTCGTGCAGTTACAACACTACAAGCAGTATTGCAAGGAACAACTACAAACTAAAACCTAAACCAAATCCATGGAGGATGAAAATGCTTTGGAGTTAAGATGTTAATAAGCATCTGGTACTCCAACACTACCCAACATTTCAATGGATCAGAATTGCAAGTCAACTACTGAGGGAACGACATGCAAAATCGATATTTAAACTATTTTAACACTTAAAAAAAGAAGACACAAGCTTGGCAATTTATGTAACAGAAACTGTTGTTAAAGCAAACATGGAAACCCACATATGCTCTAATCATGCTTATAGTACAGATCAAATATAAACTGAAAAAAGTATCGTCAACAACACATGTATCTCATAGAAATGAGTATTACCTAGTTGCAGAGCCCGCTGCACCAGCCTCGGTACGAAAGCAATGGGAAAAGGCCACATACTTCAAAGGTAATAATGAGTCGGCAAGAATAGAGTCCATATGAATTCCCCCAACTGGGATCTCTGCTGTCCCAATAAGGCATTGATCACTACCCTCAATAGAGTAAACCTGCAAATTGGAGAAGCATTATCCAACAGATCATATAAACCTCGTCAAGCATTATCCAAACAAATTATGAATTATATAAACCACAAAAGCATTAACCAAGAAATTCCGCCTCCATTCGTGACTAGATAAATATACCTTCTCCTTTAGGGAAGAAAAAATCTCATTTTTCATTTAGGTACCTGGGCATGTAACTGCTTCAATGGAGACAAAAAAGAAAAGAAAAGTAGATACATGTATATGATTACTGCTATCCTCAGTCCATCAGTTGACTAATCCTCCACGCTCTTCGAAATGCTGCGACACTACTTTTGAATGTTAAAAAAGTAAGTTCTATCTAAGACATCAAGGTTTGCCTTCATGCATATTGGTGAACGTCCCACAAAGTGTTGACACGATTACCAAAGTGAAGAGTTTCTCATATTTAAATATAAACACGCCAGAAAAGTTTTGGGTATGTGTCCAGGAGTAACTAAAGGGTCCTCGGCTGACACAGGACCACAAATACACAATCTTAGTAGAAGTGCCCTAGTTACTTAGATTGGAACATTTAAAACAGAATGGTCAAACCATTACCTTCGCTGATATTGGCAACAAACTACTGTTGTGGAATATCGAAAAACCAAAATAAAGTCAAAGCATCCTATATGATAACCTCTCATCCCAGTTCAAGTGCAAATTCTACTAAGTTCTGGCAGGTAATAGATTGCCCAGGGCCAGGATAGGCGAGATCAATAAATTGAAGCCTAAGGTTCATTATGATCATCTAGTAATGAAGCTTTAACATGACAGAAGGGGGAGATAGTGGTTACAGCAGAATTTAACTAACCTGAGTGTTCGTCCCACGGGGTTGGAACCCACATTTCTCTACAACTGAAGATCTTGCGATTTCTGGGGTTATAAGAGGAGTGAAGCCCCTTTTCATGACTTCTGATAGTGTCCAGTTTATAAGGCCCATCTCTAGCAGTACTGCTTCATTCTTTAGGTAATAGAATTTGGACCCACTAACCTGTGGAAACAAACATAAATCAAAGGTCAGCCATTTTTCCTTTTTGTGATCGTTTCTTCCATGATGAATGGAGGCCAAAACAGAAAATACCCAAAGATTAATGAGTAATCAGATTTTAAGATTATAGGTCATATTTTTGGATTCCTTCTGATACTCAAAAGGGAGTGCAAATTTGAGAGAAATGCCAATTTATATGTATTAATGGATATAATATTAAGAAAGTATGATGGATGGCATATTAAATACTCCCTCCATCCCAAAAAAAATAGTCTCGTTTCTAAAAATAGTAATAATTTTAGTATAATTTGAAAAAGGTACTAGCAAGTAAAGCTACAATTTCAAAAAGTTTGACATGTCAAATGGGACTATTTTTTGGGGACGGAGGGAGTAAGATATACCCATATCTTGAGATTAGAAGCGATTACATACTTAACGCCATAAATTAAAAATCAAAATAAAAATGCATTCCAACTGAATCCACTAATTAGCAAATATTAGAGACAATATGAATCTAAAATTTCTGTTTTCCCCATAGTCTGCTGTTAAAATACTCCAAAAATCATGTAAAATGCATAATTGAATCTATTCAATAATTAGTGTCTACATATTTTTGAGGTACAAGCTCAAAGTCTACAATGGCAACATGACCATATCAAGAGAACTTCAATAATTAGTGTCTACATATTTTTGAGGTACAAGCTCAAAGTCTACAATGGCAACATGACCATATCAAGAGAACTTCATAAATACTCCCACCATTCCAAAAACAAAAAAAAAGTTGCATTTTGACCTTTCATAATCAAGTTGACTTTATTCCAACTGTTCTTTTGATGTGGATTTAGTTATTTTTTTCAAAACTATAAAACATAAGATTCATAGTACTTTTAGTGAAGTTTACGAAGGTTCTAGTTTATTCTCTACAACGAAGTAAAAACAAGTTACATCGATACAAAAGATGGTCAAATTGACTTCAAAAAGTCAAAATGTGAATTTTTTTTGGGAAGGAGGGAGCAGTAACAATAATATTGTATAAAGAGATGAATTGTGAACTTATACACATAATACATTCATATGAAAGTTTTCATTTTATTGTAACTATGAACCAAGACAAATGTGCCTTAATTTATAATTCAGGTGTGGCTTGTTTGCTGAACCAATTCAACCAATCTCGAGCTTTGCTCACGTATATCTCAGTTTGTCAACATCGTACAGCTCCCAACTAAATAAAATTTCCATCCATTCATCAAACATTTGGAGATCCTCTACACTCCACATAAGGATCTCAAAAGCCATCAGACATGATTACCCCGAGATAGAAACCACCCAAGATATATCCAGTGTCAATAAACTCTGGCACCCTTCGAGGGGCCATAAGACTAATATCTTTGCCTTATTATTCACACTGATACTGACAAGCTAAAGATGGGATACCCTAAACTTTGAAGACTCGCAACACTTGTTTGAGCAAGCAGCATTAAGTTCCACTACTAATGTTTTAGTAGCAATTAACTCAAAGGCTCTGGTTTAATGGATGGAGGGGAGGAAGCCAATAGCAAGTAAAGTCTTTTTGACATAGAAAGACTACAGATGTTTAAATACTTTGAGCTAATAAATATACCTCAGCAGCAGCGTCAAAATCAAACAGATCTAGATCCTTGCCAAGTTGAACATGGTCCTTAATAGGGAAGTTAAACTCGCGGAGGTTACCAACCTAGAAAAGAAAAAGGGAAATGGAGATAAGATCATATGAATGCTATCTACCGAAGAGAGATAGTGATAGAGACAGTGAGACGATACAGACCATTTTTCTAACCGTTGAAGAATCCTCCCCTCCAATTGGAACATCTGGATGTGTCATATTGGGTACACACTGAGCTTCCTGCTGAAGCTCATCAGTAAGTTTTTGAAGGTCTTCCTCCAATGTAACAAGGGCCTCCTTTAGATTCTTTCCTGGAAAAGTTGTATTAGAGAACTAAAAAGGAAGCGGACTACCTGTACCAGGAAGTTTCACATATACCATAATAAGATGTGCATACCTTCTTCAATGAGTTTCTGACGCTGCGAGGGTTCCAATTTTCCTTTCATCTTGTTTGCAACCAGATTCCTCTCTCCACGAAGCCGTTCAACTTCCTGCTATCTGCGAGACAATTAGCTACAATTGAGAATAAACCGCTTCTTCTCAACAATTAGTGTTTACTCAATATTTTAGGCCTCAAATTCAAGAATCAGAATCAAAACCATAGTTGTGCTCACCAATTATCTATCATCCCTCATCATACAGAAGTTGGATATTAATAGCAATTGTAAAATTGGTATTTTCCATTTTGTTTATGAAGCTTCACAACTCAAGCATTTTCCTCCATGTTACCTTTGTAATTAATATAAAAGAAACTGCTACAAAAAGCTATTTAAGTATGAATTATCATTATGCCTAAAGAATTGTCCAAAAACGCACAAGCAAATAATTTGTCTGTCTAACAAATGCAAGTACTTTGAAAGAGGCACAGACAAAGATTGTGTAATCTCAAACAAGATACAGAAGCCAAAATTTAAGTATGTGAACACGAGTATACCGAACCCTAACCTTTTGAAGGTCTAACAACTTGTCGTAAAGCTCAATGACTAGTTCCAAGTTAGCATTGGAATTCCTGTTCTTTATGTTTTCTGCAACAGCCGCTTTATTCTCTCGAATCCACTTAAAATCTATGGCAGCTTTCCATTGCGGTTTCACTGCTACCACTTCATTTTTCCACAAGAGAAAATAAACAATTTCAGTCAAAACTGAACTACCGAAGAAGGCAATATGAGCTTTCAATACAAACATACATATGATTATGAGCTAATTATTCCGCATTGCTAAATGAACCCAAAATTGAGAACAATTTGGCAACATTTTAGAAAAAAAAAAACTGACAAACACAAAGAATTGAGAGGGATGGAGAAGGAGAAACCATTAGCGTCTGGAATGGAGGTGGAAACAGCAGGTTGAGCGACGGCTGTGGTGAGGAATGGAATAGGACGCCTCGGGTGGTGAGAGAGAAGGGAGAATGATGATAGGGTTAGGGTTTTGGAGAGTGGTTTGAGAAGGGAGTAGGTAGATGAATTGGGAGATGGAATTGCAGCAAGTTTTAGGGTTTGTAAGGTCGTCCCGCCAAGACAACAATGACTTGCCATTCTTTGTTCCTGGTTCCAACTGAATTGTTGGACTCTGCTTCTTCAGCCAGTTATCCTCTCCACTTTTTCTTCTTCTGGTTCTGGCAGTCTTTCGCGCGTTTGAAGATGATATTTTTAAATAGTTTGGCTAAGGTAGCTACATACATTATGTACGTATTTAAAAGGTAGTTTATTTTGTTATTAATATATTTCTGACGAAATTAATTTCAATGTCAATTTTATGTGTTTCACAAATAGGGCGAGTGAGCCCTAAAATCTACTTTCTGACTTAACTATCAATTCAATAAACTCCATTTTCTACTTTCCTCTGTCAAATTATTTAATAAAGTATTTGATTTTAGAATTCGTTTGGTGAAGCGTTTTTAAAATGCAGTGTTTTAAAAATATAGCGTTTTTAAAACGCAGATTATTTAAAATGTAATTTTTTCTTTATAAATGCGTTTGGGATATTATGTTAAAACGCAGTTTTTTATTCCTTTTAAAATCTGTATTTTGGAAGAAAACTAGAAATTCCAACATTTAAAAATGCAGCTGTGTTTTTAAGAGCCCGTTTGGTCGAGCGTTTTGGCCAAAACGCAGCTTATTTGCAAAAAATGTGTTTCAGTACTGCGGCAGAAAACGGCAGCGTTTTCAAAACGCTACTGCATTTTAAAACGCTGGAATTCCCAGTTTTTTCCCAAAACACAGATTTTAAAACGCTCATAGGAAAAAAAAAAAAACTACGTATTGAAGTGATATCCCAAACGTATTTATAAGGAAAGACTGCGTTTTTAAAACACGTACGTTTTTTAAAACGCTGCGTTTTGTAAAACGCTGCATTTTTAAAACACTGTATTTTGTAAACGCTCTACCAAACAGGCTCTAAAACATAGTTTTTTCTACCGCATTGAAACGCTAAGTTAAAGAATAAGCTGCGTTTTAACCCTGCATTTTGGCCAAAACGCACGAACAAACGGACTCTTAAAATATAATCATTATATCGCAAAATTGTTTTAACAAAATATTAGATTTTAAACTATAATTACTAATCTATATATCAAACACATAACATAAGCATATATATATATATATATATATATATTATAATAATAATAATTTTAAAGAGCCAGGCCCAAAGTTTGGGCCCAAGATCCAAGCCCAAGACATAGCCCGGGTCAAGACCCATTATAGAGCGAGCAGACAGTGAGCGATCAGAGCACATGAGCTTGCCAAGACTGCCCGATACATGCGAGCAGAGCTCACGAGCAGGACTCAGGATGCGATGACCTGAGTGGTCGACCAGGATCCAACGAGCAGGATGAGACATTGTAACGCCTGGGATAGGGAACGTGGCGTAACGTCAGGAGACGGTTGAGCCCGACGGTTACGCCCATTACTCCCAGCAGTTACACCCATTACACCGGCATTCATACCCACGTTTGGGAAGTTATGAATGGGCGTTATTCCAGGAGGTAACAGACCTATAAAAGCCTTGGATCAACTCCAAGCAAAGGTACGCATACTAAGACTTGAGCCCACACTCTGCCAAATTGTGTATTGAGTTGGATACTTACTCTTACACCGGAGTGTTTTAGCAGGGCCAGCCCCTGCATTCACCTAGTGTTTGCTCTTTGTCTTGACAGATCATCTAAAGCCCAGATATCTAAGTGGACAAGCAGTCCAGCCCAACAGACGTGAGATTCCTTGCAGCATCAGTTTGGTTCCGTTGCCGGGAAACTTTCTTTACAATTCGTGAGCGTCTTGTTGGGTTTGATTCATAGCTAGCATGGCTGGAAATGGAAAGGACACAGTGGGCGACAGTTCGGTCCCGAGGGCATTGGGGGCGGGGGCTCGGTTTGCCGCCTCCCGAAATACGGCCAGGGGCCACCTGTCTCGCTCGGAGATTCACTTCTTCGGCTTCTACCCAGGGGGCCGAGCCTTCCAATGTGAATCGCCGACCCGAACAGCGGATTGAGCTCCGCGCGCATCTAAATGCCAAGAGGGTGCAGGCCACTCCAGAAGTGACCCAGTTGACAGAAGCAGCTCGCTCAGCGGCTTTGGCTAACCAGGTGGTGTACCTGAGCCAAATGTACCCCTTGAATCAACAGCTGCTCGCTATGGGGCATACACCTGTCCCAGTCGAGACTCAGCTCATCCCACCCGTGGTTACGGTGGGGGCACGAAGTGAGATGCCTCAACAGTCCCAGGGCCACCAGGAGAGAAGGCGGGAGGACTTCATCAACCTGGATAGCACGGGGACGTGCCGTGCCCGTAGGGAGGCTGCTAAGGATAAGGGCAAAGGGCCCACGCGTTCGGAGTCAGCGCGGGCCAAGAGTGTACATGATCGCTTGGTGTTCGCAGATGGCCAGGGACGGGGGCGACCAGAGGGTTCCAGGCGCCGAGACCGGGCTAGGAGCGAGGAAGCGGAATCCCGCCCGCATGGCCGTAGAATCTTTGGGCAAAAATCCCACGAGCTCGACGCACGCCCTCACCAAAGAGGAGATCCCCAGGGCGTAGATCAGACCATCACTCTTCTGTCCCAGGAGGAGTCACCGGCCGAACGATGCGCGGGCTGCGCGCTCAACGCATGTGCGGATGAGGCGATGAAGGAGATGCGGTTGAGGTTGGAGGCCTTGGAGGTGGCCGCCCGGTCCGGGATATGTGATCCCAGGAGAGGAAAAGGACCCTTTGGCAGATTGGATAGTGGCCGCACCGACTGACCCTGATGTGCCATTGTTGCAGTTTGATAAGTACTCTGGAAAGACAAATGCTCGTGACCATCTGCAGGGCTTTGAGAACCAGATCAATATGGTTACCAAGGATCCGGCTGCAAAATGTAAAGCTTTGGTTAGCACTTTCCAGGGTAAGGCAGTGACATGGTACAGGAAACTTCCTCGCGCGTCGATCACAGGCTGGTCGGACTTACGGAGTAAGTTCTGGTCGAATTTGCGATGGCGGGGTAACCCCATGGCTAGGATGGATCTTTGCAGTATCAGGCAGCGAGAAGGAGAAACAGTTGGGAAGTATCTTGAGCGGTTCCAGAAAATGCTCGAGAAAGTAGATGACCTGACAGATAGGGAGGTCACGATGTGTTTCATTGGAGGAATGAACAGAAATGGGCTGAAGGCTGAGTTCAGCATGCGGGAACCGCTGAACCAAGCAGAGATGTTTTCTCGCGCGCAGAGCTGGTGCGTTACGTTTGAGGAAGATGCAGAGGGGTCCAAGAAAAAGGACAAGAAAGCTGATAAAAAGGAGGATGGAAAGGACTCGGCGAGCAAGACGGGGCAGACGGCGAGCAAGGGTTGGCGAAGAAATCGCGCCCGAGCAAATGATCGCATGGATTTCGACCCTCTCAACACTACCAGGGAGGCCATTATGAACGAAATCCGTGCTGAGCTGCTGCCTGCCGAGCCGTTGAACCCAGCATTTGATGGTCGTAGGGACAGGACGAAACGGTGTGCCTATCACAATGATGTGGGGCATGGAACGGAGGATTGCATGCAGTTAAAGAAAGAGATCCAGAGACTGCTCAACCAGGGGAGGTTGGACCGTTTCCGTTCGCGACCAGAAAACAGAGACCGTCGGGATGATCGGGAACCTAGAGAGGAGCCTCCAAAAAGGGGAAATGCTGAGCGTAGAGGGAGGCTGAATGTTATACTGGAAGAGGAGCCCAGCCTCCATCAATTGAAGTCTCAGATTTATACCTTGAATAAGCTGCCCTACGTGCCAGTCAGTGTGGCCTGATGAGGAGATTATACAGTTCACCAGGAGCGAGCTGGCAGTAGGCAAGTTGGCTTCCGAGCAGAATCTGGTGGTTGAGGCCTGCATTGATTATTGGGATGTGGCCAGGGTGTTGGTTGATACAGGGGCCTCCAGGGATGTCCTGTATTACAAGTGTTTCAAAAACTTGGGCTATGAAGACAAAGACTTGAAACCATACAAGGGCTGCCTGGAAGGATTCACCAACCATAAGGTGGCTGTCAAGGGGACCATCGAGCTCGAGGTGATACTTGGTGAAGGAAGCAGGTCCAGGATGAAAAAGGTCTTATTCCTGGTGATAGATTTGAGCTCGCCATTCAATGCAATTTTGGGTGTCCCCGCAATGGTGAAATTTCAGCTAGTGGCATCGGTGCCCCATCAGCGGGTAAAGTTTCTGACTGCAGGAGGTGTTGGCGAGCTGAGAAGTAGGCCGCAACAGGTGATGAAGTTTCTGGAGGAAACTCACAAGGCCAGGGGTAAGTTGACGATCAGTACTCCAGAACGGACAGTCACGATGACGGAGAAGGAAAAGCTCACTGTCACGACTTCTATGGACGTGAATATGATCCTGGCCGTCGAGGAGGATGATGAGATGGTGGGCATTGAGCCGAGTAGCAACCAGGATACTCCGCAGCCACAGCTGGAGATAGAGACCCTTCAGGTTAGGGAAATATCGGATCTT
This sequence comes from Platycodon grandiflorus, assembly GCA_016624345.1. Taxonomy (NCBI): domain Eukaryota; kingdom Viridiplantae; phylum Streptophyta; class Magnoliopsida; order Asterales; family Campanulaceae; genus Platycodon; species Platycodon grandiflorus. The sequence goes on from CM028362.1 coordinate 34,632,271, forward strand.
CAACCACACGGTGATATAGAGGAGGTCATTATAAATCCTGCCTACCCCGAGCAGAAGATTAAGGTGGGCAGGGGAACAACACCGGAGGGCCGAGAAAGGTTGATAGCTTTCCTTCGTCAGAGTCTGGATGTATTTGTCTGGACTGTAGAGGATATGAGGGGAGTTAATCCGAAGGTAGTGCTGCACAGGTTGAATGCGAGCAAGGAATTCAAACCCGTACAGCAACGGCCAAGACAGTACTCCGCCGAAAAGAAAAAGGCCATCCGGGTGGAGGTTGAAAAGCTGCTCGCCGCAGACATTATTGAGGAAATCTACTATCCGACCTGGCTGGCAAACGTGGTGATGGTTAAGAAGAGCAACGGCAAGTGGAGAATGTGTGTAGACTTCACCGTCCGAATAAGGCTTGCCCGAAAGATTGCTACCGTTGCCAAGGATTGATGTCTTTGGTGGATGCCATTCTTGGTTTTGAGATCTTGAGCTTCATGGATGCCTACTCGGGTTATCATCAAGTCGGGATGGATGAGCGGGATAAGCCGGACCGCTTTCGGGCTTTGGAGCTCATCTTGTTACAAGATGATGCCCTTCGGGCTGAAAAATGCGGGGGCCACGTATCAGAGAATGGTGAACAAGGTCTTTGCACCGCAGCTGGGCAGGAATGTGGAAGCTTATGTGGATGATATGGTGGTCAAAACCAAGGGTCGTGACCACATAGCAGACCTTGAGGAGACATTCAATAACTTGCGAAAGCACAACATGAAGCTGAATCCCAGCAAGTGTGTCTTCGGGGTACAGGCGGGCAAGTTCCTCGGGTTCATGGTGAATGAAAGAGGGATAGAGGCTAACCCCGAGAAGATCAAAGCCCTGATGGACATGAAGGAGCCGACCTGCGTCAAGGAAGTGCAGCGGTTGAATGGTCGGATCATCGCTCTTGGTCGGTTCATCTCACGGTCAGCTGAGAAGTGCTTGCCATTCTTCAAAATACTGCGGGGTAACAAGAGCTTTGAATGAACGGCAGAATGCTCGAAAGCTTTCCAGCAGTTAAAGGATTATTTGGGTGCACCTCCCCTCCTGAGTAGTCCTGTTGTAGGCGAGTGCTTGTATGTTTATCTGGCGGCCACCGACCAGGCTGTGGCCGCAGTATTGGTTAGGGAAGAGGCTGGAAGCCAAAAGCCTGTGTACTATGTATCAAAAGCTTTGACTCCGGTTGAAGCTCGTTATTTTAATGCAGAGAAGTTAGCTTATTCGCTTGTTGTCTCAGCTCAAAATTGCGAGCTTATTTTTCTGCACATGAGATTGTTGTATACTCTGACCATCCTCTTCGAAAAATCTTGCACAAACCAGATTCCTCGGGCCGGTTGTTGGCGTGGTCAATTGAGTTGACGGAGTTTCACATTGACTATCAGCCTCGAAGGGCGATCAAGGCTCAGGCCTTGGCGGACTTCTTGGTGGAAACAACTTTTGAGGAACAGGGCAAGGAACCAGATGTCAACACTCCGGAAACCAGCACAGCCTCCTCGTCTTCGCGACCAGAGGATTGCTGGCAGTTATTCGTGGATGGCGCAGCAAGTAAGGATGAAAGTGGAGCAGGGGTCTTGCTCGTATCTCCGTTTACCGATGAGGAATTTGAGGTTGCTTTACGATTCAAGTTTCTGGCCTCCAATAATCAGGCTGAGTATGAAGCATTGATCGCTGGCTTAGAATTGGCACTGGATATAGGCGTGTCAGCTTTGATTATACACAGTGATTCACAACTGGTAGTCAATCAAGTTCGGGGGGAGTATGGTGTGAACAACCCCACTTTGGCCAAGTACTGCGAGTTAGTGAAGGAGCTGTTGGCTAGGTTAGCATTTTGGGAGCTGCTGCGGATTGATCGAGCAGATAACATGCGGGCAGACTTCCTATCTAAAATGGCTACCGAGGATATTCAGGAGCTGAGTCCGGCAACCGTGGTAGAATACCTGGATCGCCCGGCAATTTTGCGAGAGAAGGTGATGGACATCGAGTTGGCTCAGAGGTGTTGGATCGATGAGATACAGGAGTACATCGAGCAAGGTCTACTTCCCGAAGACAAGGATCAGGCTAGAATCATTCAGAAGCGGTCTGCTCGATACACGGTGGTAGGAGGGATCTTATACCGAAGGTCCTTCACCAAGCCGTTGTTGCGGTGTGTACGACCAGAAGTGACTAAGAGGCTGCTGGCAGAGGTCCACGAGGGAGTTTGTGGTGGACACCCAGGGGCGAGGACCCTGGCCGACAAGATACTGACTTTGGGGTACTATTGGTTGACCTTGAGAAGGGATGCTGAGGCATATGTGAAGAAATGTGACAAGTGCCAGCGATTTGCAGATATACCCAGACGCCAGTGGTGGCATCCTGGCCGTTTGATATGTGGGGGATAGATCTCATCGGACCATTTCCCACAGCATGGGGAAATTGCAAGTATGCAATCGTGGCAATTGATTATTTCACCAAGTGGGTTGAAGCAAAGCCTCTGGCAAACATCACCGAGGAAAATGCCATCAACTTTGTGCATGACTACATCTGGTGTCGTTTTGGGGTCCCGCGAGCAATTGTCTCTGATAATGGCACTCAGTTTTCTAACCGGTTCACTGAGGCTTGTGCCAATCTGCATATTAAGCATTGGAAGTCTTCAGTAGCTTATCCTCAGGGGAACGGGCAGGCTGAGGCTGCCAATAAACGAGTATTGCATGCCCTCAAGCGAAATCTGGAAGGGCGAGCAGGCAGGTGGTTAGATGAGTTACAGTCAGCACTTTGGACAGTCAGGACAACAGTCAGGGGGCCAACCGGGGAGACTCCTTTTGCCCTGACTTATGGGTCGGAGGCCATGGCACCAGTTGAAATGGCTCTGCCTAGCTTAAGGGTGTCACATTATGAGGAAGGGCATAATACTGCTGCCCGACGAGAGGACTTGGATTTATTGGAAGAAAGGAGAGTAGAGGCCAGAATGAAAATGGTAAATTACAAGCAGCGAGCAAAAATGCATCACGATAAGAGGGTGCATAAGCGAGCATTCCAGGTCGGAGATCTAGTCTTGAGGAAGATCGAGGCAACTGGGCAAAGGTTGGACAGAGAAAAGTTGTCACCGAACTGGGAAGGGCCTTACAAAGTGGTCCAGGTCGTCAAAGAGGGTACTTATAGGCTACAAGCTCAGGATGGAGCAGTGCTGAAGCATCCGTGGCACGCGGATCATCTCAAAAAGTATTATCATTGAGTTGTTTGTTATCATTCTTGATCAATGTAAGTTTGGTTTTCAAAGTTTAATGAGAATCATTTTTTACATAAGAATGTGCTCTTTGTTGAATAAAAGAGTAGCTCGCGGAGCGAGCAGAGTCTTTGGTTGGGAAATTTATCATCATGAGGTATGCGGAGCGACCTCACGGTGAGACTAATCTAAAAGACTTATATTTGTTTAACCTTGGGGCTGAGCACACTCATTAAGTTAATGTTTGAGGTTATCGCTTGCTCGTGGAAAGAGCGCATGACTTAGTTAATTTCTTGAGTATAGGTAGTGCACCTTGGTTTGAAGGTTATCCTTGATTAACGCTCGACGTTGCCTGCTGCTCGATGTACCGAGCAGGTAACTTAGTTAATTTCAAGGTTTGTTAATGTTTCAGGTTGCCTGCTGCTCGATGCATCGAGCAGGTAACTTAGTCAAATATTTGAAGTTGTCTGCTTAGCTAGCGAGCATGTTGACTTATCATGACATTAGCAAAATGAGCAGAGAAAGATAAAGTTCATATACTATTCATAACATTGATTATAAAATACAAATACAAAAGAAACTGGCTCGCAGGCCAGAGGGGAACAGGTGCTCGATAGAGCTACAGTCACGAGGTTGGAGGAGGATCTTGGGCACCGCAGTCAGGGATGTCCGCCGCTGGGCTCTGAGCAGCTTCAGCTCGCCTCTTCTCTTTTAGCGCTTCTAATACGCTTTTGACGTTGACATCCAAGGCAGCTGGAGGGGACCAGACTTCCAAGCCTTCTTCCAGATCACCCTCCTTGATAAGCTCCAGCTCATCAGCAGTGAAGGGGACCCAGGTATGGCCGCGACGAGCAGCCTGGCCGTAATGCTCAGCAGCACCCCACTCGGCTAGCAGGTCAACAGTGAGGCCGGGATGGCCGCTGCCTGCCGCCATCCGGAGGGTGTGCTCGAGTCCTTGCCTATAGTAGGGTCGCATGCCCTGGGCATACTCTGCAGAGTCCATGAAAGTCTGGATGATCTCTTCTCTTTGGGCATCACTCACTTGGGAGCTCTGGGAGTTCAGACGCTTAACCTCCTCCCTCAAGGCAGCCTTCTCAGCCTCGGCTTCTTTGGCCTGAGCCTCCAGCTGCGTGATACGGGAGTTCAGTGACTCCTCGCTGACTTTGGCCGTGTCGAGCTTGCGGATAAGGGCCAGCTTTTCAGTCTCAAGTTTGGAGATGTCGCCAGTACGGTCGAGCACCTCCTTGTCCTTCGCTAGAAGCTCGGATTCCTTTTCAGCGAGGAGGAGGTTGGCTGTCTTCAGGTCTTCGCTCAGGGCAGCAGAGGCCTTGGCTCCATCGGCGGCACGGGTGGCCAGTTTGAAGTATTTGGTCGCAAACTGCAGCACATAGCAAAAGTTAGAGCATGCAGAGAAATTCAAAGTAAGAGACAAATTTTCACAAGGGTTACCTCGCATATGGCCATGCCCCCTTCGCCGATCAGGGTGCTCGTCGACTCCTCACATTCCTTGTACACTCCAGAGTGCACAATCCTCTTCAGAATCCCCTGCCTAACCATGGCGACAGGGTGCCCCCGGGCCTTCAGGTCGATGCCCGAAATCCTTGGCACATCGGCCAGCTCGTTCATCAACCGCTCGAAGCCCACGCGGTCCTTGGGCATGGTAAAGCCCTCTTGCCTCCAGGAGGGCTGGCGAGCTGCAGTCGGGGTGGATGTTGGGCGCCCCTGGCTGCTTCCGGCCTCCTGGCCGCGAGAGCGCACCGAGCGATCAGAAGGGGGGCCACCCTCAGCACCCCTCTTCCGGCTGGATAGTACTTGGGTATCCGAGAGGCGGTGCGGTCGAATGGGCGAACACCTCCTTGCGGGAGACCTCGACATGAACAAGAGGGCCGGTGGGATCTGGTGGGCGTCTTGCCGTGGCCTTAGCAGAGGAGGAACTCCTTCCTTGGGAGGTGCCGGTAGGAACTTTGGGGAGATTTGCTGGATCCTGGCGGCTGAGCTCGCGCTGACGATCAGCGCCGTCCTTCTTGCGAGCACTCCTGGCCTTCTCCAGGACATCAATGTTGAGCATCTCTGCAAGACAAAAGGAAAATCAGTCAGTATTCAAGTATAAAGTGCGTGAAGTGTTAAAAGTTTAAGGGCCAACCCGGAGGGTGAAAGGGGGCCGTGCAGCTAGTTCCCAGGTCCCTGCAGGCTCTATACTCACTCGGGAAACTGTTACCTTGATGGCGGCCCCAGGCAGGGTGAGGTCGCTCTTCGACCATGGTAACTCGTGGGGTAACTCCCTCAACCTCTGTGCTCAAGATACCGGCGAGCCTCAGGAAGTAATGCTCCGTGACCAGAGGCTTCCAGTCAAAGAACCAATCTCGCGGTCACGGGCACCAAGCGATCTTCGGTGCGTCCATCGACGGCTCTCACCGGAGGTAAAGGCATCCCGGTTGTAGGTGGGAACTTTGATGTGCGCGGAGGGAGGAGGAAATGGCCAGCCTGCTCGAGACTCGACCAGTAGAGGCTTACAGTCCCACTTATCAGTTTTGTTGGGAAAAGGGGAAAACAGTTTGAGCGCCCCCGGCTTGCTGCGGCCAGAGATTCGGCCTGAGCTCTTGTCGGTGGAGAATTGGTACAGCTTTCTTAGTAGGAGCAGACAAGGCTCGTAGCCGAGCAAGCGGCAGGTAACGGTGAAGGACACCAGAATCCTGACGGTGTTGAGCATCGTCGGGAGGCGGCTGAGCCAGTCGAATTCGACGATGAAGGGGTCGAGAGGAAGACGCATCCCAACTCGAAGTAATCATAGAAGAACACCATCTTCTCGCCCGGGCTCGGTATTCGAGGGTCGACCTCGGGGTCCATGACGGACACCGGTAGTTGGTGGAGTTGATCCCAAGGAGGTGAACCGATCTGGGTCTTCTCGTCGGTGTCGAAGGATTTCCAGTGGTGCGGAGAGGATGCTCGACGAGGGGCACGGTATCCGCCGCGCGGGATGGGCGAAGATTGGCTTGGAAGGGAAGGCTTGGGCGAGCTCGTCCCCACATCCTCACCTGGGCCATGGGTTGTGGCACGTGAGACCACTTTCGTGACAATGATATCATCGTCACTATCAGTCGAGCTCGTACTGGTAGAAGAGGAAGACAGTGACGGGCTGGAGCTGGTGCTCGCCGCATGGCCACGATCGTACTCGTAGGCTTCTTGCGAGTTGGTGGCCTCGGAGTCGGTGGCCTCATCGCGTAGTCTACGGGGGGAGTCAGAACCTACAAGGATCGAGGAGGAAGACAGGAGTTACGATGCATGACGAATCGGGGAAGCAAAAGGAAATTTCTAGATCTATGGCCAGACTAAAGGGATGGGGTTTTATCGGTCAGAGATAAACCCTAGGTTCCTCGATCCAGACTAAAAAGGGGGATTCCTTTCTATGGTGCGGCGGAAAAAGGGAAGAAAACGCAAAATACACATCAATAATAAAGATGGAGATTACAGAGTGTGAAAGTCACTTACTGCGAGACATGTTGATGCGCGAGTTGAGAGGCTTGCACTTGAGAATTCAAGTGTGGACGGCGGAGAAACCGGAGATTACAGCAGCAATGGATTCTGGGAATGGCGGAGCAAAGGGAGAAGCAGAGAGTTTGCAAAGAGTTTTGAATTTCAAAAGTGTGTAAAATGATTTCCCAACCAATTGCTCCCTATTTATACCCTAGAAGGCGACGTCACCCAACCGTCACAGACAGGATCGCAGACCTACGGGGGGTAGCCCATGGGCCTACGGCTGTAGGTCATGATGGCGCCTCGGGAAGGCGCGCCGCCTCCGTCATGCGATAACCCAAACGACGTGACCAGTGCTCCACGGACACGCGCTGGCGGCTTCTCGAGGCAATCACAGTGGCAATCACGGACTATACGACCGGCTTTACTTTGCTTCCTGCGGCGAGCGGGGGGCCAAGAAGAGCCAGCCCAAAGTTTGGGCCCAAGATCCAAGCCCAAGACATAGCCCGGGTCAAGACCCATTATAAAGCGAGCAGACAGTGAGCGATCAGAGCACATGAGCTTGCCAAGACTGCCCGATACATGCGAGCAGAGCTCACGAGCAGGACTCAGGATGCGATGACCTGAGTGGTCGACCAGGATCCAACGAGCAGGATGAGACAGTGTAACGCCTGGGATAGGGAACGTGGCGTAACGTCGGGAGACGGTTGAGCCCGACAGTTACGCCCATTACTCCCGATTACACCCATTACACCGCATTCATACCCGCGTTTGGGAAGTTATGAATGGGCGTTATTCCAGAGGTAACAGACCTATAAAAACCTTGGATCAACTCCAAGCAAAGGTACGCATACTAAGACTTGAGCCCACACTCTGCCAAATTGTGTATTGAGCTGGATACTTACTCTTATACCGGAGTGTTTTAGCAGGGCCAGCCCCTGCATTCACCTAGTGTCTGCTCTTTGTCTTGATAGATCATCTAAAGCCCAGATATCTAAGTGGACAAGCAGTCCAGCCCAACAGACGTGAGATTCCTTGCGGCATCAAATTTCAATTATTGTGAAGTCATAGTGAGTTCAATGAGTACTTCGCCCTCTCTTCCCCTTCGAAATTCTTCCCCTTTCTTCTAGGTTTGATGGATCTAGTGATATTTTTTATTTAATAGACCTAGTGATTTTTTGGTATGATGGATCTATCAAGTTTTTTGAAAAATATTTTTGATTTCTTCTTTTCTCTTTCCATCTTGTTTTTTTTTTTTTTTTTCTCAGTTTAATTTTTACTATGTGTATCATTACCTATTTGCATATGTATATGTTAATACAATATATATTTTTTTCTTTGAAATATTTATTTAGATTTCTTATTTTCTCCTTCTTAATTTGTTTATAACTCAGAAGTGTTGAAATTGTAGCCACCATCTTCTTCCTCTACCTAGAACAAGTAACCAAAGTGTATAGGTTGATGTGGAATGTGTGAATTTATCTATGAGGCAAATTGGGGGAATTTGTAAAATGGATTGGTGGTGGAAAGGATAATTACAGTGTTTATTGGTAGTTTGGGCAGTATGATGTGTCTATCGTGAGTGATAAGGAGGATTCAACAAGTTAGAATATCTATTAACAATTAAAACAATTGCATTTAGTGGTAAATGCAATCTAGATTCATTATTAATCACTAATAAAAATAACCATGTTATAAATCAAAGTAAAAATTGTTTGACAGTAAATGACTTTTTATATTTCATAGACTGAAGTAAGCACTTTTAAATATGTTTAGTCGTCTTTTGCTTTCACTTTTTTCATTTATTCAACATGTATAGAAGTTAGATTTTCATTGAATTGAACCAAAAAAACATTACATAGATTTGTCTATGAAGTGATTTTCATGGTTTTTCTCACTTCTACGAGTTAAAAGCTCTATATAACTATAAGAATGAAGAACGTATAACAGGGGAGCTTACAGTTCATGCATTATTTTAAATAATTTTATATATAATGTCTTTAACTAAAGATACATTTTTACAGATATAGAAACAAAATAATTTTTTTTCTTTGTTTTATAGACGAAGCGGTATATTTTTCTAATATTTTGAGCAGTAACCCTCTATAAAACCTCGAGCAAATATTGATCCGGTCTCATACTGTCACCGTGTCATTGGCACGGACACAAATACCTAATATATTAACAATTAAAACAATTGCATGTTTGTCATTTTATAATTCACGTGACGTGATTTTAACAATTTTGTTAATGACAATCGGATGAAAGGTGTTTTTCGTTGAATACTTATTGGAAAGAAGTGAAACCTCAAGCGATAGAGAGGCAATGTTTGAAAACAATTATCCACGGGGGAGGGGGATTTGGGCATTTTGGTTTTAGGAAATTCACAAGGGTCTTTATGGTACTCTCTCCATTTTGGATAAATGTTCCTATTTTCTATTTTAGAATGTTCTAACTAATATTCCTAAAGACTTTTGATCTACCTATTTTCTATCATTCTTCCTAATATACCTTAATGCTTCATTTAATATAATACATCTCAAATAAATTTAATTATTTAAAGTAGTTAAATTTAATTAATATTCATGGGTATTTGGTTAGAACACATTGTACAGCACATAATTTCTTAATTCCTGTGTTGTATCCATAATTTAATTAATGTTCACGAGTATTATAATTACATGAGTGCTTAGAGCAACCACAGTGATAACTCCATATCCCACACTCTAAACATCTTCCAGTTTCACTTTTTTAACACTCTAAAAATAAATTTACTTCAACAAGCACTCTCTATATAACCCTTTAAAAATTAAATATCTATCATTTCAACTAACAAACCTTACTGCCATTCTATTTTCCCACCACAATCGAAATAAATATTTTATATTTTAAATATATATTTTATAAAAAATACTCCCTCCGTCCCTAAATTATTGTCTTATTTGACACGGCACACGAATTAATAAAAAAATAATTTACTTAATTATTAATATTAATATAGTCTATAATTTCTTATTAATGTTTATGTGTATTCAGCCCACAATTAAAATAAAGAAAAAAATAATAGTAAAATGATAAAAAAAAGCAACTAGAGGAGTGAAAAAGACAAAATAGAAGTTACTAATTTTTCTAAATTACTCTCTAGTGATAAAGTACTATTTAGAATATTTTGGAGATAGAGGGTGATTTTGGAACACTACCCAAAATGGTTAAATATCTCTAAACTAAATTTTAGGGGGTAATTTTGGAACGCTACTGTGATGCCCTTAGAACATAGAAGGCGGCTAATATAATGACCCTAATCTATTGGTTTAGCCAAGATAATAATTTCCACCAATGAATAGAAAGTATCAAACAATCCACGATCCTAGTCGCACAAATGAAAGCACATCTCGGCCGTACACTCAAGCGAGTAAAAACACAAATTAAAGCGGATCACTACCGTTCAGATAGTTAGCTTAACAACATCAGGAAAAGTCAATATAAAAACAAGCGGCTCTAACCCCCCCATTCATCACAATTGATTTCTTCGTAAATTACTGTCGCCTGTTTGTTTCGCGAGAAAGGAAGGTTTTATAGCTCTCGAAGGCCATTCCCAAGAGAATCCACCTGAGAATCACCTAAGGTATGTTTCTATCCTTTTCTATTCATTCCTTCTCATCTGATTTCACAAATTGCGGAATTCGAATCGTGATTCTCTGCGTTCAATTTCGTTGTTTTTCGAATTAGGGTTTTCCCAAACCTTTGTAGGTTGCGATTTGTTTGATCGTAGAATTTTGACGTAGACGGTGATGTTTGTTTATTAGCAGTGGGAATTGAAGAAAGAGAATAGTGAAAATTGTTGGCCATTCAAACCCTAGAATTATGTTAATTTCGTCTTTCCTTTACATGAATTATGATTCGTAATTTTATTTCTGAAAAAAAATTGTTATCTTTCTGCCACTCAAACAATTCCATGCTTAATTTTTGTAATAAGACGAAGGGAGCAGAAGAGTTAGTGTAATGCTGGCAGGAATTTCACTTGTAATGAATAGATTAGATGCATGAAAGACTGAATTTGCTAATGTTTAGCTGTTGATAACCGTAGATGGCTCGTACCAAGCAAACTGCTCGTAAGTCTACTGGAGGAAAGGCCCCTAGGAAGCAACTTGCTACCAAGGTACTCTTTTATGGACTTGTATTACATTATATTTGGAATTGCTTCAGGTGCTAGCATCGATATTCTGGGTTTAGTTGTTGGAGAGGGAACTTATGGTTATTTATTTTATTTTTATTTCTCTTGATAGGCTGCCCGTAAGTCAGCCCCTACCACTGGAGGGGTGAAGAAGCCTCACAGATACAGACCTGGGACTGTTGCTCTTCGGTATGTTAATTTTGTTAACTTTGTTACTTAAGTTTGTATGTGTTATGAACTATGGGGAGTTAAAGAATTGTGATGTGTTATAGTGAAATCCGCAAGTACCAGAAGAGTACCGAACTTTTGATTAGGAAGCTCCCATTCCAGAGGCTTGTTCGTGAAATTGCTCAGGACTTTAAGGTTATTATTGTTTGTTGTAAACATGATCTTCCATTAGTGAGTTTTGCTTGTGTATAACGGTTTCCATGGCTTTTGTCTTCTGCAGACTGATTTGCGATTTCAGAGCCATGCAGTCTTGGCATTGCAGGAGGCAGCAGAAGCGTACCTGGTTGGACTGTTTGAGGACACCAATCTCTGTGCAATTCATGCCAAGCGTGTTACAATCATGCCCAAAGACATTCAACTTGCTAGGCGAATTAGGGGAGAGAGGGCTTAATGTGTTTAGATTCTAGCTGTTTGATTTTAATTAGGTGATGAGATACGTTTGTACTCTAATACTGCTGCTAGGTTCCAATGTTGTTTGCTCTAGATGATTTCATTGGTAAAAAAAAAAAACAATAGTAATAGTAGTAGTTTGAATTATAAATATTTGTTTACGCGTAAAATCTGTCTGTCTCCATTAATCTACGCTCTTTTTCTTTGAAATCATGCAATTGATGGATTTCTGTTTTCAATTGAAATTTTAGATTGGATGAAGTGTTTGCTAAAAGTGGTTATTCTGGATTATGGTATCAGATGCTCCCCTTGAGATGTGCCGTTTGTGCAATTCTTGTTCTTTATCATCTGTATTACTGACATTACCAAGTGAAAGTTGTGAACTGCCCTCAAGAAGAAATTGCTTGCTACGGTGAACAACGGAAATGAATCAATATTTGATTCACCTGATTATTGGCTTATTTTTATTGTGACATGCTCGATTTTGTCAAAAAGATGGACATGGTTAAAGGCTTTGGATTAGACTTGTGTTGAACATTGGGAAGTTCTTTGAACGTGGACAAAGTGGGTGAATTAACGTAGACATGGGGGTAAATTGAGAATGTTGTTGGGGTTTATTTTCTTTTATTTTTTTATTTATTTTTTTGATATCTTAAAACTATTATAAATTTATCCTAAACTCCCAAAGACTAGATTTGAAGCGAGGCTTTAACCTGTAGACCTTGGGACTAACAGTAGGAGAAGTTGGGACTAACAGCAAGGGAGCGAGACTTTAACCTGTAAAGTAATCACTGAATCTCAGGTTTATTTTGGTCTTGTTAACTAGGTTTTTAAATTATAACTTAAGCAAGTTTACTTTTTTCCTTAGTAATCTCGGGTTTACTTTTTTCCTTAGTATCACTTGGGTTAGCTAGCTCAAGTGGCACTCATTCCCCATAATTTATGTACTTAACTTGGAGGTTATAGGTTCGAAACTTAGCAAGTCCAGTTTCAGGGTGTGAGGGAGTGCAAAAACCCGCTACCAGTGTGACACCACATGAACCACACTACCAGGAGCGGGGAGACTCCTGTGAGCGTAAGATTTCCGGCTCTCGTTAAGAGCATGTTTCCGGGCAAACCCCCCGGAACAATTATGTCTCATCAGAAGCTCAAGTGGTACTCATGCTCCACAATCTGTGTACTTCTCTTAGAGGTCACAGGTTCGAAGCTGAGTTTTACCAGTTTCAGGGGCGTGAGGAAGGCAAAAACTCACTGCCAGGGGTGGGGAGATCATGAGTTTAAACGGATGTACCCGATTTTTGACTCCCGCGAGCAGCAAGTCCTGTCTTCGGGCAAATCCCTCGAAAGGAAGGTCATCCCCTTAACAAAAAGGGCGCCTTTTTTGATGAGATATAATTGTTCCGGGAACCGGCTAGAGGTTCTGGACCGGCGATCAATCACGCTCACAGGGGTCTCTCCGCTCCTGGCAGTGTGGTTCAAGTGGTGACATACTGGAAGCGGGGTTTTGCACTCCCTCACACCCTGAAACTGGCGAAACCTGGTGACACACTGGAAGCGGGTTTTTGCACTTCCTCACACCCTGAAACTGGCGAAACCCGGTGACACACTGAAAGCGGGTTTTTGCACTCCCTCACACCCTGAAACTGGCGAAACCTAGTTTCGACCCCATGACCTCTAGGTTAAGTACATAGGTTGTGGGGAATGAGTACTCTCCTCACGTAATCTGTGTATTTAACCTGGAGGTCACATGTTCGAAGCTGAGGAAGTGCAAAAACCCGCTACCAGTGTGACACCACATGAACCACACTGCCAAGAACGGGGAGACCCCTGTGAGCGTAAGATCTCTGGCTCTCGTTAAGAGCATGTCTCCGGGGCAAGCCCCCCGGAACAATTATGTCTCATCACCTCCCAAATTTTCTGTCACATCACTGTAAAACCCCTCCAATTTGTTCATTAATCTGCAAAATAAAAATAACCCAGAAGTTCAAACGATCAAAACTATACATAACACAACCAATGATTCGAAACCCATCGTTGTCAAGGTCAAACCAATCCCCAAAACCCAGATCACAATCCCAATCTTTTGCACAACCCACAATTTCAAAGTCAATATTCTTGGAGATCATCTTTCTTGCTGTCATCAATTAACTCTCTTTGAGAATGTCTGAGTGCTTTTCGTGGTGGGCAAATAGCCACATAAAAGAAACCTAGCCCAATCTCTGTCCCCCTCAAAAACCAAAACGAAAATCCAAATCTAGGTTTTAATTACAATAACCAAATCTGGGTTTTAATTCGGAATCAATGGTGATTTCCGGCAACAGTGATAGAGACGAATTGAAATGGAGTAGCAAGAGAGAGAGAGAGAGAGAGGAGAGAAAGAGAGAGAGGGTGCAAGAAACACACAGATGGGCCAGAAAAAGCTACTGGAAAAAGCTGCCGAAAAAAAGCCCTATTTCGTAGTTCTAGCAGCTTCATCCTCTGATGATTACAAGGCCCAAGACGATGTCCTGAGACTATGTCGCAGATAGGCGTGCTCAATTGATGACTTCCGAGAAAGAAAAAAATGTATAGACAACTTCCGAGAACTTGGCTCCGATCTGTGTGTCTATGGATGTGTGTGTGTGTCTATGAGAGAGAGAGAGGGTGTGTTTGTAATTTTATTATTATTTAATTATTTACTGGGGATTTACCATAATACCCTTGAAAAATAGCATGTGTAATGCACTTGATTGACTTAATGAGAAATTTTTAACGGCATCCACCAAAAGGACTAAGCGTGTTTAATTTTAGTACTCTGGAAACTAAAATTTAAAAAAAAATTGTTAAGGAACTAATAGTAAAATAGTTCATAGTCGAGAGACTGATGATATCATTAACCCTTTCCATAATAGTATACTGCCCTCCAGCCCAAAACTATTATCATTCCTTTCATTTTTGTTCATCCCAAAATAATTATTTTTTCTTAATAAGACAATAATTAAGTTACAAGATCTGCAGATTTATTTGGGGGGAGTATTTTCTTTCTGTTTTTTTTCCGACCAATTGGGAACAGTCGCCTCGTGTTATTTGGTTTAAGCTCTCTTGCAAGATAAGGGAGAGAAAACTCCACAGTATTCCTCCTTTCCTCCTCCGCCATTGAAGAAGCTCCCCGTTGAGGTTTTCTTCTCTCTCTCTCCTCGCGCGCCCGTGCACACACACATATAACCTAACTAATCTTATGCGCTGGAATTGGTGACCCAATCAGTGTCCAGCCAAGTTTATGAGCACATAACAAACCTAGGGCTAGCATTTCATTGTTTATTCAATATTAATTCTTTAACATTTGAATTTCAACTTTGAAACCCAATTAAATTTAATATGTAACTGCCTAACCCAGGGCTCAAAGTTTCACAGTGATGTGTGAATTTAGGTTAGTAAGATTGCTTCCCAGAGCCTGCCTCTCAACTTGCACATCCAATTGGAATCGGGTTTTAGGTTTTTCCTTATGAAATCAAGTTCTATGTCTTTATAACTGTCAAAACGTGTTCTTTATGGGTTTGTTAGTTTCTGTTGAAATTTCTGTTTATCTGTTCTGATGCGTTTACCGAGGGACGAAGTAGTTGATGGTTCACGGTTTCTTTCAAAATTTCCATTGATTTGAATAAATAAAAAGATAGAACAAAAAAGAGTTACTGTTGATTTTTCGGGTGAAAAGGGTGAATTCAAAATATAGGGCATAGGCTCCGTTCACTGACTTGTAATGGATAGATATTCAATCCCAAGTCCCAACCACTATCATCCAGTGTACCAGGTCCTTGTGGAGGATTTGTTAGTTACTGCATAATCCTTTCTGTTAGGGCGATTTGTTTCAAAACTCTTGCTGAATGAATTAATCTGTAGGAAAGTTACTCTTTTTGTTATTACTAGTGGAGCTCTGTGTTTGATGATGTAACTTCTGCCCAACATTACTTGTTAGTACTTCTACTTGCATTATTCTTAATTTTTGAACTGCAGAGAACTGATTTAGTAAGAGCAAGTCTAAATTTAAAGATGGTTCCTGCCTTGATCAATGAAAATCCGGTTGTGTATGAAAAGAGAGAACGCCGAACTCGAGCTGAACCTGGTTATGTGGACGAGTATGCTGCGGAAATCATTGATCAACTGGAAATTTTTGATATCCTTTACTTTCAATTGCGTTTATGCTACTCTGTCAACTGCGTAAATTTTGTACTTCCAATTCATACTTTTCTATGTTTAGCTTTTTGTGTGGCCATACTAAAAGCATGCTCTTCTGGGTCTGTGTCCTAGTTGTTGTATGACACATGGTCATATTAATTTGCCATAGAATGGTGTAGAATCAAAAGTAATGAAGAGATGAAAAGCTATGTTTGAGTTTTATTTTGCATGGAAATTAACTTTCTGTCAGCTGTGTCAATAGTGAAAAAGCATCCACCAGAATGATAAGATAAATAAATAAACGTCTGTGTGATCTTCTTTCTTGTGCATTTTGTACTAAAAATATTCTTTTTTCCTCTGATATTGGTATGCTGCATACAACTTAGTTTCTCTCTTTTGTAACAGAAATTAACCAATACTTCGAGTATGTGCAACAATTGATCCCTTTAAGTTACATATCCTTGATGTTTGAAGCACCTCTCTTATGCGTAGGCTGAGGCGTAAGCGCATCTTTGGAGAATGGTGCATGTTTGTCAGCCATTCTAGGGACCAATTGCTACCTCTAGGCATGTGAATATCCCCTCATTGGGCTTGATTTGCATTATTCAAACTAGTGGTGACATCTGATCTGTTTCTCAACCATTTACCTCGTCATTACCTTTGCTCTTTTAAGAGGCTCCAATAAAGTCTTCTAGTTGCTCAACCTGGAACAACTTTGATGATTTAATGAGGGCAGGCGGCAGGCCTCTTAAGTATATCAAGGCCAATGCGAAAGGAAAAGGAAAGAGTATGGATCATCAACAATATGACAATGATGTAGAAACCAAAACGTTGAATGAAGACATGTCTTATGAATGGTTGTATCATCCCGCCATGATTTATGAGATGCACATGACTGAACTTGATGGTGATACTTTATTTGATCCATACTTGAGCTTCCTTTTTCTTTCTCTTAAGGTGATTCATTTTTTGCTTTATATGGAAAAATCATTGGTGCATAATGCGCCTCAATTTTACAATATCAAAGAGAATTCATTTGTCGAATGCCTAAATTTGTTTCCCGTCTAGATTATTTGTTGACAGTCTAGATTGTTTTGTTGCATTGTGTTACTCCGAATCGGTGTATTAAACTAATATCATTGTTCGTTCTATCATCGAGACATGATAGGAAGCATGTGGTTCTATATGCTTTAATGCACTAGGTTCTTGAAATTCTGTATTCTCCTTATCCTTCTTAAACCATATTAGGGACATAAAAGATCCAGAGCATCCTTATTCTCTAGAAGAGCTAAAGGTTATAACGGAAGACGCCATTGAGGTAGATGACAGACGTAGCTATGTTCGGTAAAGATTCTTTTTTGTTTTTTGTTTCCTGTTTTCCTTACAGTTCATACTGAACTTCATTATCTTTAGGTTGAATTGTATATTATTGAAATATTCTGTTTCCCAGTGTCACATTTACTCCAACAGTTGAGCATTGCAGTATGGCAACAATTATTGGCCTCTGTTTGCGGGTTAAGCTTATGCGTAGCCTGCCTTCCCGTTACAAGGTAGAACCTCTGCTTCTTATGTGAACTTGGGTTGCTATTTCTTTGTGGATATGAGGTTTTAATTATATACTGTAAAAATTTTTGAAACCTGAATACCTGTACTTGACGCTCTAGTTTCCAAGCATATGAAAATTAAAGCTATGAGCTGTCTCAGCATATGACATTTTAGTAGATTTGGGGAAAACCTTTCACTTGATTTCTCTGGAAACATTTAAATTCAGGTTCCTGACCAGGTTCATAATAACCCTTAACATCTTTATCAATGAGGAAGCGGGGGAAAGTTTGTATACATTTTTCATTTACTAATTCCCCCATTCCCGGCGGGGTGAGTAACCATAAATCTTGGGTCTCCATTTTAGCATATGCCACATATGACTTGTGTGCTGACTTTTTTATGCAAGAAGTCAAGACTTTTGGATTTAATGAGTTTGTGGGTAATAGCTTAAAGATGATGCCTATAAAAGCTACACCTCAAAATGGTCAAATATGTATTGGTATCTATGTGATATGTTTAGTTATGTGCTTGCAGAAGGAGATATTAGTGCTCTTCAGTCAGAGTAGCACTTTTATCATTTATATGGAAGCAAATCAAGTCGGACCACCCCTGAAGGAACCTGCAACTATACATCATCATTTTGTTCCTGAAAACAAGGGCAGGGATATTTTTAGCTTTTAAGATGGAAAAGAGAGGGGAGTAGCATTTACTATCTCTGCCCACTTGGAAACTCCCATTCTGAAACATCAAATATCTAAAAAATACATTAAGCCCCTTGAAAGGGATCGGTGTACCGAAATTCCAGTCAAGAGTCCTAACTTGTTTATGTAGTATATGAAGATTAAAGATAGAAGAGCCTATGCATTCATAGAAGGGAAAAAGAGCATCCCTAAATGGGATAAAGTACATAACCATTTTAATATGAGAAGAATAATAGGAATCAATGCTGAATTAGCTGATGCATCAAATGGTTCATTTCGCTTATTGCTGAGATGATATGAGATGCCTGGAAAATGTTCGATTTTGTAGAAGACCTCACTTTTTACTTTATAATGAGATCAATCCTAGTTTAGGAGAACCATCAAATGTTTCATTTCATTGGCATTGTTTTCAACTGGAGCTTTACTCTCAGCTCTGTACCAGTGCTGGGATTCTTTGTTCTACTTCCTTCTGTACATGAGAAGGAGGGTTTTTCTGGTTAAAGTATCTTATCGGCACACGTGCACACGCACACTTATTTGAGGCAATGTGTGAATCATGACAGCATATGACTGAAAGCAATTCAAGGTATGCTCTTACATGCTTTTATTTATTTATTTAATCATTATTAATGTTTTTAATGGTCTGAAAGTCCCTTGCTGAATGTAATCATTATAATTTACACTTGGCTGATTGGCAGTTTCATGAGCAATGTGTAGGAGTGTTGTCAATTTTGCTCCATTGTCGCCTTGGTACTACATGTTTGAAACCATGAAATGAGTGACCTTCCTTGACTCTGCAGTGGCAGGAGACTTAGTTTCAGACCTATATGGAACAGAAAGGTTATATTCCTCTCAAGTGTTGCTCCAAAAATTGGAAAACTGTTCCCTACAGGCCGTAACCGAGTGGTCTGTTCGATTCACGCAAACTACCTTCTCCCAGCTTTGCCCTGTTTAGTTTGCGTGGGGCAGTTGGTGGAACCCCAAGCGGTTTTATCCCCATAGGTCGTCCAATGTGGCCCCGCTGTTGAAGGATTTTCCCCTTGGCTACCAAAAAGTTGGAAAGTGTTCTACATGATAGTATGTCATTACTTAGGCCAATTATCTGGTGTTGGATGGTTATCAGTTGTTTTTGAGACTTTAGGTTTATTCTGCTTTAGATATGTTGATTTGCTTGCTGCTTGTTATTCTAATGATGCTGACATTAATATTTTTGTTTTCCTTATTTGGCTTATTCTATAATTATTTTTTATCCTAGGTGGATATCAGGGTGGCACCAGGGACTCATGCAACTGAAGATGCAGGTCTCTCTCTCTCCTTCTCCCTGACACAAGATTTTCTACCCATCATCTATTTTCTTCTTCTTCTTCCCCCTTTTATTTTTTTTTTCCAGTTATGTCTTCTAACTTTAGGACTTGGACTCTCATCTTTGTCCGGATTAGTACTGTTTCATGCTGATATTGATTGTTGTGGTGATTGCCCTGCTACCTATATACTTTCCTGGGCACTTGACCAATGTAAACCACCTTCTAGTATTGTCTCCCTACAACTGAGAGAAACGTTCAACTTGATCTCAACTTTATCTTGGATGTAGGTGTCACAACTATTTGACTTCCCATGCTTTCCTAGTTAGTATAAACTTCTTGGCACCACTCATTTATTCCCTTAGCTCGCTTTCAAAAATTGACTTGTCTTTTCTCTTGACAAAAAGGTATAGCTTGGTTGGTAACACCCACATATCATAAGGGAGATGTTGGGTGTTTAGGCCTGGCTGATAAAAAAAAAAAAAGAAGGAAAGAAAGAAAGGAAAGGTTTAATTTTCATTAGGATGCAAGTGAACTTACATTTCCTTGAAAAAAATACCTCTTTGGCTGGGATTTTGGTGTGTGAGTTACTCTTTTGGGTGGGGGCAGCGCGGGGAAAAGAACCGAGTCCATGATTTGTGCCTCGTCTTAGAAGCAGCTTAATGCAGCATTGTATCAGGCTGGAAAGTATGGTGATTTAAGTCTACCAGTCTTGAGCATGCCCTACATTGGGAAATAAGATAGTTGCCTTGTCCTGCTAATGAGGTAGGCAATCATGGAACCCATTTCTTTGTCTTTACCTTGGGAGGTTCTGGCTTTATGCCACCACATACGTTGTTCGGGTGTTCTCTTGAAGTCACTGCATGAAATCTCCTTCCTTGTACACTCGGCTTGGACTCTTGAGCTTTAGGCTGAGCTCTTGGTTTCTCGGATTTATGAGCGGAGAGGCAGTTGTTGGTTGGAGAATGTTTAGGCTATTGGTGTATTCTAGTGTGTCTCTGATGGGCAGGGGTTGATTAGTGGGAAAAAGTTTGGTGTTTGAGAAGTGATTTCGGCAGAATATTACCTTTACTTATATAATGGACTGTTGAAACTTTGATGTGTTGTTGGCAATAAAATGCCCTATCATGGTCTAGGAAAGGGCATATTTGCTTGCATCACCTCTAAAAAGGAAATGATGTGAGGTTCAGATATTGGTTTTTTAGTAGCAAAGTTTAACTGGTATTGCTTATTTATTTATTTATTTTTTACTCGGTATGTTTCTATGCGTGGGAAGGTGTTTATTGTAAATTTGATTTTGCCTAGTATGTGTTGGCATCCCTGGAAAGGTGTTGTAACAGTAGTGTGCTGTCGTTTTTGCTTGCAGTAAACAAACAGTTGAATGATAAAGAACGAGTGGCAGCTGCTTTGGAGAACCCTAATCTTGTAGATATGGTTGACGAATGCCTGGCTCCATCTTATGAATGAGCATTTGGGGTTTGACGATGTGTACAAGTAGAAAGCGAGCAGACGTCCAAAACAATAGGAGTTGCCCTCTTCCTTTTCTCTCATAGCATACATCTTTTTCATTTTTCAGTTTGACTTTATTATGTAATTCAATATTTGCCTTTGAATCTTCAACTTTCTTTTCTCCAATTTTGAGGGGCATCGGGTTTGTATATCAGTTTTAAGCTATTATAAATACGCAAAGACAAAAACAGAATCATTCATGCAATTCTTTGTTGTTTGAACAGCTTATGCAGAATCTTACGCTTTATTTCGAAGAATGGGATCAATCTCAGAGAATGAATTTTGGTGATGAGATGCCTGTGTTGTAACCATGGCCTTGGTTATTTGGTGGGGCAAGTCTTGAAAAGGGCGGAAAGTTGAGTTGATGTAGGCCTTGTTTGGACAGTCATGATTTTGTAATGATACAATGAGCGAGAAAGTGAAAACCGCAAAAGAAAACTAAAAACTTTTTTGTGTTCAAATGCAGAGTTTTTCAGTTATAGTTTCTCTTCAGTCTTCATCATCCTCTATTGTTGCTCATGAACGGCAGATATGGGTTGTACCGGGTGCCTCTTCCCTTGTATTTGGTATACAACCCTTGTGGTTTTATTTGACTCGGGAATTAGTTTTGAGTTTTTAGGTGTGGGGATGCCTTGAGAAATAAAAATAAAATAAAATAGACGGTAGAAGATAATTTCCCCCCAATCATCCCTCTAAATGGCAATGTTTTTGCAATTTTCAAGTTTGAAACACATATAGATGGTTTATTTGTGGTTTATGTTTTTTTCTTCTTCCTAGTTTTGTTATGATTGAATAAAAAAATAGAAAGATCGAGAGTAAAATGTCGATCCAAGAAGAGAGAAAGTGAAAATTACAAAAATAACAAAGAATCATAACGCGAACTACATATGCGAAGACTCGAAGAGATACTAATCTCTCTCTATCTCTTTTCTTTTTGCTCTTCTTATAACGAGAGTGATGTTTCATGACTATAGTCAACTTTTAGTTTCATGTTGGTTATTTAATTGCTTTCGTTAGCAAAATTCAAGAAATTTATTTATCGTAGTATCTGTATAGCAGAGGTATATCTCGAAAGAAGCTTCAAAACAATGTAGAAACGTCATTCTGAGTGAATTTCTTATATAAGTCATTATTATTATTATTTTATTTATTTTAAGCTTTTTTTTTTTTAAGTAATGATTGTAAAAAAACAGTATAATAAAGAAATAGATAAAAAGATGGTTGCCACCAAATTACAAAGCTCAACATGGCCGCTACATGTTGAAAGAGAAAAATAAAGGTTTGCAAGTACACTACTCGTGAGAAACAAATAATAATAATAACAATAATAATAATTATTATTATAATAATAATAATTATAATAATAATAATTTAAATAATAATAATAATAATAATTTAAATACTCCCTTCGTCCCGGATAAATATTTCTACTTTTTATTTTGGGATATCCCAATTAATGTTCCTAAAAACTTTTGATCTACCTATTATCTAATATAACACATCCCAAACAAACCCAATTATTTAAAATAGTTAAAGTCAATTAATGTTCATGGGTATTATTGTCAGAACACATTTTACAGTACATCATTAATTATTTTTCTTAATTTCTGTGTTTTATCCACTAGGAACATTTAACCGGGACAGATGGAGTAATATTTAAAATAATAATAATTTAAATAATAATAATAATAGTAATAGTAATAATAATAGTAATATTAATAATAATAATAGTAATAATAATAATAATTGTCATAGTAATAGTAATAATAATAATAATAATAATAATAATAATAATAATAATAATAATAATAATAATAATAATAATAATAATAATAATAATAGTAATAGTAATAGTAATAGTAATAGTAATAGTAGTAATAGTAATAATAGTAGTAGTAATAGTAATAGGAATAGTAATACTAGCAGTAATAATAGTAATAATAATAGCAATAGTAATACATGGGCGCTAAACGACGCACCCGATGGTGCTAAGCGACGCACCCTTTTTAATGAATTTTTTAAAATATGACAAAAACGCCCTTGATTAGTATGAAAGATAAAAATGATTAGAGTTCTTAATTAATATATATTATTGCAGTTAGATTTTATTTGTTCGGACAAATTTAATAAACTATTTATCTAATGTACTTTCTTAATGTACTTAAAACAAACTAAGGTAAAAAAGTATAAATAGTTTTTCTCACCTTTCACTCTCACTTTCACTTTAACTCTCACACTCTCACTCTCACTCTCACTTTATCTCTCACTTTCTCCCTCTTTTCAATCTAAATCTTGATATACGGAGATATGGATTACAACAATAATGTCAATTTTACCGAAGATAGCTATTTTACGGTACGTTTTTCAATTTAATCTAATATTTTTCATTTAAATTAGGGTTTTTTTTCGGGAATTCATAGCCGGGACGGCCCTACTTAAAAATAGCCGGGACGGCCCTAAATGAAGACAACCGGTCCGGCCCATATTCAATATAGCCGGCCCGGCTATATAACAAAAGAGCCGGCCCAGCCCATTTGTTATATAGCCGGTCCGGCCATATTGAATAAAGCCGGCCCGGCCCTCCTTTTCTATATATATATATATATTTTTTGTAAATAAAATTGTGTTGTTTTGTTTTGTATTTTTTATGTTTTATATGTTAAATATAACTATAAATATAATTACACTATATATACAAATAAAATAACATACTTTAATTAAAGTGTATTGGTTTTTTTTTATTATTTATAAATTAAATAGTCTTGGTTATTTATATTTTATTATTTAATGTTTGTTTTTTATGTTAAATATGTTAAATATAACTATAAATATAATTACACTATATATACAAATAATATAGGGGTTAACATACTTTAATTAAAGTGTGATGGCTTGATGTTTTTATTTGTTTTTTTTTGTAAATGAAAGTCTTGGTTATTTTTATTTTATTTTATGTTTATTTTTTATGTTTCATATAATTACACTATATACAAATAAGTGATATACAAATGAAGTAACATACTTTAATTCAATACATGGATAATTAATTTTTTTAATGCTACATTATGTTTATTTGCGGGTATTCACATCGTTAATGATGATACGGAAGATTTCCCGACGTGTCACATTTTTTGCGACGATGATGTGTTTGCCGAGAAGAAGTTGAAGCTTGGATTAGAGCAAGAGGAAAAGAACATAATATGTACCTAAAGAATTCAAGGCGAAAACAAGAGCGAACGGATGTAAAAGGTTGTGGTTTGGATGTGAGAGGGTGGGGTTTACAAATATGACGGAGAGTTGGACGAAGCGGATCGAAATTTGAGAGGCACAAAGAAAATAGAATGCCCGTTCAAGTAATAGCCGTGGAAAATACCCATGGTAAGTGGAAGGTGATCATTAAGAAAGAGAAGGGCAAACACAACCATCAACTGTCGGATTATCACCGTGGCATAGATTTGAAACGGCGTTTACAGAGAAGGAATTCGGTATGATCAAAGAATTAAGTCATGCAAACATAAAGGGAAACAGATACTCAACGCCATAAAGAAAGAAAATCCGAAAATTGCAGCAGTTTGAGGCAGTACAAATCAATGTGTTAAGTGAGAAACTGTTTAAAATAATTGATAACATTTTTTAGATTCATTATTGACGTAAATTTTATTTAATGCTCGCAGTGCAAAATGCCCAACGTAAGATAAGAATGAATAAAATGGGCAACATGACAAAGATGCAATATTTTTTTTCCTTGTTAAAGAATTTGGGATACCAGACGTGGTTTAGGCATATGGAGGGGACAAATGTTCTGGGCGATGTCATGTTTGCTCACCCGAAGGCGCAGGAGCTGCTGACGTTATATCCGTATGTTTTGTGTATGGATTGTACGTATCGGACAAACAAATACGATATGCCTATGTTGGAGATCATTGGGATTACATCGACGGGCAAAAATTATCATGTAGCATTCGCCTTCTTAAAAAATGAGAGGAAAGCAAGCTTCTTTTGGGCAATGTCGCAGCTGCGGATGATGTTTTATAGTGCTGCGGCTCCTGATGTGATAGTTACTGATCGAGAACTGGCTTTGATGAGTGCTGTTGAGCATCATTTTCCCGAGTCAAAACATCTTTTATGTAGGCGACACATATCCAAGAACGTGGAAAAATATTTGGTACAACTGATGAAGAATAAAAAATTTACCAAAGCATTTAGTTCACGATGGCAAAGGATAGTGCACGCCAGTACTATACGGATTCACATGGAATGGGGTCCACGTCACCTGTATTATAAAATAATTAAACATCATTAATAAAATATTCTATTAAATGCTTACGAAAATAAATAAAATACGTACCAAGTCAGCAGATAATCGATCTAGTGCACGTCTATACTCTAGCGGCCGCCTCGTGACGTCCTTGGTGTCGCAGTGGGGCCCATCTCAACGAACACGGCAAGTTCGGCGTCCATCCTTGCCTCCCCTCGGTCTAAATGCAAAGTACTCGTAGATCCAAGTCGAAAAAGTGCCAATTAAATGTGTTAAAAACAAGTGCCAATTAAATATGTTACAAAAAATTACATAATTAAATTTCAATAATTAATTATACACACTGCAAAGAACGTCAAACACCCCGCAATTTGGGCGGTATTCGCCCTAGAAGCAATTCACACTGGCGGTATAAATATGCTAAGGTAGCCGCACCCCACGCATAACCGTAAACGCGCCTAAGCTCACCAACAAGGGCAAATAATGCACAATCAATCGATTCGGGTCTTGTCCAAAAATAATGTTGCACCCAAAGAACCACATGATATAACCCATCGCCCTATTTCTTGGACTAACTACTTCGGGCTTAGACGTTCCATCAACAAGTTGAACTTAACGCCGCCGACTTCACCGGTGATCTTAGACATTGTCATTCCTAATAGGGCCGACATGACCCTTGATTCCCGAGATTGATGTGTTCGGGATGACAATATTCCCCGCCACCGAATCAGTAGAATGTAATGCACATCGTGCGAGTGATAGACATCTCACCAAATGGCGATGGAAACCGCTCGCTTCCGGTGCCATCGCCGACAAACGCAGAAATCAAAGGCATGTTTAGGTGCCGAAACATGCACGCCTCAAGTGTCCTAGCCCGCACTGCTAATAAGGTCGTTCGTCTGTCGACAATATCACCCATTTAGTAAGGCGATCGGCAAATTATGACAAATCAACACTTGCCGCTCCCGTTAAAAAAAATATCACCCATTTAATAATTATCATTACCAATCTCATACAAAATATATTGATAACAATAATCAAAATTATGCGTGAAAATAATTTATTTTACCTCGCCATTCCATATTGCATGCGCATATGGCCAAGAAAACCAAGAACGCCGGCGTGGCGGGCCCCCGGATGTGAATCGAATAACATCCACTCATCATCATCGGTATCAACTCCTCGTCCCCGTCCACGACCACGCCCACGCCCACGACCTCGACCTCCTCGACCAATAGCAACATCCTCGTCGTCATCGTCGCCGTCATCGTCGTCATCATCATCATCGAGTCATCGTCGGTGTCTCCCATCTCGCATCGATAGGTGCGATGCAACCGCCGAAAATGCGAAGCACTCATCACACCCTTTCCCCTTCTAGGCCTCATGCTCGACCCGTCGCGACTACTAGCGAAGGACCCGATCGAAACAGTTGAGGTCCAATTACCTCTAATTCACATTCACCGCCAAATCACTCTCACCATTGGCGAAGGACCACCAAAGATGAAAGGATCCATGACCGTCGAAAAGGCCGGTGGAGTCCGCTCACGAGTGACACTAGCGGATGATGAACTATCGGTGGAGGCCGCCGACTATCCCGCCTCGCTCTTACTTGCTTTGGCTCGGCGGATGCAGCTACTATGCGATCCTTTAGCCTCCCGCTATAAGCTCTCGTCCCGATTGGTCACCATCGCCACCGCCACCAACTCGACATCTAAAATTAACAATAACAAGTTAATAAGCTAACAAAATTTACGTAAAACAAAATTATAAAATACATAAATGACAATAACAATTAGCGTAATTATAAAATTTACGTAAAACAAAAATTTAATCTAACAACAAACATATATCAATTTATGTTTTATATAATCGATAAAAAAAGTTATGTTTTTATTTATGTTTAAATATAGCAATTTATGTTCTTATTTATGTTTAAATATAGCTAACAATTTAAAAGTTTAAATTTATGTTTAAATAATCAATAATGTAATATAGCAATTTATGTTTTTTTTATGTTTTAAATTTATGTTTTATAATGTTTAATCTAACAAAAATATAGCAATTTAAAAAGTTAATAATAAAGCAATTTAATCTAACAAAAATATAGCAAAAATAATGTAATAGGAACATCATTATTATTTCAAAAAAAAAAAGGGAGCCGGCCTGTTATATTTAAATATAGCCGGCCCGGTCCTCTGTATAAGTTCTTTTCATGCATAGCCGGTCCGGCCTTATAAAATGCGATTTTTTTCTTCTTCATTTAGTTCAAACTAATACATTTAATAAAAGATTACATAAATTATAAAGAAACGTACCTTTTTTCTTTGAGTAAATGTTGAAGGAATATAGGATTTTTATTAGAAAAGTGGAGAGAATGAGAGAAAGTGAGAGAAAGTAGGAGAAAAAGTGAAGAGAAAGTAAGATAGAATGAGAGAGTTTAAATGAGGGGTGGGGGAGGGGGGGGGTTAAGTTAGTTTTTGTTTTTTAAATTTTTTTTAAGTTTAAGGGTAGGTTGGTAATTTTATAATTAAGGGTGCGTTGTTTAGCACTTTTGGGTGCGTTGTTTAGCATCCCCCTGTAATAATAGTAGTAATAATAGTAATAGTAATAGCAATAGTAATACTAGTAGTAATAATAGTAATATTAATAATAATAATAGTAATAATAATAATAATAGTATTAATAATAATAATAATTGTAATAGTAATAGTAATAATAATAATAATAATAATAATAATAATAGTAATAATAATAGTAGTAATAGTAATAATAATAGTAATAATAATAATAATAATAATAATAATAGTAATAATAATAATAGTAGTAGTAATACTAGTAATAAAATAGTAATAATAATAGAAATAATAGTAGTAGTAATAGTAATAATAGTAGTAGTAATAGTAATAGGAATAGTAATACTAGTAGTAATAATACTAATAATAATAGTAGTAATAGTAATAATAATAATAGTAGTAGTAATACTAGTACAGTACGAAAATTTGAGTTTCATTTATTCATATCATGAAGTGCATAAATTAAATCTAGGGTGGGGTTATTTGGGGTTATTTCTGCTACACTAAATAAATACATGTTTGGACAAAATTACCCTTTAATTACTTGTCATTTGAAGTGGAGTAATATGTTTTATTTACAAATTACTTTTTAATTCTCAACATATCAACAAACAAGGTAATTTTTTTTTCTATATTTTTTTAAAAATAAATATGTTTAGTCAATTGTGCTTATCAATCGCATCTCGTGTTCTTTTATAAAAAATATAACATAATTAAGGAATTTGTCTACCAACTTTTAGAAAATATAGGATATTTTATTAATAAAACTAAAAATTAATTTAATTTAAATAATATTATTTTGAAAATCACAATATGGTTGTTATTAAATTGAGTATTGGTTTCAATCAAGTTAATATTAAAATTTTAAATCAATTGTATAGGTACGCAAAAAGTACTAAAATTTTATGATATTATATCACACTATGGTTTTACCAATGGATTAAATTTTAAAATTTATATCCTTTAAATCTTTTTTTTTTGAAAGGTTTCGATCCTTTAAATCGAACTATTAATTTTTTATTTCAATAATCAAAACTCACATATTTTCTCAAAGTTTCGTAGACTAAAAATGTCCTTATTATATTAATTTTCTTATTATGCAACATAACTTTAGTCATAAGTTTAATTGATTAAGCATATTTTTTTAAGTGAAAATAAAAATAAAAATATATTGTTTATTGATGTTTGAATTAGAAAATAATGTTAGAAGGTAGTTAGAAAAGTAATTTTATTAGACAACTTAATATGGGTAGTAATTAAGGGGTAGTTTTGTCCAAACTTGTATTTGCTTAATGTAATAACTATTGATGTAGTAAATAAGCAAAAGTTGTAGCAAAAATAGAGCCTCTCCCTTAAAACTATCATAACTCGTTATGCAATTACCATGCATGAATAGAAAACTTACAGAAATGAAACTCTCATTTTTTTTTTCTCTGTAAGATGGGTTTTCACTCGACTCACCGTGTGTTGATGAACTGAATTATTAGAGAGTGGTCGTAAGACGGTCTCAGTATATCTACTCTTTTTCTTTTTAATCGCTCAATATTGAAAAATAAAGGATGTAAATCATAGCATTGACGTCGCAAAAACGTATTACAAACTTATGAGGTGTATGTTATGCTTTTGTGGTTGGATTGATACTTTAGTTATCATTCAAATCTATCTTTAATTTAGTACTCCCTCCGTCAAACTAGCTTATGTTTAAATATATATATATATATATATATATATATATCTATATCTTTCCTCTTTGACTTGTTCCAAAAAAATAGACTCATTTTTAAAAAGAATGAGGTTATTTTTACTACAATAATTGTTTATTTACCGCATTCATTAATAAACATTCGTACTAGCTTATGTTAAGACAAAAATACCCTTTAAATAGTTATTCACTAGAATTATAACATTTATTTTTCAAATTTCATTCACTTCTCTTTTCTTTGAATCAAACCATAGTTTTTTGTTTTTTTGTTCTATTTTAGTTTTTTGTTTTTTTGTTCTATTTTCATGTTTCTGTGTAAAATTATACATAAATCAAATATGGTTTTCCTATAACATAATCAAATATGCTTGTAGTGACGATGGTGTTGTTTTTATTTATTTTTATTTATTATGCACTTGAATGTTATTGATATTTATAAAGTTATCTTTTGAAACTATTTTTTTAATTTTCAATATATCCAAGAACAATATATTTCTACTTTTTATCTAGTTCCCTAAATAATCATATTTAATCATTTATGTAGATAAAAAAGATTTTTTTTTAAAAAGACATGATTTTCTACAAGAATTGAAGATTGCATTTTCTAAGGATGAAATTGTACTACTAAAATAAAAATTAAGATTAGATGTTAACATATCATAATTAAGACAAATATTCGTTAGTTTTTGTGTTCGTGATAATGTAAATATAAATTATAATAAAAAAACACAACTGCAACTATAAGCATATCTTATTATGATATTAGAAAATATATTTAATTATGTGTTCGTGATAATGTAAATACATTTAAACACAACTACAAGTGCAACTATAAATATATCTTATTATTAAGACAAATATTCGATAGTTTTTGTGTTCGTAATAATGTAAATATTTTTTTTTCCTTTCCAAAATCAGTCCTTAAATGAAGGCAGCGTATTTTGCTCAACTTGTATCCATTAATAGAAGGTTATACGTTATTGGTGTGTCATGCTACATCACCCTAATCCTAATGACATGATATAACTATTCCACTAAATAACTTCGTGAACCATAGGGGCTGAAACTAGGATTTCACCGAACCACAAGGGTGGCACTGGATATTATCCATCTGATTACAAAGTTGATCAAATGGGTCCTCCTTGCTGGGTTTAAGAAATTATGAATTGTCAGCGAATTAAACGTGCAATTAAATACTGCACAATCTGTCTTCTCTCTCACCACGCAGATACGTCAATCGTGAATCACGAAGATTTATATTTTGTGTTCAATTTTGAAGTTTGCAGATCACATTATTCTTTCAGCTGCAAACTCCCTCAGTGTCTAATTCACTAGTTACAGTAAGCAATCTACTTGATAATTTATCTATTTTCATTCTGTGACAAATCTCTGTTTGGTTGCCGAGAAAGTGGTGGAAAGTGATACCTGAGCCCTTTTTATGGGTTTTGTGTAAAAACCTGTACTTTATTCGTTGACTCTGATTGCAGTCTCTATCACTTATCAAAGCCGGATCATTTGAGTTCTCAAGAAATGGCAGTGTGAGTTTGTAATCTGTTTGTGAATTCGATTTAATAAGTATGCAATGCATCTTTTCTTGGTTATTGCTATTCAAATTGTAGATTTCTCAAGCAGCATTTGATATAACTTGATTTGGGACAGTGAATTTTTGTTCGTTTCTTTTCTTCTGCTTAGTATCTATATGTTTGATTGGTTAGATGGTGTCTGTAGTTTGATTTGGTGTTTTGTTTGAACAGAGTTGCGTCTGCACCCGGAAAAGTTCTGATGACCGGGGGTTACTTAATTTTGGAGAGGCCTAATGCTGGGATCGTACTCAGTACCAATGCTCGGTTCTACGCGATTGTTAAGCCGCTTTATGATGAACTTAAACCTGATAGCTGGGCTTGGGTGCGATTTTGATTTTTCTTTCTTAAAGATTTCATTGCATGCTGTAGTTTGTGTAGTTCTATTTTTTCTTATATTGTAGTAGTTAAACTATTAGCAATGTGGAATTTTTCAAAATGATCCTCATATGTTGCTCTCTTGACCCAAAGTGCGCGAAGAGTAGGGTATTTGGTATGGGAGATTGTCATCAAACTACTCCTTACTTTTTTTTTTTTGTGGAAAGTGAGTGTCAATTTTGGTAGTAGCAATGGTTTTACGAAATTCCCTTATTGCTCTTATTATCCAAACTTGAATTTGTATAAACCAAATGTGAGCAGGATGTTGGGACAAAGTGGAACTTAAAGCTGACTGACACTCAACTTGTGATGGAGCTAGTATAATTTATCTTAATCTATCAAACTTACTAGATTCCCGCTTTTACATGTTTGATAGTTGGCAGGTACTTTTACATGCAAGAAAAAATATTCCTTTTCTTTATTACAATTGAAATGAATGAGAAACGGTAAAGTAGTTGTTCAAGAAAGGGAAAATAGAGTAACAATATGTAGACAATCTCAAAGTAGTTCCTAATTGTCTATTCATGTCATGTAGTGGGCTACATGTGTGAACCTTAGTGATCTATCTTCTTCGTTTAGTATTTGCTACCAAGTATATAGATCTTGTTGATCCTTACTTCTTGTGCCAAAGATTAATTTATTTATTTTTATTATTAATTTTTTTGCTTCTTTTTAATTTATTCAACCAGTAACTGTTTGGTGTTAGCAAACACATTATTGCCTTGGCTTCTCTGGAAGTTTTTATTTTAGTGACAAGTTTATTTCCCTAAAACTGGTACTTTTGTTTCCAATCATCATGTTATATTCTTTCTTATATCACCTTTCAGGCTTGGACGGATGTGAAGTTAACTTCTCCGCAAATGGAAAGAGAATCTTGGTACAAAATGTCAATGAAGCACTTTACACTCCAGTGTTCAAGGCAAGTCTTTTTAATTGAATATCAACAATGGAGCATAGAGTATCTAGTTGGACCTTCTCCCTCAAAGCTTAAGCATCGAGTCTAATGGTGATTTAACATGTTATACACAAGGAACTAGTCTTCTTGCTTGCACTAGGTCCTGCTTTTGTACTTTGTAAAGGTTCTGCAGTAGATGCACCTTAGTTTTATTCTTTCTTTGTATCCCCTCGTGTGAGATCGGGTTGCAATATGTGGAGGCGTACCAGACCATGATATAATTTTTGGTCCTTTCTATAAACCTTAAGCTTCTAGAACAATCTCCATTTGTCCTTGTACAATTCTACTAGTATATTCCAGCATATATGACTGCATTTATTTTTGTTTTTAGCCTTCTTATATATGTATGCCTTTTTTTTAAGCATGTCATCTTGAAAGCTAACTCACCTTGATTGATGCAAATCATAATGCATGGGTAGCGTGCCATTGAACTGCTATTTACCACTTTTGGCTTAAAATTTCAGTGAATCAAGGAATCCATTTGTAGAATATGCGGTACAGTATGCTGTTGCAGCAGCATATGCAACCTTTGACAAGAATACGAAGGATGCATTGAACAAACTACTTTTGCATGGTAAGTTTTAGAGCTTCGTATATTTGCCTCTCTTATCGTGGATAATGAAACTTGACAAGCTAATCTCTTAACTCGGTTAGTCATGCAGGTTTTGATATTACAATCTTGGGTTGCAATGACTTCTATTCATACCGGAATCAGGTACTTCTCCTTTTCCATAAATTACCCCGGTTTAATATAACCAGACAGATGTTTAAGGGCCTACATTTCCCTGTTCTCTTTTTTTTTTTTTTTCCTATCACTGATCTATGTTTTCATCTTCTTGGTGCATACATTTCAATCGCAGCATCTAACAACGACTTGCTCATGATGCTTGTGAGATATTTTTGATAAGTAAATGCTTGTGAGGTGTTAAGCCTCTTTTTGCCAAAGCGATCAAGAACAACCAAAATATTCATGATCTTTTTTGAGACTACAGTGAGCAGTGTTACTTACAAATCTAGTTGCTCCACGATTCTGGATTCTGATTGTTAAGAGTTGCCCAATAGTTGACTACTTGAATTTATCTGAAAATATATTCTGAAAAACCTTAGGTGCTTAATATTTGGTGGTATGAGGTTTGTAACTTCCTTATGTATATCCGGAGCTTGCTTCTGAACTTGACTTTACTTCCATGAATCTTAGGTTATCAAGTTTAAAGCTCACCTGTTAAAAAATTGATAAATGAATATTCTCAGTTCCTTGGGTTGGTCTGATTGTAGACAATGTAGAGTGTGGAGATTTGAAGATTTTGTGTAGTATTCATAGAAATTTGTTTGTGGAGCTGATGTATTGATAGAAAATATTTTCATTCCATCCGGCTTAGTAATCCCTTCGTTACGGGTGCATGCTGAGTGGTGGCATGCTCCTAGAGGTAAGCGGAGACATTGTAATTAACACACCCCTTCCCCAAACGAGGAATTTTTTCTTTAAAAATTATGCGCATAAAATGCACAAAAGGTTGGTGCAGCTGCAGGAGTATATATATATTTTTAATATTTCGAATCTTACTTGGTAACGTTTGCTTCCACTAGAGCAAATTATGTACTTTTGGAACTTCGATTAGGTTACTTTTGTCTTATCATAGTCGAACTCAACCAGAATGACACATGATGTGATGCTGAAATCATTCTGTTGGGCAAACATTCTCTTCTTGAACAATTTCATTGACGTTGTCTTTACTTTGTTTGGTGATGGTATGCTATGCAAGTCCAATGACCAATTAGGAATACACTAGTTTTATCAGCATATTCAAGGTAAATTGCAGTGAACCCGTCGTTCTCGCGTTCCCTAGGGGCGCGCGTTCATAATTAGACACATGAACCCTGGTTTCCATGTTGCGAGTTGCGACTACTAACCGGTCAGTTAAAATGTCCGATAACCCTTTTGAAGTTAATTTATCACTCCCATCGGACCTCTCTAGAGTTCTACAAATTCATATGTTGATGACCACTAGGTTGGAGGTAGCGGTATGTAGGGGTGGCAATGGCTTACACGACACGATAGCATAGCACAGCACGACATGATTATAAACACGAATTATACAGAGAGAAATGACATGATAAGACATGGCACGACACGACACGACACGAAATACGTCACAAAAGCACGAAATTGTAAATTTAGTTAAAATAACATTTATTGTTATATTTATGATCAATTAAGATAGATAACATGAAAACACGATAGTTCAACACGAACACGTTACACGATAGTGCAACACGAACACGACACGATAACACGAATTGCCTCGATAAGGGCAATTGCCATGGGTGCACTTTCTTGCAATCTAGTGACTGTTTTGAAGGATTCTTACCCAGTGTCCCAAATGTGGAGCTTAATGTGCAATGATGGTTACCTTGCAAGCTCCGGAAAAGCCAATGGTGAGATACTTTAAAATTTCTCATCCGCTAATTGCAGCAGCAAGGTTACAAACATCGTTTGCCACAAATAAGAGGAAGATGATGCTTGGCCTTGGTATTATTGGGAGGGGTTGAGAGATGTGCACTGAATCCCAATGCTTGAACCAAACAGCCAACCACAGCATCCTCATTGTCATCACTCACAGATCTGCTATCAATCATCTCTGGCGAGCACCAACCATGGGTCCTACAGAAACTATTGGATTGGCACCAGAGTTGTTCTTCTTCCCCTGGCCATAGGAGTGAACTCCACCCACTTCTACCAAATTAGAGTGGATGTCTAATCATTGGGAGAAAGATCAGGCAAACCCATGGAAATACAATTAAGAATGAACTATTCGTGTACACCACAGGTGTCTTTGAGGTTACAAACTTGTTTTATAAAGATGACAAATGTGCGGGAACAGGAAGGATCTGATCTGATCAGATCAATCAAGAGATAGTGGAACTGATAAGATCAAACATTTTCCTGAGCTAGTACCGAGCTGGTGCATGCACCTTTCATTTTCTTATGTAGGGACAGTTTGGCTCATCTGCTGCTGCTATCTATTGGAAAAAAGCAGAATTGGTTAATGATTGTTATGTAAAGATGGCACCACCGGGCACCGGCTATGTCCACCAAAACTTGATTGATTTTCTTAGTATTGAATTATAAAAGGGAACGCTATGAATATTAGGAAAAGAGTATGTCTAACTTAATCTTAGTTTCCAGATTCGACTGGTTTACCTTTGATTTGATTTTTCTTACATAAAGTTTTGGGGTTTTCATTTTCTGTACAGACTTCATGTGTGACGTTTGCCAAAAAAGAGTCCTAGTGGTGGTAATTAACTCAATAATTTGGAGGAAGTTCAGAGTTGTAGTCTGGGGGAGAACAAATGAAGAATTCACAGAGAAAGAAAAAAGAAAAAAAAAAAAATTGAGGGCCTTTTTTTCATTTAGATTTTTGTTTTCTTATTTGAAGCATAATCTCTTGTATGTTTAATGTTTTCACCACATGTACCATTTGGACAGAAAATATATTGGATGCATCCCCCTTGAAACCATGGGTCTATGTACCTATTTATGAGCCACAGGGGAGTAATCCCATCCAGTTTACCCTGTATATTATTATATTGATGAAAGTTATGTATTGAGAAATAATAGTGACATGAAGACAAGGTATTTCACATCGTACCTGAGATAAAATAAATCTCAGCAATGTCATTGGTGTTGGGAAGAGTATTAGATACCACCGGAGGGCTCTACTTTAGCTGTATGGTCCTTTCACATCGTTGGAAAGCATCCCATATAATAACAACTTGCGCAAGGAAAAGAGATATGAAAAGCTCTCTTTTAGTTGCTCTTGAGTCAAGGAGTAATGAATGACGAAATACAAGTCAAACTTGTTTTCCTAAAAGTATTTATGATTATTGATGTTTCACTGGCTTTTAAAAGAATATGTAGTTTTGAGTTGTTTTGATGATTAGCATCATTAAATGTTATTATGTTTTTACATTTTTGCTTTCACAGATTGAAGCACGTGGACTCCCTTTAACTCCTGAATCGTTGGCAGCCCTTCCTCCTTTTACTTCGATTACCTTTAACTCTGGAGAATTAAACGGACAAAACGTCAAGCCTGAAGTAGCAAAGACTGGATTAGGTTCATCAGCAGCTATGACAACTGCCGTAGTTGCTGCTTTACTTAATTACCTTGGAGTGGTTAGCCTTTCCTCTTCGAATAATGATCAGCACCAAGAAACAGCCACGAATGATCTTGATGTGGTGCATGTGATAGCGCAAACTGCTCACTGTATTGCACAGGGAAAAGTAGGAAGTGGGTTTGATGTCAGCTCCGCTGTTTATGGAAGTCAACGTTATGTCCGGTTTTCACCAGAAGTTATTTCTTCTGCTCAGGTCTCTCTCTCTCTCTCTCTCTCTCTCTCTATATATATATATATATATATATATATATATATATACACATATATATATATATTTATTTATTATATTTATATAAATAAATAAATATATATATATATATATATATATCTACTTTGCCCACACCCCAAACAGAGAACATCCAGAGTCCTCTTTTCTTTTATCATTGCCTGTGTTAGCTTGGGGTTTGTCACTTGATTCCAAATTGTACAGAATACAATCAGTTAAATTAACTTATATAGTTGATATTTAAGTGTTGGAACAAAGGTTTGAGTTCAATAAAAGTTCAAATGTTATGGAAACGAATGATTGTTTTATCGTACTTATTAAAACTTTAAGATCAATCTTCAACGCAGAAGAGTTTTGTATAGTATCAGTAACCTTGTTGCCTTATTCTAGAAACTAACTTATGGTGGCTGACATTGAAAGCGTTAGAGCAAGTGGCTGAGTTGGGTTGAAGTTCCGTAGATGAGGAAACTAACTTATGGTGGCTGACATTGAAGTGTTAGAGCAAGTGGGTGGGTGAGTTGGGTTGAAGTTACATTGATGAGGAAACTAACTTATGGTGGCTGACATTGAAGCATTAGAGCAAGTGGTTGAGTTGGGTTGAAGTTCCATTGATGAGGAAACAACTGATTGTTTTATAAAAATTTATTTTAGACTTACAGACCAAGTTTAAAGTTTTGGTGCAGAAGATTCTATACTAGTCTCTGCTACATACCTTGTTGCTTCATCCTGCATAGATGCGTGCCGCAAAGTTCACCTGGCCAATTAGTTTGGAAAAGATGGGTAGGATCAGTTATTTGCATTCACTTAGCACTTGTTTGGTACGCAATAATGGTCATTCTATTCATGTCCTTTTAGTACAAATCCATGATATTTCAGGTAGAATGAGAAAGAATGGCAATTATTGCACATCAACGTGCAGTTAATGCAGTTGGTTGGCATACTGGAATGCTGACAGTACTTATCTAGTATAAATTGGTTTAATTGATACTTAATGAACCAATTGGAAGCTTTCCCTCGATCAGTTTAAAAGGTGCTCTATTAACGCTGAAGTTGCAAAGGCATGGTGAACAAAGTCAAATCCATTACTTTAACTTTGTCTAAATAATTGCCTCGATGCTCATTACTCAACCAAGACCGTACTGACCGTTCCTTTAGCAATATATCTAATCTGTGGCTCATAAAATTGATCAATACATTTCACTAGAGTTGGCTTTTCTCCTTATCATTCCATGTACATTACTGACATTAGGAATCTGAATCCTATTGGGTTTAGGATTAGAATTAGCCTATAGATTTTACCATGTAATACTTTTAGTTTATTGACAGATTAATATAAAGAGAATTTCCAGCCCTAACTACTATTTACGGGTACTGTTCATACCCACCAGAACGGCCCCTTCAACTCTTCTTTACAAATCTAAACTACCCTAAAACCCTTACCCTTTTAATCTGTCCTCTAAATACCTCAAAACAGCCTTCTAATAGTTCCTGTTCTGCTGCGTTCATATCCAACATGAATGTCTGTCATCATACTTGCGGAGACAGTGATCGATTCGTAAGAGAGGAATTGACCTATTCGTACAACATTTTTGGAATAGTATGGTTATATACACAACAGAAAAATTACAGTGCATGAGAAAATTAACCTCAAATCTGCACCATGTATATTAAAGTTTTTCTAGTAAGAATCCAACTCTATGACTGCAACTGAATTTGGCATAGGCAGGAGATTGTAGGACATGAACGTTTTTGCACAGATGTGATGCCAAATTGATGTAGGATAGCGCTTCAGGATTTAAATGGTGTTGCTCACAGTTTGTTACTTGATGGCTTAGTTATAAAAAAACAAAAATAGTATGTAAAGAGAGTGGAATGCAGATAATTTAGGAAGGCATTAGAATTAGTTCTCGCTTTTAAGGGCATTGAGTTCTATTAAATTCAACAACCTTTCTAAGGCATCAACCTTCTGGAGAAGGCTTATGGGTAGCGATGACTTATTTTGTGAAGATGATCTTTCCGGCATATTTGTTCTCATTCAGTCAACCCTCTCCTAGAATGCAATTCCTCAGGGCCGTCTTGTCAATTCCTCAAGGAAGTCCATGCTTGAACAGCATTTTCACGTTTGAAAGCCCTATTTTCACCATTTATGAATGAATTGCCCCTTGCTTCAGAAATATTCTTTTAAGCATAAGAATCCTGACGGACTCATGTTTACTTTGAAGAGCTTCAGTGCCGCAAGCTTAGATAAGGGATAAATGTTGCTTATTTAGTTTTTGTACACAATGTAATGTAGATAGAGATTTTTATTTCTGGACGTGAGAAAAATATATTCTAGATTACAAACCATTATCTGAAAATTGAAAGACACTTTTTACTATACCAGTAAGGCAAAAATTGAGTTTTTTCAGTTTTTTACTCAGTGTTTTTGGTTGAGTTGCAGGATGCAATTAAAGCCATGCCATTAGAAGAAGTCATTGCTGAAGTCTTAAAAGGCAAGTGGGATCATGAGAGGACTAAATTTTCCTTGCCACCAATGATGAACCTGGTAAATATTCTGAAATATTTCTGTATTTCGCTACTTGTGGACATGTTTGATATTCAGGCTTACATGACGTTGTGGACATCTTTGCCATTTTCTCTCTAAAACTGTCTCTCTTCTTACTAAAAGAACAAATATTGTTAGAAACAGAAAAAAGAATGTACCATCAGAAGGACAAGATGTCCATCAAAGAAAGAACAACCCCTCCCCCTTCCATCCACCAAAAAATAAAGAAAAGAAAAAGAAGTGGAATGGCAGCAACGAAACTGAAGGGCTGCTTTCCCGTCACTGCTCAAATTGGTAATCAGAATCCCTCTAAAAGCTCCCAATACAGAAGCCTAAAAGGAATGGAAAGAGTATTTTGCCTATCAAAAGATGGAATGGGAGGGCATTATTTCTAAATCCTGGCGCTCCTTTCCATTAAGCATGAAAGAGTGCTAAACAGATCACACGAGTGACGAGAACTTGCCATCTTTGTATCCCCAAATCCCTAATAAGTGATAAAAGGAAGGTCTTCAACTGAAGGACATACCCGCTGCTCTCCCCGAGTATCAGTGACACACCACCATAACCTCCATGCTGCAGAACAATGAAGGAAAAGGTGTCCATGGGTCACGGTCTGATTGCAGCACATAACACACATTCTGGGTAGCACCTCATAAGGTCTACTCCTCTGTCGCGAGCCATTAGTATTCAGCATATTAAGCACAAAAGACAGGCAGAAGTCTTCATTTTGAACAGATGCTTGGCTTTCCAAATGAAGGAGCGGAAGGGGAGAAAGAGGGGAGGCAAGAATGACCTTAAAATGAAGGAGCGGAAGGGAAGAAAGAGGGGAGGCGAGAATAACCTAAAGTCTTCAGGAACAACCTAGCCATCAATGTACCACTAGGATGGAATCTTTTTCACAAATCTGGTAAATTAGAGAAGTTGTAAGAAAGAAGAACATCTAGCATAGCTACTAACACTGCAGATTTTCTATTATTGAGATCCCTAAAAGATTACCAGAAAAACTAGAGGTAGGTCCATTTTGAGCGGAAGGAAGCCTAACTAACCTGGGAAAGGAAGTAGCAAGGAACTTTCCACTACCCAATGATCTTCTCAGAACAACAAGGTGAATACAAGGATGAAAATGTGGGATCTCTGATGGATTTATGGACTTCACTGTTCAGCCATATACACGCCCCTCGTACTTTCCCTATATAAACCTTAGACGCATGTCTCTTTGCCAAAATTTGTTATCTGAGATACATATCAAACTAAAAAATTTGCATTGATTTCACTTTGTGTGAGGATACACGTATGCATCCTAAAATTTTAGCTTTTCTGTCCTACTAGAATGACGCATATCCCAGGAAAAGATGTTTAGTTTTCAGTATCACAGGAAAGCACAAATAGCAGTGTTATTGCTGCCTTAATGCTTTGGTACATTGTCAGACAGTAACCATATTGCACTCTTTATTACCTGTCCAAGTAAAAATATTAGACATGCTACTTGTTGATTCTGTTCTTTGAATTATGACTGCAATCTTGTGTGATTTGAGGGTTGGCTTCTAGTGAGGCATGTTTTAAGCTGGTCATCCCCATCTGGGGTTGATGTGGAACCATTTCTCCTCATACTTCCTTGGGTTCTCCAAGAGGATGGTCAATCACTATTGGGTCTTAATAAGCTTAAAGGCAGAATCTTGGGATCGCATTGGGGATGGGTAGGCAAAATAAATGCACAAGTACAGACAAAACAAGGGAACCATTTACAGGACTGTGTCAGTGTCGACATATCTCTATGTCTCTCTTTAAAATTTTCCTTGGCTTTATCTTTTTCCAATTTATAGTGTTCTTGGTAAGAGTTTTCCCATACCCTCCCTTGCCTCCTTCTCAACTTGCTTCTGATGTATGTTGTTTGAGTTGCTTTTGGTGATGTTGAAATATTCTACAGTTATTAGGTGAACCAGGAACGGGAGGATCATCCACACCATCAATGGTTGGTGCTATTAAGAAATGGCAAAAATCTGACCCTCAAATGTCCCTAGAAACATGGAGAAAGTTATCAGAGGCAAACTCTGCACTTGAAGCACAATTCAATTTGTTAAGCAAATTGGCAGAAGAAAATTGGGATGCATATAAAGGGATTATCAACAGCTGCAGCATTTATCATTCAGAGAAGGTAATTATTAAACTCGTTTTACATGTTCCCACTTGGACAGTAATAGAAACAATGAAATTTTTTCACTAAATGATGGTGCAATATGCAGAATGAACTAGCAAGGTTTATTATAAATTAGATAAACAACGTTGTAATTATTAGTTCTAGCAAATGGGGATTGTTACTCTTTTAAAGTATTTTTATCTAGTCTTACTTTTAGATCAATTTTGGTATTACTAGTACTTGTATAATTTACAAAATGGTGGTCATTACTTTAGTAAGATATTGATTTGGTTTTACCGCTGTTGAGTATGGTCTATTCCTTCTAGAGTATTGGATCTCAATAGCTTTTGCAGTCAAGTGTTGGAATTATGGCCTTGCTGTAGCATTTTAGTACAAGGGCCAAATTCTGTCATGTCTACCTTCAGATAGTGTCAGTCTATTGTTCTTTTTTACCATATCCATCTCAATTGCTCAATACAGAACCAGCAACAATCATACACTGCGAACAAATTACTTTTCATCACCATGTTTCAAACATCACTCATTGTTTGTCATCTTGTTTAACACAAATGCCTGGCTTCATTCTCTTGCCTCTTCATTAATGCTCGTAATCACCATCAGAAATGATCTAGCCAGCAACATCTGTTATGAGATCACATTCCCCTCTTCATCTCACTGCCAACATTCGCGGCAGATATGTTCATCGTGACTGTTCTTCATTTGCAATAGTCTCACTAGACCCTCGCTGTCTTCGGCGTCATGTGTGCGTTCAGCTGCTGTGGTATCAGTTTGATCCTCAAATGTTCATTTTCTATAGGAGTCTGAAGGAAGTGCAAGCATCTGTTTCTCATTTTTAATTGGCAAGAACCTTTGTCTAATTACTCCCTTCATTCTCCGACAGCATCCAGAGTACGAGACATGGGGAAGTAATGTTCAAGTAGGAATCATATTTACTCCGTGCCAGAGTTCTGGGATTATTGGGTGCAAGTTTGAACTGTATCCCAAAACATTTAGGCGGTTGCAAATAGTTGATTGGCAAAGAAGGGGATGATTTTGGTATTTATGCGAGGGACCATAAGTTAGAGATAAATTCTTCCACCCACTTTTTTATATACTAATAGATTTAAGCTTAAGTATTTTGTTTTAACTCTTTCCATAACCAATCACTGTACAATTAATACAAGTAGATTAGATATAAGCCGATTACTTAGATATTTCATATGATTTGAATTGGATCCATTGAATGCAACCACTGTATGATGCCTAAGGCTGCAATTGATTACCAAAGCAGTAGCCATTGCCTGTGTAAAGCAAATTTTGCAACTGAGGATCATTTTTGACTTATTTCCACTTATCGCAAATAGACAAGGATCAGATCCATTTTAACTTAATGGACCTAGGAATTGCAAGAACAAACTTGGCTCCTGACTAGTGACTAACCACAGAGGCCTTGGCTGGTAGGTTTTATAATTCTGGATCTTTGTTTGGACAAGGTTCACCTTCGATAAAGTTTTTTTGAACAATCGATTTCAAGGTTCATGCACTCGGTATCCTGCATCTCAAGGGGAAAATATAACCACCAAAGAGATCTCATGATTCATTTGGCCATAAATTCTTTTTGTGATACTTATTCTCGTTGATAATATAGATGATTTCACAAAACCCTATTGCATGAGCAGTGGATGGAGCTAGCCGATGAAGCAGGCCAAGCAGTTGTCAAAGCATTATTAGGAGCTAGAGATGCCATGCTTAGCATTAGGGGTCACATGCGACAGATGGGTGAAGCTGCAGGCATCCCGGTAGGTTAACTTCTCTTTGACTGGACATTTGTTGTACTCTCTCACACATGCACGCACATATCCATATATATGTATATACATACATATAGGTGTATAGTTATTTTCTTCATCTTCTCTTATACAAAATGTTCCATTCCTGGGAAATAAATAATAATAATAATTATTAAAAAAAACTCTCCGGGGCACCTAACACCATAGTAAACCAGTTCCAGATGGATGCAAAGCTGATGATATGCATTCTTCACTTTTAATTTCTGGTAAAAGTCACTAGAAGTAGATTGCTTGAGCAGAATCAGATCCCTGAGAATTTGTTATACTTTCTGCAACTTCTGCAAGTAGTGTGCCTACACTACCATTGTTGATCCATCCTCCAGAAATTGTGTTCAATAGCCCTAAAGCCAATATTATACTCGATGAAGCTGCAAACTTTTGGCCCCATCTTCAGGATTTGCTTCCTAGTCCAGCTACTGTGCTGTTTACTACTAAAGCTTGTGTAGAAATTTCAAAGATCTGCACTGAAGGTTACTTGCACATTGGTACAACACGCCGAACATAAGATTCCCGCGCAGTACATCTGGATTATCTGTTT
This sequence comes from Platycodon grandiflorus, assembly GCA_016624345.1. Classification (NCBI taxonomy): domain Eukaryota; kingdom Viridiplantae; phylum Streptophyta; class Magnoliopsida; order Asterales; family Campanulaceae; genus Platycodon; species Platycodon grandiflorus. The sequence continues at coordinate 34,675,889 of CM028362.1, forward strand.
AATTTTCTTTTATGCGCACTGCAGATAGAACCAGAATCACAGACCCAGCTGTTGGATGCTACCATGAATGTAGCCGGAGTCCTATTGGCTGGAGTTCCTGGGGCAGGTGGGTTTGATGCTGTTTTTGCCGTCACATTGGGGGATTCAGGCACCAATCTGGCCAAAGTATGGAGTTCACACAATGTTTTGGCCTTGCTAGTAAGAGAAGATCCTCGTGGCGTTTCTATAGAAAGCAGTGATCCACGGACCACGAAAATCACGGCAGGCATATCTTCTGTTCAGATTGTGTAAGCTAATTTTGTGAAAGTAAATAGATAAAATATGATTCATTTGAGTCGAAAATAAGGTATGAGGACACTTGCAAGACAAACACTAATCAGTTGTATCTGTTGTATTTTCCTCCAACATTATTACACAAAATCAGTTGTAAAACTTTCGATGTAACAGAGTAAGAGAACTGTATTCTTCTTTCTCAGCCAATTTTTGAGATCCTAATCGGCTACTCTACTTGACATAAAACTAGCAGTCCAGTTCGTTTCACTATGTTTATGAATGAAAAGATAAAATAGCAGGTGACGATGGACATGAAAGAGATAGGGATGAAATAAAATGTACTCACCAATAATCTCTACATGAGCAGGTTCCATCTTGAAAATGGTGGAACCTATTCCTATCTTTTACAGTAATTTTTCGTTCGTAGATGAATGAAATCAATTTGGTATATGTGTGACAATCCTTGCACATTCTCAAGTTTCTAACGATCCTAATGGGAGAACCCTTTGGTGTATGTAACAATGCAAAGCCAATTGCCAACTTCTGACAATGTCTACCTAGTCTCTCTCTCTTCTCTTCTTCGTCAACGTCTAGCAACACTTGCGATGTGTCAGGGGAGTAGCCTTCGAATCTCAGCTGCCACTCCATCTGGTAAAGGATATCGTCGATTCCTTTACAATGGGGCTGTGATGTATCATATGAGACAAACTTGTAGAGCTTCCTCTTTACCTCAACAGAGCAAAACCCGGGCGTTTGGACCAATCCCTTTCCAACCATTTCTGTTCGAATCGCAGCCACTTTCTCCCACCTCTGAGCTTGTGCATACATATTTGACAATACCAAATAATCACCAGCATTATTCGCGCTTGATTCCAATAGCTTTTTAGCTGCATACTCCCGTAGTTCCACGTTCTGATGAATCTTGCAAGCAGTAACTAGACTACGCCATACCACATCGTTTGCTTCCATTGGCATGCCTTTAACAAGTTCGAAAGCTTCATTAAGCCTCCCTGCTTGACCCAGGAGATCCACCAAGCACCCGTAATGGTGAATAGTTGGTTGTATCCTGTGCTCTAGTCTCATCTTGTTGAAAAACTCAAGACCCTCCTCGACAAGTCCAGCATGACTGCAAGCTTTCAAGACACCTACGTAAACAACATCATCCAGTTCAAACCCTTCTCCAAGCATCTCTGAGAAAACCCTCAGAGCCTCGATGCCACGACCATGGGCTGCGAGCCCCGATATCATAACGCTATACGACAATTGGTTCTTCTCTCTCATCCTTTCGAAAAGCGACGACCCTTTCTCCAAAGAACCACATTTCACATACATGTCGATCAAGGAAGTCTCTACTATAACATTGAGTCCACTCAAGTTCCTTATCAAGTACCCATGAGTGCACCTCCCCAATTCAAGATCACCCAAATGTGTACATGAAGAGAGAACATTAACTAATATACTCTCCTCAGCCTTCCAACATTTCTCACTACTAAACAACTCACCAAAAAAACTAAGGCACTCATTCCACATACCCTTGCTAGCATGAGCTGCTATAATTGCACTCCAAGAAGCAACACTCCTATCATCTATTTGCCTAAAAACAGAACAAGAACCCTTTACATCCCCACACTTGCCATACATGTTAATCAAACTATTCTGCACAAACACATCATCTCCAAGTCCAAGCTTGAATATATGCCCATGAATCTGCATCCCTTCCTTGAGTCTTGGACAGCGCGCACATGCCTTTAGAAGAATCGGGTAAGTGAAATTGTCTGGCTCAATACCCATCTGAAGCATTTGATCATACAAGAGAATGGCTTCCTCCAAATTCATGTCATTGACATGCCCTCTAATCATAGCATTGAACACAAACGAACTCGGGTCTTCGATTTGTTCGAATATCGATAAGGCATAGTCCATGCTGCCCCAATCAGATAGAGCACAAGTTGTAGCAAGATTGCTTGAGCAGAAAGAGCTCCAAAACAGACCCAACTTGAGGATTTGACAATGGGATTGCTTGAATTCCTCCATGTTCTTGCATTTCTTTAACTGGGAAACGCATTCTTGTTCTTTTAACTTGAAATCATTCAGTTCTGGGATTTTGGAGTGATCTTCTGGTGGAATGAAGAAATGGGTTTGGTGGACTGTTGCCCTGACCATTTCTGTTATCTATACACCACCCATGAAGGGAAGTTTTGGTTAAGGTTTGAAATGGTAATTTTTGAGGAGGTAAAGAGTTTCCTGTTTGGAAGTTGGTTATGGGGAGAGGAATCTCATCCATGAATGTTAGAGAGGAAGTTTCAGCCAAAGAAAGTCTGCCATGTTATGGAGCTTATGGATTTTTTGGATAGGATAATGATTTTTGTAAGCTGGGCTCACCAGCCTCAGCTAGATTAAATACCTCCACTCCATGTGACAAAAGGAGCTGCATTTTAGTGTGGAGCTTTTATGTAGAAGAAAGTTACAATAATCCCCCTAACTATTACAGTTTTCTGCTACCCAACACCCCCTTCCCCCACCCAAAAAAAAAAAAAAAAACAGGGGGTTATGGATATGAGGTGTCACTAAATTATTTCTCATTGGTTATAAGATTATTGATTTTTTAACATTCAATGCAATTGTGAGGAGAAATGTGGAAAAAAACTCTTGTATTCACATTGCTCCACCACAATTGCATTGAATGTCAAAAATTCAATAATCTCATAATCAATGAGAAATAATTTAGTTGACACCTCATATCCACAACTCTCCTCCACAATTGCATTGGAGAGTTTTTTTCTCTTCAAAAAATGTGTAAATTTTATGTGGCACCCAATTTTTTTCATATTCACATTAGCATTGGTGATGCTCCGAGTTCGAATTGATTGAATGTTCAAACTAACCTATATTAAACTTCATTTATTCAAACCCCATCCGAAATATAAATTGGCTTAATTTAGACTTGCCAATGCAACCAATAAAAACATTACTCCTTCCGTTCTTAAATAATTATCTTCATTTCCTTCTTTGTCTGTTCAAAAAAAAAAAAAATTAAAAAAAATGCTAAACATTGCACTCAAACATGCTAAGGGTTGTACGCACTTATGCATCAATTACCATCATACCCTTTAGCCAATTTTAAAAAACAAAAACAAACCTAATCTATCCATCCCTCTAACAGCCCTCTCACTCCCACTCACTTGCTCTCTCTCTTTCTTCCCTCTCACCCCAGCCCTCTCTTTAACAGCTCTCTTTCTTCCCTCTCACCCCATTGAAGCCATTTTCATCATTTTCATCAAGGAAAAAAAAAGTATGTTTCTTTCTAATCTTTGTAATTAGTTATTATAATTAATTAAATTAGAAAAAATTGAAAAAGAAAAAATTGAACTAGCAGGGAGAGGGAGGAGCCAGGTAGAACCCTAGGTAAAACATTTGAAAAGAGCCGGGCCGGCTCTATTAAATAATGTTGGACCGCCTATTTTCTAAAATGTTGGACCGACTTGTTTTTTTTAACATATTGTTATTGTCATTTAGAATTAATTAATAATTTTTTTGAATTAATTTATAGTTAGTTTTCAAAGCAAATTTGTTAGATTAAGTGTTTTACTCTAATTAAATGAAGTTTTTACATAATTTATATGTTAATCTAGTATTGTTTGATTAGAATTAATTAATTAATTGTAGATAATTAATTGATTCTTAGATTAATTGTATACTTTTTATTGTTAATTTTAGATGTCAGGTGTTGGTGATAGTGGAAGTAGTCACCAATCAGGGAAAAAAATTTATAGTGAGAGGCTGAAGGATGAATAGTAGTTGCATCCGCCCGCGGAAAAGTGAGTTAGAATGTTAGGAATATGCCAGTGAAAGTAGCTGATATATATGTCTGCATATTCCAACACAGTGATTTGCTTGTTCCCATTACAACGCATGTTTCACAAGTGACTAAAAGGGTTGCGTACCGGTTAGCGTGGCAACTTGATGAAACAATGCATAGGTCATTAGACTAGGAAGTCTTTGTACGTGTCCGAGTCTTTGTCCTACCAAGTAATGATGACCTTTCATATAGATTAGCTCTTCCAGCGCCAGCAGATATTTCTACCAGTAATGTCTCACCAGCAGACGTTTCTACCAGCCATGTCTCATCAGCAATCTTTACATTAGCAGTCTTACATCGGCAGATCTCAGTATCAACCATGCGCTTCATCAAGCAACTGCAAGAATGCTGATAATTCTCAAGAGGAACATCGGTCGTTGCTTGACGCTACAAGTCAAAATAAATCCGTTATAAGATCTTACTGATAGCTCAAGATACGCATCGATGTCAGAAGACATTTCTTCTTCCGTGTTTGGTCCCAGTTTTCAAGGCTATATTCCATAAAAGGCCAAACACAGTGCGCTACAACCCAGGCCTGCATGTCACATCTCATTCATATAGCTTGAATCACGGACAGACTTCAAGACAAAGCTTAAACGAAAAGTCTTTGCCCAACAGTCTCTACAATGTACTCTGATGCATTGATGATCCAGATCTCTAACGGGCAAAACCTAATCTATCCATTCCTCTCACAGCCCTCTCACTCCCACTCACCTGCTCTCTCTCTTTCTTCCCTTCCATCCCCAGCCCTCCCTGTAACAGCTCTCTTTCTTCCCTCTCACCCCATTGAAGCCATTTTCATCAAGGAAAAATGATATGTTTCTTTCTAATCTTTGTAATTAGTTATTATAATTAATTAAATTAGAAAAAATTGAAAAAAAAAATGATTTTGAGCTAGCGGGGGGAGGGAGGAGCCGGGTAAAACCCTAGGTAAAACATTTGAAAAGAGTCGGGCGACTCTATTAAATAATGTCGGACCGGCTATTTTCTAAAATGCCGAACCAATTTTTTTTTTAACATACAATTGTTATTGTCATTTAGAATTAATTAATAATCTTTTTTGAATTAATTTATAGCTAGTTTTCAAAGCAAATTTGTTAGATTAAGTGTTTTACTCTAATTAAATAAAGTTTTTACATAATTTATATGTTCATCTAGTATTGTTTGATTAGAATTAATTAATTAATTGTAGTTAATTAATTGATTCTTAGATTAATTGTATACTTTTTTATTGTTAATTTTAGACGTTAGGAGTAGTAATGACCAATCAGGGAAAAAAGTTTATAGTAGGAGGCTGAAGGCTGAATAATAGTTGCATCCGCCCGCGCAAAAGCGAGTAAGAAGCAGAAGCAGGCTAGTATACCTCAGCAACCTGCACTCAGCACTACTCGGGAGCAGACTCCACCTATACCAGTCAGCATTACTCGTCAGTAGACTTCACCTATACAGGTCAGCGTTACTCGTCAGCATACTCCACTGATAGTTTCTCTAGTCAGTGTTACTCGTGAGCTGATTCCTTCACCTTCGACTAGTCGGGGATCTTTTTATATCAGTGGTCCTTCGCCAATGGCTGATGATGATTTGGAGGAAGAACGGGAATTAGAACATATGGGGGGACATATGTTTCAATCGGGTCCGTCTGCTATTAGTCAGATGACTGGTTCGAGCATGAGGCCTGGGCGGGGGAAGTGTGCGATGACTGTTGTACAGTTTCAGGAGTTGCATCGTAAGTAACAGATGGGTAGGAGTGATGATCATGATTATGTTCATGATCATGATGACGATGATGATGATGATGTTGATGTTGATGATGATAATGATGATGACAACGATGACGAGGATATTGTTATTGGTCGAGGACGTCAAGCTCGAGGTCGTGGTCGTGATCGTGCACGGGGACGAGGACTTGATATTGATGATGATCAGTGGATGTTGTTGGATGCACATCCAGGGGGCCCACCACTCGACTCTGCTTACTAGTTTTCTTGGCCAAATTTCGCATGCAACATGGAATGACGAGGTAAAATAAATTATTTTCATACATAATTTTGATTATTTTTTGTAATATTTTGTTAAGATATTGGTAATGATAATTATTAAATAGGTGATATTTTTTTTAACGGGAAAGGCAAGTGTTAATTTGTCATAATGCTGTCGATCGCCTCACTAAATGTGTGATATTGTGTAGTGAGACGTTAGAACTTATTAATGGGACTGGGCTAGGACATTTGAGGCAGTGCATGTTTCAGCACCTAAACATGCCACTGATTTCTGTGTTTGTCGAGCGATGGCACCCGGAAACGAATAATTTCCATTTGCCCTTTGGTAAGATATCTATATCACCCTACACGATGTCCATTACATACTACAGATTCTTGTTACAGGGAATGCTGTCATCCCTGACACCTCAATCTTGGGAATTAAGGGTCAACTATCGGCCCTCTTAGGAATAACTATGTCTAACATCAACCAGCAGTTGAAGTCAAGCGGCATTAAATTCAACCTATTAATGGAACGTTTAACTCCCGAAGCAATTCATCCAAGACATAAGGCGATGGGTTATATCATGTGGTTGCTCGGAGCAACATTATTTTTGGACAAGACTCAGAGTCGATTAATTGTCCACTATTTGTCATTCTTGGCGAGCTTAGCAGACGTTTCAGGTTATGCGTGGGGTGCAGCTGCCTTAGCATATTTATACCATCAGCTGGGTATTACATCTAAGGCTGATACCGCCCAAATCTCAGGGTGTTTGACTTTGCTGCAGGTGCGTATAATTATTTATTGAATTTTCATTATGTCATTTTAATTTTTTTCACAGTTAATGACAAATTTTTTTTTAGACTTGGATCTACGAGTATTTTCCTACATTTAGACCGAGCAAGACACAAGGATGGACTCCGAACATGCCGTGCTCATTGAGATGGGCCCCCACTGCGACACGTGAATACAGTGGGGATCAATCGGTTGTTTAGATGCCTCCAACAAATTCATTTCATGTGCACAAGGTAGGCCATGTGTTAGTCTGAACGCACAACCACATTTCTCAGCATCAATACAACTTTTCATTTTCTTACCCCGTACGTCAACCTCCTCGATAAGCAGTTGAATACAATAGTGTGAGACTTTACCTATCAAGTTATAAAATAATAACATATCTGTTACTGTCAAATCAAAGTTCCTTGCCCTTTCAAAGGTAGTCTTGATCTCATTGAATTGGAGCTCGATCAAATCATTGATCTGCAGGACTAAGTGATCCAAACTGTTTGCTGACGTTTTTAACCAACTCTTTAACTGTATATGTGCACTCTCCACTCTGTAAGACATCACATAAACATTTATTAGATCAATGTAAAAATGAATTTTCTAAACCATTAAATTAAAGATAAATGTAAAATTAGTACTTGTTGGTTGTTTGTGTCCCAATATGCACGTAATTTTTTGTCCAAGCATTGACAAATCGATCTCTGTACGACTCTAATCATTCCCTCTTCACATAGGTGACCTGAGGTGGGATCCATTTCCAAGCCTCTTTCATCTGAGCTACCATAAGCTGATATTCCTCCTTAGAATTGGTGTGCAATATCCTGTTCCACTTTAAACTAAATACTTTGGTAAATCTTTTATTTTTCATCTGTTGTACCAGATATTTTTTCACATTCTTCGATATGTGTCACCTACATAAAAGATGTTTTGACTCTAAAAAATAAAATTCAATAGCACTCATTAGAAACATCTCTCGATCAGTAACTATCATATCAGGACAGACAGCTACACAAAACATCATCCACAGTTGCGTCATTGCCAATAGAAGTTTTTTTTTCCTCTCATTCCTTAAGAAGGCGAATGCTACGTGATAAATTTTTCCTGTCAATGTAATCCCAATTATCTCCAACATAGGTATATCATACTTGTTTGTCCGATACGTACAATCCATACATAGAACATACAAAAATAACATGAGCAATTCATACGCCTTCGGGTGAGCAAACATAACATTGCCCAAAATGTTTGTCCCCTCCACGTGCCTAAACTATGTCTGGTATCCCAAATCCTTCAGCAAATTAAAAAAATACTGCATTTTTGTCATGTTGCCCATTTTATTCATTTGTATCTTCTGTTGGACATTTTGTACCTGCGAGAAATCAATAAAATTTACTTTAAAATTAATCTAAGAAAATGTTATCAATTAATTAAACAAAAAACTATTTTTCACTAAAGCATTGATTTTCTGTATATGTTTCAAATTGCTGCAGTTTTCAGGATTTTATTTCTTTATTGCGTTTAGGATATGTTTCCCCTTGATGTTTGCACTACTTAATTCTTCGATCATACCAAATTCCTTCTCAGTAAACGTCATCTCGGATCTATGCCACTGGTGATATTCCGACAATAGATGGTTGTGTTTGCCCTTCTCATTTTTAATGATCACATGCCACCCACTCAAGATATTTTTCACAGCTATTACTTTAAACGAACATCCAATTTTTTTAGGACCTCTCAAATTTTGGTCCTCTTCGTCAAACTCTCCGCTATTTTTATAAATCTCACCCCTCTCACATCCAAACCACAACCTTTTGTATCCGTTAGCTTTTGTTTTCTGCCTTGAATTCTTGAAATACATATTATTTTCTTTTCCTATTGCTCTTATCCATGCTTTCACTTCTTTTCGATTGGCAAACACGTGATCAGTCTTAAAAAAATGAGACACATTAAGGAACTGTTCCGTGTCATCATTAACGTTGTGAACATCCTGTAAACAATAATGTAACATGAAAAAAAAAAAGCACATGGGGATTTGGCCTGCTGGCTTGAGCTCATGGCTTCCAATCTGGAGGTCATGGGTTCGATCCCCCCAGGAGTTAGAGGGAAGGCTTTCTCTCCCTAGGATTTATCTCCTAGGCGCTTCTGTGCGTGCATGTGTGTCTGTGTGAGTAGAGAAAAAAAAATGTAACATGAAAAAAGAAAAAAATATCCACATATTGAATTAAATGTGTGGTATCTTTATATTTTGAATACAAGTAATATAACATAAAAAAATACAAAAAAAAAAAAAGTAATAACCTAGTCAGGACAATTTTATTTAAAAAACAAAAAGAGGACTGAACCGTAAAGGAGAGCCGGACCGGCCTTATTAGAAAGAGTCGAACTGACTATCTCCAATGAGGCTGGGTCGGTTCTCCTTTACCGTAAAAAAACCCACCCGTGACGCTAAATTAAATGAAAAAAAATGAAAAAAAAACCGTACCGTAAAATAGTTATCTGCAGTAAAATTATCATTGTTGTTGGAATCTATGTCACCGTATACAAAGATCTAAAGAGGAAACTTTTAGAGAGTGAAAGTGAAAGTGAAAGAGTGTTATATTAGGCTGAGTTTAGGCTGCAATTGAGTTATATTAGGCTTGTTTGTGTAAGTGAACAGTACATATTACGTTAAATTTATTGAAACTGTACAAATATTTATATTTGTCATTAACATTAATATGAAGTCTAATTTTAATTATACTTAATGATAATCAAGGGTACTTTCGTTATATTTTAAAAAATAATAATTAAATGGGTGTGTTGTTTAGCATGTTTGGGTGCGTTATTTAGCGCCAATTAAAAAAAAAAAATCCTATTTCTAAACTTTAAGAAAAAAATATCCTATTTCTAAACTTTCCTCTTTAGAAAAATATATATACCACTTTACCCTTACTTTTCTTCATAGTTTCATTATGGTCACATGCACAAAGGTTTTAAAGAAAATTACATACTATACCAATATTTATAATAAAATTAATTAATTATTTTTAATCCTTGTGTACAGTTAAATAAGACAATTATTTAGGAACGGATGAAGTATTATAATAAAGTTTTCATTTTTCAACTCTATTTACTGTAGAATGCACTATCTTTCTGAAACTGTAGAAGGAACAAACTGATCCATAAATTGTCCTTCATTTTACTCACTTATTATTGACGAAAAGAGAAGATAATGAAAGAAGCCATATGACTTAATTTGTATTACGACTAAAACAGTTATGAATTTACTTTAAATTATTTGGGTCTAATCATATGGCTTAATTTGTATACTAATTGAAGATACAGAAATTTCCATTCTCCACGTGGCATCAGAAGAGCACGTGGTCAAGCTGATCTGGAGCCCGGAGAGGATGAGTCATCATCCCGAGCTCGTAACTACAACCGAGCCGGCTCTCCGCCCGCTCCGACGCACCCGAGGAAACAGTATGGTTCTCTCCCCGCTCGTGATCCTAAAGAGCTCGCATGGTCTCGCACCAGCTGTCCTATTAAAGTTCCCGAGGTAATCACCTCGGAGACAAAGAAAGTCAACGAAAGCCGCCGCATTCAATGTCCGCCACCGCTGGCATCCCGGACCACCATCCGACATCCTATTGGACGAAAGAATACTTGCCTATTAAGGAAAGCTGCATCTAGAAGGTCAAGGGGACAAACAGGGAAGTTCTATCCTCTGCACTGAAACAGGTCACTTCCACATCAATGTATACTATGGCTGTCAGAGATAGGGACATGGCAGTTCACCCCAAGTCGACACCTGGCAGATCCACTTGCTACAAACCGACTTTACTTCAGTATAAATACAAGGTGATAGCCTTCTTTTATGGTCTAAGTTCAAATTAACACACACAACTACAAACTCCCAAAGAATTCAGAGCAAGTACTCTCTCGAGCACTGAATCCTCACCGAGACCTTTATCCTTACCATAACCGATTATCTCACCGGAGGGCTTTAGCTGGACCAACGTCCAGCTCCCTAACGGTGTTCTTTCTTCATCTCAGGTATCTACCGTAGGACAAGTCCCACCTAAGCTTGTGCCTATTGAGAGCCGGGGCATCCTAATCAAAGACTAACTGCATACGTGGACACGACAGATCACCAAGACCGATTTTGGCGTGATCAGTTTGGTTCCGTTGCCGGGACCCTTACTATTCAGATACCTTCAGATTGACATATTCTCAACCTAGCAAATCTACGGTTGGAAATGACAAACTCAAAGCAACAGGCTGCATCAGCCGCCCAACTGGGTGACCCAGCATCATCACATTCTGCTGACCGCGTTGACCGGTCGCCGCGAAGCATGCTCCCAAGACTCCGGAAAAACCCCGCCAATAATTCGAGAGGCAGTACGGCCGGGACGTAGCGGGTAATAGCGAAGAAGGCGGCGAGAGGTCGCGAAATAGCAAAGGAAAGGCCGCGAGGAAAACCCGTCGGGATGGAGATACCGCTAGTGATACTTCTTGCGAGAAGACACTGCGGTAATGACGAGGTTAGAATTACGGTGTGAAGAGGCCGGCCACTCGGCTAGAGAGATCAAGCCGAGTTAGAAGATCTACGTCGCGAGCGGCGCATGTAGAGAGAATTAGGGAGCTCGAGAGAAAAGAATTCGAGCTCCTCAAAAGGGTTGAAGCGGCCGAACAGTCAAAAGAAAACCTCTCGAGCCGGAGAGGAACAAGCCGTTAAAGCACGCAGCCGTGATCGTGCACACCGGCCGTGGAAGTTCCTCGGGGCGCAAGCAAGGCGCGAGGCGCCACGAACAGATTAGGAGCTCGGGTCAGTCCGGCCCCTAAAGCAAGCGTGCACAGTCGACTTCACTTCCCCGAAGAGCGGGAAAGACCCCGGGGAAGCGCCCAAGACCGGCTTGGATCCCGAGCACGCTCACGCAGTCCGACGAGCTCGGACAGTACCTACAGAGCAGAGGCCCAATCTCGGAGGAAGGGTTCCCGAGGGGGCAAGTCAAGACGCTCGCCGTCCCCGCCAAGCAGCTCACCAAGCTCGATCGCTTCATCACATAAGCGGTCGAAAAATGACGGCCGCGATCGGAGAAGCCCACACAAGTCCCGAGCGGATGCCTCGCCGGACAGAGGCCTAAAGGCCCTCCAAGAGCGGTTGGAGGCCCTCGAAGCAGGAAAGCTAGGCCTGCCCGCACAAATACTGGAAAGTCCGTTCGCCGAGGATCCGAGGACACCACCCAACTATCGTCCGAGGCTTCTGAATTAAAACTATACACGGAAAGACGCATGCCGAGACTCACATCTCCGGCAAGCCAAGATGGGTGTGTGCACCGCACGAAAGATATGTGGTGCAAGGTCTTCATTAGCACGTTCGACGCAACGGTCTTGAAATGGTTCGAGGAGCTCCCAAAGAGTCGGTGGCGGATTGGAGCGACTTGAAGAAAAATTCCTTAGGAAGTACGCCTCGGCGGAGAGCTTCCCAAGGATAAATCCGACCTTGCGAACACAAAGCGGGGCCCAAACGACCGGCGGCAGATTACATCCAACGGTTCAAGAACGTTGCCGACGAGCTCTCCAATGTACCCGACGAAACAATAGTAGTCGCTTTGAAAGTGGCATCGGTCGAAAGGTTGTTGCGGAGCCGAATAATCGGAATCCGGCCACCGGCGGAAATGTTCATGCGGCCAGGCGTGGCCAAAAGAGAAGACCTTGGCGAGATAGGGCAAAAGCCAAAGGAGCTGCGGCACTGCGCGAACGAGGAGACTAAAACCCGGACAAAGGGCCGGGCGGTCAAATACCGGACAAAGGCACATGACAAAGGGGAGAAAGAGGACAAAACGGTCTACACTCCTCACGCTTCTCGCGAACACATCATGACCGTTCGCGGGAAAACAAGCTAGGAAAGCCCTACCCTATGAGAGAGGTCAAGTTTCCTCGGAACCCAAACCCGAGGTGCGAGTATCATAAGGAGAACGGACACTCCACCGAAGAATGCCGTCAGTGAAAAAGGCCATTCGGCGATTGATAGATCGGGAGAACTCGGGAGGTTTGAGCAAAGAGAGGAAACGGAAAGGAGGCCGCACCGCATGGTCGGGAGCATATTGAGAGGGAAGAATACGGGATATCGACCATCTGGAAAACAACTTGAGCATCACCCACTCGGCGATACCATGTACAATCCGAATAACGTGGTATCCCAACCTCGGGTGAAGGATGAGGTCGGTATATGCTTTTACCCCGCGAGATGGCGAGCACCGATCGCTAAAGTGCGGCCGCTTACAATGCATCTCGGGATAGAAGACATGGTTAGGCGGGTACTCATCGACACGGGGCTAATCGGAACATCATGTATTATGATCGTTTCAAAAGATGAAGCTCACGGACTCGCGGCTCATCCCGAGCAACATCCATTGGAAGGCTTTACGGGCATCGAGTGGTAACCAAAGGCACCATCTCGATGAAGGTGACGATCGGAGAGGAGACATCTTGAACGGAGAAAATAGAGTTTCTCGTTCTCGACATCCCGTCTCCCTACAATGCAATTTTGGGCCTTCCACTCAAACCAAGTTCGGCATGGTCGTCTCTGCCCCTCATCAAAGAATCAAATTCGCCGCCAACGGGAAGGTCGGCATGATGAGGAATGACCCGAAAAGTACTCTATCTCGATTGATAGAGACACAGAAAGAAAAGGAGGCGACCTCCCGAGGAAAGGCTCAAGCCGTGGAAGTCTCGCCACAACCCGGCCAAACGAGCCCGACCATCACCAAAGAAAGCCGGTAATAGTTGAACGGCTCGTCGTTCCCGAGAACGCGACTTCTACTTCCGCGTGGCAAAAGATTAGCGGCTAGCGCGGGCTAGCAACCCTAGCTCGCATGAAGCGGGCCGAGCCCGAAAGAGCCGAGTGATCACGATCGAAACCCTCGACAATCGCGACGTCTCAGACATTCAGCCACACGAGGACTTCGACGAGGTGATCATCAATTTCGATTTTCCCGACCAAAAAATTAAAATTGGTCTGGATATCGACGAAGGAGAGCGTCAAGCTATCATTCAATTCCTCAGAAACACCGATGTATTCGCTTGGAGGGTCGAGGACATGAAGGGTATTAGTGAAGACGTCTCCGTTCACAAGCTCGGCGTGGACCCCGCAATCACCCCCATACAACGGCGACCACGGGTTTTTCCGAGAAGCAAGCGCCTATCAAAGAAGAGGTCGACAAGCTGCTCCGGCTAAGATTATAAAAGAGATTTTTACCCGACTTGGATCGCAAATGTCGTCATGGTAAAGAAGACCGGCAAATGGAGGATGTGTGTGGATTACACCGACTTGAATAAAGCTTGCCCAAAAGCGGTACCCGCCCGAATAGACCGGCTCGTAGACGCCATAGCCGGCCACAAAATTCGAGTTTCATTGATGCCTACTCGGGGTATCACCGATCGAATGTGGCTAGAGGATCGAAGCTTACGCCCTTCCGAGCCGCGGCTCTGCTTGCTATGTTATGATGCCTTTTGTCAAGAACGGGGCTACATACCGAGAATGGTAAACGAGTGTTCGGCGACCGGCTCGGACGCAACGTGGAGGCTTATATCGACGACATGGTCATTAAGACCAAGAAAGCAAATCACGTCGACGACCTCCAAGAAACCTTCACCACTGAGAAAAATAACATGAAGTTGAATCCCGCAAAATGCGCCTTTGGGGTCACCGGGCAAATTCTTGGGATACATGGTGAATGAGCGGGGCATAGAGGCCAATCCGGGAAGATCCAGGCATTGCTAGATATGAAGGCCCCAACAAATATCAAAGCCGTGCGGCTCTCAATGGCGGGATAACCGCCTTGAGCGATTTATAGCAAAAGCGCCGAGGAGCCTCCCTTTTTCAAAGTTTTGAAAGGGAGTCGAAATTTGCATGGGGACAAGAATGCGACAAGGCCTTTCTGAGTGAAGCAATACCTTGAAGCCCGCCTTTGGCCCGGCCCCCGAGAAAAGTTATATATTTATATCTCGGCCTCGATGCGGCGGTCGCTGCAGCTTTGATTAGAGAAGAGGGCTCTATTCAAAAGCCGAGTATTACGTCTCTCACGCGCTTCCGACGTAGAGACGCGGTACTTGAATGTTGAGAAGGTAGTCCTAGCGTTGATCGTAATGGCAAGGAAACTATCACATTATTTCCAAGCCCATGCTTTGATCGTCTACTCGACTTACCTCTCCTGAAAATGCTACACAAACCCGATGTCGCCGCAGAATGATGAAGTGGGCGATCGAGCTCTCCGCTTTCGATATCACATACGAGCGGAGAAAGGCGCCCAAGGGCAAGCACTCGCCGACTTCATAGCCGAGACATCATTCACTCACGAGTCTCCTGATATACCCTCCGCCGAGTTAGAGAAGTCTCGCCACAGTCACACCCCGACCAAGATTATCCGCTCTAGCTCTCATGAAACACGGCCTATCCACCACCGGCGCTTGTTTGTAGATGGATCCGTCGGCGGCCGGCACGGTGGGTCTATCCCTGGTTTCCCGAAGGAATTGAATTTCGGAAAAGTTTTTCGATTCAAGTTCCCCGCATCAAACAACCAGCCGAGTATGAGGCGGTGGTGTCTACAATTAGCAAGAGAACTCACATTACGCAAATTGTTGTCTTCGCGACTCCTGTTGTGAAGCAAATTTCGGGGGAATATGGGGCTAATCACCCCACACTGATAAAATACTGTGAGCTGGCAAGACAGCTACTATCCGAGTTCGACTACTGGGAGGTTCAGCAGATCGATAGAGAAAGCAACACTCGGGCTGACTATTTATCCAAAGTGGCTTCCATGGAACTAAAAGATCCGCCCGAGATGTTCAAGTGGAATTCTTGGATTCCCCCTCGCAGACAGAAGCCGTCTTGCCAATTATCGCAACCACGAGGTGTTGGATAGATGAGGTCGAAGATTACATCGAGCATGGGACGCTGCCCGATGACAAAAGCCTAGCCCGGCAAATCAGAAAGAGAGCAGCTAGGTATACAAAGGTCGCCGGAGTGCTATACCGGCGATCTTTCTCGAAACCTTTGCTAAGATGTGTACGACCTGAGGTCACGGAAAATTTATTAGCAGAGGTACACGAGGGAGTATGCGGAGGACACCCCGGAGCCCGCACTCTCTCTGACAGAGTTATATTCCACGGATACTATTGGCCTACACTAAGGAAGGATGCCGAGGCCTACGTCAGGAGGTGTGACAAATGCCAAAGATTTGCTGATGTGCCCAGACTACCTTCTGTGCCACAGACACCAGTGGTCGCAGCCTGGCCCTTCGACATGTGGGGAATTGACCTCATTGGTCCTTTTCCCAAAGCTCGCGGAGGTTGCGAGTTCTTGATTGTGGCTGTGGATTACTTTACAAAGTGGATTGAAGCCAAGCCGCTTGCGGGGATTGCTGAAGAAAAAGCCATCAGTTTTGTCCACGACTTCATCTGGTGCAGATTTGGGCTACCTCGGGTTATAGTCTCCGATCACGGGACACAATTCGCTACCAAGTTTACAGCGAACTGCGAGAGGATGAATGTTAAACACTGGATGTCTTCAGTTGCTCATCCGCAAGGCAACGGCCAAGCAGAGGCCGGGAATAAGAAAATTCTATACTCCCTTAAAAGGAGCTTAGAAGAGAGGAAAGGAAGATGGCTGGAAGAGCTCTCCGCAGTCCTATGGAGCATAAGGACATCTGTGCGGGGTCCGACGGGAGAAACACCATTTGCTTTGACGTATGGATCAGAAGCGATGGCACCAGTTGAAATGGCCCTGCCAACAGCTCGGGTGTTGCACTTTGATGAAAAGACAAATGCAGAAGCTCGGGGGCTTGACCTCGACCTAATAGAAGAGCGCAGACTGGAAGCCCAGTTAAGAATGGTGAATTACAAGCAACTCGCAAAGGGTCATCATGATAGACGAATCAAAGCTAGAACCTTCTCGGTTGGAGATTGGGTCCTCAGGAAGATCGAAGCTACAGCGTAAATGCTCGGCGAACAAGTTATCCCCGACTGGGAAGGCCCTTCCGGTTACCTCGATCATCCGAGAAGGAACCTACCGACTTGCCGAGCAAGATGGAACATTATTGAAGAACCCTTGGCATGCTGATCACCTCAAGAAGTATTATTTATGATTGTAATTTCTACTTTTGAGTATATGTATGACAACAAAAACCTTGTAAAGAAATTGAAGTTTGTTTACTCGGGTTTTTCGTATTATATTGTTCAAATACCTAGAGTCAGCAGCGGGCTACTTTAAGGTATATTAAAAATACTTATAGCGGGCAGCGGGCCCCTTAAGTAAAAATAATTACTCTGAGCATGGTAGCAGACTACCCCGAGTAGTTTGAAGACCTCACTGCAAAGTCAATATTGAATCACTCAGTGTAGGTGGAACAAAGTCATCACTGGAAAGTCAATAGTGAATCACGCCGCGATAGACTTTGAAAGATTGCGAAAGGTCGACCAGAGTCACCCCGTAATAAACAAACCATTGCCGACGAGAGGCCAAAGCCACGTTGCAATAATTGAAATATTTGAAATTTGTAATAATTGAAGGATTGATACTTGCATTCAAAAGAGCATGTTAAATACAAGATAGAAATACTTGTTCATATTTGCAAATAAAATTACATCTACGAGTTAGAATTACTTGTTTAAATTTACAAAGTTGCAAAAATTTACGAGCTCGCAGGCTCAAAACCAAGGTACAAAATATCTTCTGCAGGCTCCAGCTCAGCGCATTTCAGCAGCCATCACATCCTTCTGGTTCTCAGCTCGGCTGGTCGTCACACCTTCAGTATCCTTCAGTAATCGGTCAGCAGCCTGGCCGAGCTCGGCATTTTCTTGCTCGTCGCCTTCCCCGGAAGCCTCCAGGGCCATCTGTTCAAGCCGAGCATCGACCAATTTTTCAACATCTTTGTTGAAGGATAGCCGGGTGTTCCTGTGCCGCTTACCAGCTTTGGCATCTTCTTCATCGATAGCTTGGATGTCTTCGGCATCAAACGGCACGAGCACGGCACCTTTCCTATTCAAATCATCAAAGGGGTTGGAGGCTCCCCACTCAACTAGCGTCTCAAGCGGAATCCCGGCACCCGCTGCAGCTCGGAGAATCTGATATCGCCCTTTCATCATGTATGGGGCAATATCCTCGACGAACGACTCAGTCTCCTTGTACTGAGCGATGAGGGATTCCTGACTGGGATACCGTGCTCGGACGTCATCAACCTCCAGGGTGAGTTTCTCCATCCTCCTATCGAGATCTTGGATGGCCGCTTCGTGCTCCGAGCTCTTTGCGAAAGAATTCTTCAAAACTCTTCATCTCGCCCGGTGATCTTCGTGGCCTCCTCGGCCTCGGATGAGCCTCCTCGGCTTTCGGTTGGGCTTCCTCGGCCTTAGATTGCGCCGTCACCGCGGCGAAGAGTGAAGCCTTGGTCTTCTCGAGCTCAAGATCCTTAGCCTTTAGCTCCTTATCTTTGCTCTGAGCCGATGGCGAAGGCGGCTCGGATGTATCTTCCTTGACCGTTGGACTAGGTCGACTTCTTCTCACCTCAATTAAGATCAAAATACTTCGCATAGTGGGCCATCTGCGAACAAAGCAAGTTAGCAAGAGTAAATGAAAAAGGTTTAGACAGAGCTATGTAGGTACAAACCTCCACCGAGCGGTGTCATTGTCTTCGAGCGCGATCGGAGACCGCAAGTAGTCCGGTCATCCGGAGAGTCGGCGTAGCCCTGGACTGGTTGAAGAGCAGAGTCTCGGTACGCCCATTCCGCTATTACTTCGACCTCCACCCCGGAGTGACCTTCTCTTTACCCTTGCGATTTCCGGTAGGGGCTCCTCGGTCACATCAATAATGGTGGCCTCAGCGCGGATCCGCAGAAGCCCCGACGCCTCGCGCCGGTCCCGACTTCTTCGCCTCGGCGGAGGCCCGGTCTCGTTTTACGAGCTCCGCCTCATCACTAGCCGAAGCCCGCTTGGTCTCCGGAAGAGCCACGGAGATTGAACGGCATGCACAATCCCTCGGCCCTATCGGCTTCATCGGGGGGAGAATCGCTGCGTCACCTCCAGCGGCTGTCTGAGCTCGCCTCAGCTCGTCCTTGCGAGCTCCGGAGGCGTTGGTCCTTTTAACCTTGAAGGCGCTGGCAACGTTCACCATATCTGCAAAAAGTACACAAGTCAATATTCATCCGAGGAAGAAATACTTGGAAGAAAAATGCAAAAGAAATACAAAAGACATGAATAGCATTACAACCCTCAGGACGACCCTCGGGAACCGGCAGGCAGTTGCTCTCCTCTACCCCGGCACAGCGTTCACATTGGATGCAGAACTTGTCATCCATGTGTCCTAGCCACCCCGGGGCAGACTCCACCGCAGGCATTGTACACCTCGGGTGAACCCCGCTGAAGGTCCTCCTCGATAGCCCGGTCATCGAGAGGAATGGTTCATCCGCAAGGATCGCTTCCCAGTCATACAGACGGGTCTGCTCCACGTTCGTGAAGAGGGGGGTCTCGAGCACCCGCTGAGCGATGCTGTCGTAGTCTCCCAGCCTCTTCAGGCGCTTGAGCCCGTGCACTCTCCCTGCGGGCACATTGAAGTTCCAGCCCTTGCAGCTCTCCACTAGGACGATCTTGTCGGCCCAGCCGTCCACCTTCCCCGGGAAAGGGGTGAAGAGCTTTACCCAGTTGTTATGGGCTTTGCACTGGAGACGATGGGAAGAGACCCATGTCTGGAAATAGTATCTGAAGAGGGAGAGAGATGGCTCGCAGCCCGAGCTCGGACACGGGCGATGAAGCACACCAACGTCCTCACCCAGAGAGGTCGAGGGGCATTGCGGATGTCTCCTCGAGAAACTCGCAAATCGGGGATCGAGTGGGAGCCGCAGTCCGCCAAGAGTGAAGAAGCCGAGGTAGAAGCCCACTTTCCGCGCGGGCCTTCACTCTACCCGGCTTTGTCCGCGCTCGGGATCGAAGCTCGAATCCGGTTGTGTGATGAAGGGCCTCCCACGAAGAGATGTCGGAAGAGGAGATCCTATTCCTCCGGTTCCTCGGCGCGGCCATAGCCGCGATCGGCCCTCTCACCGAGGTGGACTCTCGAGCCGCAGAGGTATCGCCCGATGTAGACACCCCGTCATCTTGTGTAGGTTCTTTGATCGCGATTCGGCGAATTGATGTCTCGCGAAGTTGGCGAGTTCGTTCGGCCGGAGATTCGCAAGAGCGGGTCATGGTGAAATATTTGCAGATCGGGCGGTTATTATTTGGTTTTTGTCCTCTAGCACTTCCATTTGAGCGGCAAATGGGAGTGGAGGGACCCAGGGGCTCATCGGCCACTACCCTATCCGAGAAGTCGGAACCCCAACATCTTAAGATATCCCGGCTTCACTTGGAAGTACGACCTCCCGATGATCCTCGGCTAACCGGTATATGTTCTTATGTGTGGGAGATCGGGCAAACACGGACAAAGACGGAGAATCACCTAAATCTACGGGACCTCGGGCTACTAATGGATGTTACCATCTAAGCTCGGGAGTATCCCGAGGACGAGGAAGACTCGACGGGGTAAATTCGGGACCCTAAAGCTAACACCTCGCCTACCCGAAAACATGTTGAAGAGAAATAAAGAATTCAAGTATGAGCAGATCGGAATACGATTCAAGGAGAAAGCTCGGGAAGCGAGGATGTACGGAAAGCACTTGAGAAACACGTGAGACCCGAGAAACACGTGGCACCTAAGTTAGTACCGGAATAAATGGCGATTGACAACAGTAAGCGATGATCGATATATATTGCAACCAAGGGCAAAAACGGCGAAAAAGTGGATATAAAGATAGAGGAGGTTCGATGAAACTAACCTACTGAGTACAATCGACGAAAGAGGCGTAAATCGGAGAAAAGCGAATGACGGTTGAAGAAATGTCGCCGGAAATCGCAGTCGCCGGAGGTAGAATAGGGTTTTTAGCAAAAGTGATGATCAACGGTTCTAAAACCCTACTTATACCCTTGCGGACGGCGTCGTTTGTACGGACGACCCGAATTACGACCGGGTTAAATGGATAGTCCGCGTGTTTTCCCTCAAACGCCATCAATGCGACACCGTTTTGCACAAAACGACGGCCCAATTCAAAAAGTTGAAAAGACGGGCATTTAATGAAAGCCGTCGAATTTCGCGCCAATGATTTGGCACAAATTCCAATATGAGGTGTGTTGGTGAAGCTTCTACCACGCCTAAACGCGAGCCGAACTTCCCGACTTAGAGTGAAACCCTCACCTCGGGAACTCGGGGGCTACCGAAGATACGAAATTTCCATTCTCCACGTGGCATCGAAGAGCACGTGGTCAAGCCGATCTGGAGCCGGAGAGGATGAGTCATCATCCCGAGCTCGTAACTACAACCCGAGCCCGGCTCTCCGCCCGCTTCCGACGTACCCGAGGAAACAGATGGTTCTCTCCCGCGTGATCCTAAAGAGCTCGCATGGTCTCGCACCCGAGCTGTCCTATTAAAGTTCCCGAGGTAATCACCTCGAGACAAAGAAAGTCAACGAAAGCCGCCGCATTCAATGTCCGCTGCGCGTCATCCCGGACCACCATCGACATCCTATTGACGTAAAGAATACTTGCCTATTAAGGAAAGCCGCATCTAGAAGGTCAAGGGGACAAACAGGAAGTTCTATCCTCTGCACCGAAACAGTCACTTCCACATCAATGTATACTATGGTGCCGAGATAGGGACATGGCAGCCACCCCAAGTCGACACTGGCGATCCACTTGTTACAAACCGACTTTACTTCGTATAAATACAAGGTGATAGCCTTCTTTTATGGTCTAAGTTCAAATTAACACACACAACTACAAACTCCCAAAGAATTCGAGCAAGTACTCTCTCGGCACTGAATCCTCACCGAGACCTTTATCCTTACCATAAACCGATTATCTCACCGGAGGGCTTTAGTGGACCAACGTCCGGCTCCCTAACTGTTCTTTCTTCATCTCGGTATCTACCGTAGGACAAGTCCCACCTAAGCTTGTGCCTATTGAGAGCCGGGGCATCCTAATCAAAGACTAACTGCATACGTGGACACGACAGATCACCAAGACCGATTTTGGCGTGATCACTAATATATTACGACTAAAACAGTTATGAATTTACTTTAAATTATTTGGGTCGGACCATATGGCTTAATTTGTATACTATATTATGACTAAAATAGTTATGAATTTACTTTAAATTATTTGGGTAGGACCTAATTAGGGTTTCGTTAGACAATGATCATGCTTGGTCAAAATAAACTTCGGGTCTCAATTTTTTGTTCAACCTTGGTCTATATCATTATAAATTTAAGCTTAATTTAATTTTGTGAGTTGAATGAGTAGGCTTTAAATTTGGTTGGTCTTATTAATAGTCTTAATTACAGTGATTCAACAAAAAATTACGTAATCTATAGTGTTACCAAATGCAACCATCTTCTTCTATCGGTATGAAAACAAAAAATTAGATGCGATTTTTATTTTGAACAACTCAAAAAAAATACTAATTTTTTTTTTTTAAAAAATAATTTATCCAAGGTTAAATTTTAGAAAAGACTTTTTTGGAAAATGGCTCTGCGTGAGTGATTCGATCCCATCAGACAGTGAAAATCCATTTTCCGAATAATTAATACTATATGGGACTCACGAGACTACTATTTAAGTACAAATCATCATCTACCGCAACATAGAATGGTCTTATTCCAATTAGGCTAACCACGAATACCCCATAGCGCGTGAAACCAACTCTCCACATTGGAATTATCTTGGCAAAGCATGAAACACCCTCCCTATTCAGTGCAGCACTGGCACGTGCGCGTGGACAGAAACATGTTCCACCACCACTCTCAGACCTCAGCTGCATCATCGACCCACTTATATTATTACAAAGAAAAACACGCCCCACACCATTGCTGCTGTTTATTTCACGGTACTATCAGTGGGGCACAACCTCTGTGGACCCCACTTGACTCCTCCATCTCTCATCTTCTACTTCTCTCTCTCTCTCTAAAAATTCAGCAAATCATCTCTCCCATCCCATCCCAACTGTTGCATATATATACAAGCTTTTGTAACTATCTCTGTGTAATTATCTTTATCTTCACAAAGTGGTGTGGGTGGGGTTCTTTCTTTGAAAGCCTTATTTTACCCAAAAAAAAAATTGAAAATTCAAGTTCTTTGAAGGTTAAAAATTGAAGATCCTCCCTCCTCCAAATTCACCTTTTTTTACCGTTCGTCCCTTTCTCCAGGTACCCATTTATTTTACGCACACGCACACGCTCTTCCTCTCGGCTTTTATCTCCCTCACTTCTTTTTGTAAAAAGTTGCAGGCTTGCTCCAAAGTTAGTCTTTTTCTTTCTCTTTTACTGACATTTCTTTATAACCATCTTTTTCTTTGATCCCTTATGTATGTATGTATGTATGTATGTGTGCAAGGGATACATAAATAGTTGAACTGTCTTTGTTCTTGGGTTTAGATTTAGATTTGTTCAAACAGCTGCTTTTGACTATGAAAGTTTCAACAAATTGTTTCTGTATCTGGTTATAAGTTTTTAAATTGCAATTTTGTTTATGTTTTTTGTTTTGGGTTTGATTGTTTTAAGAAATTCCACTTAATTGGACAGTTGAATTTTGCAATTTTAGTCTTTGATTTTTGTGCTATGTTTGAAATTTGAAGGCTTTTGGGAGAGTTGCAAGTTGGATTAGGACTGCTATTTGTGGTGGCTTTGACTTTTCTTGGTTTTATCTGCCTTAAAGTTTGGTGGGTTTTTGGAAATTCTCTTTTGCTGATTCTTTTATGTGGTGGCTCTTGTGGATTGGTTGCAACTGTTTATGTGTTTGACTCTGTGGTGGCGGACTTTCAAATTTGTGTAACTACTTATTTGGTCAGTTGGTGAGAAATTATAAGTTTATTTGTTGGTTTATGTGAAGTGGGTATTAGGAGTACTTGGAGCTTGTTGATTGGATTTTTTGTTGCTCGAGATTTAGTTGAAGGAATTTGATACGGGAAATGGAAAAAAACAAGGGAGGGGCTTGGAGGGAGGTGGTCAAGAAGATGCTCCCTCCTGGAACTCCCCTCCCGGAGGAAGATGCTAATCTTGACTACTCGATTGCGTTAGAATACATGGGTCCTCCAGTCTCATATGAGCTTCCTAGAGTGGAACCACTAGATGTGAATTCGGGTTCGATCCCCACTGCATCTATAGCAGATTCCTTCTCAGAATCCAGAAGATCGGTTACCCGTGATGTCCCTCCTGTAATTGAACCAATCCCTTTGCCGGTGTCTTATATTGCTAGAGTCTCGAGCCCGCCCAACCAAAGTCCAAGATTATCAGCAAGTTCTGAGTCTGTAGTGTCTGTATTACAAAACCAGGATTCTTCTTCGGGTTCCCCTACAGCTTCTCCAGGTTCTATCCATAATCCTCCAGATAACGTTCAAGAGCAAACAGTAAATGAGGGAAGAAGGGCCCCGGTTGTTACCTTTAACACTGTTGATAGATCTGAAACGAAAGAGTTGGGCTTGGAGAAGCCAGTTTATTCGGAGTATGTTGCAGTTTCCAAAGAAAAGAAGAAGAAGAAGAAGAAAAGAAGTGTGTGTTACAGGTGTGGAAAAGGAAAGTGGGAAAGTAAGGAGTCCTGTTTTGTGTGTGATGCAAAGTATTGCAGCAATTGTGTTCTTAGAGCCATGGGATCGATGCCAGAGGGGCGCAAGTGCGTTACTTGCATTGGGGAGGCGATTGATGAGTCAAAACGGCTTAAACTGGGTAAGCACTCCAGAGTATTGTCCAGATTGCTTAGTCCATTGGAAGTCAAGCAGATAATGAAAGCAGAGAAAGAATGCTCTGCTAATCAGCTTCGACCAGAGCAGCTGATTGTCAATGGATTTCCACTGAAACCAGAAGAGATGGCTGAACTCCTTGCTTGCCCTCTACCCCCTCGGAAGTTGAAGCCTGGAATGTATTGGTATGACAAGGAGTCCGGTTTTTGGGGAAAGGTAAGTATTTGGCCATGTAAAATCAATCCAAATTCTTTACATTCGATTTTTTTTTCTTGGAAAAGAATATCTGCCTATAACATTTAGATTTTTGATCATATGACAGGAGGGAGAAAAACCAGATAGAATTGTGAGTTCAAACTTAAATTTCACTGGAAAACTTAGTCCTCATGCAAGCAATGGCAACACAGAGGTTTACATTAATGGTCGAGAAATTACAAAACGGGAGTTGAGAGTACTAAGGGTGAGACATTTTCTAAGTTAAGCTTATCTTGCTTCGACATTTTCCCTATTATGTGAAACTACTTTCATCATTCAAATTTATCTAGTGTTCATATCTTTATAATCATGTAGAATTTGCAATTGTAATTCTTGAACTGAAAATTTAAGAAAGAGAAAATGAAACCTACAAGGTGATCCAAACCTCTTCTTGGTAATGCATGTTATTTGTTAAATTTGAATATTCATTTCCGGTAATTACGGATAACTGGCAGAAGTAATGATCACAGTAGAGTCAGTTTCAACTTTAAATGTCATTATATGCTGTTTACTTACCACATTAAAGCTGCTGTTTTCTGGTCTGAGTTTTCCTGTTTTCACTGTCCTAGCAAAGTCAATGGATACCATAATGAACCCAAATCAACTAACTCATACAATTACAAACTGAAAGTTAATTATTAGTGTTGGATGATGGTGGGGAATTATAAGTGGCTTCTTAAAGCCTTCTACGTATTAAGCTGACCACCTCTTAGCCAAAAAGCTGACTTCCTGAATCTTGAATCCCACCGGAACAGCAAAAGTCCCACTGCGTATTTAATCTTCTAGTTGTTAACTCAAAGCTGGGGAAGGACCCTTGTAATGGTGTGATTCAACTGGATAGAAAGAAGCTACAATCAAATTCCCAAGAACTACATCTGGAAGATAGTGAGGACTTTTTTAGGACAGCGTAAGGACCCATTTCTGATTTGTTACTTGGCTAACTGTTAGTTGGGCAAAGGTGTTAGGCCAAGCAGGTCGTACAATCGTGACTGTGTCGAATAGGAGCTCCACGGGTTAGGAGATTGTCCTGGCTAGGATTACATGTAGGCTGTTTTGTAAGATCCTGGGAATTCAAGTGAAGTAGACGAATACGATAGAGATTTGAGTGGTGTATATTTTAATGTTGCCATCCCACATCAAAAAGTTGGTGAAGAAATAAGTTGAGAATATGACCTTGTACAGGTGACTACTAGCAGTTTGCACTTAACCTGTTCAGCACCTTGACAGCCTTCTTTGTGCATGTTACTAAGTGTCACAGGAATAATTTTCACACCAATCCGCACAGCCTTGTGATGGCCTTAATATCACCAATTGAGTGAGCCACGCCGGCTATTAAACACACGCAACAATGTCTAAGCTGAAGTACACAGTTGGCACCACAGTGCACATACTACAAAGCACGCAGCGTAAAGCAAGCAAAGGAAACACTTTACAGGGCAACACCCCTAATCTCACCATAGAAGAATACAAGGAAATTCTAAGCTTAAGGTTGCCAGAAATTTCTCCCTGTTTTTGCAGAATTTTTCCCTTTAAATACATCAATTGAAGATACAAATTCAAATTATAGAATATGGTAGTTGCACCCCAACTGTCTAGGGGCAGATATCAAGCCAACTGCTGGCCAACGAAGCTGCCCAACATTCTGTTCAAAAGCCAGGCACAGCCCATCTGCAGCCTGACATACCCAGCGTGCCCACCAGCATGCACTGGCAATGAACTACCCCAGCTTCCTGCAACGCTGCAACGTGCCTTGGTATGGGTGTGGGGCTGCCAATCATGTGAGGACCATGCCCATTCACTTACGACCTAGCACTAGTTATTGCTTAAGGTTATGTTGTATTATATGAAGCTTATCAAGTACTATTTTTCATAATTGTGTATAAATTAGATTATCCTTTCTGGCTGTTCACAATATCTGTTGTGGTGGCTTTTTGCTGGCCAGAGGGCTTTCGAACATAGATGAAGTAGCGTCTCTACCGTAGCTGTTTGGTTTAGAGTAGTAAAACTTTTGTCGTGTTTTGGAGTAGCTAGTTTATCTTCCTATTGTAGATATTTTCACTCAATGTAGACTCAGTATTACTCGCTTCACATGCAAAATCTTTTCTATTGTTATGCTTCAGCTGGCACATGTGCAATGTCCTCGTGATACCCATTTCTGGGTGTATGACGACGGTCGTTATGAGGAAGAAGGTCAGAATAATATAAGAGGCAATATTTGGGAGAAGGTATGTGTTGAGCATCTTTTAGTTAGATGTGAGTTAATGTTTCTCTATGATGCATTCATGATTTCCCTTTTTGTTAGACAGACAACAACGCGGTTTTTTTGCACGCTGTTATCCTTGCCTGTGCCCCAAGGTCAGCCTCATGGACAGAGGGATGAACCAAGCAATTATACTACTGTTCCAAACTATTTAGAGCAGAAAAAGGTCCAGAAGCTCTTATTGCTTGGAATTGAAGGCTCTGGAACCAGCACTATTTTCAAACAGGTATTGCCATGTTGTGAAATTTGTAAATCCCATATTTGAGGAATTACTTTCCTGCAGCAAGAATAAAGAGTTCTTTAGTTTGATTGTTCAATGATGTCTGTCTAAGAAGTGCTTTTTTAGCTCTTTTTATCTTTTAGGAGGCCTTAGAATAAAATAATGAGTTGTCAAACTGGAGTTTCTGTCCTTAATTTATGTACTTGTATTTTTTTGCTCATAATACTTGTCCTCGTACATGCCATTGCTTGCACTTTTGCAAACCAGAGATCGTATTGAACAGATTCTATGCCCCGCACTTTATATATGCAAGGCAATTTAATGGATTCTATCATATTTGTACTTCTTAGTCTTTCGTCATTTTGACTTAAGTGGACTATGATGGTGCAGATAGTGGGACACGTTATAATGAATACATGACGTTGTAGATTAATTTAATCATAGTGATTCTGAAATTTTACTCATGTCTTATTGAACATGGTATTAATCATTAAAGCCAGATTAGTACCAATTGATGGGATCATGGGATTAAGGCAGGCATTAGTGCTAGATAAGTGGACAGAAGCTTTAGAAGTAAGAGGATTTGAAATAAATAGGAAAAGGATGGAGTACATGGAGTGCTAAATCGAGATACAGTTAAGTTAATGACGAACTAAGCCACCTTGAGCACAACTCATATAAGCTTCGACGGGGCTCGGGATCATGTCTAAAGGAGTCAATCACGAACATCCACTTACTTGTTTTGCTCGGCATGACTTTGCACTTTTCATCATAAATGTTGATGTATATAACTATATATTTATTTATAAAAATGGTGAATATAAATAATTGTACTAGTCTATCCTCTTGAATCAAATTGCATAAGAATAGTAACGAGGAAAAACAACAGCCAATGGACGAGAAAAGGTATTGAATCATTGAATCATGATGAAATTTTAAAGGCTTAAATCGCAATTTGGTCACCCTACTTTGACAGAAAATGCATTAAGCTCACCCTAGTATTTGTTTTCTTAATTTCATCACTATACTTGGCATGTCGAGTCAATAAGCTCACTGGGCTCAACTTTTGTTAGTTAAGTTGGATGGACGTCTGCGAAAAGACAATAATGCCCCGTAATGTAAAGCTTCTCCAACTCCTAATTTAGACTTACTATCCTCAACCAAAAAGATGAACAACTATTCATCTCCTCCACCAATCAACACCCACCACCACATCTCCTACCAAACAGCATGGATCCATCTGAACTATAAACCCTATTCAAGATCATGGACACTCTTTCCTCTGATTAAACTTGGAGTATCGCATACCCAAACCCTTGTAAATCTGGCTCATCCTGGGTTGGGATAGAATGCAAACCCTATTCTTGACCTCCGTTAATTTTTCCTGAATCAAACACACACAAATCACATAGTTAAAATACTGAATTGCTCGACCTACCTCAAAATCTCCCTCCCACTACCACTACCAAATCTCCCCAATTCCGGTGACCCCCAACTCAATTCCAGATCCCCACGTCCACTCCCAATTAAGTTATCAAAATCAAATTTTTAAAACCACATATACATTTGAATAGTTGAAGACAATTCGTAGTTAGCTTGCTATGGGCTCCCAAGGCAGCTTTCGTTAGTGGATGGAGTTCTAAGACCTCGTAAAATCCATTGGCGAAGCCAGTTCCAAACGAGGAAGACCAATTCAATTCAGGTTAAGGGTGATATAAGGGGTTAGGGTTCAACGATTTGAGGGCTCCCTCATCCTCGCCATCTCACTTTTTAACTTAATCTGAAAGGCCGTTCAGTACAATATATAACGATGAGGCCGTTAGTGGTGAGGGTTCGATAATCGAGGGCTCCCTCATCTTTGTCATGGTTGGATTTCTTGTTGTTGTTGCTTTATTTGGAACCTCATGTTTAGTCAACCTAAAAGAAAACTCATTTGAGAAATCTGATGAAGATAAGAATCATTACTTACGATCATTGTGATTTGGCTTTTGGTGAAAATAAAATCAGAGGAGAGAGTGTGGGTATCAGGGCATTATTATCTTTTCACGGACCTCCGTCCAACTAAACTAATGGAAGTTAAGCTAGTGAGCTTATTGATTTAACTTGTCAAGTATAGTGATGAAATTAAGAAAAAAAAAAGTAGGGTGAGCTTAATGTATTTTCTGTCAAAGTAGGGTGGTCAAATTGCGATTTAAGCCAATTTTTAAATCTCAACTAGGTTTCCAAGCAGATTATTAACTATGTTGAAGAAATGAGCATGGCTAAGGTTAAATTGGAGACAGATTAGGGTTAGGTTAATAGCTAGAAGTATTTACTTTTTTACCATCAGCTCTTGGCTCGAGTTGCAGTTCGATTCCAAATAAATAATTTGCTATATGTGCTGATCGAGAACATCACATGCTAATCTTGGCCCGAGGCTGGAAATGTTTTACATAAGTCAAGCTGGAGGAAGCCAGCGGCTCAGCTTCACATGGCTTGTTTAAACCCGGAGTTAGATATTTCTGAAGAACTTATCTTAGCTGCTGCTATAGCTGAGGACTCTAAGAGGTAATTACTTCAACATGTCGAATCCTGGTGTCTAATATGGATAATTTGTTGAGCAAGCTAAGAGAGTCCTATTCATTGCGGAAGTCCAAAGATTTTTCTAGCAGGAAGAGATGGAGCTAAAGAAAATTCAGGACATGCAAAAATCTCAAAATGATAAACATCTACTCTAACTAGACCTAGTAGACGGGTGCATCACAAAGCAGCAGATTTAACAAGCAACTAGTTCAAATAATTAGGAATTCACATGGATTTACTTGCATATTGTGAAACAACCGCAATTGTCTAAATGTGGCATTATAGTTTTAGTGGAAAATACTCTTATAATTTTTCTAAACTCAAGAACCTTGAACACCACCTTGGTTTGATTTCATGTAGAAACGAATAAAATGGAAGAAAAGATTGCTTTTTGTTGGAAGTGATAGTTGGTGCATGAATACCCAACTTACTTGTTACCAATGGGTAGACCGTCCGAAATAGTTCTTCCTTGAGCATCCTTGTTGGATTCATCAGCTGAATTCTAAGCGAGATGTCACTTATCAAAAAAAAAAAAAAAATCTAAGCGAGATGTCTTTTCTCATTTCCACTTCGTTACATAGTTGATTATGGTTCCACCTAATAGTTAAGATCTTTCGACAACTATGTTATTTCAGTTCAAGCTCATTTTCTTTTATTTATGCGTCATAAAACAGGCAAAATTTTTGTATGGGAGCAAATTTACTGACGAAGAACTGCAAGATATTAAGCTTATGATCCAAAGCAACATGTACAAATATCTCAGCATTCTTCTTGATGGGCGAGAACGCTTCGAGGAGGAAGCCATGTCAAACAAGAAAGCCCTAGGTTCTCATGATCAAAACAGTGAATCAGGTATCCTTTCAAGTAGTAGAAATTTGCATGCCTTTGATGATACTTGTCAAGATTGTTGGTTATCCGTTTCTCATTACTCATAGACGTCTCTGTGAACTTTCAAGTTCTTATTGATTTGGCGTGAGGAAATGTACTTCCCCCAAAAACACTGAACACACACATAAAAAAGGAGTCTGTGTGGGTCCCATGAGAATTCGTTCTAGAACATCTACTTCCATTGGGGTCAAGGACTCAAGGTGGATTTCATCAATTTCTTTGACTTTTGGCCTAGAAAATGCGTACTACTTAGTCCTCCTTAAGGAGAGTTTTGGCATGGCATTATAGGTTGATTCTCTCTCTAGAATCCAAAAGATAAAGGTAAAGTACATTCTCTATTGTACTGGCATCCTGGTCTTGACATACATTTTTCCCTAGAATCGGCAAGTTAAGGTGCCTATGCATTAATGAAGACATGCAACGGATTTTTGGTCCCAGAAAAGAAGGCCTTCATGTGCTCGCTAATTTCTGTGTCATTTGTCCTAGTGCAGAAACTCCTAAAAGTTCAAAGGTCTGATTTATCTAAGGGATTCATGGGTAATTCAACTGACCGATGATCTATCATTATGAATTCACTGGGTAGCAACCAATGCACCAATGGTATCTACATAATGAACTGATTTCTACCCATGAGAATGGGACTACTGATCGTGGTGTCTATTCTATTCCTTGATTGAATGGATAATGCTGACATCACTTGAAGCACACCCTAAATTGAGGACTAGTTGGTGCAGGATGAGGCCAAGGAGCATGGTAGATGGAACAAAAATTGACCAAATGGGTGTGTTGTAGCAATCTAATGTAAACAGTTATGGTTATTGATGCACAAACTCCTAGTCCGGCAAAAACCAAGACATGACAAGTTTTATACTTTTATATACTGCATTAACAAATTATAGGGATCATGAGCTTAGAATGCAAAATCTGTTTGGTTGATTCCAAGGATTTGATTGGTGGCTCCAAGGGGTTGACTTGATACCATAAAGCTTGTAAATTCTATTTGTAGAAGATGCCAAAAGATTACCATTGAATTGTCTATTCATAAGTTAATCTGCACCAAATAGCGATATGGTTTGATTACCAAACTGGAAATTGGTACCTATGTCAGGAACGAGTCAGATCATAAAACATACTCCTTTGAGATGTATCTCAAAGAATATAACATTTGTTGTCACCTAGAAATCTTTTTGCACACCAAATTATAAAGAGTAGATCTCACAACACATTCCATTTACTTTTGGTGGTTAATCTATTTTCATGTGACAAGTTATGCTGTTATTTGCTGAGGCACCTGGTCATTAGGATGGAGAGTGTGATCAGGACACATAATTTTTACACTATCATTTTGTAACAAATTTCTCCAGGAATAGAATTTGTATTAATAATTCTTATTTTCAGTCCAGGACAAGAATGGTTGTTATCTCGGTAGTGTTCGCATTTCATTTTTTATTTGGTTATATTTTTCCCATTTATCCAACGGTTGAAAATAGTTCACTTTTTCTATATTAGGTGCATGTAGGTTTCTCCTTGGTTATATAAGAAATATTTTTCCGGAGAAAATTGGAATGATACGGGGAACATAGCTGTTTAATTTTAACATATAAAGCATACACCTCAAGCACCAGAACCCATCAACTATCATTTTGATGCGAATAAGGCTACATGGAAAGTTTTAATTGGTATACAAATTGCTAAATTTGATGGTACTAACATGTAACTATCTATTGACTACCAAGGAGCATTAGCTCATCTAGTACTTGGTAGTGCTCACTCCTCTTAACGGAGAGGTCGGGTGTTAAAACCGTTGTTCAAGCCTCACCACAAACACTGTAGTACTGCCCACTTCTCTTAACAGAGAGATCGAATGTTCAAGTCCCACCAAGTACTTCACTACTCTCAACGGTGAGGTCGGGTTTCAAAGCCTCACCAGAGGCACCATTTGTTCTAGACACACCAAAGGCACCATTTGTTCTAGACACACCAAAGGCACCATTTGTTCTAGCCACACCAAAGGCACCATATAGTCTTAATTGTAGCTTTTTAAGGCATTAAATAATAATTATAAAGGTTGGGGTAACGTTTATGTCTCCTCCAACAAAACTATTGACTTGCCATTTTTTGCAGATAGTGAGGTTGACTCGGGTGAAAATCATCAATGCATCTATTCCCTCAATCCAAGGTTGAAGCATTTTTCTGACTGGCTCCTAGACATTATAGCCACTGGAGATTTAGATGCATTCTTCCCAGCGGCGACACGTGAGTACGCTCCACTGGTTGAAGAGGTGTGGAAAGATCCTGCCATTCAGGAAACGTACAAGAGGAAAAATGAGCTTCACTTCCTCCCGGAAGTTGCCGATTACTTCTTAAGCAGGGTATTTAACTGATTTCCTGTTAAAATCTTGTCCTTACAATCATGTTTTGTCACATTACACTTGCATGAATTTATGCAGTTGACTAATTTCAGTAGTCTTAGTGATCTGAATGAATGTGGATCCATATTTGATCTGCATTGTTGTCTATCCGGATCCCTCCAGTTCCAGATTTTGTTATGATCGAGTCAATCATTATAATTAAATGGAGGCTAAATTTTCTCTGCTTTTTTTTTTTTCAGGCTGTTGAGGTATCTAGCAATGAATATGAGCCATCGGAACGGGACATACTATGTGCAGAAGGGGTGACCCAAGGTAATGGTTTGGCTTTCATGGAATTCTCCTTGGATGATCGTAGCCCTATGTCTGAAACCTACACCGACAACCTGGAGGCTCAATCCCAACCTCTGACCAGGTAATTCCTTTTTAGGTATACTGCGTCAATAAGCGTAGTTGATAACGTTATTTGAAATATAGTACATGCAATTTCATTTGTTGTAAATCCATCCTAAAGTTATAAAACGATGACTACATGAATGTGCTCGTCATTGCAAGGTATGAGAAATTATCTTTCAATAATTGTTTTCTTGTTTTTGCCTGGACATTTGACTTGTCAGTCTTCCATGTCTTTTCTTTTGTAGATACCAGCTTATTAGAGTAAATGCCAAGGGAATGAACGAGAGCTGCAGGTGGGTGGAAATGTTTGAAGATGTTCGTGTAGTAGTCTTCTGCGTTGCCCTGAGTGACTACGATCAGATGTGGCTTTCCCAAGAGAACAGTGGAAGTGGAGCATTACTTCAAAACAAGATGATGCAGAGCAAAGAGCTCTTTGAAACTATGGTCAAGCATCCGTGCTTTAAGGATACTCCTTTCGTGTTAATATTGAACAAGTATGATCTCTTTGAGGAGAAGATTACTAAGATGCCTTTAAGTACTTGTGAGTGGTTCACTGATTTCAGCCCTGTTCGGCCTCATAACAACAACCAATCTCTAGCTCACCAAGCTTACTACTATGTCGCAATGAAATTCAAAGACCTGTACGCGAACCTCACAAGCCGAAAGCTTTTTGTTTGGCAAGCAAGGGCCAGGGACCGAGTGACTGTAGACGAGGCGTTCAAGTACGTAAGGGAGATAGTCAAGTGGGATGATGAGAAGGAAGAGACTTATTACGGTGGGCCTGAGGACTCGTTTTACAGTACGACAGACGTGAGCTCTTCGCCATTTATCAGGCAAGAGTGAAATAACATGTACATCTAAATTCTGTATGCGGTGTAGATAAGAGGGGTGGCGAATAAGTTTATTTTTAGTAGTTTGGCAACATCAGATTCAATTATGTTGGTGATGGTGCCTCAAGTTGAGCATGTTTGTGGGAGATTTTGCCCCAGCCAAGTGTATATTGCAGTTGCTGTAGGAAGTTAAAAAGTCATTCTTCTGTCTGTTTACTGAATCACCATTATTTTCTTGTACCAGTATGTTGGTTCAACATGCAATGAAAATACAATGTGTCCTCCTGACTTCTATGAGTCTAAAACCGTAATGGCTTTGAAACCATTTGCTACGCCATTTGTCGGCAAAGCTCAGGAGTTGCAAGAAGCTTCATTGCGCAAAAACAGATGCTGACTGTATTTGCCCTCGCCACTCTTTGATTTCTGCAAATGTGTTTTATTCTCAATATGGTAAGAAAGAGAAAAGGGAGAAAACTTAAATTGTCAAAAGTGAATTCGGATCAGGGAGGGGTTCAGTCGGTCTTAAGGACCGTCTTTATTAGAAGACAAGATGTCTTTGGATGTAAGCTTCCAGACCTTCTTCACTAATTAAAATTGTTGGAACACTGGGGTTTCATGAAACAACTTTTAGAAGTCATCAAACAAATTTTGGCACTTCTAGGACTCATAAGACTGCTCCTTTCGGACGGATCTATCTAGGTTCGGCTTTAGACCTGGTCAGTCAAACGTGCTTTCTTCAAAACACTAGTTGATCCTATCTGCACTAAATGCTGCACTTGTGAAGATTTCTGGTAAACAAGGCTAGCAGCAAGCTACTAATCTGATTGGATCAACTCTCTCTTCCCTTCCCCTACTTATGAAAGATGAGTCTTTCCCCTAATCACTATAACAGAACAGAACAGAACCGACCCTATTACTCGACTAATTAGAAGGGATGCATCGTAGAGGCAGTTTGTTTAGCCTCTAAGGTAAACGCAAAATTAGTTAGTACTCCAGCAGGACCTGGCTTCGAAATTTGGACAACTAAGACGATCATTCCTGCCGAGATAAGCGAAAAGACAAGTGAGATTGAGAAGCATGCAACCGAAAGAAAAAGGAGGAATCATCAAGTTAGTACGACAAGTTTTCATTACATAATGAGCGGTAGAGAGTCATAATAGTGATCCAACAAGATCGTATTATCGTAGAATTGAAATTGGTCTCTCAAAATCAAAATTTTGTAACTCTAATTAATGTTGTATTTGTAGTTACAAAAGAAATGTTTTAGGTGAATAAGTTGAGCCGAGCCAATATTACTAACATAGCTAAGAAGTAATGCACGGCACGGGGTGATGGCACGGGGTGAAATTGAGGATCATCAATTTTAAGATGGCAAATCTAATAATTCTTTGATTAAAATTGATAACGGTCGTCTATGTTATCCCTATTAATCCTCAGTTCTCACTCACGCAGGATGATCGCTATCAAGTTAGTTGGGTCACAATTGTAATTGAATAATAATTAGTACAAAGATCAAAATTACAATATTAAAAGTTCCATTAGTATGTTATTACAAAAAAATAAAAAAAAAAAAAGTATAAAACTCTATCATATCAAAATAACGGTGGTAGGACTCTAACTCTAAACAGTGAGGGGTCATCTGTAATTCCTCTATTCTCTTAGCAGC
Organism: Platycodon grandiflorus; assembly: GCA_016624345.1. NCBI lineage: Eukaryota > Viridiplantae > Streptophyta > Magnoliopsida > Asterales > Campanulaceae > Platycodon > Platycodon grandiflorus. Next base: position 34,712,028 of record CM028362.1, read on the forward strand.
GATATAAAACTTTCCAGTTTTCTTTCCACTGTCAAACAAGCACAGTCGAACATGGAGGAGAAAAATGAAGCAGAGCTCCTCCTGCTCTCCCCCTCTCAAAACCCTAGTAATGACACCCAAGATGCGACGCCGCCGTCGTCACGACCGCGGCCGAAGCGGTTCGTAAAGAACCAAATCCCGGACTCAATCACCAACGATCCTGCCCTCAACGCCGCCATCTCCCTCCTCCCTTCTAACTACAGCTTCGAAATCCACAAATCCGTCTGGCGCGTCCGTTCCACGGGCTCCAAGCGCGTCGCCCTCCAGTTCCCTGAAGGCCTCCTCATGTACTCCCTCGTCATCTCCGACATCCTCACCGCCTTCGCCGACGTCGAACGCGTCTTCGTTCTTGGCGACGTCACCTACGGCGCCTGCTGCGTCGACGACCTCTCTGCCTCCGCGCTCGGTGCTGACCTCTTAATCCACTACGGCCATAGCTGCCTCGTCCCCGTTGACTCCACCGTCGTACCTTGCCTCTACGTCTTCGTTGACATCAAGATCGATGTTGACCGTCTGATTAACACCGTGAAAATTAACCTCGATTCCGTTACTACGAAACAGCTTGTTTTAGCTGGGACGATTCAATTCGGTACGGCAATTCGGGCTGCCAAGCCGGAATTAGAAGCCGCTGGGTTTAGGGTTTTGGTTCCCCAGTCGAAACCCTTATCCGCCGGGGAAGTTCTAGGTTGTACAGCACCAACGATTCCATTGACTGGATTTGACCGTGATGATGTGGTTCTCGTTTTTGTGGCGGACGGGAGGTTTCATTTGGAAGCGCTGATGATTGCAAACCCTAGAATTAAGGCTTTTCGATATGACCCATATATTGGATCTTTGTTCTTGGAGGAGTATGATCATAAGGGAATGAAAGAGACTAGGAGAAACGCTATATCCAAAGCTAAGGAGGCGAAGAACTGGGGAATTGTGTTGGGGACATTGGGGAGGCAAGGGAATCCGAGGATTCTCGATAGGTTAGAGAAGAAAATGAGGGAGAAAGGTTTTGCTTGGACTGTTGTGTTGATGTCGGAATTGTCTCCGGCTAGGGTTGCGTTGTTTGGTGAGTCTGTGGATGCTTGGATACAGATTGCTTGCCCTCGTTTGTCGATTGATTGGGGAGATGCGTTTGTGAAGCCGCTCTTGACTCCTTTCGAAGCTGAGATTGCTCTTGGTGATTTACCTGGGTGGTGGGAGAAGGAGCCAGGGGTAAAGTTGAATTCAAATTGCAAGGGTGGTTTGGACTGTGGGAAGAATGAGTCGGGTTGCAGGAGCAACAATTGCTGTTCGGAAGATGTGAAAGATACTGATAGTGATTATCCCATGGATTATTATGCTCAGGATGGAGGGGACTGGAATTCTTGTTACTCAAAGAAGCCATCTCGACCTGCACGTAGAAATGCTGTTTTTTGCAATGAAAAAGCTGGTTGTTCCTAACGTAGTGCTTTGATATAATCTGGTTATGCCCAGATGCCCGGAGATGCAGTGATACCTTGTTTGTTGGGTAATCCTCATAGCAAGCAAGAAGGGGCCTCAAGTGGTTTGAAATTGTGACGAGTATACACAGAAGGTGGCTACATTTACATTTGCACTGAGAAGGAATGTGATTCTCCAAGGATTTTGTTACTGTAACATGCTGTTAATATTAAGCTTTTTGGTGGAATTCTTGTTACTCTACTCGAGAGATTAATCATTTTGGAGGCTAGAAATGCTATAACCTGTTGTTGATGTGCTCAAGGGGGGCATGGTTACATGATTTACATTGGAAAACGCCATTGCAGACCATACTTTCTGATGGTGAGGTTGTAGATTCGTACACCAAGTGAGTTGTTTAAACTCTTTTTCCCTTTAGAGAGTTATTTAGTTTTGCTTTTTTGGTTCAGTATAGTTTTGAGCTTATCTTGACGATGACTTCTCCAAGAATGTAGCTTCAGTAGATTGTGATAAGAACAAACCAAAAGCATCTGCACCTTTTTTAATGGTAGCTGGAACTACAAGTTCACTGTTGCATTGACGTTGTGCTTTTATTATTCAGTCGTCGATACTTGTACTGATAATTTTGCTTAGAGGAAATCTAACTAGCCATTCACAACGAGGTCTTCACAATGGTACGAGTAGTGTGAAATGGGTAGGAAGCTATAAGCATGAAGTTAACAAAGAATCCATAAAAATTGATTCTTCTATTTGTTGATGGGTGAAAATACGTACTCCATTGAATCTTAGCTCTACATGTATATTTGTAAAAAGAAAGTTGGATAAAATAGAAAGGACATGTGTAGGCTAGAATGTGACACAGATTGAGAAATAAAATTTCAAGTTGAAAACATATACTCCAATAGTCTAATAGCTTAACAAATTGGATTTGGATCAAGGGTGATTGATCCGATCTGATATAATCACAAAAATATAGTACTCCCTTTATCCCAAAGTAAGTGTACCCTTGTACAGGTTTTAGGAAAGGGCTTCACTTTATATAATTTTCTTTTTAATACTCTCAAATAATTCCGTAGTGGTGTCAAATTAGTAAGTCCATCCTTTATCTTATCACATTTGACAAGGGTACTATGGACAATTTGATTTAAAAAAATTATGTTTTTAAAGGAACAATAATTTTGGGACGTGCCAAAAAAAGAATAAGGATACTAATTTTGAGAATGAGTAATATCTTATAACATCAGATAAAGTTAAATAATCTAATTATAAAAAAGGTAAGAGAATTGTTATTTACACTCATAAAATTGCTTAGTACACCCCTCAACAAAAATTACAAAAATGTCATTATAAATTTAGACCTAAATACCTTTTTTTTTTTAGACTGTTCGGCACCCCTACCGAACATCACTATGGTTGTTCGGCACTCCTACCGAACACCCATAGTAATGTTCGGTAAGGGTGTCGAACACCTATAGTGATATTCGGTAGGGTGCCGAACAACACTATGGGTGTTCGGTAATCCAGTGTCAAACAAATTGTTTAAATAAAAAAAAGGAAGGGGTCGGGCTGTGTGTGGGGTGGGGTGGGGGAAGGAGGAGGAAAGGGGGTGTTCAAAAAAAAAATATCAAAGCAAAGGTGAGGTGGGTGGATTGTGGTGCGGTGGGGGGAAGGAGGAGGCGGGGGATGGGAGGAGGAAGGAGGCAGCTTTGTTGTGGGGGAGGGGAAGGAAGGAGGCTGTGTTGGGGGGTTGGGAAAGGGAGGAGGAAGGGGTGGGGTTCAACAGAAGGAGGAGGATGGGGTGATGTGTGTTTGGGGTGGGGTGTACTTAGTATTTTAGGAAAAATATTCTTAAGGGTATAATAGAAAATTAGGGAGAAGTGTACTTAATTTTTTGAGAAGTTGAAAATATTAGGTGAGGGTGTACTTAGTAATTGGGTGTACTCAGCAATTTTATGAGTGTAAATAGCAATTATCAAAAGGTAATTATATCATGGGGAGCACTATTAATACCCCCAAAATTAATTACAAAAATGATATTATTTAAAAATACATTAATACCCTTTTTTCCCTTTTTTCCAATCTATTTCTTCCCTTCCCCACCGCAGCAGCCCTTCGCCTTCGCTAGCAACAACCCTCCCCCATTTTTTTTCCAGTTCCCCTCCCCTCTCCCTCTCCTGCCTGAGTTCTCTCCACCTTTTTTTTTTTTTTTTTCCTTTCTTTCCTTCTTCCCCTCCCCTCTCCCAAACCCACTACCTTGAAAAAAATTAAAAATTTCTTGTTCGGTTTGGGCAAACCGAACAACCCTCGGTTGTTCGCTCAAGGTCGAACAAAAAATCTTCAATTTTTTTCAAAGTGGTTTCGAAGAGGATGAAGGAGAAGGAAAAAAAAAAGATAGAGGGAATGAGGGAGAGAGGGGAGGCTGCCAGAGATGAGGGAGCCATGAGTTTTAGGAAGAGGAGGGGGGGTAATGTCTACCATGTGTGTGTGTGTGTGTGGGGGGTTGGGTTAGGTTTAGAGTGAATTAATTTAGAGGGATAAAATAGAAAATATAAGGGTGGTGTATTTAGAAATTAAGTTGTTGTGGAATTAGTGTAGGAGGTGTATTAATAGAAAAATGGGTGTTAATAGCGCTCCCCTTATATCATACATATAAAGTTAGAAAAATGCTAAGTTTATTACTTTTTCTACAACTATTACTACAATTAAGCCTTGATGAAAGACAAAGGTGTTTTGAAAAAAAATAAATTTGCCCTTCATTAAAGCTTAATTGTATACATAGCAAAGTTGATAAAGTTAACTATGCTGAGCTTCATAGCAACATTGTCATTCTATAGCTTGGCACAAGATTTTTATGTCCGATTTTTTATCAAGTAAAATATAGTAACAAATACTTGATGAATTATTCAGTTTATAAAATCTGCAAATGTAGCATTAGTCTTTACAAATATAACAGTCAGGGGTTCCACAGATCATGATGATCTACTTTCTTTAAATAACTGTCCCAAATCCCAATGGTGTCCAGTTACACGCAAACATTTTTCCCACCTGGAACTGGAAGGAAGTACTTGCATGCATGCTGCATTCCAAGAATTAAAATCTGGGTATATGTTCCTTCCTGAACTTTTGAGATGCTTCCAGGCAATAAATACTTAAATAGTACTTCCGTATATAGTATTATATGCGTACCCTTCCCTTCTATTCAAATTTTATTTCTCGCTGTGATCAAATAAAAAGAAAAGCTTGCCCACCAGAAACACAATTTCACGCTTCCAAAAACTTAGTACAAATTGTTTTAGACAAGGAAGCTCCTCACCAAAACAGCCTCAGCCAGACTCAAGATTTCTGCAATCAACCACATAGGCCAGCTTTCAGGAGACCGAACCTGGGAGTACTTGCTCAAATGAAATCAAATGTGACCGAGCTTTTTAAGAGTAAAATCCAAAACGTGAGCATTTTCATATAGATGGGTTTCCTGCAGCCCCCAAAAGGAAAATGATAGTACGGTGTCATAAACGATGAACAAAACAGATCATACTTCATAAACATTGTCCAATGATCATTCGTAGAAAGTATAACAGCTGTTTATGAATCGACTCACCATGTTCCTAAGGATGAAACTATAAAATCAAACACCTCAATGGTGAAGGTACAGAACAAGCCCCAATGCAACAAAATAATTGGACAAATATGGAAAAGGAGCTTACAGAGTCAGCCCAAGCAACTAAAAAAACTAGTCTTTCCTCTTGCTGCCATTACCAGCTCTTCTTGGGCTTATAAGAGATTGTTACAGGGAAAAGAAAGCACAACAAGAAACAAAGTTAAGAAGCAACTAAATCAGGTGTTTCCGCTTCCACAGATAACAAGGCAGTGTGTACTTTCCCCACCCAGTTGTCCAGTCGATCACGTAAAGACTTAATCTGAGAAATCCCCAAAACTCTAGGTTGCACCCAGGATACATGAACTGTTCCCTCCACTTGATCTATTATCCCCTCAATAAGATGAACCTGCAATAATCCCAACACAAATTGTTGCAATAGGCAAGTTATTCAAGAATTTTAACTGTGCAACAAAATAAACATTATGTGGTGATATGCAACAAAAAAGAATAAAATTTTAGAGTCGGAAAATTTACATTGTATTAGACTAGCAACAATAATAGCAGCCCAAATATAAGGAATCCTCAAGTCAATCAATTCATGTGACAAATGAGAATGCTGCAATTCATTTTTTTCAAACACTAAAGATAGCGGCATGAGAAACTACAAAGGAAATGATGAGACTGTAAAGGAAGATATCAAGTATTCATGCCTACATGCTGTTCAAGAGTACATGTATGCATTTGATAGACTTTGCCACTATATGAGGCTTGATCTTTCCCAATTTCTTTCTGTCTTACTTAAGAGGGAGGAGAAAGAGAATTCTGCACTGTCTCAACTCAAACCTCTTCTGGTAACCAACCCAAGACAATTACTTCTTCGAAGGGGACGAGATGAGATTGACCTTCTATCATAACCAATCCATTCCTGATCTCTCATAGCAATGGGCCTTATCCCTTGAACCAAATCTTTCGGAGGTAATTTTGACCATTAAGTTATAGCTTGCCCCCTCCTTTTCTTGTATACCGACCACTGTCTACTCCGCTTGCTCCATCTCTTAAACACCCCTTTCGTCCTTTCTACTTCATTGACTAGGTGACTTTAGGATGCATTGACCGAAAAAGGGAAGTTGGAGATATGATTCCTAAGGACTTTTTCCACTCATCGATAGGGATTCAGTCTTAGCTATAGTTCCTTATGTAAGACCTTGTCAAGTAGTACGACTAGCCATAGGGTGGGAATCCTTTGCTCTCATAGCTGCTACCAAACTTCATTGCCTACTGTCACTCTTTCTCATCTTCTCTTCCTACTATTAAGGTGACAGTGTTCATTGAAAAATGTTCGGGACACATCAACGACAGCTTCTCCAAATGAAATAAATGAAAAATGCAAGCCATCGACCTTTCTGTCGTTGCCCCATGGGACAACTAGGGCATCAGCATTCGATGTACTTTCAGATTCTAGTGGATTCAATAGGCAAGTTACCAGGTTACAAAGGGAAGCGACTGTGGATGGAATGAAACATTCTCTAGCAATCTGAACATGAGAAACTGTGAGCCATCCGAAGTTAGCAGGCTAAGCTCTCTCCGATTCCATAGGGAAGCTGATGACCTAGTGGTCTTCGAAAAGGAGTCCTCTGTGGATGCGGATGGTACAAAGAGAGGAGTGCTAGCGCTTCTACAATTGACAAATGAGGGCAAAGATGTATCCAACTCAAGAATAAGAAAACAAAGATCAAGAAAAAACTGTGAACCCGGCTTAGGCAGCCTTTGCCAGTAGGAAGATGTGAGCAAGAATCTCAGCACTCTGGCCCGTCCTTCCTACAAGGATTACTATAGCTCTAAATAATTGTCCAGTAAGTGAATAAAGAGAGGGGCGACAAAACGAAGGAGGTTTATACTTAGGATCCTCCTTCAATGCAGAAAGGTAAGCGAGGAAGATAAATGAAAGGCGCTCCAAAGCCGGGCCCAATCTTTGACTATGACTATGACTACGAGTAGATCACATTCGAGGAGGTCAGCAGATGAAGGTGAAGGAAATAGAAGAAATGATACAAAGGTTTTGACTAGAATCTGCTAACTCATGCAAATCAACAAAGGAATCACCTTCAAAACTTCTTCCACTCTATGTATTATTCCCTTTAGGACCAACCTATATGTTCAATTTCACGGAGTATTATCCTAGACCTATTCCTAGATTTCTTCTACCTCATCATAAAAGAATGAGAAGACTCATAATGGTGTTGACCAATGCCTGAAAGATCCGCAACTGAGCCCTCAGTTTCTACTCTTTCAAACTGAACCTGGAACAACTTTTCCAACATCAACAATTAGTAATTGATCCTATAGGAAGATTAGAAAACCATGCAAAGGCTTTCCCTGTTAACGAAGTTCCAAATAGTTTGATCTTATAAAAACCATCCTTCCCAAACTCCCCACACTGCATGGTAAATCACCTAATGGTAAAGCCATACTTCCCTGTTGACTGACTTCCATATCTGTAAGATGGAGTCAGGCTTTCTAGCTTTAAGATCTAGTCAAGGGAATGATCTATGTGCATTCTGGATCGGGTTTTCCATATATTGGCCTATCCCCTGATCATTGGCCTATCCCAAACAGAGTTTGAAGAACTTTTAACTGTTCTAAAGAAAGCATGTTGGGTGCATTATTAGGAAGATTAACCAGTGGTGGTTGTATTCATAATTGCCCTGATGGGCATTTCACGCTGAACCAAATTGAAATATATATATAGTACAAGTGCAAAGCAAAAGTGGGAGCCTTTCAAAGTCACAGCCCCCCTGATCTGAGAAATAATAGAACTTCATGCACATAATAGCGGTTTGAACCATGTTATAAAACTCTCAAGAACCTGTGCACTTACTGATAAGCTTTTCATGAGAAGATGCTCCACATCCTCTACAGTTAATTTTGTACGCTCTGCAATGATACTTAGTGGAATGGTTCTGTCTTCTGATGGTCGACTGCAAGAAAGAACATTTCAACTTTCTTTCGGTAAGCATCTGTAAGAATTTCAAATCATTTAAATTGGAAAAAGAACATGATTTTGCTACTGTACCTGAAGATAATCTCCATCAAGCAGAGAATGTTAATCTTCTCCAGAAGCTTCTTCTCATTCTCCACTAATGCCGGCTGAGCACCAAGAGAAGCTCTATGAACACGGCATAATTCTTGATAGCGAACTAAATCACCAGAATTGAATGCTTCGAGAATATAATAAAGCCATTCAACCTTTGTGCCTAGCAGACTCTTTATCTGCAGAAGTTCAAACAATGACATACTTAGTTTCACATACCTGAGTTGTAATCCTAAATGAAAGTCTCTTTTGGTAACTGCTTATATTATTAGACAAACAACATCATATTGCTTTCATTGAAATTGAGAAATAGTCCGCTGTCCCTCTTCATATTGATCAAAGATTCTTAAATAAACCAGAATCCAATTCACATTGATTACAGCGGAGTTGAGAAATTTTTCTGTATAAAAATCTTTCCGAGAATCCCAGATTGACACTGTATCACCATTATTTCTTGTACCAGAAGTTGGTTTAACATGCAATGAAAATGCATCCAAAAACAAATTAAGTGCTAAGATCTCCTTCTGCTACATGGTTCAATGGTAAAGGCACCTTTAGTAATCAGGGTTTCATTTTTCTTTTATTCTTTCTCAAGCTTGCACTTCATTTTTGTGTTTTAGCATGTTCTATAGATTTACTACAAAAAATTGATATTCAGTTTACTGATCATGTGGGCTACTAAAGTAAAACTAGGTATCAACAGTTCCCACCTAATCCTGGAGACACTTTGAATCAGGTCTGATCCTAGTTGGAGCCTCGAGAACTGGCGATCCACTTTTTAACACTTGGAAAACAATGGGATATGCACCAGAAAAGCATTTCTTGTTACAACTGAGATCAGATGATGTTACATCACAAAATCCAAGGTGGTCTGAAATACAAACCACTTGCCTTTTCACATTGAAATTTGAAAACACCAATGTAGGAATCATCTTGGACCATTGGGCCACCCTTTCTCAGTCATACAAAATAAATGAATTATGCAACAGAAAAGATATTTCTCTTTACGACTCCGATAAGATGACTTAAAAATTACACCATCAAAGTGGTTTGACCGACTAAAGCACTGGTTGAACCATGAACCAGGCCCCTCATCGAATCAATGTCCAGTCCCGTTCTGATATCTGTGACACCATCAAATATAAATATACACACACACACGTGCTCACAAATTAAAATGGTACATATTTTATTTTAAAAAAAATATAATATGTTCAAACTATATATGAAACTAATTTAATTAGAATAAAAGTTTTAGAGATAAAGTAGCTTTGTAAATATTAGTTTTGAACCACTAGAAGTTAGGTGCAATTGAATTTGTGAGAGAAAAAGTAGGAATAGAGAGGCCAAGTGTGGGAGGAGTCCAAATCGGTTCGAGAGACCATATATTATGTATGATGCATCACACAGTATCCCAAGGCGCATCTAAAGATAAACTACTGCAATTCACATTAAAAAGGAATCATTTGGGACAAGCCAAACCCACCCAACCCCTAGGCCAGCCCTTCTTTCTTCTACTTCCCGTGAGCATAGGTGCCATGAGAAACATTGGAAGTGAGCTGGAGGTCCCCGCCCAGCAACTTTCTCCATATGTAGATCTATCACCATGTGAGTTTTTTATTTCCCATGTGTTGGCAAAGTTTACTAGGCATCTCAAAAAGTTGTCAATGAGCAGGTTTGGTTGTCTCGCAATTTAACATACTCATCTTTTCTATTTTCTACAAAACGAGTAGCGATATCCCAACTTTTTGTCCCAATTTTTCATCCCAATCTATGTGGCAAGCCATGGGTTAGATATCACATTAATTAACTTGAGGTGCTACAGTTTAACCAATCACATGCATTGCCACATGGATATGGATAAAATTGGGATCCTACAATTTTCCATCAACTATGGGATGGCAGATATCAGTTCCAAAAATTTCAACATCAGAAGAACTAGGAAATGTAAACAGGGAATATTATACTGTCTAAGTGCAAACTTCAGAGTAAACGTAGTTCCAATACAAGGAAAAGAGGAGTGTCAGGTTACGTCAATGCGGGATGTGATACTTACAATTGGATGTGCAAGCAGTTCCCCGAAGTTGTAGATGTTATCTCCCAGTAATGCAGAGAGGGATAAGTCAAATGCCAAATCCTGAAAATGATAAACAATAATAATAAGAGTAAGTTATCAAACTGAACGTGCAAGGTTCAACAAGGAACGCAATAAATTAGAGCAGATAAATGCATACCAGCTTAAATGAATCTGATAGAGACTCTACTGAGGTGTACGCCAAATAGAGAAGAGCACTTTTGTAAAATTCAGCAAATTCCTGACGAGATTTATGATACTGAGAAGAAACCCAGTAATAGTTGGCATACACCGATGGATCAATGTCAGTCATGCTATCAAGCGTACTCTTCCCATCTTCTAGAAGTTTCTTGCACTCCTTTTGATCTCCTTTCTCAAGATTGAATACAGCTATCTGCATCTTAATATAGAGGATTGGCTCCTCTATACGCAACTCTCTAGTAGCTCGGAGCTTTTCAATCACACCTTCAAGATAACTAATGGCCGCTTCTTTCTCTGAATACTGACGAGAAACTATGGCTGCAAAGTGGGCAAGCTTGAGAAGATTGATCTTAGTCTCAAAGTCTGTGATGAAATTATGATATAGCTGAATGAGAGCATCACCAGCCTGAAATGCGGTATATATTATAGTTATTATAAAATGTTGCACCTGACAACTGGCAAATAAATAAATGGAAACATCCATAATTTACTCTCTCAAACAGCACAATACGAACACATGCTAGGAAGCTTCAAGAATCCATTAACAAGGTAAAAAAAGATTGTACAAGGTAAATGTTATTCTGAATCTTATAACCATCTACGTAAGAAACCAAATCTCTACGAAAAGCTCAGTAGCATGAATTCACCAGAAAAGCCAACTCATGATGTGGTAAAACATATTGAACACATTTTCAAAAGCAGAATCAATTAATATGTTAACAAAACTTTGGAGATTGCAGCCTCCTGCTACTCATCGTCTTGGGGGGTTTGCCAGGGATAGTGTTTGTATAAGTTACTGTAAGTAACTTCTGTGGTTCAACACAGTCGTGTCGGTCTCTCGCAAGGAAAGGCAAAACAAAAAATTTATGCAGTACGCATGCAGCTGCAATTTTATTTATCAGTCATCCCTTGGACCATATGCATTACTCTCCATATAAAACCTAGGCTTTTGACATAAAATGGATAGAAACCTGTGCAGGAGTAACATGTTTATGATAACTAAACAAGATCCTTTCCATTCACCATTACAATTAGCAGTTTCCTACTCTTGTCACCAAACTGGGTATCAAGATATTTCAATGCACGCATTTCCTATTATAAACAAATACAGTATTGTGACAACTCGTTCTCACTTAATTCAAAGATCCTTCAGAAGAAAATAGAGGCCGCAAAAAATAAATCTTTGGAAGGATATGTTAACATGAAGGAAAATCTCAGAAGTCATGGCACTAAACACCAACAAAGGTCTACATGTACAAGAAACTAGGAGCATATCTAGTTTCTTTTAAAATAGCAAATATAGAGCCTGCTTAGCTAACATTTTCTGTTTTCATTTCCTACACAAGAGAAGGGAACAATTTATACAAAAAGAATTCATTAATTTCAAGTATTGACATTGTGAGAACAATGTTTAATGGAAACTAAGGGAAAGGAGTGAACTAGACACAGATCTATCTCATACTTCAATCTTTAATGTCATATTCATTTTTTATTCGTGACAATATGGTAGTATTAAATAGCAAGGTAAAGAGGATTTCTTTAACCTTAAACACCTTGAAACCGACAAGGTAAAGAGAATAAAGATCATGGGTCTACTGTGATCTCTTAGAATTGAAGTCGTAAATTGAACCATACTGGCACTGATGACCATGATTTTACAAGGCCCGAGTTGTCTTAATTTCAACGCAAACAAGTTGATTTGATTAAAGTTCTTTAGTTTTCTAAGTCTGGAATGATTATAAGGCCAATTCAACTGGTTGAACTTCTAGTCATAATACGTATTAATCAATTTCAAAAACTATAGAGGCAATTAAAATTTTTAGTACATCTTTTTATCTGGACGGGACAAGTTTCAGATGGACTTATATAATCAAAGTCACTCCCCACAAAAGAAGGGGAATGGAGGGAGTGACACACAACAGTTACACAAGTATCTCAAAATTAGGTTTTTTTCATACGGAGCTTTTGCTTATTATTATCCTTGTTTGCAGCGTGTAATTATGGTGTTCAAGTATGTAACTATGTTCCCCCAACTCTTCATTTGGCCAAGTGTGCTGGACAGTCTGACACAATATGGGTACAGAGAGGAGCACAAGTTGAATATTACACCTTCAGCGAGGATACTTCAATCTTCTTTGGCCGTAATTGATTTCTAGAATAAATCCTGAAACCAGACATGTTATTCTGTGCCCCATTCATCTCTATACATAAAGAAATTAAGTCCAAAAGCTTTTGAAGCAATTACATATGGATTTCATTCCAAAAGCTGTTGAAGCAATCACAATAAAGAGTTTATCATTTTACCTGCATAGGACGAGCTTAAGATCAACTTATAAGCTTGAAGTTTTCCCCCAAAAAAAAGGGGGTTAAGGAGGGATTGGCACAATGAGGTCACACGTGTATCTTGCAATTTTCGTTTTTATAAAAGTATCTTTTGCTTATAGTTATCCTTGTGTCCCGTATATAAGTATCGCCTTCAAGTACTTAACTATGTTACCCCAACTCTTCATTTTTGCAAAAGAGTTCCGGACACAATATGGTACTGATACAAGTGCATGTCTAATCTACACGACCGATAATTCAATTTCCCATAAATTCTGATAAGACATGTTACTCTGAGTCCCATTAATATCCCATGGTAATGCGAACTCAATCTTCGAATGGGATTGAAATCCATTATTTTATTTTATTTTTTTGATAGGAAAAGAAGATTTCATCATAAGAAGAATAATGTCGATAAGAAATCTGCCATTACAACCAGAATGAAAAGACATGACAGACACAGACTAAAACAAGAGCTGCATTCCATAGCGGATAAGCTCTATAACAAGACGCATATAATAGAAACTACCAATCTACCATCAACTCTGGCACCTCTTACCAAAAGAAAGACCCAACACCACCCCTCCTCGTAGATCTCGGCTCGCCCTAATTAACAGAAACATCCAACCTAAGCATCTCTCTGACCCCTCTCTCTCTCTCTCTTATGATTGGCCGCTGACACGACCACTTTCATAGTCTCCCCCAACTGACTCACCAACTTGACCCCCATCTTAGAAAGGACACTATCCAAAATAGATCTCAACATGATGGCTTCAAAGGAGCAGATCCTCCATTTTCCCTCTTACCAGATCCAAACAGAAGATAAGTTATAAAAGCTTCAGTGAAGGATGGAATCCATAGCCAACTTGGACCTATCAGATTTGTATCGAGATTCCACATGCATGCCTGAATTTCAGACCACCTACTTTTCTGTATTCTACATCTGATCGCAAAGAAAACATATTGTAAGATTTTATATTGTATTAACATTTTTATTAATATTCAAGCACATCTCTGTACTTACATGCATGTGGCCAGCGTTCCGCCATAACTATGTCTAATTTGCAGATAGTTTTTAGCCAAGTCTACACACCCTCTGATTTGCAGATACTAAATTTAATACCAGGACACCTACTTTACTCCGCACCCAATTCCAGGTAACATTGGTACTAAAGGGCAATGAATAGAATTTTACTGTTTTTGCAAGTATTGTATTTCCCAAGTTTCCTAGGCACAATAAAAAATCAGTCTCAACAATTATTATAGACCTTGGACATTTCTATCTAGCATGTACAACAAGTTTCAAGGAAAAAATGATCATTCCATGAACGAGAAAACATAAGTCGTAAAAATTTTCTTCAAACACAAACATTCAACTCTTTTTTTACCTTTTTAAATGAGTAATTCACCACTCTTTTGTTGTCATACTCTCCTATCCTTCATATCGGATCTCTATTATTCTTGCACAAGGACTATCAGAACATCAAACCATTTGACACACACGAACATCAACAAGCAATAGAAAAGCTTCATTGCTAGGCCTTCAGTTTTTTTGGTCAAGAAGTGAAAGAAAACATCTGTAAAGTATATTTAGGAAATTTACTCAAATGGAAAATGCTAAAGGTCTGTATAGGTGGCCTTTGTGGTGCAAACTTTCCGTGTACATGGGCATGCTTCCCTATTCATGGCACATCTTCTTCCCACAGCATCCACTTATCAAAAATGAAAAACAAAAAACAAAAACCAAAAAAAAAAGAGAGAGACCAAATGCGGACATATTACAAAGCAGTTTAAACAACTCTTGGAGGGGCTGCCCCAAGATAACTCTAAAACTGCTGTTTTACCAAGAAATAGTTAAAATCAATTCCTGCTGGTATGTTTGGCGCTTTAGCAATTCATTACCCAGGTAAAAAAATTGGGTTTTACTTCTTCTCGAGTCACTTCATAGTATGATATAGTCACTAGCTTGTGAAACTATTCATAGATCAACAGATGACCAGCAATAAATTTCAGTAGGAAGTAATCAAAACAAGATATCGAAGGAACGGAAAAATCCTACGTTATAAACTTAACTTGGTGCATACGAGTCTTCTGTTAAAAACTAACATGAGGGCATCGTTGGAGCTTTGGAGGTCAAAGGTCAGAGCACAAATCGCACTCACCACAATTTTGATAATCTGAGCTGGACAAACTCGGTCCAAGTCCTTTGTTCATAGCAATTGAACTGCATACACATCCTAGGGAGAATTCCTACTCCTGTTATGAGAAACCCAACTTGAGGTCCCAGGTTCTCAACCTCTGTCGCTAAAAGCTGGTAATATAGCAAACTTGATAAAAAAACAAAATGAAGAAACTCCTTGTAGGCCCCTGATCCTACTCGCATCATAACTGAAACTAAGAAGATTACACGAATTAACATCCTGATTTTGACTAAAGAGGACCAGAATCGAAAGAGGCTCTTCCATGAAGGTGGCAAGTCCACCAACCAAATAGAAGGCGTTACTAATCAAACAAGTTGCTCCTATTCGCATCACACCATGAAGCAAAAAATTTCATAAACAAAGCATAAGTTGAGATGCCAAAAACTACTGCATCTTTCAAGAGCGAGATACTGCAAGTTGTGATAAGTGAAATTCTGAATCTATGAATAACTTCAAGCACAAATGTATTCCAATCCATAACTTCAACCCCCAACCAAGAAAGTTATTCATGATAGACATGGAGAGTAACTCAACTTGATGAAATCACGAATGTCAATAGTTAATCATATGGAAAATCCACTTTACCAACTTATGTGCAAACCAATGAGTGCTACAAGAAGTCCATCTAAACCAAGCACCATCCCCTAGACTCACCACAGAGAAAACTGCAGCAAAGGGCAGACCAAAATTAGATATTGTGATAAGCCATCAAGCTAAAGTATTAGGCGAGTCCCTTCTCTAGAATCCCAAAAAAGCCAATGGTATAGCATGCTCACTAAAGGGTTAATATTACCTTAGGCAGTTAGTCGACTAGGACTTCCAAGGGATAGAGTCAACCACAATGAATTCTAGCACACGCTGCAGCTTTATTTATCTTTTATCTAAGAAGAGATATATTTAATTTTTTTTAGGTGATAGCATTCCGGTGTAGGCAGCAACACCTCAGAAAAAGACCAAAGATATAAAATCTCAAAGCAAAACCTAAGCCGCCTTCAACGATGGCAAGGGAGAAGCAGAAAAAAGAAGGCGGGAAACCTCCCTCATAACTAAAGCATTCCTCTATATTGCAGTCAGATAGAAATATACATAGCTGTATTTACAGCTTTTGGGTAAAAGAACATAAAATGACTATAGTCAAGACCATTTCCCTAGGCCGCACATTGCACAAGGCCGTTGCCATTACAGGTTATCTGGGAAGTGCCTAGTGTGCTCAGTGCACTAGAAAAACAGAGAAACTTATTCCCCAGCCTGAACACAGGGCAACTTATTCCAAGTCAAAACAAAGCAGCCCCTAGACATTGATTCTGCTAGTATTTAATATATCAGCACTCTCCCTTGTTCCACTTTTAGAAGTTTAATAAAGAACAAAGTTTCACAATTACATTTCGGGCACTTATTTTTTTCAATCTCCTCCATACGACTAGAGGTTTTAAATAAGGAAACTCAGATCCAAAAACATGCCAAAACAAAATTCTTGGGACAAAATTCAAACTTAGCCTTTCCTCCACCCTTCTCAGTTCTCTTATTACCAACCACCCCCATATTTTAACTTCAATTTCTAGAGTCAAGCGGTGTCTTAAACCCAAAATAAAAACAATAAATTCTAATTTCTTTCTGAAGTCCAAAAAAGAAACCCTAATATCTTCGAACCATCCAAAACCCCACGCCCTCACTAGATCTCAAACCCTAAGCTCAAAATGAACAACATATCAAACTAAAATCCCTAATTCCAGGACAAAATTGAATTACCATCAAAACAACAGGATTACATGTAGTATACGCAAATGAAGTAATATATGTAACGAAGGAAGACCTGAAAGACGGCCAGAGCGACGAATTGTTCGAGCTTGAGAGTGAGCTGGTGCCATAGCTTGCGCTGGTACAGATCGGCAAGGGTATTGTACCAATCGGAGAGCTCCGGATGTGAACTACGGAGAGAATCCAGGTACTGGAGAGCAGCCATCGCCGACGACACACCCAACGAATCGCCGAGCTACAGTGTTTAGAGAGAGAGAGAGAGAGAGAGGGTTTGAGACCTGAAGATATATATGTGTTGGGAGGTAAATGTATGTGTATAAATCTTATTCTTATAAAACCTCTCTCTAGTTTTATTTATAATTATATTGGGTTGGCTTCTGCTCAAAGAAAGGAATTCTATAAAAGAAAAAAAAAATTAATCTGGGATTTTTTGCTGTAATTATTGGGAAAATCATGGACAATTCATTGGCAGTTTTATTGGTTTGACCCGGCTTGCTATTTTGTGGTTTTTCCTGACCTGGCTTGCAATATATTTTCCATAGGCAAATGACGTAACGACTTCCAGCTTGCGTTATATATTAGTTATATATTAAGAGCATGTTTGGTTTAGCGTTTTGAAAACGCAGTGTTTTAAAAACGCAGCGTTTTTAAAACGCAGATTATTTAAAACGCGGCTTTTTTCTTTATAAATGCGTTTGGGATATTATGTCAAAACGCCGCTTTTATTCCTCGCGTTTTAAAATGCGTTTTGGGAAAAAGCTAGAATTCCGGCGTTTTAAAACGCAGTGCGTTTGAAAACACTGCGTTTCTACCGCAAAGATTGAAACGCTAAGTTAAGGAATAAGCTACGTTTTAACCTGCGTTTTGGCCAAAACGCGCGAACAAACGGGCTCTAAGAGCTCGTTTGGTCGAGCGTTTTGGCCAAAACGCAGGAATAAAATGCAGCTTATTTATAAAAAATGTGTTTCAATACTGCGGCAGAAAACGCAGCGTTTTGAAAACGCTGCTGCGTTTTAAAACGCTAGAATTCCCAGTTTTTTCCCAAAACGCAGGTTTTAAAACCCTCCTAGGAAAAAAAAAGCTGCGTATTGAAGTGATATCCCAAACATATTTATAAGGAAAGACCTCCGTTTTTAAAACACTGCGTTTTATAAACGCTGTACCAAACGGGCCCTAAATATAGTCTTTTAGCCCGACCATTTATCTTTTTTTTTTTTTTGCCTTTGACCAAAATTCATATAAACTTTCCAAAAAGCCCTCAAAACCTAACTAGCCTCTCTTCCTCCTCACATTTCATCACCATCACAACGCCCTCCTTTGCCTTCCTCACAACGACCACATCATCGCCATCACCATTCACCTCCTACACCCCGTCGACGTGCTCCATCCTCCGCCCTCCGTTGTCGTCCTTGCTCGAGGTACAGTTCTATCTCTCTTTCAAACCCTACTCAAGTGTTGCTGACGATGAACGCCCCTTGAGTGATTTGTGGGTCGACCCTTAAACGACCATGTGAGTTGTTCAAAAAAAAATAATATGAGGTTTTCAAATAGAAAGAGGTCATAAAAAGATTTTTTTTTTTGAATAAGTGAGGCTTTTTCTAAGCATGGAAGGTTTGGCTAGGCCTTTTATGTACAAACCCCGTATATTTTACCTAATTGACAATTTCGGGCATGGTTCACATAGTGTCTAATAATTCAAGGGGAAAAAAGGAGATTAAAGGACAAACCTAGTAAACCCATATTAAGTCAAGTCGAAATTAAGTTGATCGCCTGAGGGGAAAAAAGATTAAGGAACAAAATTAGTAAACCCTATAAAGTCGAGTTGAAATCGAGTTGAATTTGTAACTTTTTGAATTTGATATGAATAAAGATTAATTAAAAGCGAGTTCAAGTCATATTAAATTACCGGTAATTCTAAATGTCCTGAATTGGGACGTTCAAAAAGTAGTTAATGTTAGTTGGGTTTAGTTAATCGTATTTTAATTGTGTACAATTACAATTATGTCCATAATTTGATTTTTTTGGTCTAATGAATGTCTCTTAAACGACACTATACGACACTCATTTAAGCGGGAAAGTGACACCCAACTAATGAGTGTCTTTTCGAAAATAGTGCTGAGTTATATAGTGTAAAGGGAGAATAACTCACAGATGAATGGATATGAATTTGGCTGTGTGAGGATACCAGCCATGTATGAATTATTTTTACTATGAGTGGGAGATACAACCAATGTAAGTACATGAATCACTAAAATCTAAGTACATGATAAGAGAGAATATTAATGTTAAGATAAGTTTTGTTTATCACGCCCCCGCAAGATGGACGTTCCTTGGACAAGTCCAATCTTGGACATGAGAAAATGAAACCGAGAATGAGAAAGCGGTTTGGTAAGGGCATCGGCGAGTTGGTCTCCGCCGGAGATGTGCTGGACTCGAAGATTTCCAAGTTGTACCTGCTCTCGAACAAAGTGAAAAGATAAGGCGATGTGCTTCATCCGAGAGTGAAAAACAGGATTGGCAGAGTAGTGAGTGGCTCCAAGGTTGTCACAGTATATGACCGGGGGATGAGGAATGGGAAAGTAAAGCTCAGAGAAGGTTCTTAATCCATAAGATCTCGGTAGTAGCATCAGCTACGGCTCTAAATTCAGCCTCGGTAGAGGAACGAGCAAGAGTGTGTTGCTTCTTAGAGGACCAAGCAATGGGATTGCGACCCAGATAAATAAGAAAATCGGAGGTGGAAACATAATCATTTTTGTCGCCTGCCCAGTCGGCATCACAAAAGGCGTGGAGAGTAGGTGTGGTGTGACGAAACAGTTGAATACCCATAGTGAGAGTACCGTGAAGGTAACGAAGAATTCGTTTTAACGAAGCCCAGTGATTTTCTTGGGGGTTTTGCATGAATTGTGCCAGTTTGTTGACAGAAAAGGAAATGTCAGGACGAGTGAAAGAGAGGTATTGAAGGGCACCAACGATGGCACGATAGTCGGTGGGGTTAGAGATAGGGGAGGAATGAGAAGAAGTAAGGGGCGGGTAGGTGGGCATAGGTGTGGGTGATGGTTTCGAGTAAATCATGTTGTGGCGGGTAAGAAGATCGTGGATGTATTTAGTTTGAGAAAGGAGGAGTCCGTGGTTGTTTGGTGTGACTTCAATGCCAAGGAAGTAGGAGAGTGGTCCAAGATCTTTTAGGGAGAAACGGGAGGCCAGACTGGATATAAAGGAAGCAAGGAATGTAAAGGATGGACCAGTGACAATTATGTCATCGACATAGACTAGAAGGTATAAATGGTGGGAGTTTTTGTTGAATGTAAAGAGAGAGGGATCAGATAAGGAGGGATGAAAACCATATGAGATGAGGTAGTTTTTGAGTTCGGTGTACCAAGCCCGTGGGGCTTGTTTCAAACCGTAAATGGCTTTAGATAGGCGGCAGACATAGGAGGGAGAAGTTGAGTCAATAAAGCCAGGAGGTTGTGTCATATAAACAGTTTCTTGGAGGGTGCCTTGAAGAAAGGCATTGTTAATATCGAGTTGTCGAAGAGACCAACCTTGACTGAGAGCAAGAGAGAGAAGAAGACGGACAGTAACAGGTTTTACCACTGGACTGAAGGTGTCAGAGTAATCAACTCCGGGTTGTTGATGGAACCCTTTAGCTACAAGTCGGGCTTTATACTTCTGGATGGTGTTGTCGGAATTGTATTTTATTCGAAAGACCCATTTGCAACCGACAATATTGTGGGCGTCATTGGCTGGAACAAGAGACCAAGTGTTGTTTTGGGTGAAAGCATTTATTTCATCGAGCATAGCGGCATGCCATTGTGGAGAGGCAAGTGCTTGTTTAGTGTTGGTGGGGAGGCTAGTGGAGGAAGTGAGGGCGGCAAGGTTAGCATATTTGGGGTTGGGTTTGATTATGTTATTTGTAAGTCTAGTGACAATGGTTCGGACTGGAGGAGGTGGGCCAGAGGGAGTGGAAGAATCATAGTCAAGACCTTTTAGGATTTTAGCTATGACATCCTCGGAGTCCATAGGTTTACCGAGAAAGGCAAGTTTATCTGTGACAGATTTGATAGAGTGCATATAGTCTGAAATGGATTGGGTTGTTTTGGTGAGTGAGTCTAGGTGATCTTTTAACTGAAGAATGTGACCACGAGAGGGGTTGGCATATGTGGTTTTGAGGATGGTCCAAGCTTCATGGGAGGTCTTGGCTTGATGAACTAAAGGAGCAACGGATGGGTCAAGAGTGCCAATCATAGCACCGAGAATCAAGCGGTCTTGGCGATGCCAGGTGACGGCAGCTGGGTTGACTTCTTCAGTGTTGTCATCTGCTTTGGTGGTGTCGGCAGGTGGGGGGTGGCTGCCATCAACAAATTTGAGCAAGTCGAGTCCGAACAGGATGGATGTAACTTGGGATGCCCAAGTGAGATATGTGAGAGGGGTTAGAGTCTTGCATTGTGAGAGATTGACAAGGAGAATAGGATTGTGTGGCTCGGCAGAATTAGGAACTGTGAGGGAGGACATGGTGGTTGCTGGCGGATTTGGAAGTGTGCTGAAGAAAAAAAAAAAATAAAATAAAATAAAATAGAGCTGTAGAGTGATGGGTGATGGGTGAGTATTCTGTTTAGAGGGAGAGTGATGAGTGAGGAGTGATGAGATTGACAAGGAGAATAGGATTTGGAAGTGTGCTAAAGAAAAGAAAAGAAAAAAAGAGCTGTAGAGTGATGAGTGATGGGTGAGTATTCTGTTGAGAGGGAGAGTTACTTTGTTTTTGTTCTTTTGGAGAGTGAACGGAGAATTTGTTGAATCTCAAAAAAAATAGAGTTTTGTTGTGAGTGTTGTGATGGGTGAGTATTCTGTTTAGAGGGAGAGAATGAGAGATTCGGCTGAGAGTGGGTCTGATTGAGTGCGGCTAGGAAGCAGAGTTGAAGAAGATTAGATTGTTGCTGTTGAGGGAGTTGCCGGTTTGGAGTGCGGGTGGTGCCGGGCTTGGGTTGCAGTGCGGGTGGCTGCAGTGTTGCTGCTTCGCTGCGGAGTAAGAGAGAGAGGGACAGTGGGTTGCCGGTTTTTAATAGAGGTTGGAAGGTCGCCGGAGCTGTTGGATCGTGTATAGCTCTGATACCATGTAAAGGGAGAATAACTCACAGATGAATGGATATGAATTTGGCTGTGTGAGGATACCAGCCATGTATGAATTATTTATACTATGAGTGGGAGATACAACCAATGTAAGTACATGAATCACTAAAATCTAAGTACATGATAAGAGAGAATATTAATGTTAAGATAAGTTTTGTTTATCATATAGTTTAAGAATCGAGTATACGATAACATAAACGATATTCGAGTAAACGTTTGATCATTTGAACCCCACACAACACTCTGTCGTTTATGAAATCGTTTACTCGACTACTGTTAAACAATATTGCTTCATCAAAATATTAATATTCATATAGTTTCAATAACAAAAAAAATGTATAAAAAATCAATTGGAGAACCATGTCATGCTGGAACATAAACTGAATTAACTAAGTTAATTTAGAGAAGTTGCAATTACATAAAAACACTATTCCAATAATACAACCATAAACGGATGAGACAATACTCTTAATACGTAACTTGATCTCAATATCCAACACAATCAACTTTTCTGGAACCAAATTGCTAACAGTTGCATCAATATTATGTTTTGTCTCCACATCACTGTAACCAACATCAAATCCAACCTCAGCCGCACTCCATCTATCAGCACAATTGTAATTCATCCCGGAAAAAACATATCATACGCAGTCACAACTTCATCTTGTGTTTTGAAAGACTTGTAAATGCTTCCTTTGTGACCTAGCACAAAAGGTGCACAATCTTGCCAGCTCGCGAAAATTTCAATCCGCAATCCTTTGAAAACAACATAGAATTTCTTATTATTGCGATTCAGCTTCATGAACTCTATTAAGGTTTTGGATGAATGAATCGGGAGTAATTGAAAATTAAAACATGTCTTAGGAATAAAGAGATTTAAGTTAGCTGCGTTGAGAATCTAATTTTATAAACCACTTCATTAAAAATTTAAATGAGTCATTAATAGGGCGGGAGTTGGATGTTTAAAATTTGAATTCAAAATTCAATTTAAGGGATGAAATGACTGAATTAGGTTTATGGGTAATTTGGTCATATAAATATAAAATTACTCCAACGCCCTTACTAATAAAATTGAATTTACATAATTGCCCTGTTGGGACATCCCGAATCGAGCCGTTTAGCAACAACCTTAAATTAAACTGAGTACCTATTTTTGGATAAATGAGTAATAATGTTTTCTTTTTAAGTTGAATCAAATACGTATTTGCGGGGTTGTAACCTATTCATTTTCTAGGACTTATAGTTTGCAAGTTTGAGAAGTGGTTGAAATTACATTTTAGTAAGTAGAAATTTGTTAATTTGTGGTTATAATCTTTAACGATCTAAAATTAGCATATCTTAAATCGTAGTGACATTTATTTTGGAATGTGGATATATGAATTGAATACTACCTCTTCCGTTTCTAAGAAAATGTTATATTTGACTCGGCAAACAAAATAATAATAATAATTGACTAATATAAATATTAGGATATTTAGTGTTTTTCAATGAAGCCCATGTGAGAGCAAAACACATCACTTAACATAGGGATTATTTCAAAGGTAAAATAGTAAAAATAACATTGCAAAAATTTTAAAATAGTCTCTTGTTTTTTTTGTTTGAAACGGCCAAAAAAAATAAAATACGAACTTTTTTATGGAACGAAGAGAGTATCACGCATGGTCGAGTCTAATTCAATACTCACTCAAATATTCAAGTATGGATCGACAAGAGACCCATTTCAATTATTGGGTCTTCTAAATTCTTTCCTGGAATAATTGCGGGTCGGTATCTTTTGTAGGATTTTCAACCGATTTAGTCCATCACGATTGTTTTCAACCGCTTAAGTCCATTTTAAGTGATATATTGACCAATTGTTCTAAAACTGCACCGTAATAACTTAAAACACGTTTTAAGCTGTGTATTCTTTGATTTACTGTTGTAAATCTCGACTTTCCTTCCATTGTGATTTCTTACCCTTATTAAATATCCTTAATTTTTAATATCATTAATTAAATCTCAAGTTGTGTCTTTTAATTATTTAGTTTGTTAATTTGACATTTTTCTCATACTGAGAAATTTATTACTTGAATGTCAATCTTATATATAGTGAACAAATATTTTTAATTAAATCTCAAGTTGTGTGAACGAATGATGTATTACTTACCTTAGTTAGCTATATTTTGTATAGTCCAAGTTCATTGTATATAATTAGTCTTACTTTCCTTTTTTTCATGTAGTATTCTTGGCAAATATCTTTAATGTAAGTTGGTAAGTGTAAATGTGTAATAAGTAGGCTTAGATTGATTGATTGACTCAATCATTAGAATTTTGTATTTCCTAATGTATATAATGGAAGAAAATATGTCTAACCAATGTAGGTTTGGATTTCTTTAGTGTCTTTCTATTCAATTCTTTCAAGTATGTGCCCATTTTTCTTCTGATGTGCGTCTTCTTCCTTTCATGTCTTTTAATTGAAATTAAATTTCATGCATCGCGATACAACAAAGCAGTACGTTTTAGTATAATTTTGTGCATTGCGATGCACACTTTTGATACATCGCAAATGTAATGTCAATTAAAAGTTGTGCATCAGAAATAAAAGTTATGCCTCCGATGCATTAAAATAATATTTTTTAGTACAACTTTGTGCATCGTGATGCACACTTTTGATGTATCGCAAGTGTAATGTCGATTAAAAGTTGTGTATCGCAATAAAGTTGTGCATCAGTAATAAAAGGTGTGCATCGTGATGCATAAAAATAGTACTTTTTAGTACAATATTGTGCATCGCGATGCATCAATTTTGTGGATCGAGATGTATCAATTTTGTGCATCGCGATGCATTAATTTTGGAATGGGCGTGAAGGCCAAAATTATGGACGTGACGCCTAAAATTATGGGCGTGGCGCCCATTTTGAACTTTAGGAAATTTCATGCATCGCGATGCAACATAATAGTACTTTTTAGTATAAGTTAGGCTTAAATACCAATTTGATTACTCTACTTTCACCCAAAATTCATTAAGCGCACTCTACTTCTTTTTTTCACACTTTGATCACTCTACTTGTTCTGGAGAATCAATAAACTCACTTAATCAGTGAGCTTATTGATTGAAAAAGTCCAAGTAGAGTGACTAAAGTGTGAAAAAAAGAAGTAAAGTGAGCTTATTGAATTTTTGGGAAAAGTAGAGTGACGAAATTGGTATTTAAGCCTATAAGTTATGCATCGCGATGCACACTTTGAACTACGATACATCAATTATGTTTTGTGATGCATAGCATGCCTGTTTTGTGTTACGATACAAATAAATTTAAGAAATATTAAACGAAGAACAATAGAAACCAAAACAAGGTTAATAATACGTATGTCCATGTACTAATCCAAAGAGCACATGAGTACAATAGGCCTACCATTGGCTTGTTTAAAAGTTTATAGATATTGTTGGTACCAATGGTGGTAATTGTCCATATATAAGACTTTTTTCCTATATCTACTTGATGTAGGATTCAGGCATTTCAATCTTCCCTCCTTAATTTATTGACAATCTAGTTAAGGTTAACCTTTTATTGAGATCGTTCCGCACTGTCTAAGATTCAAGAGTTGCCTAGTACGGATTCAAGAGCTACCTAGTACGGATTCAAGAGACAACTCGCAACGTGCCTACTACGGTGTATCATTTTGTTTGGCACAATACTTTTTTTTACATAAATATTTCTTGGTAAGCTCTCGTACCATTCTGTCAAGACTCGGACCGAAGAGTCTACTTATGATATATGCCCCGACCCAAAATACACCAGGTTAAAAGGCTCACCCAAAACTTAATGGATGATGTTGTTTGTAATTGGCTATATATAAGACTCTGACTTCTCTATGCCTACCCTTAATTAATTGGAAAAACTGCGGCCAGTACCTTTTGTGGAATTTTCAACCGCTTAAGTCCATTATATTTGTTTTCAATCGTTTAAGTCCATTTTAAGTGATAAATTGGCTATTTGTTCCAAAATTGCCCCCCCCCTTTGAGCGTGTTGTCCCCTTCCTTCCCAAGAAATTCAATTCATCTCTCCAACACTACAACCACCCCCTTCACTTCCCAAGAAACCCACCACTCAAACTGAGGATATTGCAAGAGCTAATAAAGCTCGAGAGACTTGTACGAGGGGTGTTTGTCCTATCCCAGTCGATGGAGAAGTTCTTTTTTCATCTTTCTTCTAATCATCTTGGCAGAAAGGAGAGGGGCAAGCGAGCAGACTCAAAGAGGAACAAAGAAGTGCTGAAATTAGAGGAAGGAAAACCGCCTTTTTTGCTAAAATAATAGCAGTCCGGGAAGCATCCTTTTTGAAGAAAAGTGAGATAGGGAGGACCTTTCATTTCACTGAGAGAATGCCCTTTCTAAGAGGTCACGGGTAGTACTACGAAATCGATGTCGGATCACTTTTACCCATCTTCTTCTTCTTCTTTTGGGTGGTTGATTTTGTGCATCGCAAATTTTTTTATGCATCGCAAATTTTACGATGCACAATTTTTTGTTATCGTGTCCTTAAGCGATTG
Organism: Platycodon grandiflorus; assembly: GCA_016624345.1. NCBI lineage: Eukaryota > Viridiplantae > Streptophyta > Magnoliopsida > Asterales > Campanulaceae > Platycodon > Platycodon grandiflorus. Next base: position 34,738,397 of record CM028362.1, read on the forward strand.
AATATTCTCTAAAAGGGACCGGCCCAAATTTTGCCCTAATTAATTCCTTGACCCAGATTGAAAAGTTGACTTGTGACATATTCTTATGCACCGGTCCAAAGAAAACCTAGGTTAAAAGGCCCACCAAATTTCTATGGGTTATAGTAGTAATTGGCCATATATAAGACTCAACTTTCCCTCTAATTGTTTTCTTGATGAGAATATCAAGGTTGTACCTTATGCAGTGTAGCACTTTGTTCAAGGCAACATTTTGGGATAAATTGCGGGTCGGTACCTTATGTGGAATTTTCAACTCCTTAAATTCACTATATTTATTTTTAACCGCTTAAGTCTCTTTTAAGTGATAAATTGGCTATTTGTTCCAAAATTGCCCTCCTCCGAGTGTGCTGGCCCCTTTACTTCTCAAGAAACTAAATTCATCTCTCCAACACTACAACTACCCCCTTCACTTCCCAAGAAACCCAATTCATCTGGAAAATCATGTTACACACACCCTTCCAATTCCGGTAATTATCATTATCAGGGGATTAGAAGACTAATTTTCATTAATGCTTCATTTTTCAATAGTCCTGCTTACTTGCTTCAAAGAGAATGGAAGGGAACCTAAGAGTTGGCAATACAGTATCCCTCTTCCATTCCCTACTCATAGACAAGCCAAAGACGAGATATCGAGTAGAAGTCCCTTTGGACACGTGTCCCTAACGGAATGAAAGATCAGGCCATCCAAAGGTCCAAGTCCTTCCTCTTCCCAGCCCTTTATTCTTTTGGGAGAGTAGGCGCATTGAAAGAAATCTTCCTTTTCAGACTTACAGGTTATTGTATTCATAGTGATTAGTACTCTTGGAATACTTTGTGCTTACCCATCTTCTTCTTCTTCTTCTAGGTGGTTGATTTTGTTGAATTTTGTGCATTGCGATGTACAAATTTGTGCGCGATGCATCAATTTTGTGCATTGCGATGAATCAATTTGTGTATCGCGATGCATAGCGTACTGTTTCGTATTTTTTAAGGGAATAGATGATATTTCGCAACAAAAGTGTCCTTTTTCGGTTTGAAACAATTATCGTGGACTTAAGCGGTTGAAAATTATTGAAAGTGTACCAGCCTTTCATTTTTTCCCTTCATTTTGTTTCCATATTTTCAGGACCTGCTCTTATATCATTCTATCACGATTTGAACTCGAGAGCGGAACCACGATATATATCCTCGTGGGCTCAAGGAGTACGTGTGTATACCGAACTCACTCCAAAGTTCATGAATTTTGTTATTGTTGATAATAAATCAATAATAATAATAATAATAATAATAATATTATTATTATTATTATTATTATTATTATTATTATTATTATTATTATTGTTATTGTTATTGCTACTACAATTATAGTTTGTTCTTATTGTTTTATTAAGAATAATACTAGTAATTATTATTATTATTATTTGTTGTGTTTAGTATTATTGTATTATCACAATAGTTATTATTATTATTATTACTGCTACTATTACTACTATCATTTATAAAAATTTATTGAACAAAGTTATGAAGGATAATTTAGTCTTTAGGTGTTTTATTCCATTTCCACCAATTTTCCTACGTATCAAACATGAAATTAAGATTCCATTTATTCCAGTTCGTGTGAACTGAACGCGGGCATTGACCAATTCCATTACATTCCAAATCCCATGAGAATGACCATTCCATTCCTTTTGTTTTCACTAGCCACTTTTGAGTTTGAGAAGATGATATATTGTCATTCTTTTCTTATTTTTCTTTTAACATTGTAATAAAATGACATATTTGGTCGTGCTAAAATGCCCATTTTTGTGCACGTGATAGCATACACTTACCCAAGTCTTTTTGGAGAGCAGAGTTATTCACACCCCCAAATCCTACGAGTATACCATTTTTCTAAGTACACCACCCCCAAAATTTTAGACCTCCCTAAATGCTAAATAAACCCTCTATTTTATCTCTCCTAACTGTTTCCCCAAAATCAACCCCTTTTAAATACGCCCACTCCCTATATTGCGACACCCGCTTGCAAACCATCACCCCCCAACCCCCCCTGGACTCATAATCGAAGTGATAGATGTGCGGCCATCATTCTGTCGGATCTGCTGCGATTACTGAATGGCTTGCAAGAAAAACATTTTTCTGTCATCTTCATGTGCTGATACCCAAGCTGACATTGAATCAGAGTACTCTTCTTATCCTACTCTCAGTCTCATAGCTCTTGATGGGAGATTTTCATGATTAGGGCTTGGCATGGCATATCTTTGTGCTTCTATAGTAGTTCCAAGTCAGAATGCTGGGACATGGATGTTCTACCCTGGTTGACTGAACACCCTTAGTGGTGTTCGGCAAGCACTGATCGAACACCTTTAGGGGTGTTCGACTACAACTTACCGAACACCACTAAGGGTGTCCAGCTAGTGCCTACCAGACACCACTAGGGTGTTCCACTAGGGACAATTAGGTCAGATTTTCTAATGACGTTTTTGTAATATTTGAAGGGGTATACTTAGAGAATTTTGAGGTGTGAATAGCCCCACTCGAAAAAAAATGGAGGGAGGGACTATGGGTGCCAATATTTATCCATGCCACGGACTTGTTCATTTTATCCATTAAAATTGATTAATTGTATTAGCCATTTAAGTACTCAATGTTGAAAGAATTTAATTTTAATACATCGACGTGTATATCTTAAATTTACATAAGCGCTTTAAAAATCTTCATTATATGATGAAGTAACGTGAAAATTCGTTTGATTCATATCATAAATGATACTAATTAATTGACATTCAACTTATTTTGAAGGTATAAAAATTAAGTATACAATGTTTTCAAATTTAATATCCATGTCAATGAATCAAATATCTTGAAATAAAACTTTAGTCAATTTAATGCCAAAAATTAAAATTTATGTCTACAAAATCTAATGTGTAGTTAATATGTGATAAAGAATGAATATGATTACAGTTAGAAAAAATTATCATCAAATAACGAATTTTTTAGGCCGCTTCTATAAAAAAAAATGCACCGACAGTATATCAAAATTTTATTCATACTAAAATGGGGTTTTAAATGGATCATTTGTAAGTAGATGGGACTCTAAGGAATCTTTGAGAATATTATTAGTACCCACTTAGCTTAATGTCACTAGACAAGGAAACTGCCATCGTCCAAGATTGGAAGCACAATACTGATAGAGATATTACAGATATTACTTCCTCTCCTACAAGTGCCGTGACTTGAGTTTCAAGTCACCTTGCTCTCCTAGTTGATCTATGTTTCCTTTTCCCAGTTGATCTATGTTTCCTTTTCATATTTGGTTTCCTATTTGGTATTGGTAACTTCATATACTTTGTATAAATAGGGGTTCATATTTTTAATAATATTCAAGTCATTGATTCATACATATTATATTGTCATTATGGTATCAAAGCATTAACGTTCCTTCCTTGTCAACTGCCATGGCCGAAAACACCATACTCCCGAATTCCGCTGAGCCGGACAAGCCTCTTATCTTTGTGTCACTTTCTCATATCATCAAACTAACTCCAGTCAATTATATTGCCTGGAAAACTCAGCTTGAAGCCACGTTTCTTGGCTTGGATCATTTCAATATGTTGATGGGTCCTTCGCCGCACCACCCCAGAAATTACCACCGCTACCACTTCCACCACCACCACCGAAACTACCCCACAAACCATCCCACCCGCGGCCACCCAATGTCACCAAACAAAATCCTGCCTACTTAACTTGGTTTCGACAAGACAAATTAATCCTTGGTGCTCTTGCCGGAACTTTATCGCCCAACCTTGTCTCTCTAATCTCTCAATGCCAAACCACCCATGATGCTTGGCACACTCTTGCCAAGACATATGCAAATCCATCAAAGGGCCACATCAAACAAATCAAAGATCGCCTACGCAGTATCACTAAGGGATCCCGAACCATCTCAGATTATATGCAAGATTTCAAATCTTGCTCTGTCCACCTTGCCTCTCTTGGCCGACCCATAGACCCCGACGACCTTGTCGACAAAATTCTTGAGCAAATTCATGATTCCGATTATGACTGCGTCGTAAGCGCTGTTCATAGTCGCGATACCCCTATTTCGTTTGATGAGCTACATGAGAAATTGTTGAACAAAGAAAACTCCTCAAGCATCGTTCTTCGCCACCCCTCCTTCCCCGCTTCCGTCTCCTATGCCGCCAAAACCAAGGCCGTTCATCCAACCAATCGTCCCACCAAATCCTACTCCCTACGCCTACCACCCACCCATCTCCCAACCATAACAACATTGCCCGGCCACCTCACGCCGCCCATACGAGGACGCCGCCGGTGGTGTCGCATGGACTTCTCTCCCAGTGTCCTCTCTTTCGCCAAGCCTATCCCAATGCTTCCTTTCCTCGCCCAATACCTCCAACCAACAATTCATCCAGAAAGCCGTGGCTTCCCTTCCAAGCAACAAAACCGTGGCCATGTCCCGCCCTCTCCCCGTGCCTATTCTGCCACAGCTTCAGCTCCGCCTTCTAATGGATGGCTCTTTGACAGCGGGGCTACTCACCATGCCACGAATGATCTCAATAATCTCTCCCTTCACACCCCCTATTATATTGTCATTAAATACTTGCCCAATAGCCGACCACCTAGTGATGAGGATCTCTAAAGAGCCGAGCTCGATCCTCCCTTAGCCAAGCTCCCCAGTGACGAGGACCAAGCTTCCTAGTGACAAGCTCCTCCCTTAGTTGAGCTCCCTAATAACAAGGACCTTCAAAGAGCTGAGCTCCCTAGTGACGAGGACCGAGGACCTTCCTTATACCGAGCTCCCAACTTTCCAAAGACCCTTGCCGAATTGCCCAAGTGCCACCGAGTTGGCACTTCACCAAGGACACTTCCAAAGGAACAAACTTTTTATGGATCAGAACATGTGGAGTCCATACATTAGCCTAGAAGATATGACAACGAGTACACTATCAGTTGACGCCACATCGTACCCACTTGCGCTCACCTAATCTCTGTTTCCCTCAGTGGTCCCGGCATACAGAAGGAACCATATTAGTCCAGCTCCCTGACAACCTACAACCTTGTTTCCCGCCTTGGGCTATAAATACCTTGGCTTGGTGAGTCCTCTCTTTGGCCATTATTCACTTTCTATCCCCCCTCGTAGTTTCCTGCTCTCTCTCTCTCTCTCTCTCTCTCTCTCTCTCTCTCTCTCTCTCTCTCTCTCTCTCTCTCTCTCTCTCTCTCTCTCATTTTCCCTTGTTGAGCACTAAGCAAGACCTCTGGATTAGAGCTCTTCGGTCCCTCACCATTTGAGAGTTGCTTGTTGGACACCTAGTGATTCTCACACTAAGGGGTTTAAGCTAGGACTACCTCCCAGCTTCGGCTCATGTATGCGTTCATTTCTTGGTCTCAGGTGAGGACCATTGCCAAATGTTCACTTAGCACTAGATATCACCTAGCACTTCGACAAATCATCATTTTGATGTGATCAATACCCAATATTACAACGGGTTAGATTTTTAATCCAACAATCCAATAAGTTACCCAATAATGAACAATGTTTTGAAGTAGCACCAAAAATCTTTTGATCGACTAGACGCAAAATAGAGTAAATAAAAAAAAATAGTAGTATCTTTTAAAATATCAATCTCTTCCTATCTCTTTTTTTTTTTTTGGTAAATAATTTTAGAAATGGACAATTATTTTGGGACAAAGGAAGGAATTTTTTTATTAAATGTGTTGACAAGAATAAAGAAAAATATATTTTTTTTATAACGAAAGATGAAAATGCTTAAAGCAAATTTAGTGTAGAAGTTACTAGGTGATATCTATTTGGTATTAGGTATTACTGATGTTGAATAAGTCTTATCCATTAAGAGACTAATGGGTAGTTTTGGGTAGTATCTAAAAGTATCCATTAAACTTAATGGATAACTGTGGTGATTACGCCAAAATTCTTGGATCATGTTGCTTGCTGAAATAGTGAATGTCCCTGCTAGAACACTTTGATACGAGAGTAAATATGGATGTTAGAGCTAAAGGAAATTTGGAGTTTCAGTAAGCCTGAGTGCACCTATACCTCCATGATAGGCAAAAATTTTACTCCCTCCGTCCCTAAATTATTGTCTTGTTTGACCTGGCACACGGATTAAGAAAAAAAAATTGATTTGATTATTAATATTAGTTGAGTGTGTTGTTTCCTTTAATGCCCAAGTGTATGTGGCCCATAATTAAAATAGGAAGAAAAAGTAAGGGTAAAATGGTAAAAGTAGTGTCTTAAAAAGGAAAGTTTCAACCTGCAACCTTGTTTCCCGCCTTGGGCTATAAATACCTTGGCTTGGTGAGACCTCTCTTTGGTCATTATTCACTTTCTATCCCCCCTCCTAGTTTCCTTTGCTCTCTCTCTCTCTCTCTCTCTCTCTCATTTTCCCTTGTTGAGCACTAAGCAAGACCTCTGGATTAGAGCTCTCCGGTCCCTCACCATTTGAGAGTTGCTTGTTGGACACCTAGTGATTCTCACACTAAGGGGTTTAAGCTAGGACTACCTCCCGGCTTCGGCTCATGTATGCTTTCATTTCTTGGTCTCAGGTGAGGACCGCTGCCAAATATTCACTTAGCACTAGCTATCACCTAGCACTTCGGCAGATCATCATTTTGATGTGATCAATACCCAATATTACAACGGGTTAGATTTTTAATCCAACAATCCAATAAGTTACCCAATAATGAACAATGTTTTGAAGTAGCACCAAAAATCTTTTGATCGACTAGACGCAAAATAGAGTAAATAAAAAAAGGGATAATGACATTACTAGTCCCTTGACTATGGCTGATTCCACCATTAGTCCCTTAACAAATTTTTTTCATATTTTTGTCCCTTGACTATAAAAATTAGACACAGTTGGTCCTTTTGGTGGATGCCGTTAGCATTTTTCCGTTAAGTCCATCATGTATCCATCACATGCCTTTAGTTAAGGGCATTTTTGAAATTTCACGTGCAAGATTTTTTTATAATACTTAAATAATTTATTCTTCTCTCTCTCTCTCTCTCCTCCCCCACCCACATGGGCCACATCTTCATCCCCTTCCTACCACCATTGTTACAGACCTCCTCCCCACCCACCACCCCAACCCCAACTCCAATTTAAAAAAAAAAAAAAAAGAAAGCGGGACAGAGAAAACTCTCAAGAAAAAACCCCCCCAAATCTCAAAAACTGCTTTACAGAGGTTCTTGCATTGTGAATTCTTGCTCCTCTGCAATTTTTTTTCTTCTTTTTTTTAACTACTGAAACTCATGTAAGAAAAGTAAGATGGTCCAAAATTCTAGCAGTATATAACAAAATTTAAGAGTAGAGATGAATTGTGCACTTGATTCATTACTAAGATGACATGTATTTGACCATTTGGAGTTTCAAGAAATTATTCTGAAAGGAGACTAATAAAGTAAATTCCAAGGGCATTGGTCTCGGCATCTGTATGTTTGATGGATTGGAGGCCATGTTATAGTGGTGTCGCAAATCCTTCAGACAGACAACCCCACTGGCCAACCTTGGACGACAGCATGGACTTGAGCAATGACGAAGCAGTTACAGAGTGAAGAGGCATTAGAGACTGTGCACCGCCCAACTCCACCGGAAGCCTGGAGGAGAAGAGGGGGTTCCGACGACCGGCGAGGCGAGGAGAGAGGTTAGGAGTTGACGGTGGGAGCCAACCGAGGTTGGAAGGTGATTGGATTTTACGAGTGCAGCTGATGAAGGACCTTGCTGTTGAAGTTGATCTCTGAAGAAATTGCCTTCCTGTATTGGAAGCCATTTTTGTTAGACTCGAGCTCTGTTATCTTGCTCCTCTGCAATCCATATGAACTTATGTACTCTGAATTGCAAAGAAAATCAATGTAATCATATGAACTTATGTCGTAAATTAGGCCAGGGTCCATGGCCTTCGTAAGGTGCACATGTCCACCCCCAAAATCCATTACTGTCGATGAATTCTTGCTCTTCTTAGCGTGCTCAATGTCTTATGTAGCTAATTGACCACAGACCCGGCTGTTGATTCCCTAGTTTCAGCACACCCGCCGAAGATTCCAGCTTCCCAAGGTAGCTATTCGATTTCAGATCTTCTTTCAAATCTTTTTGGGCAAAGCCTGAAGAAGACCGATTTTCGAGTTTCCATCCAAGAAATTTCGAGTGGGAGAATTCAAAAAAGAGGTGGCGGGGGGCGATGATGAGTTGGATTCATGGGAAGGGGGGAGTGAAAAAGGGAAGTTGAGGTTGGGGAGGACGAGGAGGAGGACAGAAGCGGTAATTAATTTGTCAGTTGGAGATGGAGTTAGCATTTGCTTTTGTATGGAGAGAGAGAGAGAGAGAGAGAGAGAGAGAGAGAGAGAGACTGTTGTAAAATGGAAGAAAACGGGAAAGATGTGTGTTTGTGTGTGTCTGTGAGAGAGAGAGAGATAGAGAGAGTGTGTGTGTGGTTGAAGATGAAGTTGAAATTCCAACAATGCCCTTAACCAAAGTCATGTGAGAGGCACATGACAGACTTAACGGGAAAATACTAACGGTATCCACCAAAAGGACCAACTGTGTCTAATTTTTATAGTCAAGGGACAAAAATATGAAAAAAATTTGTTAAGGGACTAATGGTGGAATCGGCCATAGTCAAGGGACTTCCAATGTCATTATCCCATAAAAAAATAGTAGTATCTTTTAAGATGTCAATCTCTTCCTATCTCTTTTTTTTTTTTTGGTAAATAATTTTAGAAATGGACAATTATTTTGGGACAAAGGAAGGATTTTTTTTATTAAATGTGTTGACAAGAATAAAGAAAAATATATATTTTTTATAACGAAAGATAAAAATGCTTAAAGCAAATTTAGTGTAGAAGTTATTAGGTGATATCTATTTGGTATTAGGTATTATTTATGTTGAATAAGTCTTATCCATTAAGAGACTAATGGGTAGTTTTGGGTAGTATCTAAAAGTACCCATTAAGCTTAATAGATAACTATGGTGATTACGCCAAAATTCTTGGGTCATGTTGCTTGCCAAAATAGTGAATGTCCCTACTAGAACACTTCGATACGAAAGTAAATATGAATGTTAGAGCTAAAGGAAATTTGGAGTTTCAGTAAACCTGAGTGCACCTATACCTCCATGATAGTCAAAATTTATACTCTCTCTGTTTCAATTTATGTGACGTTTGAGAGTTTTCACACATATTAAGGAGAGTAGTTAAAGCATATAAAAAAGACTATATAACCCTTAGTACTCCATTCATTGTCTGTAACTCCATTCTCAAAAGTAAATATACAATCAATGTTCTACTGCCATTTCCCATATAGTATAAAAGACAAACTATTGATATTCTTCTCAAAAATTTTCATTTCCGCCAAAACTTATTGAATAGTGTGGTTGTGTATTGAAAATAGTACAGCTGTAAATAAGGGTAAATTAGGTAAAAAATGATAAAAATTCCTAGATAATAGTAAAACGTTAAAAATTTTGGAACAAGAATTGGCTTCTTAAACGTCAAATAAATTGAAACAGAGGGAGTACGCCTTAGACTTGGTACATGCCACAAGGTGCTACCTCTTTGGTAATTTATCATTGACCTTGGGGCCGTGTGCATGACTGACATGTATCTCGTAGTTGGGAACGAATGGACCTCACATGGCCAGTGATCACGCGACCAAACTTGGGCTCATCATTTGGGTTTTACCTAAATCGAACCATCATTTTGGAAAATTTGATCATGCCATAGGCCATAGTCCCCGTTGTAAGCCTATGAATTTTTTTCTGTTTTACAAACCAATCTTTGATCTCATTTGGTTTGGGAATCGACTTTTCCAAAACCACCCATTATTTTAGTTACTAAAATTAGTACTAGTCATTAGAAATAGAAAGATGAATATGCATGAGTGGCTCTACTCTACTCTACTCCATCAAAATCATGACACCAACATGCACCAAACCAACTCCATCAGTAAAACCAACCAAAAACACAATGATGAATCCAGCGATTAATACTTTATAAAGGTGAAAGGCTAATAAAATGATTCCAATCTGACTTGTAAATAAAGCAAAGTTTCCCTATATAAGTATCTCAACCCAAACAATTAATATAGTAAAATTCAACAACCAGATCCAAGATGGTGGAGCTGAAGGCCGTATTCATTACCTTCAATCTCCTCCTCTTCATCTTCATCTCATCGTCGATGCTGATCCACTCGACTGATGTCGTCCGAGTTCATGGGGCACGAGCGAGAAGTCATGTCAAAGAATCGCATCAAGCATATTGGAAGAGGAAGTCGTCACGAGTGAATCATGGAAGCTTTCGTGGTCCTCGAAAGCACTTGGTCAATCCCACGAGGGAGCATCAATCTCATGTTCTCGAGTTGCCTGTTTAACATGTTGCTATGGTTTGTTGTTCTCGGTTTTAAAATGTAAGGTTGGTGTAATTGATCTGATGATCGCATGTATAGTACTAGGTACTGGAACCCATGTTAATCTATGTATTCTGTATTGTTTCAAGTTTGTACGTACGATGTTCTCCTAGGGAAAGTATGGGAGTCATCGACCTTGATTATATATGTAACAGTAGAGTAATGCGACGACAACAAAATAAAAGAATTAGTTTATCATGCATTCAAGATTTTACTACAGGTATAAAGCACAACATTTACTGCTTGATGTACTGTTGCTAAATCTGCATCTTTGCCTTTTCACCATACCATCTGCTCCTTTGCATCATCTACGTAGTAAGTAGTTGACTACACCTTTTTTATTGTCACCCTGTTTTTCAGTAATTTTTTATTTTCACCTTATTTTTAACGAAACCATTTCATAGTATAATGCAGAAAACATTATAACAGTCAATCCTCAGGTGGAACAAGCGGCCCTAACTAAGATTGACAATATCAACTGTCTTTGGAGGTTATTAAAGTCTCAACCAATAGAATAGTTCAAAGGGCATAATAACTAGAGGGCAATATATTCCAATAATCTGACATCGTTATAATACAGGTGCAACCAATAAGGGAGAAACCTAAAAATAATTTTTTGAAAAAAAAAAAAGAAAGAGAAATGCCCTAGTCTTAAAACCAAACACAATTCCTGTATTTATTATAGTAAAAATTGTAATTTTCTTTTGTGAATTTGTTATTTAATCTAGTCTTTTTTTCTTTTTTTTTTGAACGAGATTCGTGTCTGAGATATCACCGCTTTAATAAGACAACCCTACGACACAATATCACTGCTTTAATAAGACAACCCTATGACACGATATCACCCCTTTAATAAGACAACCCTACGGCCGGAATCACTGAACTTCCGAAGTAATAATAACCTCACTAAAGAACATACTAACTTTCACTAGTTAGTGAAAGCAACAACTTTCACTTAACAATTGTCGGGAATACAAAGTGGGCAAGTTCAAGAGTTTCCGTATCCGTAAACTCAGCTTTAGCCAACACTTGCTCCAACTATTCTTGCTAATGGTCCAGCAAGTCATACTGCTAAAGTTCCAGAACTTTAAGCCCCCCGTGGCCTTTATTCCAAAACAATTTAGATAAAAATAAGTTCATCTGAAAAGTCATGCAGGGTATCAACTATCTAGACTAAAACTTTTCATATCCTTTGGGAAATTTACATATACATATGGTGTGAGTTTTTAGGAGGATTAACTTGAAGCTACATATTCTCAACTCCAAGCATTTTAGCCATAGAAAAGAGATTTAATGACACGAAAGAACAGAGCACCTCGCAGTTTACCCAGATGTACAGCAAAAAGTTCCAATGCTGAAACATCAACATCTAAGTCTACATGCCAGAGGCATTGCATTCTTCAAGCAGTTTAAGAATATTATGCTCAGGGGCACTGATTGATGGCAGTATCATGCGATTGGTTCTAGGACGAGGTTTGGTTCCAGGTGTCTGTGGCTCTGCAGGGGCCCCTTCTTGCAAATCCGACCTTCTTTGTACGCCTGCACATACACGCTCCTTCCATATTCTGCCGTCCTGAGTATACATAAGGAAATATATATTAGTAATGTAGACCCACCCATGCTAATATAAAACAAACACTGCATAGGACGATCATACCGCAACTTTTATCTCAAGACTCCAAATTTGTTCTAAAACTTAAATGTGAAAAAAACTTGAAAACTCAGTATACATCTGACATGCAATTCTGACGGTCTGGGTAGTCATGATTTTCTCGAACCTTGACAAATCATCAGCAAAACTGAGCTTTCTAAGCTTCTCCTCTTTAAAGGACTTTGATTAGCTAATATATCCAGCTTTTGAATCTATCAAACTAAATAATTTTTCACTTTAGGGAAGGAAAATAGAGACGAAGCCAGCGTCTTCTGATTACCATGGATACAGGGGTAGAGAAAGGTAGGGGAAAGCAGTACAAGTAATTCTGGTTTCGCATATCATTTTCTCTCCTTTAATGTCTTAACATGAACTGAAAATTTATTTCAATCATGAATTTTACTTTCCTATTCTGTATCGATCACTAAATCCATAAATCAAAGAAACATGAGACTCCTTACAAGGGCATGTTAATCGAGATCTATGACGCAGAGAGGACTGTTTAAGCACCAACTTCGATAACTCCGAAAGTTTCTTGAGATTGACTTCTCTCAAATACGAAACTGAGAGACCACCACCAATTGAAGATCCTAATGACATACATAGCCAACTTGTTCCATCATTTTCCTACAATTCCATTCTCCTTCATTTCATATCATATACTCCCTCCAACCCCAAAAGAGTGCATAAGATAATCCTTCTACTTGTATAAGGAGGGAGACTGATCCTTCTTTATGCATTTATCCACAAGTTTCTTAAAGGAATCGTGTAACAATGAAAAATCCTCTATTCAAGAATTCAAAGTACCGTTGCACCTGCAATGTATTTTACCCACATCCTGCATCCATATTCATTACAGCTATATTCATACATTAAATTTGACAGAGGAGGAGATTCCAAAAGTGATTCCTTCTCTTTCAACCTGCTTTGGCTGTCTCACTTCCTCTGACGTGGTTTAAATATACTTATGCCCAAAAATGAGAGATGGAAGGGAAAAAAAAAACCCTGGAGACATGCTTATCCTGTCTGGTGCAGTCTGCGAAACTCAGGGAAATGAAAATTCAAGGAGGTAAGGATTCAGGAATTGTGTTTACCTCAAACTGGACCGCTTTCATTTTATTCTTATCTAGTTATTGTCCTAGTTTATGTATAGTTAATTCCGACTGAAAATTTTAGAAATGGGCAATTATTTTAGGACAAATGGAGGATTTTTTTTATTGAAGGTTTTAACCAGGATAAAGAAAAATAGTTTTTGTTCCTTCGGGGACATCTGATAAAATTGGAACGATACAGAGAAGATTAGCATGGCACTGCGCAAGGATGGCACGCACAAATTGAGAAATGGTAGTTCCGACCGTGATTAATCAGTTTCTCATGTGTTTTCTTAAGTCAAGGACTCAAAAGTACTTTCATAACTTTGTGGTGCAGGACATGGGTCATCGTAGAGGTCCATTGATCCGTTTATTATTAGGGTCAAGTTTATAGGCTCATATTGAGTTACATTTGCCTCCCCCTCCTGGCATCAAAATTTAACTACATACAACCACAAAAAATCGTAAATGAGTCCAAACGAATCATTTAACTACATACAACCACAAGAATGAGTAAAAGAGTTTCAAAACAATATTGCTTATTATAGTACACATAAATTATCAACAAACAGCAATACAAGAATAAACTTACCACTACCATAACAAGTGAATAACTTTTAAGAAATATTAGTTGTTTATGATCTTGGTGCATGGCAAACCATTATATATCCACGTATAACCGAGAAACTAAAACTGCCAACAACCAAGAGTAAGCAACCCATCTTATTTCACTTTCAACCAACAGTATTAAAATCAAGTTCAAGAGAGATGTTTGAATTTGAAGATATATGAATAAAGAGGAACATAAAACTAGTTTCAAGCTTACATTAAGAATTGAAGGTTCCGGCAGAGGGCATTGAATGGGCCGATCATTGTCAAGAGGCTCAGTTGGGTGCTCCACTGGCTTAAACTCAATTGCTAGTTCAATACCATGATGAGCAGCAGTAGTAGTTCCAGCAACATTGGCAACGTCTGCAGCCTCTGTATCAGGGGTAACCACTTCCCTCTCATCCTTCATGGCATAAAGCAAACCAATATACAAATCAAGTCCAGTCAATTAAACCCAATTACAGAAAACAAACCAGGAAGCAGATGCATGTCATGAGAGTAATTATGTTAGTTAATACTCCCTGCATTCCGCTTAAAGAATCTCCTTCGAAAGTCAAATATTTAAGAGACATCAAGTGCCCTTGAAAATAGCCAATATAATGAAAATATTTGTTGTCTCTAAAGGCGCTTTGTATAACCAAAAAACCGGTTCAAACGAGTATAGTTTGATCCCAATTAACTTTAGCCCTGGTTCGGTCACCAAAAGACAGCGGGAAAACAGGTGTTACTTGGGTCCAATTTTGCACTACAACCAAATCTTCAGTGTTCCAGCCCCTAGGTGGAATAGACGCACACTAGTACAGTAAAATAGAAAGGAAAAAAAGAAAGGCAGAAAAAAAAAAGGAACATCAAAATTGTCAGTTTGTCACTAGCGTCCTATCGTTCTCCCCTCCCCCCCCCCCACCACCTCTTCCCCCAACCTTCCCACAGTTGATGATCTACCTTTGTCTTTGTATAATTCCCCTGCCATCGGTTCATTCGATCCAGCTCGGATCTCTAGGGTTTTATATCCACAGTCAACACTTTTTCCTAAATGACTGTTAAGCAATTGGGCTGATATCCTAAATTTATAGTATTCCACACCATTGATCAACCAATTGGAATTTTACTTAGAGTATCACCTGTTTGGGAAAGTGGCGCAGCAAAATTAATTGGTGACACTAGTTTGTTCTCTGATGGTGCTCACAAAAAATAAATAAAGCCAAGTTACAAGAGAGACCCAATCTAAACACGATTGCTCCGTCGGCTCCACAAATAATGAAAGATATGGCCAGTGAATGTTGAAATTTCATTAACTCTCTCCCGCATGCATCCTCCGTCCATAATTGACACATGTCATAATCTACTTATCTTACATGTTTCCAACAAAGGAAACATCTATTTAATGCACATTTATCTTTTCCTTTAATTGTTTCCTTCTTCCTTGACCTTCCACATGGATGAGGAGCCAACCTGAATACATCTCCCCCTCTGAATAAACCGAGATGATAAACACACAATACAAGTGATTGTACCCAGCCTGATATGCCTTATCCACTGGATAAGCTATTCTTATACCCACTCTCAACGTTGTTTCAGTGAAACAACATTAATCCGGAGGAGGAGATTTGTTGAGGTTGGCTCTTCATCCATGTGAAAAGCCAAGGAAGAAGGAATCAAATGAAAAAAAAAAAGAAAAAGAAGAAGATAAATGAGTATTAAATGCATGTTTCCTTTATTTCCTCCTCACCACCATCCATTTCCATGGTGGTAATCTTTAAACGAATTAGTATCCCAAATTAATTTTGTTGAGCCACTTTTCCCAACATCACCGTGAGCTCCCATCACTTAACAAATCTGATCTGATGAAAAGAGGTACCACCAAATATTAGCCAAAGTGGAAGTAAGTTGAGAATTAGGACCATCCTATATCAACGGGAGGTTAATTAAGCAGTTTGTATTGCATGATGTTCGCAGTGGTGAGGCTCAACAGAGGATGCAATTCTGTTGGTGGCAAGAGTAAAGCCTATTTATGTTTCTTTAATCCATGTAAATTTATATATAAATATAAATATATATATATATATATATATATATATTATATGCGCTAAATGTAGAGCTTATTTATAGTAAAATTACCCAGACAGAGAACAACTTATATTATCGAACCAGTTCAAATTGAAATGGATTTAAACATAGCCAGTTCTGAACAGAACAGTGGCCTAGTTCTTTGGTTTCCCAAACAGGCCCTAACTTGTTTTATTTCATATATGTAGGATAAAATTGGAACATTAGAGGAATTTTAGTTTAATATTTGAAAGTTGAAACAGACTCTTCGATAGGAAGACTCCAAAACGGAACATAGGATTCTTGAGCAGAGACAGACTAGTTCATTTGGGTATGAAATCTTAACCTTTACGGATTCATGAAGTTCAAACTATACAAATAAACCAATAGCTACGAAATATTCATGAATTCCGAAGGCTGATTCCCACAATTCAGACCACTTGAGAGCCTAATCAGAAATCTATGACAAGCCAATGGAAAAGTCAAACTTACCTTTAAAAAAAAAAAAAACACAAACCAAATTTAAACAAACAGTACCAATTGGCCTGTGGTACTGCGCGTCGTCCCACAGGGGGACGAGTTCAATCTCTGCGATACGTAGCCTTCGAACCAAAAATAAAAATATTTAAACAAACAATTAGCAGGCAACAGAGAACAAGAGATGAAATCCAAAACCCAGTTCACGGAGCAAGCCAATTGACTTACTAAATTAATAAATTCGGAAAACAGATGGTCAAAAAAAGAACACTTACAAGTGCGCTTTGACTCCGGCGATGACCATTCTTACTAACAGAAAACCTAGAGAAAAGACCCACCATTCTTTCCGATCTTCACTCCCCAAAACAAAAATTAACCCAGGAATTCGATCTGGGTTTTGTCCACTCCCTTCAAATTCCTCTCTCTTAAGGTCTAGGGAGGGAGAGAGAGAGAGAGGTTTGAGAAAAAGATTATTAGGTAGCTTGTCGTGCTGGGTTTTTTTTGGGATTAGAAAATTGGGATTCTTCTCTCTCTCTCTCTCTCTCTCTCTCTATATATATATATATATATATATATATATATATAACTATCTGTGGAGAGTTAAAACTGTAAAAAGAATGGAGTGGGGTCTTTGATGGAGAAAAGCTGCGATGAGTTGGAACCAAAAAGGATCGGTTTTTATTAACGGAGAAGCCATTAAATGGCTCACAAAAGGAGGATAAGAAAAGAAGCGAGCGAACAACCGCCATGTCCAAGCAGTGTTCGGAAGACCTTTTGGGATAGATACGCATTTCATTTCACGCGCCTTCTTTTAGGCTCTCTGACTGCACTTTTGACAAAACTCACTTGATAGCTCCATTTTGGATTGGTCCGATGCTACCGTCTAAGCTAAACAATGGAGTATAATATTTTATATATTACTTCATAGTACAGTTTTAAATTTACATACAGTTGAAAAGATCAACTGAAAAAAATTAGCACCTCTTGAAGACCAAAACAAATTTGATCGAACAATTAAAATAACATAGTTTAATCATGAATTAAAATTAATTACTCCTAACAAAAAATAGTTTCTCTCTTCTAACCCCAAAAAGAGAGAAATCAGGCTGAGGCTGGTCGAATTTAAATTTAATTTGGATATATACCGAAAGAGTTAGAGTAAATAAGGCAACAACAAAAAAAAAAAAAAGGAATTAGGGTGAAAATTATCGAATTCAAATTTAGAATGAAATAGTAATATTCTTAAGATAAGTATGATAATTGAAAAATCATCGTAATTACTAATTAACCAAGTATGGTAAGAATTAAAAACCTAAGTAATTTAATAAGAAAATTTTCTTTTTTGGACTTTTGATTGGTGGATATTGATTTTCTAGATATATTTGATAATTAAAAAAACTCAGAAACTTGAGAAAATTAGGACGAAACTTAAGAAATCTAAATACTCTAAAACGATTAGGATAAAGTTCTGGAACTCATCATTATTAGCATATTGTCGTCGCATATCATAAATAACATTTAATATTTTTAAATTTGTAATGAAGAGCGTCTTGAATAAACATCAAAGTGCTAATAGTGCAATCCCATGGCCTAGATAGATTATAAACGAGGTCCGATTCCTTCCATCAATACATGAAAGGTACGTAATTGTTAAAGGTATTGACTTGACATGGGAGGTGTGTCCTTTGACTTGTCCAAAAAAGTCGTTTAGGGTGTGTTTGGTTTCATAATTTAGGGACTTTAATTTTGATGTTTTAGACTTTAGCTTGTAATGATCGAAGAAAAAGTAAAAGAGATGTGGAGAGAAAACTGGTAGGACCAAGGACAATGAAAACTTAAAATTACAGACTAAAATTGCAATAGAAAACAGATCCATAGTTGAAAATGTCGATCCGAATAAACTACCATAAACAACCTTACAGGATTCATGAACCAACACTTGTAAAAGGAAATGCTAATGTTTAAGATATTACTGTATATATTAAAGCATTAACGTGTGCCGTATACCCTCCCCACATTCATGCATTAATAGATTGGATGTTCAATACTCTAATCTTTGGGGTTAGATTCTATGAATATGAAATTGCCCTTTTGAAAAAAAAGTTTCATAATAATGGTTTCGTAATGATTCATAATTTATTTGATATTATGAAAATTGATGAAAAATTAATTATGGAACTCGTAAAAAGGTGGAAAATTTACTTTCAAAATAAGTAGAGATGGGAGAAAGGAAGAGATTAATAGTCTGTTTGGCTACCCTAATTCGATAGTTTGGAATTAGAATTGAAATTGGGGTCTTTGATGCCAATTTTTTTGTTTGGATGTCAAAAGGAGTTTTGAAATTAAAATTGAATTAGAATTCCGAATGACTCAATTCCATGAATTAAATTCTATACCATAAGTAAAGAATTCCAAAATAAAAAATACACAAGATCACCCGCCTCCCAATTCTAACTATTTTCTCGCTCCCGACTTCTACCCTCACCTATCTGGCTCTACTAACTGACCAGCGGTCGACTATCAATGATTGCCGGAACTGTTGGTGTTAGCGCTCGTGTATGTGACCTCGTCGTCTCCGTTCGTTTAGTCACCGATCACTATTTTATTACCTCCCTTGATTTGGTCGCCCGAATATTACCGTCAGTGTAAAAAACACCTTCGTCGTCATCGCGCCATTATCCTCGCTGCTGTCGCCTTCGTCAATCTACCAGCTGGTAATCTCCTCCTTTCTGCCATTCTCTATTCCTTGATCTATTTTTAACCCAAAACCTCTCCTATTCTGCTTCCTTCTGGCTTTCCAACCACCAGTTTCATCTAGAAGAGGCCTTTTTTCACCGGCGGTACCCTCTCTCCGGTTTCACCCACCCAAATCAAAAAAATTATGTACTAGTGAACATTGACAATCCTTAATTTGTAACACATCACCGGAAACTGCTCGTACTTTGTTTCCCAGGGTATTAATGGGGAAATTATATTTTTGACCAACGTACTAATTGGAGATTCCTGATTTTACCAACATACTTTCATTAACCAAAATGTGACCAACGCACTATCAATTTTATACCAATGTTGACCCTGCCGTCAAACCTCCATCCAAAAAATTAACGGCTAACAGTAAGAAAAAAATTACATTAACGGTAAAGGGTCCAAAATGATACTTATGGAAAATGGGGGGCCCACCAATATTTTTTTTTTCTCTCAATCTCCTCTCTGCTTCATCAAACAAAACACAGGAGATAGGGTCTCCGGCAAGTTGATGGTTTGATGTTTCAATTTAAAATCTAGGCACTCAAGGAAATCTTTTGCAGAACTGAGATCCCTCCAATAGCTACTGTTTATAAATCACCGAATTAGTATACATAAATACACACACATTCAACCAATCCAGATCTGGGTTATTAATGAAAACATAAAAAAGATAAGTTGTGTATGAAACATTCCGGCGTCCTCCGTGCCTTAAAGCACAAGACCTTTGACGTCAACGGCGTCTTCCTCGGTCGCGTCTTCGATCGACGGTCGTCTCATTTTCCCACTTCTTTCTATCAATGACCACATGACCTTAAGGCCCATCGGATTTTCTATACTATTTGACCATAAGAGAGAGTAGATCTATTGAAAGGGCCTTCTAACAATGGTGAAAGCGAAAACAATGGAAGTGAGGTTGAAGTTAGTGATAATGAAGATTAGTCGAGTTCTGGGTCGTTGTCGATGCCATTGCAGAAGAGAGATCCGCCGCAGTCTCCAGTGGCGTTGAAGGAACAACCGTGGTGTCCCCAGATGCGGCCGGACCAGGCGGCGAGGAGGTGGAGGGTGTAGGACTTGGCCGATGGGAGCTTGAAGCCGCCGCGGGCGAGGATTGGCTTGCCGGTGCCGGGTTGGATGCCTGGCCACACGGCTGTGGCGTGTTGGAGAGAGAGAGCATGAGGAGTTGAGAGATGAATTAGGGTTAATCTATTGAAGGGGAATTGACAAAGGGGAGAAAGGGTTTGAAGAGGATTTTCTGGTGTGAAAAAAATTTATTGGTGAACCTCTATTTTTCACAAGTATCATTTTGAACCCTTTACCGTTAGTGTAAACATGTGCGTTAATTTTTTAAATAGAGGTTTGACGGCAGGGTCAATATTGGCACAAAATTGATAGTACGTTGGTCACATTTGGGTTAATTAAAGTACGCTGGTAAAATCAGGAATTCCCAATTAGTACGTTGGTCAAAAATATAATTTTTTCGGGTATTAATCGTGAAGAGAGAGAGAAGAGAGAGTGAGAAAGAGAGAGGGGGGGGGGAGTTACTGCTGTAAATTTGTAATTTAATGTGAGATATATTGGGAAAAATGAGTACAAAAATCAGATTTGGACTTAAATTATTGAATCTATTTCACTTGCAAGGTGTTATTTAGTAAACTAACAAATACTCCTAATATATTACAAATAGTTAGATGTCAAACCACTAATTTATTATTTATGGACCTAAAAGCGTTGTTCATTTCAACTAGGATGTTCCTCTAGAGTAACTTGTACTCCCTCCGCCGCAAACAGGTAGTCCTCCTTTCCTCTTTGTTTGGTTTGTCCTAAAAGATACTTCCTTCATCGTAATCAAAGAGTAGCTTTTGATTTTTCTGAGTTAACTTAATTAAAATTTGACTAATAATTTATATAAATTTATTTATTTTTATAAAGTAATAAAAGTTGTAATTCTTTAAATTTTTAATATTAATATAGTTTTAAGTGAATGCGATTTTATTTTCAAAAATATAATTAAAGTATGTTAAATTTGAATTTAATTTAGCCGCATATTGATTTTTAAAAATATAAAATGGACTATTTGGTCAAAATGGACGGAGTTACATTAATTCTACAAATAGTAATAATGTTAGTGCAATTTGAAAAAAGTATAAACAAGTACGTTACAATTTTAAAAAATTTGACATGTAAAATAGTTTTTTTTTTTTAGAACTGAAGGAGTAGGATGTTTCACATTGTTTTCCTTCTTCTTTCCTTTTTTTTTTTTTTTTTATGGCTATATTTGACTACTCAATGTCAAGCTTTAAAATTGAATTGGATGAACAATTTGAGCTCCATAAAATTCAATTGCTCTTCGAATTCTAATTCCGAGTTCTGAAATTAAGCATACAAACATAGCCTATATGCATTTTATCCTTTTAATTAGGGTCAAATTCGGGCCGATCCATTTTAGATAATTTTCATTCGTTAAAATCCACTATAATTGTTTTCAATCACTAAAGGACAATTTTGTTTTAAAATGTCATCTATACCCTTAAATAAGACGGAACAGTGCACGCTATGCATCGTAAAATAAAAAAATAATGCATCGCAACACAACACGATGCACATAAATACACGGAAGCCCACGATGTATATCGCAAAACAAAAAAGACGTAATACAAATACCTTTTTCACTTGCGATGCACCAAAAAAAGTTATGCATCGCACTGGAGAAAAAACCATATTATACAAAAACAGTTCAAACAAAAAGAGTGTTGTTTGTTGCATCGCATTGCACTCGATGCACATTTTATATGCAGTTTTATGGATGTGTGATTAACAATTGACAGTACATATTTTATGCTTGACGATGCACATTATTCACATTTCTTAACACAAAATCACAATTACATTGACGATGCACATTTCACATGTATGACGATGCACAAAAATCAACCTTGTATATATACAAAAATGAACTTAAAAAATTACAACATAACAAAAATTAACTTTGTTTAGCCTCTTGACATGACATAGAATTATGGCTACAAAGTTTGTAAGATCTACTACATATCATTTTCTTTTTTTTTTTCTTGTTAGTTTACTATTTGATGAAATCATTATCTTCTTGAAACGTCTGAATAATCTTTCATTATAGGGAATAACATTGTCTCACCCTCACAAAAATTTTAAACTTCACGTCACTTCAAATTAATAAAACCACTACCAACACGACTTTTATTTAGGGCCTGTTTGATTTAGCTGATGAGAAATGACTTATGACTAATGACTTATAGCTGATGACTTACTGATGACTTATGAACTGGTGTTGTTTGATTTAACTTTTCAAAGTGCTGATGAGCTGTCTCTAAGTTAGTGTGATTGTTTGATTGATAAGCAGAAAAAGTGCTGAATTAAAATATAAGACTAAAATACCCTCATCATTAAATATTCTTTGCATCATTATTATTATTATTATATTATTATTATTTACTAATTATATTTATTATTAATATTTATTTTTATTTTTATTATTATCATTATTCACTATTATTTATTTATTATTATATTTATTTCAATTATTATGTTTATTTATTATTATATTTATTACAATTATTATGTATTACTATTATTATTTACTACTACTACTACTACTAGTCTACTACTACTATTATTATTATTATTATTATTATTATTATTATTATTATTATTATTTACTACTATTATTATTATTACTATTATTATTTACTACTACTATTACTATTATTATTATTATTATTATTATTATTATTATTATTATTATTTACTGCAATTATTAATATTATTATTTACTACTATTATTATTAATATTATTATTTATTATTATTAATAATATTAATATTATTAATGATATCAATATTATTAATATTAATAATATATAACAATAATAATATTAATATTAATAATATTATTATTATTAATATTATCAATATTATTAATAATAATAATATTATTATTATTAATATTATCAATATTATTAATATTAATAATATTAATTTTAATATTATTATTAATATTAATAATTATTATTATATTATCAAAATTATTAATAATAATATTACTCTTATTAATATTATTATTATTATTATATTATTAATAATAATATTATTATTATTATTATTAGGGGTAATCTCGGGATATAGAAAGTTTAATACTATAATAATATTATTAATATTAAATTAATAATATTAATATTAATAATATTAATAATCTTAGTACTATTATTAATATAAATAATAATAATAATATTATTATTATTATTATTAATAGTAATAATATTATTAATATTAATATTATTATTATTATATTATTAATATTATTAATATTAATATTATTATTATAATATTATTATTTATTATAATAATTATAACTATAATAATAATAATAATTATTATTATTATTATTATTGTTATTATTATTATTATTATTATTATTATTATTATTATTATTATTATCATTATTATTAGGGGTAATCTTGGGATATAAAAAGTTTTATAAAGAAGATGACTTACTTGTTTTTGAAAAGTAGAAATAAGCATCATGTCTAGTGCTTATAACTTATGACTGAAAGAGTCCACTTTTGATTTTTTTGATCAACTTAGTTGAAGTTTGACCGATAATTAACATAAATTTAGTGATTTTTACAAAGTTTTGAAAGTTGCAATTTATAGTATTCTTAAAATAGTTTTTAATTAATGCAATTTTATTTCCTAAAACATAAGTAAAGTGTATAAAATTTTGATTTGATTTAGTCACATGTTGACTTTTAAAAAAGGAAAGTGAACTCTTTGCATGGAACGGAGGGAGTAACATTTAGTAGTGCAAAAATTATATTTGGAATATAAATGTATTACTAAAATCTTAATATTGATTACTAAAATTTAAGGAATTACAATCCTGATGAAGGAGGTGAGATTTTGATTCCTAATAGTTGGAATCAATGTAAAAGGATGACTATATCCTTCTATTAGGTAAAGTATTTGCTTTATATTTATTATTTCATTTAGTTTCAAGTATTTTACGGCTGTTCCATTTACTCCTCCTCATCGTCGTTGTTCTTCGGCTCATCATAAGACTTTTCTAACTCATCTCGTTTGATTTAATTTATTAATAATAATTAATATATTATGATTGTAGTGTTAATTTTTGCGTATGAAGCATGCTTTAGAATTGATTAATCTTATAAGATTTAGACTAAATAGGCCATAAGAAATTTTTTAAAGAGTTTACACGCTTTGCATGACAATTACGCAAAATATAACAATTGCGATGATTGCATGGAACTATATAGAAGAATAAATTATTAATTATTTTAAATAAATAATTACATATACTTTTTTCGAATTGTTTCAGTTATATAAATTATTTTTATTTGAACTTGTTTCATTATAGTAGTAGTTTTTTTTATTTAATAAATTTTTCTTACTTTATTGATGTTGGATAATTTAATATTTTCACAAAAATAGAAAAGTTTGAAGAACTTGTTATTTTATAGAGTAGTAATAACGTTAATATTTAATTTTTATCACGAAAGTTATTAACAAGTTGTATATATTGGGGTAGTATTGTCAATTACCTTAATTTTATGTTTGCATTCCAAGTTATTTTGTTTTTTACCAAAAAATATAATAGAAAATTGTACTACATTAGTAATCAAATTCTTTTTGCTACCAAACACTTTTTAGGAATCATTTTCTCATTTATTTCTATGGAATCTCATTACTAATAATCAATTCTACGGAATTGATTCTATTTTCGTGTACCAATCAAGCCTAAGGGTATAAGTTAAGTTCAAATTGTAAAAACCAGATTGACCAATTTGGTTCAATTTTTTTAGATAAACAGGTTGGTCACTGTTCAAACAATGAAAAATTAATCGGTGTGATTCATGGTTCGACCAGCCAATTCACAATTAATTGAACCAAACCGAATCGACTAACATCTTACATAAGCATAATAATATTAAATCCTAACCGTATATTCCCTCCGTTCCAGGTAAAGAGTCCAATTTTGATTTTTTTTGGTCAACTTATTTGAAATTTGACCAATAATTAACATAAATTTAGTGTTTTTTACAAAGTTTTAAAAGTTGCAATCCATAGTATTCTTAAAATGGTTTTTAATTAATAAAATTTTATTCCCTAAAACATAAGTAAAGTGTGTATAATTTTGATTTAATTTAATCACATGTTAATTTTTTAAAAAGAAATAGACTTTTTACCTGAAACGAAGGGAGTATTAAAATAACTAAATTTATTTTCCTGAAACATAAAACCATGTCCTGTCACATTGGTCTCTCTCTCTCTCTGTCTCTCTCTCTCTCTCTCTCTTCTTTCTTAAAGTCCATTCTTCCTCCCTCCCTCCCTCCCCCCCTGATTGTTCTTCCTCTTCTCTCTCCAATAACCTTTTAAGTATCCATAATATAGCCATTCATTTGCATCTTTTCATTTCCATATGTTTAGATATGTTTTGATGCTTAATTCTCAAGTTCAGAATTAAAATTAGAAGAATAATTTAAATTTGGTGGAACTCAGATTGTTCATCTAATTTCAGTTCTAAAACTTGGTATTGAGTAGCCAAAAGTAATTCCCTTTGGATTTCAAATTCTTGATTTTTCTAGTTCCCTTTGGATTTCGGTTTACTGCTGAAGATTTTGTCGTTTTAGTGATGAAGATGGAGGAGTATTGCAATGTTTTAGATTCTTATGTTATTATCAAGCTAAAACTAATTCCATCTTCTTGTCTATGCTCCTTGGAATTTCAAATCCAAGAGGTATACATTCTAGTTTGTTCTTCAGGCAAACTTAGTTGAACTGAACCAAAACGAGCTTCATCCACAACCATAACCAAAGCAAGTGTGACTTTACCTAAGGATGTAAAAATGGCATTTAATTAAGTCCAGTTGGAGTTAAGTGGGCAAAGGGACCCTTATAAAATAAAAAAATAAAAAAATTACACAAATAATTTTTTATTTTTTTTTCATATGTATTGAAAAAGTGCACCACCTACAAACATACAGGAAAAAAATAAGTAATAATAATTATTAAAAAAATATAGATCTTCTAATATTTTGAGAAGCAAAATCATTAATAAAGTCTTCAAAATTAAGTTTTTCCAATATCTCATTTTCAATTCACAAAATTGTTAATCCATTTAATCATTCTTGGGACATAGTTGAACGCAAGTATGATTTTATCAATTTTAGTTTTGAAAAACTCTTTTTGTTGATGCTACGGTAATCGGTATATTTATAAAATTCTATACACAATAGAAACATTAGGAAAACAATTTAAAGTTTTAACAAACTCAAGAACTTCAAACTTTGTTTATTTTGGTAAACACATTTGCAACACTTGAAATTTAGAAAATATTATCAGTATGGATGTCAAATTTGTCAATATTATTTTTAGGACAACTTAAAAATTAACACAAAAATTATAATACCAATTAATATTTTCTTTTACCAAAAAATATAAATATTATACATATATATATATATACATATATATATATATATATAGTTATATATATAAATTTGGGGCTCCTAAAAATTGGGGGCCCATGGCCATTGCCCAACTTTGCCACCCTTAAAGGCCGGCCAGAGTCTACCTCCAAACTTCACATGCTTTATTTAGGGGCAAAATTCAGACCGGTCCCTTTAGACAATTTTTATTCGCTAAAGTCCACTATAATTATTTTCAATCGCTAAAAGACACTTTTGCTGCGAATGTCATCTGTGCCCTTTAAAAACATAGAACAGTACACGCTATGTATCACAAAACAAAAAACGATGCATCGCAATACAACACGATGCACATAAAACACGGAAGCCCGCGATGTGCATCGCAAAACAAAAGACGTAATATAAATATCTTTTTCACTTGCGAGGCACCAAAAATGTTGTGCATCGCACTGAAAAAAAAAACCCTCTTAACTGCAAAAACATACTAAACACGTACCTCGATGCACAACAATTGTGCATCACGATGGACAAATAGTTCATACAAAGATTGTTGTTTGTTGTATCACGATGCACACGATGCACATTTTATATGCAGTTTTATGGATGTCTATTCAACAATTGACAATGCATATTTTATACTTGACAATGCACACAATTCACATTTCTTAACACAAAAATCACAATTACATTTACATGGCATGTGATCATGCAACATGTCAAGATAAGATATAGCAATGATTCAATTCTAATCTCAACCAATTCTATATTTACGAGAGGCTCAGCTACCGCCAATTATCCTATACCAGTTGGAAACTGCGACCAACTCGAGAAATATGGAAGGCCCACCATGCCTTACCAGAGGCTCAATAGCCACCAACCGTCCCATACCAATTGGAGACTGCGACCAATCGGCATGCATAGCTAGCATATAAAAAGTAACTTACAGTATATATAACAATGTCGAGATATGCCTTCAATATCCCTTTTATTTTTCATCTTACTTTTCTTGTCTATACATGTGTTGCTACTGCAGTGCAAGTTCTCAAGTTAAAACCTTTATTTATTCCATGGGTAGCTCCACCTCAACGGGTAGCCCTTTCCGCATGACTGATACCATGGGTGGCTCCACCTTAATGGGCAGCCCTTTCCGTATGCCTCTAAATGCCTTTCGGATGACAATTAGGATCGTAGCATACCTGTGTCACCTTATGGGTTATGATAGTGGGCTACCCTCTACCAGGGGTAGTGGATCATATCTGAGTCCACGATTGTCACCATATATTACATGATTATCATCATGCATTTCATGTTAGCCCACGATTATTACCGTGCATTACATGATTATTATCATGTATTTCATCTTAGCCCACGGTTATTACCGTACATGACATGATTATTATCATATATTTCATGTATCAACACATTTTCGAGTAATTACTGGCTGATTCTTATCATCACGAGCATGTAGATGTTTACTTGTTATCTTTTATCTTGCTTTAACATTTACTTGTATTAATCTCATGTTGCATATAATAATCACATACACAGAATATTTACTTCCAATGCATGTTACACATATCTATTTATCATATATCATTATGGTCAAGTAGATGTTTACTTGCCATCAACTACTTTTCCTGTAGTGTTCGTAAATACTGAGCACATTACTAGTAACATATACCTGCCACTTGTACTTTACACATATCATAACACATGTCACAGTGCCAACATTTATTTGTAAGCAGCTATCCTTATCTTATTACTTTACTAAACTATTTTTGTTTCCTAGTTTACAATAGATCCCATTACTATCACATGTTAATATGTCATGACACCAAATTCTTCTTTATCTGTCACATGTTGTCTTGTATCCCATGTTGATTCTCGTCACTATTACTATATAAGTCATTACTGAATCTACGTATTTACAATACATACAAACATTTGCAAACATCCTATATAACTTTATTGAGTTATCTGTCCAGTACAGTGAATCCCGTTAACTGTCTACCCATGTCATAACATTTATGACATCGTAATTTTACTTATACAGTTCCCTAATATTTTAGGGACTTGCAGTATGGCTCATAATAACTCTTATTTCATTTGATTTGACTAAATTTGAGTCATTAACAAATACTACTAAACTATCTTGATGTAATTTAATTACATCCCGTTGGACTCTAGTTGAGTCATTACTAATCTTTAGGTTATCGTGATGACCCATAGTATCACCATATACTTTTAGTACTACTTTTTCGAACAATTATTCATTACCAAACAAGTATTATATCATATTATCTACAAGTAGCACAATTTCTACGTGTCTTTCATGGCATGAGTACTATCTTTAGTCTATCATGTGATTTATTAAAGACAACGGGTTAGTAATTTACATCCTAAGTAAGCTTTTGAAAGGGTTCTCTTGTCAAATATGTTGTTCCCACGGAGTCGGCTTGCCAAAGTCTCGAGCAACTGCGTATCAAACAAGCTTCGTACCGTGAATAAAGTATTTTATATCAATTGTGTGTTGTATGTGTTGTGCGTGATTTTCTTTTCTTCAAATGGTTGGAGATCAGGGTATTTATAGCCTCCAAAATCGTCCTCATGCAATTACAACACGTGCTAGGTGTCGCGAGGAGGATCGACGACTTATTGAATAGATTGCACGAGGTGTCGCGAGGCTGGCAGCATCTGGTGCGGTTGTTCCGAGGGCACGGTGCGACCGCGCCCGGCATCGTTTTTTCTTCTTCCTGCCTTGAAGTGGTGCGATCGCTCTGTCCCTTCAGCGCGAGCTACCTGCTTCCGTCCATTAAGCTTCTAAATTTTATCAAAAACCATGCTTTTACACCATGCTAAGTTGTTCCAACATATTTTGAAATTATTTTACACCTAAACCAAAGTCCTAATAAGTGTAAACCATGCCAAGCACCAACTCTTTAGGGTTTTAAACTAAGGTTTCCCAATCCTTTCTCTACAGTATTAATTCCAGCGAGACATAATACCAAGATAATTCGGTTTGGGGTTTTACAACGCATACCCAAAATCAAATGAATAACATACTGAACCGATTCGTATCATTGTCCGATTCCAAGAAATTAAAGCTACCAGGATTACTCTTATGCAAGACTTTAACGTACCACTGCAGCTCCTGGAAAGATTCTTCGTAACAACCAAATAGCTTCTTTCGAGCCTTCTCTACGCTCCTCCATGCCTTGCTGTATGTTATCTCAATGTCATAATTAGTTCTTATGTGATCAATTAAATCTTTGGCGAATAACTTGGTCGACTGTGAACATGGTCAATAATCAACTGCCCAATGATACCACAGTCCATCTTTTTTGAGTTATTATCGTCAACCATGGTCAAATGACAACTGTGTGAAAGGTTGCACTTATATATGAATACTGATTCATCAACAGTTGAAGATGCCTTGATGAACCAACTGCAATCATCACTGTATTTCTACCCACATACAACGCTAATCCTATTTTTGTTGTTCTTAATGTAAATAAACTAGATTTTGTGCCCGTGCCTATGGCACGGTGACAGTAGGAATCAAATTATTGTATATTCGAGGTTAACGTATGCTCAAAATTTTATAATGGGTGAATAAAACTAAATGACACAAAAATAATAAAATAATAATGAATTATAAATAATTTATTTTGTAACAATGCCAATAATAAAATATTGTAATAAAAAATAAAATAAATAATATTTTATTATTTTCTCAATAACAAAAACTTAATCTTCTTCCGAAAGCTCTTGCATCATAACAATGTCTGCTTTAGCAACGCAAGATACAATACATGCCAATTTAAAAATAAATTCCCCAATTGGCACAGATTAAATCTACAAAAACAAATGAAACTAAAGTTACAACAATGGGGCCCACATGTAACCCAAATTCAAAAAAAAAAAAAAAAATACAACAAAGGACAACTGCTCATTCTTGAATTTTACACAAAAAATGTGGATCAAAACTTTTATCTAAGGATACAAACTTGATTAAATCTCCATTAAACTTCAAATTCAAGTTTTTACTTTTTGTGTGTGACCTTTAAATAGAATAGAATGCAAAGTTCCAGCAACCTGCTCATTCTTTTTATAGCATCACATGCACTCATACACCAATCATATATACCACTTCAAACAAAATCCTCTGAAATGATATGAAGAGCAAGAAAGTTAACTTCTTCAATTTTAGCAAAAGTAAGTGGATAAAATGAGAAAATAGAAAACAAATAATTCCTGCTGATGGCTATTTCCTTTGGAGCATTAGATAGTGAAGGAAAGAAGATTATAGTGTTAATTCAACCAATAGGCTCATCACGCAAACAAAGATAGATGACAGAACAACAAAAATTGAGCTAACTGTTGCATTTGAAGGCCACAAAAAAACAGATTTCTTTGTTTGATCTCAATTACCAACATACATGGAAACATTCATTATAGAAGGGGGGGGGGAACCATATACTACACTGGGTTTTGATATGGGTTATATTGTGGGTAACATCAGACAATTACAAATGAAAGGCTGCAAAAAGCTGTTGATGAAAATTAGTTTATATAATGCTGTCCACAATTGACCAACTTATCCATGCAATTCTGTTAGCTGAAAAATGGAAAAACATTTGCAAGAAGTGAGGCACATGTATCACATACCACTTCCCACGACAGCACTAATCTGCATCAATTATGCATGATTTGGAACTTTTAGGAGAACGTAGAACAATAGATACATCAGAATTTTCTTTTTGTCTTTTCAATCAGCCAACAAATTTCGATTGACATTTACTTGTGAGACTCGAACACCGAAAAACTCTCTTACGGATTATAACTTATAACATGTTGGTCCATGGTTAAGATTTTTTTTTTGGGTGATACAACAATATTTACTGAATATCTTAATACAATAATGTGATAAGGCGAGGATTCCTGTAAAGAGTACACTTTTCAGCACGCAACGTTAAGCATTTACAGCAGAGCACTTTCATAAGAACGACTTAGTCCGAGAATTACAGGAAAAGCTTACTTGCGAGAGGCTAGAGATTATGTGTTCTGTTTATGTCTTTCCCCATCCTTAATATTGATGAGGATCATATTATGTTTTGCAATTTGAGTACTATTTATTAGTCATGTCTAAGTTGTGTCATAAAACACAGTTCCAGCTAACATTTTACCTAGGAATGGAGTATTTCCTTGGTCTTTTCATTCTTTTCTCCCTCTTTCTTGTTTTCTTCTTTGATATTCTTTCTCTCTTTTTCTTCTTTGATCTCGTTTCTTTCTTCTTCTTCTTTATTTATCAAGTCTTTTTTTCTTAGCATCTTTTCCCTGAGTTCTTTAGCTCTAGTTTTTACCATTAAGTGTCTAATCTTTTTGAATAAACACCCAAATCATAGAGCTCAATCATAAACAAAGAAAAATCAGAAGTGGTTCACTAAAATAGTTGAAATGTAGCAACTCACACACACACACACCAGCACACACACACACAGCAGCACACACACACAAACAGCAGCCACACACACAGCACATACCAGCACACACACACACACACCAGCACACACACACACACACACCAGCACACACACAAAATATTTTTTTAAGGAATATAAACAATATAAAAACCGAATCCAACCACATCAAAACAGATCAATATATTTTACGACACAATCTGATTGCACTGATATGCATTAGTATATTGTACAATAAAATCTTAATGTATCATCGATGAGCACAGTGTGAGAGTAATTTTTTAAAAAATTAAAAAGCTACAAACTGAGAGCATCATTGTCAATGCAAAACTGAAGCTCACATTGCTTCAAAAAACCGAATCCAACCACATCAAAGCAGATCAATATATTTTACGACATAATCTGATTGCACTGATATATCGATGAGCACAGTGTGAGAGTAATTAAAAATATAGTTTATACTTTATACTAAAGCAAGCTAATGTGTACAAACCATATAATTGAAGCTTTACAGAAAGCCAATCCTATCAAGTAATTGATTTTCCTTGCATCACAAAAGCTCCAACGGAGCAATATCATTCATTTTCTGAACAAACAGCAAAAAGTCATGGCAGCTACAAACATAACCACTTGACATACCCCATTTCACACCCTCAAGTATACCAAAAGTACGGGTGCAATGTATCATAGCGGTTCATTTCCCTTTTCCAAAAAAATACTAAGCATCTAACACGATCTACCACCCAAATATTCAGACATAAATCCAAAATTGATAGCACTCAAGTATTGATAGCAATATATCTGGAGGAACTACTGCAAAAACTCACAGTACTTGCAACTGATTCAAAATTCACAGTACATGCAACTTAGCAAAATTTAAAAAGGAAAAAAAAATAAAAAAAACATATACCCGCAAAAAAGAAAAAGAATAAAACAGACACCCAGATCAAAAAAATTCAAATAGCATTAAAATGGAATTAACCTGTAATTGAAACATCGAGGCCAAGAAAGCTGAGGAACTAATGAGAGATGGAGAGGAAGCAATATGGGTTGCCATTTTCAATGTGTGCAAGTTGTGTGTGTTCGTTCAAATGTTCGTAAGTGGAGATGGTTGTGGAATGTACCAGATTTCCAACTACACCAACCTACAAAGCAAAAAAAAAAAAAGATTACTAAATTGGCAATTAAAATGCACATAAAGTTCCAAAATAAACACATCCTTTTCAAACATTAACACATTGAACAATGAAATTAAAAAAATACAGCTGCCGGCATCTTTGTGCCCGTGCCTATGGCACGAAATCAGTATGAAAACAAATTAATGTATGCTCGAGACTTTGTAAGGGGTGAATAAAACTAAATGACACAAAAGTAATGAAATAATAATTAATTATAAGTCATTTATTTTAAAATTAAAAATAAATAAATTTGAAATATAGTAACAATATTCAATTTGTGTTATGTTTAGAATTTATACATTCAAGCCTCTTGTTTTCTATTCCTCAATTGATGCTTCTACTTTTTCCATCATTACAATATCAATAACATCTCTAATGTATTGCATTAGCAAAATAGAAGTGAATTAAGTTTTGAAATGCATACATTTTGTGAAAAGGAGAAAGAGTTGTGAAGAATAACGGAGCCTTGGTTTGATTTACATGAACATCCAACCAATTCGACCATGTCTTTAGAGCCATCTCAAAGTGTTTCATCGGACTGGTTTCAATGTCAGTTCAATTAGGATTTTCGTACGATCCCCACCTCACCACATGTGACAATCACATTCAAGATTACCATTATATTATCTCCCGTAGTAATTAATTTATTCCGAGTAAATTTTCGAGATTACTTTTACTTACAAAAAAAGAGCAAACACAATTGGGGAGAGCCTCAAGGATGCAATTTTAGTCTAATTAAATAGAAAAATATATAAATAAAAGTACAATATTAAAATTGTTGACTTTAGTTTTAAGAACCCCTTTTACATTTTTTAAAAACAAACATTCCAGCTCTAACTGACCACAGAGGCACAGATGACCCTTTTAAACATTTAAAGTGAATAACATTTTATATGAATTGGAGTTCAGGCCATCGGAGACAATGTCTGCTCTAACAGTTTATGGCTTGTCCAGACAACATTTCTTTTATATTTTGTTAATCACAAATGGAAAGTATTGGCAAGCACATTATGGAATCTTGACACTTTTGTGTGTGAATACGCCTTATTTTTTAGATTACTATTTTTCCTTTCTAACCCATTTATAAAAGACTTTTTCAATGAAGGCACCTTAACGATGCTCTCTCTTTCCAAAGCAAAGCCATGGCATGGAATGATCTATATGCTCAATTTCTTCCCTTGGAGTTCAGGCCATCGGAGATTGCCACAGTAGTGACACTATCAAATAGTATTCACGATAATTACCCAGTCAATAGTATACACTATTTTACAAAATAGATGCCATGAAAGGTGTCACGAAAAAAATGAGACAAAGTTGAAGAAATGCAGAGTGAATTGCTATAGTATAATTTTATGTCTCTACACACATACGAATTGAAGAACACAGGTGAAAAAAAAATCAAACTGAATCAATTTGTTCAATATATAAAACAGGGGGAGATATAGAGAGGACGAATCTGTCGAAGGAAAGAGAAATCAACGGAGAGAAATCGAATGGAGCTGTGCTGTGAGTTTCGAAACAAAAAATAATATCACAACTGTAAGTGTGAGAGAGAGAGAGAGAGAGAGAGAGATAAAACTAATGAGTACGAATTGTAACAACAAATTTTAAATCGACCTAATGCACCTCAAACTCCATTAACAACTATTTCAGATGTTTGTAAAGATGATAAGTACGAAACTTATGAGATAAAAATTTCAAAATTTCATAGGCATAAAGCAATACTGGGTCATCAACACTTGGTACAGACAAAAAAAGAGCAAGCACAATTGGGGAGAGCCTCAAGGATGCAATTTAGTGTAATTACAAAAAGAAAAATTTAACATCCTCCAATATACCAAAATCAGTACAAAAAGAAAAATTTATCATCCTCCAATTTATAGCTCTAAAACACTTGGAACTGATTTTCTTTTCAAATTCTTAACATGGATGAATTTAAGGTAGAGTGGGCTAACATGAATCAGGATGTTTGAACAAATCAATATATCTCATACAACAAATTCGAAACAAATATATCTCACACACTTCAACCACCGGATTAAATCAATATTCAAGATAATTGACTGGGGGATACAACAAATTCGAAACAAATATATATATATATATATATATATATATATATAATTGACTATCCTCTTTTGGGCATTATATCAAACAGATATCAAACAGATTATGTCCTTTTGCAGAGAGGGGATGATCTGTGTTACAAAATTGAAGAAGAACACAAAATCAAATTTAAAATCAAAATCACTATCCTCTTTTGGCCATTATATCAAACAGATTATGTCCTTTTGCAGAGAGGGGATGATCTGTGTTACAAAATTGAAGAAGAACACAAAATCAAATTTAAAATCAAAATCACTATCCTCTTTTGGGCATTATATCAAACAGATTATGTCCTTTTGCAGAGAGGGGATGATCTGTGTTACAAAATTGAAGAACACAAAATTAAGTTACTACAAAAGTCTAAAATCAAACCTTGGAGATGACCACAGTGGTGGAGGGCGCTGGAGAGAGAGCTCTCGGAGGAGGCCAGACTTGGGGAAAGACTTGGAGGGAGAGACAGAGATGAATCTGCCTTCTCTTCGGAGTGGAAAAGGTTAGGGATAAATTAGGGAAAAAGCTGGAGAGAGAGCTCTCGGAGATGGATCAGTTTCGAGTGGAAAAAGCTGGAGACGAAGAAGAAGCCGGAGATGGATCAATTTCGAGGAAGGATTCGCAGGAAAGCGAAGGTTGGAGAGAGACCAATAACCGCCGTTCACACGCATGACTCCTAGATTTGATCGCAGCCGTAAAATTTTAATATCTCGGGAAAATCTCAGTCGGTAGTTGTCTCTCACAGTTTCACACGTGAGAGTCCACCGCTATTGTATAATAGATTCAAAATCAATATTGAATGAATATTTTATAAGCTGTGTGCGAAAATCTTCCACTCCACCTTTAAATATTTGACCAACAGCACTTATAAGATTTTTCCAACCAGAATTCAAGAGTTCGTTTCTTGTTTGAACAAGACATATGTCGTATGTTGGGACACTTTCAACATCACTTTCAAAACTTGAAGAATTGGTACAACTTCTATCACTGTACTTATCGTTACATTATTGTGCATCGCTAAATAAATGTGGCGCATCACATTGCATAGCTTTTCTTTTACCTTTGTCAATGTTTTATGCATCGCAATACAGATTTTGTGTATCGTCATCTTCATAAATAGTTGCATCGTCTTCTTCAATCTCATCTCCATAATTCCCTTCTTTATTAATTCCGTAACTCAAACCAGTATCAATTTCAAACACATCAACAATGATAATAGAAACTGATAAAATTTTGACCAATGACAACATGTTTTTGAAGTATTCTTCGTTGGTTAAACAACGATTGTTATGTGATTATACAATGTATTTCAAAGTACAATTATCCGATTAAAAATTGGAATGTTTACCTCTGATGCATTCGATCAACTCAGATAAACCAAAATTCTCTGAAATTGTCGAAACAATAGTATCTCCTCTGAATTTCAGCAACAACATGACAGCAATTTGGTTTGTTGAATCCATTGATTTCGATTTCAAAATGAATTCGATATTGAACTGTTTTGTTATTTGTTTTATAAGTATCTTCAAGTTGATATGAATGAGAATTTTAGTAAGAAATCATAATTGAGATAAATACGTGATTGAAAAAAGTAAATCAAGGAAATTGCACAACTAAAAATACGTGATAGATTGTTACAGGGGCAGTTTGGAAACAGAACATAAATTTACTGTTATACTTGACGATGCACAAAAATATACTTGACGATGTACAAAATTACATTGACGATGCGCACTTGAGACTTGACGTGTCAAACAATGCACATTTTTTAACCCAAAAATTACAAAATACATTGACGTTGCACATTTTACATACATGATGATGCACAAAATACATTTAAAAGCGTAATATGTTGATACAAAGGCATTTTTGAACAAAGAACTAATTTATTACTTAAAAGGGATTAAAGCGAATGAAAACAAATATAGTAGACTTAAGCGGTTGAATATTTCACAAAAGGTACCGGTCCGCAATTTTTCCTTTATTTAGTCTAATCAAACTTTAATTGTAAAAATTCATAAAAAGACACTTCAAATATCATAAGATTTACGGAAGTATGAATCAGACTCAATAAGCAATATCTTATACTTCTTCCGTTCCAGACAAAAAGTTTACTTTTTTTTTTCAAAAGTCAACATGCGTTTAAATTAAATCAAAATTTTGCATACTTTACTTATATTTTAGGAAATAAAATTCCATTAATTAAAAATTATATTAACAATACTATAAATTACAACTTTCATAATTTTGTAAAAATAAATAAATTTATGAAAATTATCGGTTAAACTTTAATTATGTTGACTCAAAAAAGTTAAAAGTAGACTCTATATTTGAAACGGGAGGGAGTATCAAATTAAATTATGAGTTTCTTCGTTTTTGGCCTTTTGATCGAGGACCGTCACAAACAACTTTATCGCGGCTTCCCTCTTGCCCTCTTCAATTTCGGGTAGCCAATTTTGGTGTTAATTTTTTGTTTCTAGGTATTTCAATTGTTGATCTTGTCTATGGTTATTGCCTATTTGTTAGATTCACCGTTTGGCTCGTTTTTTTTTTTTTTTTTTTGAAAGTAACTAACTTTTACTCTTATATATATATATATATATATATATACACACACACACACACATATATATATATATATTATTTTAAATGTATAATCATTACAAAATTATGTTGGTTGCATTTCAATTCGAGTATAATTTGACTAAACTCTAGCTCGAGGGTGTTCGACTCGAATAAAATTCAGCGTGTTGGCAAATGATTTGGGGACAAAAACAAGCCGAGTTTGGCAATGTTTTAGAGTCAAGTTGGAGCTTAAATATGTTTTAACGAGCTTGAGTTGAAATTTTAAATTCTGTTTAAACACATTCTGTTTTTATTCCTTGGTTTTCTTCTTAATTTTATAGTGATTGAAATTAAAAAGTCAGAGAGAAATGAGTGAAAAATGGTAAGGGAAATAAGTGAGAAAATGAGAATTAAGAAAAAAATCATAATTGACAAAACGAATAAGAATAGGTCTAATGTGAGACGGAGCCTACCCTTTCACAGCTCAACCCATTAATTAGGCCGGCCCTAAGGGGTGTCAAAATGGGCAATGACCATGGGCTCCTAATTTTTGGGGGCCCCAAATTTATATATACAATATATATATATATATATAATGTATTATATTTGTAATGTTTTTTGTAAAAAAATATATACTCCCGTTGTCTCTAAATTATTGTCTTTCTTTTCTTTTTTGTCCATTCAAAAATAATTGTTTTGTTTGAAACTTTCTTTTTAAGGACATCACTTTTACCATATTAACCTTACTTTTTTCCTACTTTAATTATGGGTCACATACAAATTGGCATTAAAGGAAACGACACACAATACCAATATTAATAATTAAGTTAATTATTTTTTCTTAATTCGGGTGCCGGATCAAAAAAGATAATAATTAATAGACGGAGAGAGTATATATTAGTTGGGTCATAAAAATTGCTTAGATTGAGGCCTATATAATATTAATTTTTCAAAACTAAAATTAATAAAATCATACTTGCGTTCAATTATGTGTTCCAAGAAAGATTTAATATATATACATTGAAAATGAGATTTGAAAAAACTTAATTTTGAAGACCCTATTGATGATTTTGCTTCTCAAAATGTAAGAAGATCTAGATTTTCTTAATAATTATTTTATACTTAATTTTTTTTGTATGTTTGTACCTTTAACATTTTTTAAATACATTAATTGATGAAAAATAAAAAATTATTTGTGTAAAATTCTTATTTTTATATTTCTATGAGGGCCTAATTTTTTTTTTTTTTTTTACCATGGGCTCCCAAAAGTTCAGGGCCGGCCCTGCCATTAATACACGGTAAGTTATATTAGAAAGATACGATTTTTTCTAAATTTTTACTAATAAATAAGAGAATTGTTATTTACACCCATAGAATTGTTGAGTACACCCCTCAACAAAAATTATAAAAATGCCATTATAAATTTAGACCTAAATATATATATATATATATATTTTTTAAAGTTGTTCGGCACCCCTACTCATAGTAATGTTCGGTAGGGGTGCCGAACACCCATAGTGATGTTCGGTAGGGGTGCCGAACACCACTATAGGTGTTCGGTAACCCAGTGCCAAACAAACTGTTTAAAAAAAAAAAAGAGGAAGGGAGGAGGAGGGAGACGGCTGTGTTTGGGGGAAGGGAGGAGGAAGGGGTTGGGGTGTACCTGAAAGGAGGAGGATGGTGTGAAATGTGAGGTGTGTTTGGGATGATGTGTAATTAATATTTTGGAAAAAATATTTTTAAGAGTATAAT
Organism: Platycodon grandiflorus; assembly: GCA_016624345.1. Classification (NCBI taxonomy): domain Eukaryota; kingdom Viridiplantae; phylum Streptophyta; class Magnoliopsida; order Asterales; family Campanulaceae; genus Platycodon; species Platycodon grandiflorus. The sequence continues at coordinate 34,778,021 of CM028362.1, forward strand.
AGGAAGTTAGGGAGAAGTGTACTTAGCTTTTTGAAGGGTTGAAAATATTAGGTGGGAATGTACTTAATAATCGGATGTACTCAACAATTTTATGAATGTAAATAACAACTCTCAATAAATAATGAATCCTTGAAAATTCATCTCGATAGGGCTAGACACCCCTTCGAAATGAAAAAATATTTAGCTGTCCTTGAACAATGAACACGAAGTATCGAATCCTTTCGGAGTCAAGTCGGAGTAGCGAGAAGTCAGAACCGACCCAAACGAAACAACCCGACCCGGTTATAGTTTCCCACGCCAGCAGCAGTTTAAAGTTACACAACTGCTAGCGTTACCGGATGTATTTTTCTTCAAGAGTAGTTGTTGCTCGTTAATTGATTTATGTATGTTCTTCAGTAGCAAGTAATCACAATAATAACAATGACTGACGAGGGTTTCGAAGAATGGGATGCCGATTTCTTAGATCAAGTCATCCAAGTCGAAGAACAAGCCCTTTCCTCCTTAAACCCTACCCAACCCTTCTTCCGTCCACCACCATTACCGCCGGCGCCACCACCTCCCTTCACTCACTCGCCACCTCGAGAGCTTTCCCAGAGAACCACCGTTTCAGCACACTCTTCGAATCAAGCCTGTCACAGTCACAGTCTCAGCAGCCGCAGCAGTAGCCTCTGTTCGTTTCCGTACAAAGAGCCGAAACAACTTGAAATTGACAGATTAAAGGTTAGGGATTTGGATTGAATTTCACAATGCTATGCAATACTTGAATGAAACTGAAAAGTCAAAAAGTGAAAATTTCCTAGTTTTTTTTTTTTTTGGGAAAAACATTTTTTCCACCAAAATAAACGGAGCTCTACATTTGACGTTTTACGCACACAAACTGCATCATATTGGAAAGTGTTGAAGATTAATGTTTGTACTGACTTGTCTTTGCAGCAAGAGTTGGGGCGAGTATCGAGACAGCTTACAGACCTGGTATGTTTTTTGAATATATTGGGTGTGACTGATGCTCGTGTTTATATAATCTCTTATCCATTTTCTTGAATGTGGTTTATCTAGCCCTTTTTGCCGAAAAATTGGCTTATGGCATGAATTCGTGAATTGATAGTAATGATGAATTTTGGTCGTATAGATAGATGGTTTTGATATGAATTTTTTCTTTGCTTAGTTATGGTTATTGATATGAAATTTTATTCATTTAGGAGGATTTCTAGCCTGATTGTGAGCCGTATGTGTACTAAATGTTGAATATGTTCAATGATTATTGGATTTTGTTTTTTCCATAACATACCAACTTCTAGAGTTTGAGCTTGTAGGAATACGTCAAGGTTTATTGTCCTTTGGGCTAAAAGATGAATGCATTGACTAAATGCAAGCAAGATGACGCTTACTGTTTGCAGATCATTGCATAGTCTGTATTAATGAAGTGACAGGAGTGTTAATGCTAACAAACTAGACAAGTAGAGAGAAGCCTTAGAAGTAAGAGGATTTAAAGTAAGTTAGAGTGCAAGTTTGGTGGTTGAAGGATTACTAGTGAAGACACGGTTAAGTTAAAAGGCCAATAAATGATAAATTTTCTTGTTTAAGTCAAGTATTAACCAAGGGGGAGATGTAGGATATGATGTATGCTGTATAAAATTAGGAAGTGCATTTGAAGTTTTATGTGATTGACGTTTTCCCTGAAAGTTGATACGAAGATTTTCTTTGACAATCATGACACCTGTATTTCTTTTTGGTCTGGAATGTCAGGAAATTAAAAAAAATGACTGTAGATGAAATACAAATGATAAATTGAATGTTCGACAAAACTAGAAAAAAATCAAGACAATCAAATTTGTGAGACAACAAAAATAGCCTCAACAGGAGGTAAATTTAGAGGAAATCACGTGGATGGTTTGAATGCATACAATCTAGTCCTTATTGTGCACCACCTAGGAACATTGATAAAATCAACACCAACGGCAATGCCAGAGATAGGGGGTGATCATAACCAACACGGATGGCGATAATTTATAAGGAGTATGATTGAATTTGATTTTACAAAAATTTCTTGTTTGGGACATAATAGAATGGTTAAAGAGTATTCATGTGGCCAACCCCTAGTAGTTGGGACCACAGTTGAGTTGAGCTATGATACTACACTTAAAATGACATAAACCACTAAACCGGTAATACATTGAACATTACTTTTATTTAGTGAAAGATTTTATAAAATGTACTCCCTCTGTCCCAATTTCAATTGGTACACTATGACTTGTTGCGCAAATTAAGAAAAAGGTTAAATAATCATTAATGTCCTAAAACACCCTATCATTGTGTGGGCTGTGTGGCAAACAAATTCAAGTTGATTTAGTTGATATAACATGATTTTTCTCAACTACAAATTCTAAGGGTATTAACGACATTAGTTAAAAGTTAGTTTCCCAAGGAGGAACTATACCTCTTCAATTGGGACAAACTAAAAAGGAATGTGTACCTCTTCACCGGGATGGAGGGAGTAAAACATTATCGCCAATTTTTATATTGCAGCTTATTATATTGAAATTCAGTAATCTAGAAGTGCGTGGAAATGTTTGGTGCTAACTTTTCAGTTTTATTAGCGGGTTATGCCTTTCCGGTTGTCCAATAAATCGTTATATTTGGATTATAATAATGAAGAATATTTTTGTGAAAACCTTGTTTCGAAGCCATTGTTGATGAAAAAGGACGAGTTTCTAACTTAAGTGCGTTGAAAACACTTGGGCCTCGAATGGAACCTCAATTAAATGATTAAAATGATCACCTCCGTTTTAAAGGATCGGAAGAAAATCTAGATTCTATGGGTTCGGGGGCTAAGTTACAAATTGGGAAGGTGTTAGGCACCCAATTCGCCCTTTCGGTATCGGGGTTGCTAACATGCTTGAATCCTAATGGTAGGTCTCTTGTCATTAGTCTCGTTCCTCATTTCTTTCAAGGGAGAACATCCAAGATCATGGTTGATTCACATGTCACTTGAGTTACAAAAAAGGAATCCCGTATATTATGGGATTAAAGTGGTGTTAGGAAGTCCAATCTAACATCTTAGGCCTTTGATGAATGAAGTAGGGTCAAACTAAAGCTTAACCCTAAATACTAAATCAAGATGTCATTAAGAACATTTTTAAATCAACCTAGCATGGATCCTAACATGATTGCATATTGCATTTGTTTATTCTTGGTTGATTTTAATCCTCTTACGCAATCTCAAAAACATTTAATCCAAATTGTCATGAATAAACATTAACTTTTTCGCCAAAAAGTTTAGTCATAAAAGATACTCCCTCCGTCCAGGATAAATGTTCCTACTTTCTATTTTGGGATGTCCCAACTAATATTCCTAAAGACTTTTGATTTACCTATTCTCTACCATTCTTCCTAATATACCCTTAAAGCTTTATTTAATATAACACATCCCAAAGAAACTCAATTATTTAAAATAGTTGTACTCAATTAATGTTTATGGGTATTATTGTCAGAACACATTTTACAGCACATCATTAATTATGTTTCTTAATTCTTGTGTTTTATCCACTAGGAACATTTATCTGGGACGGAGGGAGTATCAAAGATCTCAAATGGCCTAAACAAAAGGTTCACAAATTCTTTCCCAAAAGACACAAGGATTGCTTAGTTGGGTAATTGGACCATTTGGGAGTCAAGATACCACTTTCAAGCTCACTTTTGGAAAGGATTAATAAAGATGAAAAATGGGAGGGGGAGTCCATCAACAAAAAAGGGGAAGGCAAAGCCAATCAACCATAAATGGGAGGACAATACTATTGGATTCAAGTCTCTTGCACAACCTCAAAAGAGGGGCTTTGAGATTTGAATCCTATTAGGGATTACATAAGGAAAAATAGGGGTCCAAAGCGAGCTTTATAATCGTATCTTAAGACTCACAGATAAGTCTTCAAACATGGCAACCCATTGGGAGAATACCATGGAAGTTAAAGAAATAAAAAAAAACAGAGATGAAGAAGAGAAATTATATTTTTTTGGATTTTAGGGATGTTATAACAAGTCCCCTTGCAAATAAAGACACCCACACCCACAAGAGTATTACATCTTTGGATAGAGAAGAGAATTATTTAACTATCAAGTTAGCATGTTTGAAATTACATTGTTCAAAATGTGAAAGAGTCACAAGATGGCACTTATGTTAATTTACATAGTCCAACCTTACCTTTAATCAAAGTGGAATGGTATAGGTTTTATGTGTTGTTTACAAGTGTTCAAAAGACTTGTTTTGGATGGATAAACAAGAGCTAGAAAGAGAGAAAGTTGTTGAGTTTTTCTAGTAAAAGAAAACTCTCCAAATGTCCCTCTATCTTTGCAGTGTTTTCCAATCTTTCCTAATCTTGTTGAGTGTTTACTTGGGGGTTGCTTTGAGAGATGAAAGATGACCGGAAGAGCATAATTATGAAAGGCGAGCACATGGCTCGCATGAGGCGAGAGGCAAGGCGAGGCGAGGGTTCATCGCCTTCAGGCGAGGCGAAGAGCTAGAAGCAACCTAAGGTGTTCGCCTTTCTCGCTTTTTTGAGAGGCGAGAGGCGAGAAAAGACGAAGAAAGGCGAGCATCGTAAAAAAGTAACTTTTTTGTTGATACGACGTAGTTTCTAGGTTTTATAAAAGGAACAAAGGGTTAAAAAACAAAATAACCCTAATCAAATGGTCCAGACATCGATCGATTCCACACTTCTTTCGACTTCTTGACTTTTCGACTTCTCAAGTTCCTCAATTCCTTCAACTTCGACAGCCTTCGACTTCAAGTTTCAGTGATGCATCTCAGTCTCTCTCTCTCTCTCTCTCTCTCTCTCTCGTCTACGTCTCAGTCTCTCTCTCTCTCTCGCCTGCGTCTGTGTTTGCGTCTCTCACTTTGCAACTCTCTCGCGTCTTCACAGGTAAGAAGCTTTTTGTTTTTAGTTTTTTTCTTTCTTTCTTTTTCTTAATGTAAACTGAGTACAGTACTATTTTTTTTTTCTCAGTACTATTTTTAAATTTTCTATCTTTTTTCCTTTTTTAATGTAAACTGTAAAGAATTAATATTTTTTTTCTCAGTACAGTAAATTTCTATTTTTTTTTGTTTAGAACTTAGTTTCATGTATTTTGCTCACTTGTAACCTATTTTGTTGAGATTAGTTAAGTTATATTTTTTTATATTTATTTTATATATTTTTTATGCATTTTTCCTTAATGTTCGCCTTTTGCTTGCCCGCCTCTCGCCTTTGATAACTATGCGTAAGAGATGGAAGAGGGCTTTGTTGTTGAAGGAAGAACAAGACTCAAAAGGAGAAACTTGCAGCAAAGTAGGAGCTCCAAGTGTCTCTCAATGTGACCAAGATATCTTCCAATGTCTTCAAGTTTGCTTGGTGATTTCCCTCTTGTCTAACCTTGTTGAAATGTTGAGAGAGGAGCTCTATTTATAGGTGGAAGAACCCCATTCCCGTCCACAAAGGCTGGCTTGGTTGGCTACAAAGTGTGAACCAAATTGAGCCAACGAGGCGTTCAAAATGTGGTAAAAAACTGACCAAGTCTGGAAGCAGGTTTTGGGCGCGGCACCCAACTCTTTAGTTTTGACTTTTTTTGACTTTCTTGCCCCTTCTTGACTTTTCCCATGTTGCACTTTGACCCGCTGAACGTTCCTCCTTCATATCTTAGCCTTCCTGGAATGTTTAAACACGTTTTGATTAGTCCGAAAGGCGTACGAAGTTTAACAAAAATTACATGAAATGTGAGGGTACGAGATTGGGGTGTCTACAATTTCAAGCTTATGCACAAGCCTCTAGAACAATGTTTTATATTTGATTCTTTGTTTTAATCCATAAACTGAGAACCCATAACTTTGGGACTTTAACTTGTTAAATTTCTGTTGGAAAAGAGGTTAGGCTAGCAAACAGGACGTCCTAAGGATATGGATCTTTTATAAATAAGAAAGAAATGGTGGAGAGTGTTTTGGTATTTCTGATGAAAGATAGTGTGTATGGTGGATTTGTTCCTTTCCGTTGAATACTTTTTCCTTTTCTAATGATGGGTATAGCGTGGCCTTTCCTCATCTGGAAATGTGTTTTTTTTTTTGGGGGTACTAAATCTTTTCCGCTGCAAATTAATTGTTGCTTGCTTAGATTAAGTGAAAGTTGGACCATGATACACTTTTTAGTCATGCATTTGATCATTTTACTGCTATATTGAGTATATTCCATGGTTTTTGTAGACAAGCATGCTTTTATATGAAACAAGTGTTGCAATGCTTTGGATGCAGGACACCAACCTCCAAGGGTTTCGGCTAGGCACATGAATTTTGAAATCTATCTTTTCAACGTTCACCCTGCCATGGGGTTTTAGAAGTAAAGCATCAGATTGTGGTTTTCGCACACGTTTAATTATATATACATAATAGGTTATACATTGTTTACTGTGTCACGTAAACATATTCAGATTCCAAAAAGAAACGAGGGAAGATTGTGGGTTGTGTGCCTAATCGATGATGTTGCAATGGAACTTGCGTTAGGTTTGAAGTAAGCTCTTCCAGAGGAAAAAAGAAATTCAACAAACATGTGACTTGTGAGTGACTGGTAGAGTAGTTTTCTATTGGTTAGTAGAAATAAAGAGGTTGTCTGAAGATCAGATTACCTCTATGGTCGCAGATGATGGATTGGGGAATTTGTTAAGTTTAGGGTCATTAATGTTATTATCTTTTAGAAATGCATTTGTGATCAATTTTAACAACCAGACATACCAGGCCATGGCTTAGAAGTACCTTGTGGTGAGGTCCGTGAGGAAAGTCCTGTACACTTATTGTACATGATTAATGCTTGTTAACGTTATAATTTGATCTGATGGCTGTATCACTTGTTTCACATCTCATGTTATATCTATTTCTATGCGTGTGTTCACCTCTTATGAGTGTTCTATCATGATCAGATCTCTAGTTGGCTTGACCTTTGTTTAAGCCAAATGTCAACTTCAATTGACAAGGGAAAAGTTGTTATTCGTGTCATTAGGCGTTAGTTACTGAATTGTAGCGTTTGATGCATCAAACTTTTGTCAAATATGTTTAGACCAGGAGTTTGTTGGTATTGACTTATTATACAACTCCAGGAACAGGAGTGCTCAAATCTTAGAAAGGAAACTGATGAGAAAGAGGAGAGGTTTAGATCTGTATTTTCACGAATTGAATCTAAAGATGCTGATGCTAAATTTATGAAGAAACCAAACCTGTAAGTAAATTTCCTTTCACTGATATATAGTGCAACTTTTTTTTTTTTGATAAGATATATAGTGCAACTTTTTTGACGCTTGATCCATTGATTCTACAGTTTTACTGTATCGCCCTTATCAAGCAGTGATATGGATATCAGTTATCTTTGATTTGGTCCTAAAAACTATCTCCACATGCATTCAGGTTTATATTTCTGTATCAATTGTCTGAACAAAATATGAAACTGAGCTGGTTGCCAGTTTTTCTATTTCTATTTCTCTCTCTCTCTGAGTATTTGATGATGGTATAGATATATCTGCTCTGCTATTTTACGATTAAGATTGTAGAGTATGCTCCTACTCAACATGAAACCTGAAATCTCTCAGTAGTACTTCAAGAGCTTCTGATTGAGAGTCAGACATTTGATTGCCATATCAAATCATTATGAAAATAATCCCCATTGTACCAATTTGTGTTATTTTTTATCTGCGGGTAAAGACTTCTTACAACCTTTGAGATTAATTTTCAATTAGGGACTCTTTAAGTGGAACATGTTGAATAGGGACGAGAAAATCCTTTAGAGTGGTGGGAACACTAAAAACGTTCGGTGCCTATAATTTTAATATGACTTGCACTTGCAATTATGTGGATCCAGGCACATATGTTTGACAAGAAATAACTGTTCAATTTGGCGACTTCTTTTTTATCTCTCTTTTTGGTTGTGGCAAGTGGAAGAGAGCTTTCCCTCTTTCCCAAAACAAACATGCAGTTCTGAATGTTGATTTAGGTAAATATGTATGCACTACTAGTTATACGCTCACAATGTCCTTGCGCACTCGTACCTCTGATGCTTGCCTAAACTCAAAATCCTAACCTCAAAGACATCATTTAGGTTCTTCTCCAGTGACAATTGAAATGACCGATTATGAATTTATATGACAAAAATGTCATTATATACTCGAGGAATGTTGAATTCACAGTACAGAGAAATATTTATCTTGGATTTAAAGGCAGGCCCAATGCCCTTATTCATTTTCCAGTTTCCTTGAAACTTTGCATTTTTGGATCTGAAGACCATTGACAGAAATCTTTTGGTTGTTTCTGCATAATGCATTTTTGCATATGTTCTGGGAAAGAAATATAGTGCTAGAAGCAAATGGAGTTTAGATCATCGTTGTCTAATCTTAATGCTCAAGACATGCCGAAGACCTGTCGGTGGGGGTTTGGTCTAGAATTAGAGGCATTGCTATGAATAAGAAAATGATTAGAGATTAGGAGAGTTAGAGAAGACGAAGAAAGAACCTACCATCGAATGGATATGTATAAACACTCTGAAGAAACTTGAGTTGTTTCTGCACAAAATGCGGAATATTTTTGTTTTTGATAGAAAAAAATGCTAGCATATTTATAATTTAGATATTGGTCCCTTGGAGGCAGTTGGGTGATGCTGGAGAGATGGCAGCCTACCATATATTGCATAAGAAGCCAGCTGAGAAGCAATCATGAGCACACATGTGAGAAAGTTAGCACATAGCAGAGAGAAAACCTTTTACAGCTTCCATAAGAAGCTCAATTTCTATTTTTTCTCGTCTCCCGATGTTTCACTATTACTCTTTCAATTGCGGAAGTTACTGAAAATTGAGACAAGCTTTTCCCTTGGCATAAAGATGTCTTGGATTTTAATATTGCTAGATGAGCTGTGAGATACAGGCTTTGAACTTTAGATGCGGGATTTAGTAAACAAGAACTATAAAACATAAAATTGTCTCTGTCTGGAAGTTTGGAGGTTGGAATGGAAGTAGACAGCTTTTGCAGGGTTGTCTTACTGGTCCAAAGCCGGAAGCACCTAAAGCATCAGAGTTGCTCTCTGAACAGCTCTGCAGATTTCCCTTCCAAGCCTGCCCGAGTAACAATATTTTTTCCCTGGAGAAGGTGAGAATAGATCAGTGTCAATGTAATTTACACCACACAAAACTAATAGTAATGTGTTTTATTTTATGTGGTGTAAATCCTAAATTGGCTTGCCTCATGTTACCTCCAACCATTTAGGAATTTCTTTTGATTTACATCTGATATTTGGATTAACTCGTGTATGCAAAAGTTTATACGGAAGTTGATGAATGGTGATTAATCATCTCAGGTCTGTCATAGTTTCTCCTCAAATGAGGATAAGCTGGATCAGAGTAATTCAAACAGAGAATTGCAAGAAATTTTATTTTTATTTGTTTATTTATTATTTTGTGGGGCACTGTTGAAGCTGAACTTCACCATTTATTGTTAAAAGGGTTAATGACATTACAAGTCCTCGATTATCACCGATTCCACCGGTAGTCCCTTAATAAAGTTTTTTCAAATTTCAGTCTCAAGAGTTTCAAAAATTAGACACGCTTAATCCTTTTGGTGGATGCCGTTAGAATTTATCCGTTAAGTCAATCATGTGCCTAATACGTGCATTTGGTTAAGGGCTTATATGGAATTTCACGTACCCTTGTATAACTTGTAGTGTCATTAACGCTAAATTATTTTTTAAATTAGATTTTAGTGTATTTTAATAATTAGATAAATTTAATCTTTATTAATTTAATGACACTCCAAAAATACAAAAAAAAAAAGGAAAAAAACTAGAAATAACATATATCACGCGGTTAAATTGAGCCCTCTCCGTTCGCCGTCTCCATCGCTTCCGGTCGTCTTCTTCAGCTCCGGCGAGCCCTCTAGAAGCAAACACCAAGCACTCCATTCCCTCCCTCAAGCATAAGGTAATGCACTGTTAAAACATGCTCGAAATTGGTGAAATTGAACGCAGCCTTCGTCGTGGTTGACAGTTTAGATCCAAGATTTGGGGGAAATCAAAACTAGGGTTTAGTTGGATCTATTACATGTTCTAGGGTTTTGATTTTCCCCTGAGTAGACGGCCGAGCTTTCCTTTCTTTCTTCTATTCCCTTTAGGTGGAATTAATCTTTCCTTGTTCTACCTCACTTGTCTTCAATGGGGTTCCGCCGGAAGCGGCGGCGCATCACGCCAGAGAAGTCATGGGTAGTGGGGTAGCGGGAGGTCTGATTCTGGCATGCCGCTTGCTGGGTGTGGCTGGAGAGAGAGAGAGAGAGGGAGAGAGGGAGGGGTTGAAATTAAAACCTGCTCTCCTACTCCCAAACCCCAATTTAGACTGATGAGACTGACAATCCATAGCCCAAAGAATTACAACCCAAGCAAGCAAATTAAACAACAATTTTAAAAACTCAATCTCACTCACTATAAACCTAGAATTGGGTCCCCCTTCCCCTTAACTCCTCCCAAAAACAGAAATTAATTATTTAAATGATGAGAGAACTTATGGGCATTGAATATGAGATGTTGAGTTTTGCTAACTGTGTGTAGTGTGTGTGTGTTTTGGCAGCTTTTGTGGAGGAGGGGGAAGACTTTTGAAGAGTGTGTGTGTGTGTGTGTGTGAGAGAGAGAGAGAGAGAGAGAGAGAGAGAGAGAGAGAGAGAGAATGGAGGCTTCTTAAAGGTTAATTGAACATAGATAGTTGGGGAAATTCCATTAATACCCAGGAAAATGTCATGTGCCTTGCACATAACCGACTTAATGGATAAATCGTAACGGCATCCACCAAAAGCACTAAGAGTGTCTAATTTTGAAAATCTTGAAACTGAAATTTGAAAAAACTTTGTTAAGGGACTACTGGTGAAATCGGCCGTAGTCAAGGGACTTCTAATGTCGTTAACCCTTATTAAAATATTAGTTGCATTTTCAATGTTTTAGAATATCTTTGATGACACTTGCCATATGACAGGGAAGATGGAGTTCATATCCAGGAACATTCCATCAATTGTCATGGGCGTGGAAATATAAATTCGTCCAATGATCATGTTGGTGCTCAGAGTAATGCATGTGAGCAGTTAGTCGGACATACTCTAATAAAGTTTAATTGTTTAATCTGTCATGCTTCTTAGTCTTGGTATTTACTAATCATTTAACTTCCGTCTTTGCATTTGTGAATATTTAGGTGTATTTACTCGTAAAGAGACAGGAGTTCAGACAGAAAAACTTGTTGAATCCAATGATTTGATGAATAAAAAGAATTTGTCTACTACTCATCTTTGTTCAAGGAAGTTGTTAGACATCTGGGACCCCCCAACTGGCCAACACTCCAGAAGAAATCTCGTTCCCAAGTTACTCGTGGCTTGTGAAACAGATGTTCAGGTCCTATTTGGATGCTTAAGTTCAAATCCATCTTCCAGCACAAAATCGGATCCCTCCACTTATAAAAGCTCTTTAGATTCAGCTCTGAACCACCAAGTGCAGCCTGTTCATTTAACTGAGGCCGCAAAAGTATCTCATCTCTACTTTATGTTGACAAAGGTATATTGTAATTGATGTCATATGTCTTTGTGCATATGCTTCCACTGTTGGTAGGCATCATGTTTCTGAAAGCTTATTGTCTGATTTGGCTTACCTTGATGGTAATGTTTTACAAAGCTTTTTTGGTATTACAACTTTTACATGATCTTCCATCCAAAAAACAATGCTAGTGTACTTATTTTTTTGGTTGGTTTCCAAGGATAGGGTGCATGCATGCGTTTGTGCGAATAGGCCAGTTGCAGTCTTTGTAATGTCTGATGCTCACAGAAATCACAGATTCTGTAGATGTATGATCTTGACCTTCTGCATGTAGTGCCACTGGTTTGTTCCAGATACTAGCTTTCCATAGGCTGAAGACTAGTTTCAGGCTCAGGAAAGGAAGCTATCATGATTGCTTCATTTTAATTGTATGCATGTTTGTTAGAGAAACTATTTCACCATGGCGTCTAGCTTCATCCTCGCCTAGGAAGGGGATCTTAATTGCTCAATATTGTACCATGACCAAATCTCTTTCAGGATGTTAGTGTATTCCTTCTGAGTTTTTGGTAGATCATATGTATTTGGTTGATCAAACCAAGATGTAGCGCTCGTGCACATTAATCAAGTAGTTTGTGGACATTTATAGTCTGTGGACATTTATCAAGTAGTCCACCCGGTTTGTGGTGTCTACTTTGTTCTCTCCGATGATTATTTTCCTTGGAGTGGTTTCTTATAGATTAGGCTAAAGAATCCATATTTCATTGAGCATGTACCTCAGTACTTCTAAATTAGATGCTAAACACATCATGGCAGGCCTATCATCTCGGCAAAATGATTGCCGCTCCATAAAGTCTTGCGAAAAAGATCATAGTTCTTATAAAAACTGATTTTTTCAATAGCATCTGGCTTAACTTTGGCTTTTTTGCACAGCTCACCATGTAAAAATGGCAAAGTCTTCTCTCCTAGAATTTTTATCTAACACTTGTCGAGCCCCTTCCAGTTAACACGATAAAGCTGACCTGTTGTCAACGATGAAGTCCTGGGGGCTTTCATCAAAAACTGGGTTGAAGCTTCAGTCTTAAGAGAATCAGAAGTTTCAAATTTGAAAGCTTATCGTAACCACGATTTCTCCTCAGAATTCTCACCTGGTTGCAATTCCCTAGAGTTACAAATTTTCATGCTTTCTGCTTAGAACCCTTCTCGGATCTTCTTCATAAAATTCTTCATCAAAGCATGCTTGCAGCACAGGAGCAACGGTCGATTTTTACCTGTCCACGACCATTACCAGTGTGTTCCCTTGGCAAGTTTTGCACCACTGGAACTAGGACAGCCACATGATTGGATATTTCAGCAAAAGGTCATCTCCTGCATCTTCCCTTTTAATATCTGTTCTGAGACTAGGAGCGATTTCCGCAGAAGTGAAACACTCTCTGACATGAAAGATGATGCTATGGAAGAGAATTAGGAGTCCTTGGGTTTATGAAAGTTGTGTGGACCCTTAAAAACCTTTTTTGTGTTCGTGTACGTGTGTAAGTTCTCATATTGCATATGGAGAAGTTGATTGTTGGGTTGCTGTATTATCGCTGACTAGTCTGATTTATGTTGCAGATTGGTTATGATATGGTAAAGTTGAAGGATTTGATAGAAGCATTGGTTGATCTTTGTGGTCTTGAAAACGTAAGTTAACCTAACCGGATGCTTTTAAATTGCATGTAGTTAAATTGATTTGCACACAAACTCTCCATGGTATATACATGCAATAATATTTCATTTTGTTGGGGAAGACTAATTTCACTAGTACTGTAGGAAAAAAGAAGGTATTGGGAGCTTTGCTTATAATTTAAGTCGGAAAGACAAAAAGGAGGATCTCTTCGCCTCATAAGAGTTATTATACATCCTTTTAGGTATATAATCAGCGGTATTGGGTGATGAGCTCTTACTCATCCAGTTTTCAGAAATGAACCAGATATTGAAGGTCTTAACTTCATGGTTCACTGGTTCGATTGGTGGGTCATCTGGTTGAACCAGTTATTTTGGTTTAATAGATCTTAGGAGAACTCGCTGATATGTTTAGTTATATTTGTATGCATATTCTGTTAAACGCAAACACAAAGCTGGCAATGGGCTGGTAACGTTAAGTTCATGCACATTAAGATTCCAAGTTTAATTCTTCGATACAAGTAACTTAGAATTTTTCAAAGAGAAATCCTATTTGGCAGGTTCAGTCATGAATGTACTACTCCAGTTCAGACAAGTTCCTCCTGGTTAGACCAGTTCACTACCGTTTTAATGCTGAGCTGTATAATTACAGAATCAGAGCAGGCTAGGTCTGTTTCATTGTCTGGTTCTGATAACTGTCCTATAGCTATACATGAACCGATCATGTAAGGGGAGCTGAAAATTTTAACTTGAAAAGTAGTAGAACTTCTCTTCACCAGGATTTTGATGATCAAATTGACAGTGCTGGTGTGTTACACGTATGCAACATATATTAGGATGAACCAATATTTGAATGGAGAAATATTGGGTGGGTTTTTCAATCTGAAGTGATCTAAATTATAAAACTATGATCAGTGTTCAGAATCATAAATTATACATATTGTCGAGTTATTCATGATCTTGTAAGATGGCTAGGCCGTTTAACCTGTGAGCTTCATCAGCTCACAGGCAGCGGCTCATATATTTGATGAGATTCTAAAGGGCTTGAATCGAGGAACTCTGATTCTATAATCAGTGTTCAGAATCATAAATTATACATAGTGTAGAAGTATTCATGATCTTGTAAGATGGCTAGGCCGGTTAACTTGGGAGCTTCATCAGCTCACAGGCAGAGGCTCCTATATTTGATGAGATTCTAAAGGGCTTGAATCGAGGAACTCGGCTTCGCTTGAGCTCCACTGAAGCTTGAAAACTTGGTATCTAGTCTACTGGAACGTGCAGGAGCTAATTTTTGTGTTGCAAACCTACCATCTCCATCCCCTAAGCAAGTATCTCATTTAGCTCCATGCACAGAACCTAAGGAAGTATATCTTTACCTAATAAGTCAAATAAGATGAATCAATATAGCCTACAAGATGTACAAAACTATAAACTTAGTACTTACACTCACTTAGTGACAGCAGTAATAGTTATTTACATTTGTATGACTTTGGGGACCAAGCTGGATCAATTTAGACTCTGTTTATTCGTCTCTCCTTTTTGTTTGAGAAGTAATATTTTTGTTCGACAGGTGATGATTGTTCACAAATCTCTCCGTGTGTTAAGAGTACTTTTGAACCATGTATTCCGCATGGAAAATAAATTTAACAGAAGGTATGGAATTTAAAGTATTTTCTTTGTTCTTGCATTTATTTGACAATGTTGCTACTACCAGGCAACTTCCTAATCTTTGTTTGTTCCTTTTGATAGTGTAATACCTTTCCTTTTTCGTCACATATGTAGATCTGCAGGTTTGTGTGTGGTATACATAATGGTTTATGTATCATGCATAATATAAGTGTTCGCAGCGGTTAGGTTTATATTTTATGTATGGTATCTGTTTTACTAAAAAATGGAATGTCTATCAGTTTAGATATATTTTAGACAGTGGATATAGATGTTCATTCATTATTGATCCTTTTGTTTATAGTTTTTATTTTCATTTTAATTTTAATTTTTTGTTTCAGAGGACATCGATAAATGTACTTTTACTATTCAATTTTATTTTTAGGTAAGAATGGATAAATAAGCATAATGTTATCAACCAACGAGCTTTAGCTTAACTTTAGTGCTCACTTCTCCTAACGAAGAGGTTTCAACTCTCACCAGAGGCACCCTGGTACTTCACTACTCCCAACGGAGACGTCGGGTGTTTAAGCCTCACGAGAGGTATCGTTGTTGTTGCACCATTTAGCTCTCGCTTCTTTGTTCGAAGAGTTCGGGTGTTCAAAGCCTTACTAGAGGCACCATGATGCGTCCCACATCAGTTGCGAAGTGTCTCCTGGGCTGGTTAAATAAGGCAGGTTCAGTCCTTCCCCTTTGAGCGCACTTTTGGGGTGAAGTTAAGGGTCCTCGTTCTTATCAATTGGTATCAGAGCCACCCCTCAGTTGGCCGGTGTTGCTTAGGGTTCGACGCCGACCGAGGCAGTCGGATCTTAAGGGGGTGGGGATGATGCGTCCCACATCGGTTAGAAAGTGTCTCCTGGCCTGGTTGTAAGGCAGGTTCAGTCCTTCCTCTTTGAGCGCACTTTTGAGGTGAAGTTAGGGGTCCTCGTTCTTATCACACCATTTGTTCTAGCCTCACCAAGCCACCGTATTGCCATTATTGTAGCCTTTCAAGGCATTGAGAATAATAATAGCCATTATTGTAGCCTTTCAAGGCATTGATAATGATATTAAGGGTTGAAATGTCCCCTCCAACCTTTAAATTTTTTTTTAAATAAAAAAAATGTTATCAATAAAAGCTATATAGGATTTTTCTGAGAAATAAATGAATGGAGAATTGGATGAAGAGTAATTGTTTCCAAATAAGAGTATTTGTGCATTCATGTTTGATACCAGTCTATTGTACCAATTAAGTATTGTTTTGTTCACTAGATTATATTGCTGAAACTGGTACCACACATCTGTACCATGTAATATACAGCGAGTCCTATAAATTCACTTTTGCCTATCAACTACTCTTGTAGTAGGCCGTAGTCTCTTTTGGGAGCATGTCACGGTTTTTGTAGCTTGATTCTTTATTCCTTATCTTAAAGTTCTCCATGTTCACATTCTGCTTTCCCTTTTTTTTTTCTTTTCATTTGGCTCCTAATATTGCCTTCTTATGAACTTTGATTTGATCTTTCCAGTGTACTGTGCTCAGGGACAATGTCATGGTTGAGGCGAACAACAGTACTGATGCCAACGGACCTAGATGTTCTGAAATTGGAAATCTATTTTATGAGAATGCCAATGAGACATCTCAGAGAGGCCATATTCCATTTGAAACGAGATTCGTGAATCCTGAAGTTTTTTGCAAGGATGAAGTCTTAAATGATGGTTCATTGCTGTCAGTTTCCGGTGCAGAATGTGTTTCTCTCTTTGATAAGATGCACCAGATTATCGTGCAGAATAATAAAGAACATGTAAGACTGGAGGCAGTTTCTATCATGAATATGATTCTCATGAGATCAAATGCGTATGTGGAACGGGAGAAGTAAGTTCTGATTTTATTTATTTATATTGTTTATCTCACATTTTGTTATATTACACTTTATCCTTTTCTGAACAAAATCCTACGTGAAGGTAGGTTTGGACAGCTGCTGGTGTTTCAAAGTGTCTCTCAGCTTCTAAGGAAGGAAGCTGGCATTGTTGTACAAAAGCAAGCTGTACATCTTCTCTACCTTCTGCTGAACTGTAGTGCCCCTTCTCTATCTTCTTATGGCTACATTAAAGTTTTACGAGTGACTTGTTTTGTGTCTATATTATTCCTTTTTTCATGACAAGCTTTCTTTGAATCTCATCCATGAGTTGCCAGCTTCCAGATTCTGTGTCTAGGGTACTTCCGTCATTCCGTGTTGTCCTGATTTTGTGGATCTAGCCTACTGATGTTGCTCTCATGAACTTAATTTGTTAGATAAACTAATCTAACCGGGCTTGGTCTGTTTTGATTGTGCATGACAACTTCTATGACTTGTTCGACTGTCATCCATTACAGTTCCATATCCCTTATCAGATTATTTTCTTCTTTGACGAGCTCAAGCTTTGTAGAATAACCAACAAAAGTCATATAACCACGAAAGGTAATTATTATTATGTAGAAATTAGTAGTGACCTAAGTATATTGGTAGCAAAAATTGCATTATGAGTTTCCTTTGTGATTTATATCATAAACCTGTTTCTGCATTGCATTTCTTGGATGTACAATATGAAATTTGGTGTAATTTCTCTGTTTAAAATATATTATAGCAACTTTTTTTTGGATTAATGCTATAGAAACTTGACAAGGGCTCTATCAGTTAATAAGTTTTTGGATCGCCAGTGACAACAATCAAAGACGATTATACTTACAAAACCCATAGGCCTTCTTTCCACTCTCTCCCCCTCTTTGATTCCGTGAGCTTCAAGCTTCCTCTAACTAATTTCCTGAAGCTAAAAGAATTTGTGTGATGTCTGTGCACGTATGAACCCGTTACTCAATAGGGTCTCCTTCCTGAGTTTTTAGTCTAGCACATTTCAACTGGTCATTTATACTACTCTTACGCTCGAAGAATCCAGTAGAATGAGGCTCTTTCTGTCTTTGGTGTGATGGTTAAAACACCTTGGAAAATGTTCCTAATGATTTTTTAGTGCCTACTCCTCGCTCTTAATGAATCTGCACTGCAATCTCTCTGCAGTCTTTTCTAGATAAGGGCTTTAGTATATTTAATAATTGAGCTAGTGACAAATGCAATACTATGGACAGATTTGAAAGTCCAATTAAAGGCACCTTAGCAGGAATTGTGTTAGCCAATTCGAAGGGTTAATAGTATCTTGCATTTACATTACATTTTAAGATCATTAAATGGAGGTGCAAATGAACCGAGATGAATCATTCTGTCCATGTCGGAATGGTTTGTTATAACAATGTATGGACTGGATTAGGATAGGATGACATATATTTCACACGTTGCCATTACAAACACCCTACAGTCCTATTCCTAACACGTGTAAAGCTGAATGGTGTCTGGGCAAGTTGAAAGCAAAGCCCGAGAATCAAATATGGAACTAGGATTGCTCGGTTAGTGATAAGCTGTTTTAATGATTTAGTAGACACTTGATGCTAGTTTTATTGATCTAATTTTTAGGCTAAGGTGTATGTGCTGCACCGACTTGCAATCAACCTTCTAAACCAGTTCACTTGAAATTGAATTACCTTAATTCCTAGTGATTTAACTTTTGATGTGCATCAGCACAATTTTTCTGTTTGTTTCCTTTTGCCAATTTTACTTTGCTGTGCCATTTCTTGTTTTGGAGCTATTGTAATTTGATAGGGCTATTACACATAATAATAATAATAATAATAATAATAATAATAAATAATAATAAAAAAAATAATAACATTAATAATAATAATAATAATAATAATATAATAATAATAATAATAATAATAATAATAACAACAATACTGTGTCTCAATTGAAGAGGTACACAATCCTTTTTAGTTTGTGCCACTTGAAGAGGTACATTTCCTTTACAGTTTTTTGACATACTTGCAGCAGATTGATCGTAGTAGGGATGATATGGTGTGTTGGGCTGCTTCGAGGTGGAATTTTTTTTCTGTCAAATCATACTATTCTATTTTGTTGGGAGGAAATGATTTCACTTTCCCTTGGAAGACAGTTTGGAAATCCTTGGCTCCTTGTCGAGCAACTTTTTTTGCTTGGGAGGCTTGCCATGGAGCCATTCTCACGGGTGAGGAGGAAATTTATGTTAACAGTGCTTCATGTGTAAGGGAAGTGGTGAGAGTGTTAATCACTTACTGCTTCATTGTCCTGTGGCGACTGACATTGTGGAACATGATTTTTGGACTTTTTGGTATTTCTTGGGTGATGCCTAGCTCATCTCGTGAGCTTTTTTTTAGTTGGCCGCTATATAAGCGAAGGAGGAGGAATCACATTTGGGAGGCAGTTCCTTGGGGGTATGTTGGTCATCTGGAAGGAAAGAAATAGGAGGGCTTTTGATAGTGAGGAGAGGTCTCTCTGGAGCAAGTGAGTAATAGGCTGTTGCATACTTATACGACTGGTGCTCGGCGACAGAGGACATTTCCCTTTCCTCCAGCCATTCTTTTGTTGATTTTGTAAATAGCATTAGCTTTGAGTAATGTGTTGGAGCTTACATCTAGTGTACAAAGGATGTGTCACCTGTTTTGACGCTTGAGTTTATATATACTTTTACCTATCAAAAAAAAAAAAAAATACCCTTTGTATTTGTGGTCATATCAACTAAATTAACTTTAAATTGTGGCCACATAGTGATAAGGTATCTTAGGAAGATAGTGGTTATTCAACATTTTCTTAATTTTCACAATAAGTCATATTGTACCTCTTCGATTGTTGTTGTTTTAATAAAATTGCTGCAGTGTTGTCGTCATTTGCAGCAGTGTACTTTGTATATAACGAGCAACAGGGATTTTATTGCAAATACTTGAATCAATCAAATTTTTTGCCTTTATGTACAAGGAATTGACTATATCATAATTATAAGTTTTCTACTCTTTGGTGGTGATATCTTTTGCCATGAAAAGTCGACCTTGTTATTTATCGCTGTGTTTGCGACTCCTGATGTCTTTGGTCATAAAGAAGGGTGTACACTTGACTAGATTTCTACCATGAGTTCCTTTGCTATTGCACTGTCATGGGTGCATCTAAGTACTAAAACAACAGAGTTTTGCCTTAGATTATCTGATGGTTCGCATTCATAAATGTAAAAATTGTGTTTATATACTTAAATATGTTGTGCAGCAACATATCTCTCATATAGGTAACATTTGGTATTGCTGTATGTGTGAAGGTCCAACGTTAATGGCCACGTTTTGTTCTGGATGTAAAGAAGAGGGGATGATTGCTGAAGGTGCCACGAGTGATGTAAGACTGGCTCCTGCTTTTCAAGGGTTTTGTGCAGTTCTCGACGGTTTAGCAGATTGTTTGGCTTGTAACGTTAACAGTGCAGATGTGATCATGGTATGTACATATTTTATTTTGTCCCTCATTTGACTTTTAGGTCCATCCGTTTCTGGAGAAAGCAACAGTGAAAGGATAATATGATTACCTAAACGAGTGTCACTCCTGCTTTTTGGCATGGAAATTCAGTCAGTTATTCACAAGTGTAGCAATTCAAATTGTATATACCAATTAGCTGAAGCTAGAACTCCATTTAGGGACAATTAAAAGTCAAAAAGCGACTCTCAAGTTTATCATTAATAAAAGCTAAACTTGGTGGAAACTGATCTAGGCCAAGGAATCTTTTATTTAGTTATGTTATTATCTAGGTGGCTTTAATGAAGTTGGTAAGAAATGTCCATCTATATCATTGATTCTAAGTGCTTGAATGTCAGGAATAAGAACTTTGAAGGAATGCACTGCCATCTTTTGTTGCAAAATGTTTATACACATCATGACCTTAAAGAGCTTAAAATTTCAGGGACTGAAACTTCAAAGGAATGCTATTATTTTGCTGGCTTTCTTAGCTTCATCAGGAAAATGTGGCTTTGAAATTGTGTTGGGTCATCGCCTTCCAAAAAGAATCAACTTGTTTGCATTGATTTTGCAAATCTTGGCGTCTGAAGATTCAAAGGCATCACAGTCTATCCAGCCGGCTGATATTTTCAGAGAAAGGTAATTGTGATTATAAAATAGGGTGTGCTTGGGAATGTTCAGATATCTACTGTTTAAATTGTATTACTTCTTAACGGTCAATGTGTTTCTGTTTATACTTTCTTAGCCAATAAAAGATGTCCTCTCTTCTTAGACTTTTAATATTGTGTTTCATATGTTATTTTATTAATTTTATAATGTTGGCTGTTAGTTTAGTTAAATTATCAGGCTTGAATGATCTATATATTGTAATGGGAACTATTCCACGGACCTAGTATTTACTAAATCCACCACTTCATCTGCCGGTCCACATGTAAGTATATCTTTATATATTGCTCAGAAAATGAGTTCAACATTGGTATATACTCCCTCGTCTCGAAAAAGGTGTCATACTTTGAAAGTCAAACTCTTTAACAATTATTCTCACTTTCATATATATATATATATATATATATATGTGTGTGTGTGTGTGTGTGTGTGTGTGTGTCTTATATTTCCTTTGCGTTAAAAATATCCTACAAACTCTGCACTCTTACTACACGAATCACTATGATAGCTAGCCATTGCTTTTATTTTATATGGGTTTACCATTTACATTCTTTCATGATGAAGTTATTTACAATTGTGTGCAGAACTTTCGTAATTCGGGAGGCACTTATCTTTCTGAATAGACTGGTGTCAAATCCTCAATACTCGACCCCCGTTTTGCGAGCCTTGACAAACAGCAGAGATGCAGCTAGCTTGACCATTGATATTGCAAACAGGTTATCAAGGCAAGGCAAATGGATATGGCAGTCAGACACCATGGCTAGGCAGATGAGGGAATCTGAAGTTGTCGATTTAGCTTGGGTATTCAAGAAAAGAGTTTTCACCTTCTTAGGAGATAGCATATCATAATGTGGTGGAAAAAAAAAAGAGCTTCGGAACTGATGGTTATTAGCATACCGTTGGAGAAAATTTTGTTGTCCGATCTCCAAATTTTGTTGTATGTATTTGTATAGATACTTGGTATGTAAATATCCATTTCTGGCTAATGCTTTACTTTATTTTCTTGTATGATTGCATGTTGTTGGTTGGCTATGCCGCCTTATTAATGGGAGGCAAGTCTTCTGAGTTTTGGAGAAATCTTGAACAGAAAAGGCAAAATTGTTATGGCGAAAGCAAATAGTGCACTGTCCTACTTATACTAAAACGAAGTTATAAATTTATACTATCTGTGAACTTATAAGTAAGATTGATTCCAGGATGCAGATGATGAGTTTCTTTGTTGCGTTGTGTTGGCATTTATAAAGATCAACTTGTTATCTATTACCTTAAAACAATTACCACTCTTGTAAGTTTTAACTGAAGACACTTCATCCATGTATTGTGTCATCAAGTGTTATTGTAGAGTGAGTGCCTATGCCTTGATTAAAAGGTGGAGTACTAATACTGACCTTTATTATTATTATTACTCCCTCCGTTCCTAAATTATTATTTTTCTTTTGTCCGTTCTAAAATAATTGTCTTGTTTGAAAATTTTTCTCTTTAGGACATTATTTTTACCTTAACTTTAATTATGGATCATATACACATGAGTATTAAAAAAATTTATATATTATATCAATATTAATAATCAAGTCAATAGTTTTTTCTTAATCTATGTGTCGAGTCAAACAAGATAATAAATAAAGAAAGGAGGGAGTACTATTTTGGTGAAAGCCCTATGTGTATAACATAACATATGCTCGTACCACCACCACCACCAAGTCAATGTGATTAAGAAGTAGTACTACACATAACAACACGTAAGAGGAGAGGGCAACTGCGCACCACCATCAATCTCAATTAAATATCAGGAGAGCTCTAAAATGACCAACTTTCGGTTTTGTCAAATGTTACTCCTTATTTATGCCCATATCCAATCTAAGAAACACAAATCAATCTATAACTCTACAACACAAATCAATTACTCCCTCCCTCCCTCCCTCTGCATACTATTAAAGATCATCATCATCATCATATTTTGACTATTCAAAATAGGTTCCGGTTAATATTTATTTGAGTCATTTGACATAAATTTATTTTCAAAAATAGCAAAGAATAATTATAATGTTCCCAAAGGTGGAGATAGAAGAACCTCTCTTTTGCCCCTCTACTCTCTTCCCATTGGCGTAAACCAGTTGACTTCGGTGGTGAAAGAAAAAGACGAGGTTTGTGGTCCCGTGTATTGTCCCGTGCCTGTTAGACTTAACAAGCCCGAAGCAGCTCTCAGCCACCATTCAAGGAAGGATCTATCATCAAATCCTCTTAATTCCTTATGTCCTAGTAGTAATTCAGCTACTGTTGTTATCCAGGCTAGGTCTCTGCATTCTTGGGTGAAATACCATATCTTAAGACCCCTTATCATCTCTGTCCTAAGTTCTGAGCAATGTATCAGCTGTATGTCCTATCGTATAGGAGCTAAGAATAGAGAAGACACTGGGCTTAGGGCATTAGTTAATCCTGAAGATTTTGAGTATTTGACGAAGCTAGGTGAGGTGAGAGGACAAATAGAAATTTTTATTGAATATGAGGATGAGGAGGGCTTTGATAATGATGTTGAGTATGTGTGTTCTTCATCAGAAAATAATGGGGATGACTCATCAGAATATAGTTTGTCTTTGGGGGCCGAATCCATTGAAAGGGCTTCCACTTTAGAGCAAATATAGCTGTTGACGATTGCCACTCGTGCCATTTCCATCTCAATCTTTCCTTACGGCCGGCCAGCAAGTTGAGCCTATGTATCAGCTCATTTCCTGGCAAGGCCTAGAAGGACTTCTTCTTCCATGGGGGCTTTCTGTATATATAAAGAAAAAACCTAATTGCCTCCGCCACATATAAGGTACATGACGAAAAACGTTAAGTTTCTAACGTTCATCACTGCTAGGGGGCTAACTGGAAAAATTGACAACATTAGATGGGGTTATGGGACAAATCGTAGGCTGGGGGGACTTTGAGATTTGGTGTATACTTTAGGATAATTTTTTTATTTTGGCCCAAATTGTATAGACCCTAGATGGCGCACCCATAGATGCTAAGCAACCCACCTTTTTAATGATTTTTTTAAATATGATGAAAGTGCCCTTGGTTATTATTAGAGATAATTAATATTAAAGTTGATATTAATGTTAATGACAATTTAATATTAAGATCAAATATAAAAATATTTGTAGTAATTTGCGGCTTTAATAGGTGCACTATTTTATTAGATATAATTAAGATTAGAGTTAATATTAATGTTGATGACAATTCAATATTAAGATCAAGTATAAAAATAGAGAGTTGCTATTTACACCCCCATATTTACTAAGTACACTTCCCTCATATATTTTAAAAATATTATTATAAATTTTGACTTAAATGTCCTTATTTTTTTTAATTTTTTTAGGTTATAAAAAAAAATTTAACTACTGTTTAGCAGCCCCTACCGAATACAGCTAAAGCTATTCGGTAAAGGGTGTTGAACACCCATGGTAATGTTTGGTTAGTGGGTGCCGAACACTGCTATAAATGTTCGGTCACACAATACCAAACGAACCGTTTAAAAAAAAAAGAGGAGGATGAAGGGAGTGGGCTGCTTGACTGGGGGTAGGGGGAGGTGGGGGAAGGAGGTGAGAAATTGGTAAAGTGGTAGAAGTAGAATTAAACAAAAAAAGCAGTAGCTTTAATGGAGAAGAAGAAGAAGATAATGTTGGCAAGTGACCACAACAAAGAACCCCTTTTTCTTCTCCTCCTCCTTCTTCTTTTTCTTCAATTAGGAAGTGTATTTAGTATTTTAAAATATTAAAAATATTGGGGATGATTGTTAATAAAAAAGTGTACTAAGTAAATTTGAGATTGTAAATAACTCTAATAAAAATAAAAATATTTGTAGTAATTGCAACTTTAATGGTGCATTGTTTAGCGTGTCTGGTGCATTCTTCAGCATCCCTCGTAGAAAAAACCACATTAGCGCACGCAGTTTATCAACAACAGCTAGGGTCGTCAAAGCACCGAGCAAGACAATCTCCGCCGTAGCAGCCGCCGCCACCTTCCTACTCTAAGTTTGCCGGTAGCCATGGTAATCCTCTCTCTCGCACGCACGTGTACACGCACAGACACACACACAGAGGCACACTGCTAGGTACACTCACGACAACGGATCTCATATCGTGCGATTAATAAAGCTTTTTGGCATTCAATCTGGTGTAATCCTTAAAAGATTCTTCAGTTTCTAATTTTTAATTAGTAGTTATATTATTTTGGTCTTGATTAAGTAAAATCGATGAAACCCATAGTTGTCACAGTATCTCTAATATGTGTTTCATTAGGTGGCTGCCATTTTTAGAGTTGAATCAATTACGTTGATATTTCCTAGAGTTGTTTGTTCTATTTGTGATAATGTGAAGCCTTATGTGAAGTCTTCTCAACAACAACAGCAGCAGCAACATCAATTCAACAGGGCAGAGGCAGTTAACGAATAATGTTGGTTAAGGATAGTTTTTTAGTCAGTTAGTTTATAGCAGTTATATTTTGTTAGTTTATAGAAGTTGTATATATATTGTACAAAAGTTCATTTCTCCAGACAAGAGAGATTAATAAATGAAATACAGATTATTCATTTTTCTTCTGTATTTTTTCTCTTGATTTATCTATTGTAACCAAATCCTTGAATAATCCTTGTATCATGGTATCGAGCAGTTAAGGTTAATCTGATCTCTTGATTATCAATACAATTTGCTTCCGCTAAAATCAGTAATTTGGTAAACCAATTCATGGCTGAACACATCAACCCCGAGTTACGTACACCACAAATGAAGAAAGTGAAGTTGCGATCTTTATGATCTTGCGAAACCTCTATTCAAGTAAATATAAATCATCCTTTGTATCTTCATCCGAATGATTATCCAGGGATGAAGATCATCAATCAAGTTCTCACAGAGTCAAACTACAGCCAATGGAGTCGAGCAGTTACTATTTCGCTTGAATCGAAGATGAAGATAGGTATGATCAATGGCTACGCCCTAAACCAAGAGATGGATCAAAATATTCTGCACTCTGGAAACGATGCAACAGTATAGTAATTTCTTGGCTACTTAACATTGTCTCTCCTGAAATAGCCTCAAGTGTTGTTTACTTGCAAAGTGCTAAACAAATCTGGGATGACTTGAGATCAAGATATTCACAAACAAATGTGCCTAAAATCTATTAAATTCAAAAGGAGATAACATCATTTAATCAAGGCCATTTATCTGTGTCTGCATATTATACTAAGTTTAGAAGTATGTGGGACGAATATTCAGAGTTATATCATCAGCCTAAGTGTTTATGTAACAATTGTACTTGTGGTGTTTCAAAGCTGCAAGATGAGCATGAACTGATTCAGAAACTTACTCAATTTCTCATGGGATTAAATGACAGTTTTACTATTACTAGAGGGCAAATCTTAATAATGAAACCACTACCTGATATCAATGAGGCTCTTAACATACTTTTGCAAGAAGAACAACAGAGAGGAGGTTCCTCTTCTACCTCCAATACAATTGTCAATTCATCTGATGTTACTACTGCACTCTTAAGCAAAGGAATTGGGAACTTCAAAAATGGCAACAATTTTAAGAATGGGGGAAATAACTACAGAGTCAAAACAAAAGGACAAATAACATGTGATCATTGTCATGGTGATAGTCATACTAAGGAAAAATGTTTTTATCTCCATGGCTATCCTGATTGGCATCCTTTATTTGGGACCAAGCCTGATCCAGCCAGGATGCCAAAGAATTTCAAAGAAAAGTTCAACTCCCAAGCTCTCTATAAATCTGCAACTGTCAATACTCAAACCCCTCAGGCAAACAATGTATGTGTTACTGCTGGAAATAACCATGCAGCAGTGGGAGAATTTGCCTCAGCAACAACAACTAATGAATCATCCTTCTCAGAAGCACAGATTCAGCAACTTCTACAAATGTTGAACTCTTCCATGATCAGTCCTGAAAGTCATTTGGCAGGTATAGTGTTATCTAATTCAAGTCTTGAGCACCATGTTTGCATGAATCATGCTGCTTCTATCACTGAGTAGATTATTGATACAGGGGCCACTGATCATATCACATCTTGCTTTAATTTGTTAAAAAATCATATTCCTATCAAATCATTCATACAACTTCGTAATGGTCATAAATCCAAAATAACATACAAAGGCACAGTTCACTTGACAGATGATATCATCTTGTACAATGTTTTGTATGTGCCTGAATTCTCTTTCAATTTGTTATCAGGAAGTAAACTAACTACTGATAGCAATTTTTCTTTGATATTTCTCTCATCTTCTTGCTTGATTCAGGACCAGCAGTTGAAGAAATCAAAAGTGATTGGTAAATTGGAAGGTGGTCTCTACAAACTGCAATTGACAAGTACATTGACTGACAACAATGGTTCAAATAGTCATATCACTCCTAGTTTTTCTTCTACTTCTGTTGCTCATAATAAATCTACTGATGTAACTCTTTGGCATCTTAGACTTGGTCACATACCTATTGGTAAACTTTCCTATATTGATTCTATAGTCTGTAATAAAAACTCTGTGTGAAACAATTTCTTGTGTGATATTTGTCATTTTGCAAGACAAACTAGACTTCCTTTTCCTTCTAGTCAAACTAAAAGTAATGGAAAATTCTCATTGATTCATTGTGATGTGTGGGGGCCTTATAGACATCTTACTCATGATGGTTATAATTCATTTCTTACAATTGTGGATGATTTCTCTAGGTCCACATGGGTATTTCTCATGAAATCCAAAACCCAAGTCTCATCTCTTCTGTTTGCCTTCTTAACAATGGTTCAAACACATTTCAAAACCAAAGTTAAAACCATCAGATCAGATAATGGCACTGAATTCTTCAACAGTACTGTTACTGCCATTCTTCTTCCTCTTGGCATTCAACATGACAGTACTTGCACAGAAACTCCTCAGCAAAATGGCAAGGCTGAAAGAAAGCATAGATACCTTCTTAAGATAGCCAGAGCCCTCAGATTTCAAGCCAAATTACCCTTAAAATTCTGGGGGGATTGTCTTCTTACTGCCACTTACCTTATTAACAGATTGCCTAGTTCTGTGCTTGCTTATAAAACACCTTATGAGGTACTACTTGGCCATCTACCAAAGTACAATCACTTGAAAGTATTTGGATGCTTATGTTTTGCCTCTACTCTTGCTCATGGAAGGGATAAGTTCTCTCCTAGAGCCACAAAATTTTTGTTTCTCGGATATCCTTTTGGAAAGAAAGCATATAAACTCTATGACCTATCATCTCACAAAATCTTTTACAGCAGAGATGTGATCTTCTATGAGAATCATTTCCCTTTTGCTGATCCTACCATTGTTCATCCTCCTGTTAATCCTATTCTTTCCACTCATTCTGATTATCCCTTGTTGTCTTCAGAAGACTTGCTTTCTGCAAGGCCTTCTTCCACTCCTGTTGTCTCTACTTCTCCTACTCCATTTTCTTCTATTAATCCTTCCAGTCCTGTTTCTTCTTTACCTGCTTCTTCATCTGAGTTCAATATGCATACTACTAAACCAACTAGACTTAGAAGTGTGCCTGTTAAATACCAGGATTATGTGGGATTACCTTCTACTTTTAAGTCACCTGTGATTTATGCAAATGCAAGGTATTCCTCTTCTTATCCACTCTCTAGTTATCTTTCTTATACTCAGTTTTCTCCTATCTGCTCTTCTTTCTGTTACAATATTTCTCATCTTCCTTTGGCCCCAATTACTTTTCCTCAAGCTAGCAAAGATCCCCAGTGATGTATAGCTATGAATGATGAATTGCAGGCCTTGGAAGCTAACAACACTTGGACTTTACAACACTTACCTCCTCACCAGCACACAGTGGGCTGCAAATGGGTTTATAGGGTTAAGTGTCATTCTGATGGAACTCTGGATAAGTATAAGGCCAGGTTAGTAGCAAAAGGCTTCACTCAAATTGAAGGTCTTGATTATTTTGAAACATTTGCTCCTGTGGCAAAGATGACTACTGTAAGGGTGTTATTGGCTCTGGCTGCTTCTAAGGATTGGTCTTTATTTCAACTTTATGTATCAAATGCTTTTCTACATGGTGATTTGCATGAAGAGGTGTACATGGATTTACCACCTGGCTATCCCATTCCCTCTCAGGTCTCTGCTAGCTCATCTCAGCCTGTGGTTTGCAGGCTCAACAAGTCCTTATATGGGCTTAAGCAAGCCCCAAGACAGTGGTTTGCTAAATTTTCTTCAGCATTGCTAGCCTTTGGTTTTCTACAATCTTCCAGTGATCACTCTCTATTTATATTGACCAAGGCATCTTCTCTTGTTTTTGTCCTAGTCTATGTTGATGACATGATCCTCACTGGCAATGATCTCTCTCTTATTGCTTCTGTAAAGTCCTATCTTCACTCTCAATTTAAGCTCAAGGACCTTGGTGCTTTAAAGTATTTCTTAGGATTGGAGATTGCCAGGTCTGAGAAAGGCATTTACTTACATCAGCATAAGTACACTCTTGACATTCTCAAGGACACTGGTCTTGAGAATGCTCATCCAGTTAAGATCCCCATGGATAGTCATCATACCCTTGCTGCAGATCAAGGGGATCTCCTTTCTGATCCTAGTTCTTATAGAAGGCTCATTGGTAAGTTGGTGTACTTAACAATCACCAGGCCAGATCTCTCATACTGCATATTTTAAGTCGGTTTCTCTCAACCAAGGGCTCCTCATTTGGTCTGCTCTTAAATTGGTTAAATACCTCAAAGGGACTCTTGGCCAAGGCTTATTGTATTCCCCTTCTTCACTTCATCTCACAGTTTTTAGTGATGCTGATTGGGCCTCTTGCCCAACCACTAGAAGGTCCTTAATAGGTTTCTGTGTTCTCTTTGGCTCATCTTTAATCTCCTGGAAGTGCAAGAAACAACTTACAGTCTCCAAGTCCTCTGCAGAGGCAGAGTATAGAGCTCTTGCTTCCACTTGCACTGAAATTACTTGGCTCTTGGCTCTATTGAAAGACTTAGGAGTTCCCAATCCTGCACCTGTTCCTTTGTACTGTGATAACCAATCTGCTCTCTATATTGCTGCCAACCCAGTCTTTCATGAGCGAACCAAACATATAGAGATAGATTGTCATCTCGTTCGTGAGAAGTTGGTCCAGGGTCTTATCACCACTCATCATATCTCCACCTCCGACCAGCCTGCAGATCTCTTCACCAAAGCCTTACCCTCTGATCGATTGCAGTATTTACTTACCAAGCTTGGGTAAAAAATTGTTTAGTTGTTTTAGTAGGTTGAAACTCTAACATCTTAGTGCTTCCAATAAAAGCAGATAGCTTTTGTTATGATAGTATCGAGAATTCTTTAATTAGTTTCGGCTTTTGGTCTTTGAAATTGTCATATGGAGTATAAAGTTCTTTCTTGTTTCGGGTTTCAGAAATGTTAAGAGCCAAGCTATGCCAGAGATTCTCTCGAGAAAATAGCTCTACGAGAGTTTATATTTCAATACTAAACGGATAGTTTTATTACCAACAAACTCTTCTATTTATAGCATTGCTCGCCATGTTTCATCAAAGGATAAGGAATGACATTATTATTAAGTTCATTATAATACAAACTATTCCAAATGTGTACATAGCTCTTTAGGATTATGACATAAGGGAAATCAGCGCCTTTGGATGAAACTAACCCAAAATACAGGGGGAGATGAATATAGTTCACCTAAAAGAATACTCCAGTTCGAAGGGAAGTTTCTACAATTTCCAAAATTTGACCCTTTAATTCTAAAAATAAAATAAATCTGGTTGTCTATTATTCCGACTAACCTCCGTAAACAAAAAGCCAGAGAAGGAGAGTGCTCTTGCGAACACGATCAAATCAAACCATGGTATGGACAATCGATTCGTTTGTTTAATCTTTAACTTTTTAAATTTGATAAATATAAGCTTATATGTGTTAAAATGCAATTCATACTCGTTTGATGCTTCTCGGAATTAGGCTTCAATTGCTTGAGTTTTTTATTTTTTCGGTGATTTGTCCTATCTTTGTAGATTATATGGTTAAAGATTCTGGCTTTTGGTCTGTGAAAGAAACTGAAATTGTGCAATTCGATTCTGTTGACTTCAATTTTTATCGTGGTGATTTGGGGATTTGATAGTGTGAGTAGAGCCAGGCTTTGAAATTGGAAATTGCAAATTGGCAGTTGTTGCTTCTATGACGTTATTGATCTAGTATTAAACATTTTCGTTACTTGTACTGGATGCTAGATTTACCTATCTAACCATCCAAACGGACCAAACCTCATACTTCACAGAAGAATATCCGCTAACTTCAATTGCGATCAGAAACGTTTGGATGCTTTATTAAGAAAATTACATGCCCTAAATTGTACACTATGCTATTGTGTTATCACTTTGATTTTTGTTCTTTAACGATAGTGGGCATTTTGAAACTGCAATGCAAGTCCTCTCCAACTTCTGTTCCTGGGCTCTACAGCCGCTTAGCCCAAGAAATATTTCATGCATACCGGCCAATTTTTTTAAATTTTTGGTGCTTATGACTTATATTCTTGATAATGTTGTGCTATGTATAAGTAGTACAATACTCATCCCTGCCATCAATGCTGGGATCACTTGGATATATAGAGGTGTACGGCCTTGTTACTGACTTATGTTATTCAGTTCTCTAATCATTTTATCAATTTGGTAATAGGATCATTTCCCGAATCTGAAGCCCAACTGTAGTAACGTGCTTTACTCAAGGCACATAAGTTTTTCCTTTGACTAGTAAAGAATGTTAAAGAGCGTTTCTTTTTTACCAGTAATACTTATCAAGGGAAGGAAAATGGAACAGAAATAGTTATCAACTAAGGTCTGTCATGTCATGATTTTTCCTCTCCATAGAACTTAAACATAATGACTCCATGAAGATGCATATCGCCATTTGTGCTAATAGTCAACATGAGTTCCAATTTCAAGTATTATGAATGTGAAGTGCTTTTCACCCTTTTTAGCTCTACTAATATACACACATAGTCAGTGGAGTTAGATATTTGTCAAAGCTTTATAGATCTATCCTGTTAGCTTTACCTTTTCTTTCATGTTCATGTTTTTTTCTTCAAAACCTTGTCAGACAAACCTTTATAGAGGGGCATCTAGGAAAGAGAAGCCGAGAGGACGTCATCATGGATTAACTCAGCAGAAGAGGCAAGAAATTAAAGAAGCATTTGAGCTATTTGATACCGATGGCTCTGGTATAGACATGTTTCCCATGTGCATAATATCTAATATTTTCATGGATTTTCAGTTGATTTTTTTTCTTGACTTGCTTTCATATAGGCACTATTGATGCCAAAGAGTTGAATGTTGCAATGAGGTATGAATGTCATGCCCATATGTCATGAACTTTTTCATGGGTTTGTACTTGTCCTTATTTAGTCAACTTGATTTCGTTGCAGGGCCTTAGGTTTTGAAATGACTGAGGAGGTAATGTGTAAATGCTGATGCATTCAGGTTCTTCTCATGAGTTTTTCTGTAGCGCTTGTACTGAAATATGTGATTAAATTACCATGGGGAATAAGTGATTTCACATTAAGGTGCATCTTCCCCTCTTTTTATTTCTCCTTCATTAACAGATTGTATTGAGTCATTTACTCATACACTGATCTTCACATGATCTTTAATAGTTAGCTTACTGTCTTCCTAGGCTCCGAAAAACTGGTCCATTCATACGCAACTCAATCGCACAATTGAATACCATACACCATTTGTTGATTTTCTTTATAATGTTTCTTGTGCCAAAGTTTCAGAGGTGATTGTAATCTTTTAGATCATCAAACTATTCTACGCAAAAGGAAAAGCTTTTCTGTCATCCAACTTATTCATTATTGAAAACTTATCCTTCTACCAAGTGCTCCACCTGTCTTGTGACTAGAGTTATCATACCCCTAAACAGACGGTCCAAGCCCAGGTAAAGGAGGGATGTGTTAGTTAGCCTTACAGCAGTAAAACATTGTTGGATCAATATGAACATGAATCTAAAAAAATTTGCCCGTAACTGAATGGTGGAAAAGGATTCATTTAGCTGACTCCAAGTGTTGGGGAAAGTCACATGATACATGTTCACTTTTTTGTCTGTTCTTTGCTATTGACAATTTAAACGCTATTCCATCATTTTAGTCTTTCCACTTTTCTCTTTCCATTTTTGACCAGTGTCTTTCAGTTTTAAGTTCCTGATATCTCATGTATGTACTCTCTCTCTCTCTCTCTCTCTCTCTCTCTCTCTCTCTATCTCTCTCTCTCTTCTCTCTGCACATTGGGATATATTGATGGGTGGATTCTTCATTAAATTCTCTGTAAACATTTCCAACTATTTTGTTTTGCAGCAAATTACTCAAATGATTGCGGATGTTGACAAAGATGGCAGTGGTGCAATTGATTTTGATGAATTTGTGCACATGATGACGGCAAAGATTGGTGAGAGGGACAGTAAAGAGGAGCTTACGAAAGCATTCCAGATTATCGACCAAGATAAAAACGTGAGTTTGCGTATTTATTAATCTTGGTGTTGCTTATTGACGCCTAATCTTTCCTCTATCCAATATAGGGAAAGATATCTGTTTCAGACATCAAGCGTATAGCCAAGGAGTTGGGTGAAAATTTCACTGATAGAGAGATTCAAGAGATGGTGGAGGAAGCAGATCGTGATCGTGAGTTTGCTCTGTCTTTTCCTGCAAATGCTTTATACGTTGTCCTGACATATATTTTGTTATGCTGTGTACTAAAAACATTTGACAGATGTTTGTTTCATAATATTTGTGTTGCTTACAAAGTTTTTACTACCTTTGCATCCTATTCTCAAAATCCAAATCTTCTTTCTCCAGATAATAAGGGAAAGAAAAATTTATCTTTTTTCCGCTTTATGTTAATTGCATGATTTTCAAGCTAAAACTTTTACTACATAGACAATTTGTTCGCCTTGGAGATTCATCAGATCCAATTATAAAATTGATATGCTCCAACACATTTATATTGATGCTTTTCTTCTTTGATGAACGACTGAGTACTTTGACAAACAACTGTAGTGTACTGTAGTATTTATTACTCATGATAAAGTACAGACATGATACATGATTTTTCCTTCTCCTTAATGCAACTTGCTCCATTGTTGACATTGGTATTTAATAGGCTAAAGAAACTAAGAAAAAACATGTGATTTCTTGAGAAAGTCCGAATTGCAAGTGTTCATATGTACGGCCTGTATAGTAAGTTTGTGGTCTACTGCTTGAGCTGTGTTATTTTTGTAAAGGGAGTTATCTTAGCTCTGAAGTCACTTGACCTCACAAATGTTCAATTAGTAGATCTAGTTTTTTAGAATATGTGGTAACATGGGTTAGGTGAAGATTGGTTAAATATGTCTTGTCAAGTTGGTCTTTGCAAGGAAAAAAGAATTGAGACCCCCTCCCCCTCCCCTTCCCTGTATATGTTGGATCATTTGCTCAAAGCAATTTTTGATCTTTAAAGAATGATGTGTTTTTCATGGTCTAGTTGAAAACATGAACGCTGCACTTTTTTTTGGTTCCAAATATGGAGTTAACTCTGGATTCTCATTAGTCGACTTATTTTTTCCGTTCATTCTTCTTCATCTTATGTGTGCTCCCTTTTTTTTTTTTTCTGTTCCCGGTTCCTTTTCCTTCAATTACTTCTTGGACATTTTTGTGTTTAATTCACATACAGGATCTTTTGCATACCTTTCGTTTAAACAAGTGTCTCGCAACTTGTTTTTATGCGTGACTTGTGTCCCTGTTTCCCTGTTTGAAGCTGTCTTTTAAGCATATCATACTTGTCTAAAGACGAAGTCTAAGCAGATACAGTTCTTTAAATTGGACTAAACCCATCTTTCTCTTTGTCTCTGATGGTAGGAGAGACCTCATTTTGTTTGGTTACAGAAGCCTCTCCTTGCCTGTTGCTGGAAGCACGAATCTTCATCAATCCTAAGTTTGCTATTTGTAGGACAGTTCGCTAATATCCTGTGGAAACGTGTAGTCTGCTCAACTATTTTCTAGCCCTAATCTATTTAACGTTTATAACCTCCATCACCCTGCTTATTACCATCTTGATGCAGGATGGCTTAGGGAAATCCAATCTATAAACACACAGTGACCCAAGTTCTCTGTAGGGCAAAAGACAGAAAAAATGTGGTTTGTCTCATCTTTGCATAGAATCCACGAGTTCACACACCGAGTGTTTCAGCCTAGTAGGGTTCGGAAATCAGGCAACAAATGCATGAAATCTCTCAATCTAATTAACAATGGGGGGATAACATCAATATATATATGACTAAAATCCTAATTTTACTACGACTACACTATTATTAAAAGTACCAAGTGTGCCTTAAAAAGCTAATAGACTAAAACATCCCTAAGCTACTTCTAATTCCCTAATAAACTATTTATGGCTCATGTATGCTAAGCAATAATATAAAGTAACCTAATAATAGTTCTATGCCAATTCCTTCGGTCTTCCTTGTGCATTCCGTATCACATCTTAAATAATTATGTTTGTCCACTTCAACTGCACCACTTTGTTTGCCCTGTTACCGCTCATCTTAACAACCACTACTACGGAATCCCATCATTATCTCACCACCAAACTTATTCTTCTACCTAATGGTTGTGATGGCTTCCCAATTGATAAGGAGAAAATCTGATTCATCCTACCTTCAACTTGTCCTGTATAAATGAAATAGCTTGACTAGGCTGGAATAAGCTCGAACATCACAAAATGTTACGAATTATGTACATATGATTTATATTTCCTCCGTTCCGGATAAATGTTTCTAGTTGATAAAGCACATGAATTAAGAAACATAATTAATGATGTACTGTAAAATGTGTTCTGACAATAATACCCATGAACATTAATTGAGTTCAACTATTTTAAATAATTGGGTTTATTTGGGATGTGTTATATTGAATGAAGATTTAAGGGTATATTAGGAAGAATGGTAGAGAATAGGTAGATCAAAAGTCTTTAGGACCATTAGTTGGGACATTCCAAAATAGAAAGTAGGAACATTTATCCGGGACGGAGGGAGTTGTATTTTTTAACTTAAGCTCTAGTAAGTCTAGAGCTTGACTATTTATAGCTCAGTTCATGAAGTACTCAAGTCAAAGGCGAATATAGGTTTCTTGGTTGATCAAGCTCGGGCTCGATTCAGAACAAAAGAGCATAACTAGGTTCCATCTGCTTGTTTACAGCTCATTAGTTTCTTGGGTAGAGCTTTAGGGTGCCGCCGTGTCCAGAGTCCACTTCAGCCATTCAACACACCGAAGATTCAGTAGAGATACGAGGACCAAACATTTTTGGTACATTGTAGTAACTCAAATGTCATTTACTTGTATGTCTACTAGAATGATACTGTATTTTGTTACTGATTTCCCAAGATAAACTGAAAGATATAATCCATTGGACTTGGTAATCAAATTTCTTTTTAGGGATGCAAAAACGCCAGTGGCTCAAAATCAACAAAATAAAAAACATATTGGCATATCTACGTTTCTTAACAATTAAAGTTGGACATGTACTAACTGTTTTAGTGCCAGGCTGCCCCTAAAGGAAATTTGTGGTTGCCGATTTCAACTGATCTGCTAGCAGTTTGAAATGTGTCTACTTTTTGATATCTTGACTTGTACAGTTTTTAGCACGTCACTTGTTGATGGCTTTTGTATTTGTTCAGATGATGGAGAAGTTAATGCTGACGAGTTCATGAGAATGATGAAGAGGACTTCCTATGGATATTAGATGCTTGCATAGGCCGGAACCACGTAGAAATGTTTATTTGTGTTTATGCTTTGTCATGTATTATTATATATAACAGATAGTCTGAAGCTATGTTCAGGACTCGGATGATCTATGGTTGCCTTTATCTAAAATTTGACCCACTTATATGTTAAGCCTATGTTCTAATTATGTGCAACTATTTGATGTTTTGAGTTTTGTAACATGACCAGCAGCAGCACATTATATGTGCAACTATTTGATGTATTTAATTCGGAAAACATGGAAGCCTTTTTCTTTTAATCCCTCTGTCTCGGGAAAAAAGAAAAAGAAAAAAGAGTCTACTTTGTATTTTGATTTGTTTCGAGAAAGGGACACATTAGTGAATTTTAAGTGTCAGTCTCTATTTTTTTATTTTTTTTCTTTCGTTTTGAAAATACGATATTTATCTAACGTGTTTCGCAAAAAAATATATTCTCTATTTCAAAATGAGTGTTAGTTTTTATTTTTTTCAAAAACTTAAGGGACTCGACTTTTAAACAATTTTAGTAAAACATATAAATGATTTGCCTTAGTGTCTACACATATCATAACATTGTAAGTGCATGGTGAGAAATGATACTCATATTCCTAAATGAGTGTTTATTTTTATTTATTTTTTCTCTAAATGAGTGTGCTTATTTTTGTATAAGTTTATTAATTTCACATTTTATACTTATTATGCTTTAGAGTGGATTTTCAATGTCATATGTAGACATTAAGAATACTAGTTTTTATCCCGTGCGTTTATATCGTTTTACAATTAAATTAATATTTGTTAGAAGAAACTACTTGCGCTTAACAAAATTCAATACAAATAATAGTTTCTCGTATTCTATATTAGGGTTTTAGCTAAAAAATAATAATTTTATTGATACCATAGACAAATAAAAAAAATAAAGAAAAATAATATATTATAGGAGTATATGACAAATTGACAATGATTCCGTTTGTTATCATCTTATATTATGAGTATATTTTTTGTATCAATAAAATAAAAAAAATAATTAAAAAAGATAAATCCATCGGGCCCAATTCTTTAAGCCTGAACTCGGCCTACAATTTAAAGACTCCCCCTTAAAGAGTAAAATCATTTATCAAAATATACTAACTGAAATTTTGGTACACGGTGCACATTTTAGGTGCACATAACATTACTTTCCTTTTAAAACCCTTGAAACATACTACCTCCATCCCAAAATAATTGTCGTTTTACCAAAAAAATTTGTCTCAAAATAATTATCATTGTAGAATTTTAAGAAATATTTGTCTATATTTTACCAAAATTGCCATTATTTACTACTCATTAAAACTCGGAAACAGAGATTTGATAGACCCGCAGCCATCTCTCTTCTTTTACTTCCCCAAAATTCTAGAAATCCGTCTCTCCCCTTGTTTCTTCTGTCAACGAACCAAGCAATAAATTATCCCCTAATTTCTTCTATATATTCAGTTTTTTTTATTTTTCTATTATTTTTTTTTTCAGATCTAAAGTTAGTTTACTCTTCGTTTCTGAGATTGTTTTGGATTTTTTTGAAATACGTATTCGAATTTGGGAAAGAATCATGACAATCCGAACCAAATTTTTAGTTAGTTGCAAGCAAAAATTTAAATTATTTAACACAAATTTGCTGAAATTAGTTGCTTAAAGTTAAATCTTTATATTTAATCGCCTCTACTTTTTGCCCATTACATCAGATATGTCATTTAGTAGCCTCTACTTATTGCGATAAGAAGTTAGTTTTTGAAAATAGTTTTTTTTTTTTTTTGTGAATTTATCTTCTCAAAAATTTTATTTTTTAATTACAGAACTAAAATAATGTTGTCTTTTGTTGTTAGTATGCCTGGCCAAGAAGATACTTTGGGTGGGCCTATGGTCAGTGACATTTTAGACTTCCACAGCTTATAAGTCTCTTAAGTCAGTTTGACCGGTCTCTTGTTGTAGATGATTTTTAAGGATCAAAGAATTTGATTGTGCCCATGTGGGCTCTAAAATCAAAAGAATTCAAAATGCAAATACATTACTTTGAGGTTTGCACTTCAGTGATTGCAGACATGAAGCTGAGTTACTCGAAGCAACAGGAACTTCACAACCCGTCCAGATGACGATAATGATCCATTTGAATAGTGATTTATCTTCAAGTTAGGTAAAGCTTTCAACAATTTTGTTTGAGATGAATTTTTATAATATTTTGAAACTGGTGGTGTTTGAAACTGTGTAGTTTAAGTGTTTTACCATTACATTTTGTCAATCATTGAGTTAATCAGTATGAACTGAATTGATACATGACTTGTGCAAGTGTCTTTACGCCCTTGGCTGTTTTCTAGAGTGCATCATAGTTGGGATGTTTATCAAAGTCACCAAAAGAGCAAAAAGTAGCTATGAAGATCAACTGTATTTTAAGATCCGTTCGATTTCATCATTTTTTAAGGTTAGAATTGTTTTGTCTAACATTACATGCCTAATTCAACATGACCTATAAACGGACTACATTACTTACCTTTTTCAATAGTTTCAAAATTTTCAAATTACATATTAGCTCATATATTTGTTTTCTTTAATTTACATTATTTGTCTAGTTCAACTTCATCTATAAACAAACTACGTTCCTTACCTTTTTCAATAGTGTATGATAATCCAAATTACGTATTTCTCTATTTAAGCTTGGAAAGGGGTAATAAAAGATTTATACACTTATTTCTTTACGTGCTATGTATTTTTCATTCTTAAATATGATGTTTGATGTAATTGTAGGGTAGACCCTACTCTTGGAGCTAATCGCAAGCAATATCCCTTTGAAAGATCTCCAGCAAGAGAACCAAAACTAAGAGCTCTTTTGCAAGATAAGTTACCTAACCCTTTTTGTCTATATGAATGGCACAAAGAGTATATATTCATTTATCGTCATTAACAAAGCAGCACAATGAAGAGTTTTTTTTTTTCTTTTTTCCAGCAATCTCAATTAAAATTAGAGTAAATGAAACCAATCGGAATCTAAATTTAGTTACTTATTTTGAAAAAGAAATTTACACAAATATCAAAAATAAAATAAAATAAAATAAGCATCAATTTTAAATAAATAATTTAAAATTTTGTTGATATGGATCACATATTATATACATTATTTTAGGACGTCTTAAATAAAAATAGGAGACCCAATTTGACATGGAGAGAGTATTATTTAGGGCAAACTACACAAATGGTCCCTGTAGTTTTAGTGTTTTTTGCAATTCGTCCTTGTATAAAAAAAAATTTGCCAGTCGTCCTTGTACCAATCAATTGAACGCAATTGGTCCTTCCGTCTAGTTTCGTTATATTTTTTCCGTGAAGTCTTGACATGTGCATTGCACGTACATTTAGGACGGGGTAAAATAGTCATTTTGCTTTTGAAAGTACAAGGACCAATTGTAAAACTGTAAAATTGGCTCTCTTTCTTCAAACCATTTTTACTCTCTCTCTCTCTCCTCCTCTCTCTACTTACAGTGTATACGTTGCATTCATGGAGAGTTTTCCTAGACACGAGCCAGTACCATATTGCTGTATGTCGGGATTTTATCTTAAAGTTGTCATTATCACAGAATTACTCTAAGTTCACTTACTTTTCCAATCCACTGATTGGATTTCGTGATCAAATAGCTTCTTTTTTTTCCCTGTAGAGTGGGGAGCTTTGCTCTTCTAGTTTGCTGTTTTATTTTTTCCATTGGTAATGCTTTTCCTTGTTTGATCCTTTTTCCAGTGTTGTCTATCTAGTCTTTCCTCCTTTGGCGGAGAGCTTGTCCTTCTTCTTGTACTTTCTTTTTCTCTATTGATATAATCTCTTTTCTTGTAAAAATATCTTGTTTTGAGTATGATATATATTTTTGTGTATGCCAAGGTCTTGATTGCATATTTGTGTAAATGTCTGATTGTTTATTGAAGTCATTCGTTGGCACTTGGTGGAATTTCTAGACATATTTTTATATACACTTTTTTGTGGGTTCTCAAACTAGGGTGCCTCTTCAATAACTAACTGGATGGATGCCATTGTGTGTGGACCTTATTATTGTCCTTATAACTGTTAAGTACTAATAAGATGTTGATTTACATGTAGCTTTACTGGATTTTGTTGGTAATCCATTTGTGCAGGGCGATGCTGACGTGCTCTTGATAGGCTCTGGCAGAAGAAGAAGGTTGAAGTCCGACAATACTAGTGATGTTGCCAATGGATTTTGTGCACTC
The DNA here is from genome assembly GCA_016624345.1 of Platycodon grandiflorus. Classification (NCBI taxonomy): domain Eukaryota; kingdom Viridiplantae; phylum Streptophyta; class Magnoliopsida; order Asterales; family Campanulaceae; genus Platycodon; species Platycodon grandiflorus. Next base: position 34,818,949 of record CM028362.1, read on the forward strand.
TGTGATCTACTCTATAAACTTTAGGAGAACTTGAAAGTGGAATTTCCATCTTTGTAGATGTTGGTGCTTCAACTATTTTACATTTAGTTCTATGTGAACTCCGAGTTGCACTGCAGTTCATTAAAAATTTCAGTTATAATCCAAGTACCCTCTTCATATTTGAGAATGCTCTTTGTACTGTGTTTTAGTATCTCCATCGTATTAGTTGGTGGCATTCTTGTTTCTTTACTCCTTTCTTGTTTGATGGCCTTCACCAGGTAAGAGAAGGTCTTCATGGTCCGAAGAAGCTCACTGATCTAAAATTTTAGCTGCATTGTCATGGTTAACTAATTGTTGCATTTTCAAGCATTCTTAATCTGGTATATTACATGTATGATTTCTTCTGTTGGTTTTGTTGCTTTCTTTTTGGTAGAATCTCTTGGCAGTTTGGTATCCTGGAGCGAGTATGGGGTAATAAACCTCTGTTCTTGCCTTTTGAGAGAGAGACTGAAATAATTGGGAGCATGACTGCAATATTTGTGCAGAGTACATGCACTTCTTCATGTTTGCGCGCCCTCTTTTGGCTGCACTCAAAATGTTATTCGGAAGTGGAGAGAGAGAGAGAGAGAGAGAGAGAGAGAGAGAGAGAGAGAGAGAGAGAGAGAGAGAGAGAGAGAGAGAGGGAGAGAGGGAAGGGAAGGTAGGGTGGCTGGCTGAACAGTGATGGGTGGCGGTGGGTTGAGAAGAAGATGAACAGTGATGGGTGGTGGTGGGTTGAAAAGAAGATGAACAGTGATGGGTTGATTTTCTTTGACTTTAATCATTTCAGAATTGGTCCCTGTACTTTTTAAGATGAAATGACTATTTTACCCATTCATAAATGCACGTGTGTGGCACTTGGACACACTTAACGGCAGAAAATTAACAGAGTTTAACGGAAGGACTATTTGAGTAAAATGTCTCAGTACAAGGACCATTTGCGAGGTGTAAGGACCAATTGCAAAAAACACTAAAACTACAAGGACCATTTGTGTAGTTTGCCCTATCATTTATAAAAATAAAAAATTAGTTGATTTATATTATAAAATAATTTATAGAATAATATAATACGTATATTTTTAAAATCTTTACATATAATATAATTTGTTGAGTTGGTTTAAGGTGTATAATTATATTTAAAAGGGTGTGGGTTCAAATGCATTAAGTATCTTCATCGGTCAAGGCCGCACTTACCCAAGTCATTACATTCCGCATTTTCTCCTAGAAATCCGGTCCATCTAAATACTTCGTAGAATCGCCCATATCCTCCAAACAGTCCCTCAACGCTTGCACTTCTCGAGGACTCAAATCCGCCCCTTTCGACAACTCCAACACCGTGGTTGCCATTGATTTGGCACTTTCTAGGCTCACGTTAAGCGTGGCATTAGCCAATCCCACAGGGCTTGTTTGGATGGTGGTAGCATAAGGACAATAGAGTGTTGAAGCACAATCTGGGGTACCTTGTAACTTGAAAAGAAGTGTTGATGAAGTCGTTGGTGGTGTCCGAATGAGGGCCAATGCTTGTTGCTAAACATGGGATTGGTTGTGACAAGAAAAATGAAGTAGGAGAGGGAAATAACGGCGGGAAGGATATGGAGGAGGAGGAGGAGGAAGGGTGGCTTACAACAAGTGAAGGGCTGCATATCGGAGATATGATTAAGTTAGCAAGCTAGAAGAGATGTGGGATGGATGGTGGGGAGGGGAGTAGTTGCATTTTTGCACAGGTATTAGTTTGCTACACGTGAACTTGCTTGTCCAAAGTTATTAGTATGTGGTACGAATAGGACGATTGATCACCATACACTAGAACAAATTTTTGGATATATTGTTTCCATCTTTTGATAACGTTATCCTAGTAAGGTGAATAATTGACAAATAAGGAACACAACTATTCGAATTTAACTCGTGCTTGATTCTGATAGAGTTCAGTTATAATCATAGCAACTGGAGAAAGGTGGAAAATGCTTCATTCAAATTGGCGGGAATCTTAACACCTACCAATGTTATCCTTCATGCAGACAGCTTTGGTTGGTTTGTACTCGAAAATTGGTGAAATTGGGAGTGCACGTGTGTTGCACGACAGAATTACTCAACCAGATTTGGTTTCTTGGAACGCATTGATTTCTGGGTATTCTTTACGGCAGGCTTAGTCAGGAGGTGTTTGTCGAGATTATTTTGAAGGGTTTGAAAGCCAACGTAAGCACTTTGGCCAGCATTATCCCGATGTACTCCCTTTTGGGGAATCTTGATATTGGTAAATTTCGATGTACGCTAGTGGTGGGGATATATCTGTTGCTAGAGACATTTTTTATTGCTTACCGAAATAGAATGTTACTATATGGAATGCTATGATTTCTACTTATACACAAGGTCAGAAATCATATGATGCTATTGAGTTGTTCCAAGAAATGCTCCAAGACGATGTGCAGCCCAATACCGTCACTTTTGTGTCTATAATCCCCTCTTGTGAAAAAATTGGTAGTATTGGGTATGGTGAGTCACTTCATGCCTGTGTTATCAAGTTAGGGTTGGAGAACCAACTTGCAGTGAGCACAGTGCTTTTGTCAATGTATGCCAAGCTGGGTGATTTAAATTCAGCAAAGTTTCTTTTTGATCAGATGCCGTGAAAAAACCTCCTATCGTGGAATTCAATGATTTCTGGATATACGCACAATGGGCATTGGAGTGGAAGTCTGGCTGCATTTTGTGACATGCAAGCTGCTGGAATCAGGCCAGATGCAGTCTCCATTCCTAGCATCCTTCTGTCTTGCTCTAAATTTGAAGCGATTCTGCTGGGTAAGTCTGCCCATTCATTTTGTCTTAGAAAGGGGGTCAATTTGAATCTCAATGTATCCAATGCATTGCTGGCATTTTACTCAGATTGTCGTGAAATGAGATCTTCTTTTAACCTATTCCATAGAATGGTCATCAAAAATACTATTACATGGAATACCTTAATATCTGGATGCATACACATTGGAGAAGATACAAATGCAGTTAGGTATCTTCAACAGATGCAGAGGGATGGTGTGGAGTTTGACTTGGTTACCTTGATATGTATTCTCCCTTGTTACAGTAAGCCCGAGAATTTGGTACAAGGTATGGCTGTTCACGACTATGCTATCAAAACAGGACTTTCTGATGACACTTCTTTAGCTAATGCACTTATTAGCATGTACATGAATTGTGGAGAACTTGATGCGGGGAGGTTGGTCTTTGATAACATGACAAATAGGACTTTGGTTTCTTGGAATGCTCTCATGATTGGTTATCGCTGCCACGGCTTACAAAATGAGGCCATTGTGATGTTTCGTCAAATGATAAAGGGGGTTCACAAGGCAAATCATGTAACCTTGCTCAATGTCTTGCCAGTGTGCCCCACCCATATACAAGGCAAGTCTGTTCATGCTTATGCAGCTAGGACTGGGATTTTACTTGAAACCCCTTTTCTGACATCTCTTATACTCATGTACGGAAGATTTGGAAATATAAGTTCATGTAACTTACTGTTTCAAATGGGAGAAAAGAGGAATATTTCGCTATGGAATGCTATTATCGCTGCACATATACACTCCAAAAATGCTAAGACAGCAATGTATCTCTTCTCTGATTTACTAGATAAACAGATGGAACCTGATTATGTAACAATCTTAAGCTTAACTTCATGTTGCATTGAGCTGAACGACATGAATCTAACAAACTTTATAATGGCAAACGTCATACACAAGGGATTTGACAAAGATGTGGCTATAAGCAATGCATTTATTGATTTATATGCAAGATCGGGGAACATGTCATTTTCAAGAAAGCTATTTGAAAGTTTGGTTCATAAGGATGCCATTTCTTGGAGTGTGATGATTAATGGCTATGGGTTGAATGGCGATAGCGAGGCTGCCCTTGCTCTGCTCCGGCAGATGAGACTTCTGGGTTTTAAACCTGATAAAACCACTTATGTCAGTGTTTTATCCCATGCAGGTTTAGTTGAGCAAGGGTTGACGGCTTTTAACTCTATGCTGGAACAAGGAATACTTCCAGAGATGGAACATTACGCCTGCATTGTGGACCTTCTTGGCAGAGCTGGTCACTTGAATGAGGCGTATGATATTATCAAGAGTTTGCAGCAGAAGCCTCCGGTGAACCTACTTGAGTCATTGTTGGCTTCTTGTCTTGCTCATGGTAGTGTGGAACTTGGGGGGGAAGTAGGTATATTGCTCCTTGAGATGGAGCCGGAAAGTTCAGGACTGTATGTGATCCTTCATAATATATATGCTGCTGCTGGGAAGTGGTCAGATGCCAATAGAGTGAGGGGTCTTACATGGAAGGGAAACATGTAACAAAGTTACCCGGTTTTAGTCTTGTCAAGGGGAATCCGTCATGAATGCTTGTTATGGATCACTTTGACTCTTAACATTATACAGGATCAGAAGTCTTACTTTAGAATGCTTTTGTATGCTATATGCAGAAGCATGGAATTGGGACTTGGATAAAACTTGAAAACAAGTTTGAATCCACTGTTTTGCTCAGGTTCTGTGTGTACTAGACCGAATACAGCTTCTTCGCGGACTATGGGGTAAATAGCTAACCTAAGTGATTGGGAAAAAGGCAGAGTTGTGTTGATAAAGCTGGAGGTGCAGTACCACAGTGAAGCAACAGAATTTGAAAGCTAGTTTCTTGAATTAAAATGCACAGAAAGGACCGGGCAGCTCAATGACCTTGATCAACAACTCTCTTTCTATCTTCCAATCTCATCCCTGCTTCTGAAGGATCTCAACGCTTAACAAACCAAATTCTACACATTTGACACTCACATGGTCGCACCGTTGCGGAGTAGTGGACTAAGAAGAGATCGCAAAAAGTGAGAAAGGAGCATAGTGGAGCAAGACACAGGCCGTCGAGGAAAATGGGTAGCGCAGATACGTGGGGGAAGGAATGAAAATGGCTGGGAACATTCGAAACAGGAATGGAAGCCGCCTGACTGCCAGAGTTTATATTATGAAACCCAAGACCAGTGCTCCAGGACCTTCTTACTCCCACTGATCCAAAAAACAAGAACATACTAGAAGTTTCTTGGACTTATATTAAGAAAAAACATCGACACCGACACTGACTCTGATGGTTGACCAACAGTTAGACGTGTTGGAAATATGATGTTAGTGGCACTCTTGATGGGTCTCATTTATGAGCCCTAAGATGTTAATGTCAAAAGTGAGAGTTGAGGAGTGTTGTATGCAAGGATTTGAACAACTTTCATGTTAGGATCAATACCATTTTATGGTTGGAATCCATAGTTGAAAGTGGTTGGAAAAGGTAACATAGAAATGGGTTTTGTTGTCATCTCACATGGGATAGGAAGAGCAACCTTGTGAGGATTATAAGCCATCTTGTATAAGGGACCATTATTCAAGTAACTGTCCTAATTTGAAGTTCAAATATTTTTTTAATAAATAATTTTTGTTTCAAATTATCTTTTTAAAAATGCACTAACGACCATACTAGAGTTACTCTATAGGGTTCGCAATTTTTGACTGTTTTTGAATGCAGGAAGACATAGCAGATGAGCCACTAATGATGGCAGCCAATAACTCTAATGAGGTCGGTGAGTCGAGCCAAGTCAATATTCTAACCGAGGGGGACAACCTCAGGCTTAGCGTACTGAAGGAGTTGATAGATATTCTCATGCCATTGCAGACGGTCAATCTTCTCGTGGCTTCAAACAGCCTTCATCCCACCATTCATGAATGGGGCATAAGAATGGAGCAACAGACTTCATCTCACAATACATGAATCAGGTATAAGAAGGGATTTATGCTTGGGAGAGTTATAACAATTTCCAGACTTTGTAGCAATGTGACCATTTTCCATGGTTGGGAAAGAGTCGTGTTCAAAATCGACCACCGCCTGCAGGTGTGTGTGTGTGACTTCCTTGGCATACGTCATATGACAAAGGGGTTGAGTATTAGTCCAACTGGAAAAATGTTCTTCATACCTTTCTTCATCCTGTGCTAGAAGAGCTTCACTGCCTATGTACCATTGCGACTTTTGATAAGTCTATCCGCTGCTGTAGCATCAATGACTTGTCGCGCAGAAAATGCTTAGAGTCAAGAATCACCAAAAGCAGCTTCTTAGAAAAAGAAGCCTGCCTCTGTTCTTGCAAAGAACATTCAACAGAACATTATAAAACCTGGATCACAGACTACTTACCATTATATCTTCAAATCATCAAAAATGCATCAGGCACTGCTACTGTACTCCCCCTCTTACCATTATCTCCTCAAATCATCTCATAAAAAATGCCATGGGCAGTTTCAAAGCTGAGAAACGAAGTAGGCAAGAGCTTCACCAATCAATCAAGGTTTCAAATAATGCATTGTGGGTGGGTAATCTCTTTATTCACATTCAGATGAACTAGAACTATCATCACCTACACGAGCAAACATTGTTTCATTAAACTTTTTCTTGACCTATATTCACAATATTTTGAACTTTAATTTTTTTCCCTATGCGAATAATTAAAGAAATTTAAAAAAATCAAAATCAAGGGCATTCTCAAGTTACTCATCCATTGTTTAAGTAATTTAGGGAGATCAATATGGGCAGAGGTGATAAGTAAAAATTCATTCTTTCCACCCAAAGAGTTCACATTTAAACAGTTTAGTATTAAGGGATATATAAGTAGTATTAGCATTGGCCATGAATCATGATTACAAAAATGTTTGAAGATAGCCAACATGTATATAGCATAGGCGAAAGGTAAAGTTGAAAGGTTATGGAGATTGTAGACATCATTTTTAAAAGTGAACTCTTTAAGTGGAACATCCCAAAACAGAATAGTGAACTCTTTGCATGGAATAGAGGGAGTATTACTTTCTTTACACGATGAAGACGACAACCTCTAAAGAGTCCCAATTACAAAAGAATTACGAATTAAATAGAGAAAAGCTGAGATGTCGTGCAAATTATTGGATGAGCATCAACAACTATAAGATCGCATCCACACAACGGCACACGTGATGAATGTGACTCTTTAGAATATGAGGAATCAGACGAATCACCTAAGATGTTATACTGACAGAACTTTTCCCGGTACGGATTATAAATTTTGCATGCCTGACAATGTGGAAACCAATGTTGCTGATGAATGTGTATTACATTACACGCATGAACCAAAAAAGCAACGAAAATGTGTTGAGAGTTTATTTCAAATTGGCAAGTTTCGTATAATATCCAAATTTTAGGAGGATTGAGTTTTGGTTCGTTTTTGCACATAAGCAATTAGTAACCTGATGAGAACCGTGGTTCGAGCCGAGACTCAAGGTCCATGTCAAGTGAACCAATTATGATCATGTTGGTTCAAAATCACGCAAGCCCATTCGAGGCCCAAGATGAGGAGTTCATGCATGTTTTTGAAGCTCTCATAGCACCCACAGATGTTCAAGACAAAGAGGGAAGGTTTCGTTTGCATGTTGGAGGGCCAAAAAGCATAGAACCCACGGATGTTCAAGACAAAGAGGGAAGGTTTCGTTTGCATGTTGGAGGGCCAAAAAGGTTCGCATTGAGTTTCTGGACATTATGCATCCGCATAATGCATCAGCATAGGAAGTATAGGGTTTCTGGAATATATGCAGCCACATAGAGCATCCGCATAGCCTTTCTGGAATCTATGCGGCCGCATAGTGCGTCCACATAGTCTCCCGCGCACCAAATACAGGATTTTCGCCAATTTACGGGATTTTTGATATTTTTGGTAACTTTAAAGTATTTTAGGTCTTTTTGTTTACTAATAAACGTTTCCTAGGGCTAGTAGGATTGTTTAGGCCTATATAAAGGCTTCTTTTTTTCATTGTAAAATATTAACTTTGATATTGATTCAATTGAATTGAGTTTTCACTATATTGTGAGCTTTTAAGAGATTTCTTGGATTAGAATTCTCAACTCTTGAACTTATCAAGTTTGTTGAGCTGCAGGCTTGTGGCGTTCCGTGATCTTGGTTCTTAATCAATTGCGATTAGTGGGTTAAGGTTACACCCCAAGGTTCTAGGGATTAAATCCGCCCTAGGGTTGAGGAAAGCTCCCTATCTTTTCGTTTTAATTCGTTGTTTCTGTTTTCAATCCGCGTTCTTGGTTGGTTCCACTTTGTCACGATCTTGAAATCACATCGTAACCAAGAGTCCAAGACCTATTCAGATCAGGCTTGGAATATAAGTTTGGATAAGCTAAGGAAATTTCAGAAGGTGTTTGGGTACAGAAAGGAAGGTAAGAGGTTGCCGACATGAGCACCAAAGACCGCAAGATGGCTCGGTAAAGCCAGCCGTTATGCCATTATATGCCTGGAAATGACCGAGACCTACACGGCTCTGGTCAAGACCGCTTTAACCCCAGGCTCAGTTGGGCTGTATTAGCTAAATTTGAGTTCGTCCTATGGTTTTCCAACTTGTATAAATATGTCTCTAAGCCTCCTATTATGTTGTGTGAGAATTTCCATAGCGTGGGAGATGGTAATGTGAGACAAAATACAACACCCTCCATCCCAATAAAATATTTTCATTTCCATATTAAAAAGTCAACCTAAGACAATATCAAATCACGATTTAGCATACATTTATTATGTGTTAGGTCATGAAATTTCAATCATTAACACAATATTAAGAATACTATCAAAAACAAATTTTAGAATTTGTAAGGATAGGGAAACTTTTACAAATCTATGGTAAAAATTTAATTAAGTTGACCGAAAAAAGGTCAAAGTGAGACTATTCTTTTGGGACATAGGGAGTGCTTCGAGAGAATTTCGAGTGATTCTTCGTCCTCTGCTTGTAATTGCTACATAGTTGATAGCGGATTTATTATAGAGAGAGTGATGGGTCTCCACATTTAGCCCAATTTTCCATCACAATCTATATGACAAACATGTGATGAGTTAGCTTGTGACCCCGTCACCCCACAGGTTTCGCCAAGTGATGTCTAACCAATCACATGCTTTCGGGATCCCTATCATGACTCATGTTCCTTGAACCTTGTGTTCCTTCTGGTTTACTCCTTTAAGAAAAAGAAGACTATAGAGGGAGAACATGCGAGAGGGGGGGGGAGAGAGAGAAAGAGAGATAATATGCAGGACAAGCTATCCACAAAAGTTGAAAGAAAACAGACAATAGAAATTAGAACACAAATGGAAAGGGAAAAAAATAAGAAAAAAAACTTTGGAGCAAGCCTACCAATCTCTACACAAGTCCATCCGCTGAGCTCCCCTAAAACCCCTATCACAGAAATTCCTAAAGTGTCTTTCTACACTTTTCTCTCTTGCCTCCCTCTTCGTGCTTGGGACTCTGGGAGGGGCAACAGCCACCAACCATGGTAGCTTAGCATCTTTTCTTCTTCTCCTCCTCTTCTCTCTCCCAGATCGATCTGCTTGATTCAAGGTCGATCTCCACAGATCCAAGTGCTTAGTGTCAGATCCCGTCCCTTTTCCATGTTTGGGAGTCAATATATTTTATTTTTTTATAAGTGTTTGGGAGTCAATAATTTGTGGTGAAGCATGTGTCTCCAAGGTTCTCGACGTTGCCAAAGGATTCAACCCCAGCGCCATCGAGATCTCAGGCCCTCTTCTTCACCGGATCTCGTTTGATGATATATGGATTGAGAATGATTCTAACATACCTCTCTGTCCAAAAGCACCAAAGTGCTCCAAAACAGGACGTCACCACAAACCTAGTGCTCTTGTAATTGTGTGTTTCCTTCTCTAATTTAAGCAGACCTTCTACATACACCTAGAAGTTTGAAATAATTTCATAGCGTCACCTGATCTCCACCTTTTGGTCAATCACATAACAAATTGCTACAGAAATTAGCACGTTTGAAATACATAGGCAGATATGAGCGGCAAATTAGGATTTAAAACCCTCCTAAATATTAAACCAAAAACTGGACACCGTCCCGCTACTATCTTGTCTTGATTAGCTCATTATCTTCCTAACATAACACATACACAATTACTAAAGCTTTTGCATAGCCCCACTTGTCACATGACCATTCTTTAGCCATTTGACTTGCAGTCACCCTTCCTTCAACTCTAGAGTTACCTTGTCATGGAACCCACTTGGTTTGGAAGCTCAAGCAGCTATTCACAATAAACTAGAACATGTAGAGAGACTTGTGACAAGCAAACAACAAACTATACAAGGAGAACCCTCACAAAGATGAGGTATGACTTTTCAGGAACATAACAAGGTCAGTAATCTACCCCCTCCCTCCCCTTGAATTAGCCAGCACATATTTCACGTCAAAATACGAAAATTCACCTTCAATTATAGAAAATATAGACACAAGACAAGCGCATCAGGACCCTTGCGCGCGCACACACACAAAAGCCAGTCACAATGAACTAAGCAATAGTGGTAAAAGTTTAGAATATTACCAATTGTGCAAATTTGAGGGGCCAGCCACCAAGGAAGAATGCCTCTCATTGACCATTCCTTTCATCATGACCAACTCTAAAAACAGCGAACAAAACATCAGGATACCAGAAACATCTTTCGTCTTATTAAATTTGAAAACTGGACCGAGTACACAGCAAATATGATGGAAGTTTGTTATCCCCTCCATTCCGCTCAATGATTCCATGTCTGAAAGTCAAACATTTTAAGGATGAAAATAAATTTCCATTCATACTTACCAGAGATAATCTTATTTTTTTGCTAATATTAAGTTTAATATAATAAAGATAAATTTGGAAATTTAAAAGAACTCATAATCTTAGTTTTTGAAAAACTTTTTGAGATGAAAGTACGAAAATAGAAAATGGAACTTTTAGAGCAAAATGAAGGGATTAATTACTTTGCCACATTATACCATAGATATATATTCGCCAACAGAAGGAGAAAATTTACACAAATACTCACGAAAATTTGGCTGAGTATCATCCTTTTGAGCGTACAACAAATTTACTGCACAAAAGAGACTGGTTCTCTCCCTGGAAATTTATCCATCAAAAAAATGCACATCCAATTAACTTTTTCAAAATAAGAAATGAGTTCAAGTAACTTCAATGCCAGCTCCTGTTGAGCAGCGGATGAATAAATTATCAATCATTGCTTCACAGTCCATTTATTAAGTTACTTATTTGCCAATATAGATTGCATGACTGCCAATATCTGTGCCGGAAAAGAAGGTACTCTTTTCCTGGCCAAAGTCACAATAAACAAAGCTTTTTCGTGCTTCCCATCCTTCTGCAGACCCTGAAGTAGTTGATAGATAGTGTCAACATTCGGAAACCAATTCTTTTTCATACTGTCTTTACAAATTGTATATGCCAAATCAAATTCACCACCTTTACATAGATAATGAATCATGGTCTGATAAATTTTTATATTGGGCTTATAACCCTCATGATGTAATGCAGAATAAACCCTTTTGGCCATCTCAAGATAACCAGACCGGAAAAATCCTTTGATCACCAAATTAAATGCAACCTCATCAGGATGTATCTTAAGATGCCGCATCAATCCCATTAACCTATTAGCCTGCCACGGCCTTCGCTTGTTCACCAAGAACTGAATCCTAACATTAAAGGTTGCTAAATTAGGTAAACAACCCCTTCGCACCATAAGGTTCCATAACCCATTCCCAATCTCCCCTTGATTTATCTTGTAAGACGCTGATATAAGTGTTGTATATGAAACCACATCCGGTCTTATTCCCGCCTTTTCCATTCGTACCATCAGTATATAAGCTTTATCTAGTAACTCCATTTCACATAGCGCCTTGATAACAATATTGACAGAAAAAACATCCAAGACAATCCCAAACTTCAATGAATTCTCCCCAAGGAACGACTCAATCGCCTCCAAATCACGAGTTTGAGTCAAAACCTTGAGTGCAGCATTTAATGACTTTACACTTCGACGACAACCATACAAATGCATATAATTAAAAGTATTAACAGCATGTTTAGTCATTCCAGCCTTACCATACAGCATGATAATCCTGATAATAAACCCTTCACGCCGACCCTGCCGCAGAGTCTTTTGATGCTCTAATAATTCCTCAATGTAATCGAACCGCCGAGCTCCGGCTAATCGAGAAACCGTGTCTTCAAATGCAAACCGGTTTTCGATAACAAGTCGGTTATGGGCATTGGCCTTGAACAAATGAAATAGCTTATGAGGGTCTCTTTCAGCTTTTAATTTAGCAAGGGCAGATTCATATAAAGATTGGGCTTCGACCCGGTTATGGCGGCGGGTTGGTTTGGATTTCGGGCCAGTCCATCCGCAGAAGAAAATTGGGTTAATGGATACTACTCGGACAGTGATTGACTCGCCGAGAGTCGGCCATAACTCGGCCAAGACGCCGAGTTTCCGGCAACGGTTCCGAATCATCGAGTGTAAGCAGGTAGCCCGACGAAAAAGGGATGATTGAACAAGGAGCATAAATACCTATTGGAGCTGCAAAAATCTCTCAATGTGATGCCGCGCATGTGATTCGAATCTCTCCACTCGTCATCTTTGACGATTTACTGTTCTCTATTAACGTTAGCCCTGAAAATCTCTAGATTTGTAAGGCCTCTGCCGGTGTTTTGACTTTGATTCTCCGGCCGCATTATCTTCCCCTCAGCCTTCGATGTTCCACCGCACCGGCTCTCTCTCTCTCTGGTCAAGGTGGTCAATGTGTTTCTCGTTTCCGGCTCGGGTTTTTGTTTAGAGGAGTGCAATTTATACCCATAAAATTTGTGAGTACACTCCTTAAAAAAAATTATAAAAATGTCATTATAAATTTAGATTTAAATATTTTTTTTTAAGGTGTTCGACATTCCTACCAAATATTACTATAGGTGTTCGGCACCTCTATCGAACACCTATAGTAATATTCGATAAGGGTGCCGAACACCCATAATGATGTTCGGTAGGAGTACTGAACACCACTATAAGTGTTTTATAACCCAGTATCGAACAAATTATTAAAAAAAAAAAGGAAGGGGATGGGCGTGTGTGGGGTTGGGGGGAAGGAAGGAGGAACTGTGTTGGGGGATGGAAAGTGGCGTGTTGGGGTGGGGTGGGGGCGGAAGGAAGGAGGCGGTGGAAGGGGGTGGGGTGTACCTAGAAGGAAGAGGATGGGGTGAGGTGTGTTTAGGGTGGGGTGTATTTAGTATTTTGGGGAAAATATTGATAAGGGTAGAATAAGAAATTAATAGGGGGTGTACCTAGTATTTTGAGTGATTGAAAATATTAGGGTGGGGTGTACTTAGTAATTGGGTGTACTAAGCAATTTCATGGGTGTAAATAGCAATCCTCTTTTGTTTAACCTGAAAGATTTTACCATTTCTTCTGTTTTTTGGGGGTAAAATACATTTATTACCCCTGAAGTTTGAGACATGTCATGCACTCAACAAATGTTCCAAACGTCAACTTTTTATCCAAATAAGTTACTAATTCTCTAGGAGTAAGAAGTTATGTTTTCCTTACAACTTCTCCTTTTTTTTTTTTTTTTTTTTGGGAGGGGGATTTTGGTGGTTAGATGGTGGTCAGGATAGGTTTACCCGACCATGACACCTGCAACATCTATCTAAAAGTATAAAAAATTAAATAACTTTTATCTTACGGATTCAATATAATATATTTTTGGTAAGGGTGGCCCCAAAATTGCTCCTTACACCTCCTTTTTTATTAAAAAATGTCATTGATTAAAATGACATTTTTCCCCAAGTAATTAGAATTTTTAGATTTGCTAATTTGATCCCTAGGATTTTGAAAAAAGACCGTGAGGCCTTTTTCCCTAAATTGGTCGAAGAGGCCGGTCAATAAACCCACAAAATTCCGTCATGTTCATGGATGTGGAACCACCATGTGCCTTCCCATGCATCCCCCCTCCATGAACAATATCGTAGTGCATGACCGAACAACCGAGTGTTGTTCGACTATAGCCGAACAACACTAGGTTATTCGATTAACCCTAGCTGAACACTAGGGCTACAATGGCAATGGCAGTGGTGATGACAGACTTGGGGGATTGAGGGAGGGATAGAGAGGAGGTGTTAGGGGAAGGAGGTGAAGGAGGAGGGAGCACGGGGAGATGGCGGAGGTTAAGGGGAGGGGGCTTAGTTGATGGGCGGAGGAAACAGAGGAGAGAGAGAAAAAGGAAACGGGAAGAAGGGAATGGGAAACAGATAAGAGAATGGGGAGAGAGAGAGAGAAAGACAAACAGACAAACAGAAGGGAGACGGGTGGTAGTGTTCATGAAGGGGGGATGTGTGTATTTTTAGAGGGGTAAAATATAAAATTTGGGGTGTGTATTAAGTAATAGGTTGAATTTGATATAAATGTGGTGTGAGTATGAAGCAAATGGGTATATGGAGTAATTTTGGGGGTGTGAATAGCCCTACCCTTTTGGTAAGCTATAATAATGGTTATAATTAGGTGCCAAATGAACTAATGAAATTAATTATGCATCAAAATTTAAAATTTTAAGGATACAATACACGTATGTGTAAATTTCATTCTACATATATATCATGAGTAATTATTTAAATCTTAGCATAATAGCTTTTGAATATTGTGAAATTAATCTTACTCTAATTCTATTAGTCAAAACTAAAGGGAAAAAAAGATTTGAGAGAGAGAGAGAGAGATAACGAGTGGTAGATTTGAAATATGATGGTTGTGAAATTGACCAAAACTATGACTGAACAATATTTTTTGTTTTTGATATATTTAAACTTATAAAATGTTAATAGACATGTACAACTAAGGATTATTTCAAAGAAATATATCATTTGAGGATGTTTTGGATCAAGAATGGTATCTTAAATATGACTATAATTTTTCATTTATTTTGGATAAAAGTTGATGGCCTTTTATAGTATAACATATGGCATGTTATACTTATAGTGTCATCCATGGCATGACAGTTGGTCCACATGCATAGCATGCTAGGCCAATGAAGTTATTTCGAGCTCTTCAAGCGAAAGTACGATACCTACTCCATGGATACGTGCTAGGCCTGTAGTCTTGTGCCAATAATCTTGCCAATACCACGATATGAATACATGGTCCATGCATCGGTGTGATAGACTCGTGGCGTTTCATAAACTATTTTACTACTCACGATATGTATATTGGTCTAGGTGTACAACACGCTAGACTAGGTGATGTGAACTGTGACGCCCCGACCTGGATCTCTATACGAAATCCCAAGGTCGAGTCGCCAAAACAACATAACAACACAACCAAACAAGAAAAACACGTTGCGTAACCACCCGTACTTACAACAAAACACAACTGACAAACCTGATTTAATAAAAACGAGTCTTCGGCGAAACTACAGCCGGAACCCAACAACTAAAACCACAAGTCTAAAACTTGGAAAAACAAAACAACTACAACAACAACAACATCGGCCGCAACATGCCGGAATAACGAACATAAACCGCGAGCTACAACTTGCTCGGGAAAGAAACTATCTTAACAACAAGACTATACATGAGCGCGACATACATACGTCGGCTACCAAAAGAATATACAAAACAACATCGAAGAAGTACTACCCATAGTAAAGTTTACATAACTTCACAAACTGTTCATCCTTACCAAAAGAAAATAACTAGCTAGAAACAAGATTCTCGAGCTACCAAACGCGGACGACCTGCAAGCTAAAGTGAACCCTTTCCGGTCTCACCGTGAACTCTCTGGCTGGCTTGGATCTAAGAAAAAACATTTAAACAACAAACGGTGTGAGTCGAAACTCAATAAGCTACTAAATGCAACTACATGACATGGCATAACGCTCAAGCAATAAACATAACATGGTAACAACATTTTTATACCACAACTAAACATGTATAATCATTCTTGATATACAGATAGCACATCTCACATAGCACCTTGATATTCACATAAGTGCTCGTAAATAAACCACGTTATAAAAAGGATATCGTATCTCTTTCTCCAACCTTGTGTTGCTCCTGTAATACACAAACAACCAATAGTGCCTCGATACCCGAGTACGTGGTATCGACATCCCCGATCCCATCGGGTTCTACTCGCAAGCCAAAGTCATGCGTATTGCTACAACAGTGGGGCTACTTCTCAACTGTAGCCAACAGAAGAGGGGTGTGTGAACTCTAGTACGACGACTTATAACGATCACAAACATTGATTTGTAAAGACTATAATTCGTCCCACCATAACATTAACAACGACGACGCCAGCTGGACTTACACGTCACACAAGTAGGTATTCTTACTCAACTTATGCAAATAACCGTCAAGTTCAAAAGTAGTGAACTTGATAAATATCACGTAGATTATATTATTTTACAACATATAATCATCAAACATATTGTTAAAAATCTTAAAACACAACTTTAGAGCTAATTTACAAGTCTCTAATATACCAGTATCAAATACTCGGAGGACCGAAATCCATATCATACGAACTCTAATTTTCGTAGTAATTTAACTTGTAATTCAGAGAATTATAATTTTCCCAAAAATTCACTTTTGGTGTCATTCCTTAAAGTTCATAAAATTGGGTATAATTGCTATATGCAATTTTCACCATTTAAAGTCCTAAACTTGTTCACTAGTTCACTTCCTTGGTTGATATCCATCTCTACACATTTTAAACCATCTCAACCAAGTATTTCACATAATATTATATTATTTACATCATCCTACCATTTATACATGAATTCAGCAACAACACAAGCCATGCATGTTCATAAATGTTCATACATGTAACAAATTCTAACATACATAGAGAGTTTAGTAACTTACTTCCAAAGAAGACAATCAAGTTAACAAATTCACAATCAAGGCTTTGTAATGAAGTCTCCTAGTCTTTAGCAACACCTTGGTGGTCTTGCATGGAAGATCCAATGGTTGGATGTTGAGATATGAACTACACACACTATTCTTACCTTTATCTCCCACACTTAAGTTCTCAAGCTTTCATGGAAGAAGAAATAAAGAAATGGTGAATTAAAGTCTATCATAGGCTTGGGAGTAACTTATTAGGCTGGTCAAAGGATCAAAAAAGGTACAATACAATCAGCCTAGGGTCCAAGGGTCAAAAGAGTCAAAATTGCAAAATTTGGAAGAGGCTTGTCTTGTACAGAATGGGCCTGATTTTCAGTCAACTTCAAAGATGTGCTTAGGATGATCTACAAGTCTAAAAATTACAAATAAGGTATGGTTCGAAAGCTCTTTGAGTCTAGTTTACACAGAATTAAACGGTTCACAAATTCGAGTTTTCTACACAAAGTTATGGCTAAATTAATACAAGTGGTAAAATCTGTCCGTACGCGCGCTAGGGCGCACAACCTGGCTGAACTTTGGCCTATTTTTTGATTTTTGTCAAACTTCTGGTCGTGTGTGCGCTAGGGCGTTCCTGGGGTGCGCTAAGGCACAACCTGGGGTCCAAAAAATGACTCAAAAGGGTTTCTAAATTATTCCTAAGTGATACCAATATGAACCCAACCCAAAACCAAGTTCGAAACAACTTCGGAACTCAATATAAACATCACATAACGTAACCCTAAATGCAACACATCACGAACTCACATAACCACAAGGATTAATATACGCTTCAAGGCACACAAAAGACATGAAATTAATGTATAATCATGCAACATGCCTCCCCAATGAACCTACAAGTATGTCAAACATGATAGCAATGTATTAAGATTAATCTACCACACAAAGGAAGGACCGAGGGTATTATATCCTCTCCCCCTTAAAAGAATTTAGTCCCTAAATTCAGTTCGGATCCATCGTTGAGCTAAGGATATTCCCCTTATAATCATATCCTATTTTTTAATGTACATTCTCGGTTGCATAAGGTCTCTTACAAGAATCTCATCGAACAATTTCATGGACACACTTTCATAAGACAACTTCCAAAGAATATCTATCGCAACAATGCAACGACGTTCCATCAATTTAGAGTTGTTTAATAATCATTCTTTCAAACATACAGTAGGTCAAGATGAACACTTGGAGAAATTCCTGGATTCCTCTTTGAGTATACTACTTGCGGTGTTTAATGTAGTCTCCCGATGTCTCATATCTACAAGGGTGTAATTTATTTGATCCCATATCTTCGCCATTGGTAGTACATGATCACTTGGTTAATCAATCCATTATAGTCTATAACGTATAACAATCTCAACATATATAAGATAATCTCATTGTAATTGGTAAATCTTCAATCTTTAATACACCAGTTACCACGTTAAACTCCATTAATTAGTAGAAGGTACATAATTAAGATCTTTAAGTCTTTCCGCTTATCGACAATGTCTCATATTCTGTTCATATTGTCAGAATAGAAGCTTCAAATTTTTGAATTCGTATGTAACGTGAGCTTAACTTC
Organism: Platycodon grandiflorus; assembly: GCA_016624345.1. Classification (NCBI taxonomy): domain Eukaryota; kingdom Viridiplantae; phylum Streptophyta; class Magnoliopsida; order Asterales; family Campanulaceae; genus Platycodon; species Platycodon grandiflorus. Next base: position 34,837,326 of record CM028362.1, read on the forward strand.
ATAATAGTAGTATTCCGACTCAAGTATGTCAACACTATCGCAATGAACTCGAAGTCGGTGAATAGATTAATTCCACTTATACCATATTATAATCCTTCGATGCAGAAGCTATTGTTCTCCATTCTGATTAAGGTCACAACTCAATTCTTCTTTTAAGGTCCACGTTCGTCTTAAGACTAAATGTGAATATGGAAACCATCAATAATACTATCAAAACATTTCAAGCATGACTTACACACATAGTTTAAGAAATCCGTCAATCACTAATCCAATTCATGGTGATCCTCTAGGTTCTTTGATTCCCTGGTATCAACTCAATGCATGTTCAAATTCCCGTTTTAGATGACATATAAAGTAATCAACATCGAACATTTCTGGACACTCTCATAAAGTAGAGAAATCCTCTAACTCTGGTGTAGTTTCATTCATAACCATAACATGAACCCAAATACTCCACTCAATCATGTGGTAATAGTATACTAACTTTCCGAACAGAAATGATATGCATGCTAATAACAATCATATTAACACAACCCAAGCATATTTGTCACATGGAAGAACATAATCACCTCATGATGGTACACAACCAATGCATGGCATACACACATTAACAATCTATATCGTGTATCTCATAGACATCATGTATAGGCATAACCACAAAGTTGACATACAGCGTATAGTTACTAACTCGTATAGCACAACTTCTTACACTTTCAAGCCATGTAAAGGTAAGACACATAACTACCATGCAATATGTGATTACTTATTGGTCTATCACAAGCTTATCATATCAATAACAACAATTCAATCTCTTATCGGGGTATCTCCTTCAATCACAAGATAAAACTAGAAAACATATTACACCAATTTCCAATCATACAATGCAACATATGAAAGCATGAACATGAGCTACCTTAATACGTGTACTCATACAAATATAGCTAGAATACCTCTTAACACCGACGTATACTCCGGTACTCCGCACTGATCAAGCGCAAACACACGACCCTGCACCTTAGGTCTACCATCACTATTTCTCTTCATCCTACTCGTTTGTCGATCGACACTCTTGGATTGACTACCCCTCAGCTTGGGACAATTCCACTTTAAGTGACCGGTATTTCTACAATAGTAATATTGTCCAGGCTTGATTCCCAGTTTACTCCCACAATTATTTTCGGAATGCCCAAACTTTGAACAATAGCTACACACCAATGAATCACTTCGCTGTCCCTGAGTATAAGTGACATTTTTACTTTGTCCACCAGGTTGTTGTCTTAGTTGCCCCTCAAACTGTGACTTATTTCGATTTCTCCTGTGGTTGTTATTGCTATTAAAGCTACCCCTGATATCAAAATCCTGTCCTCGTCCATGATATTGCGAAGATTGTTGCGAGTTACTCATGCTTCCTCTTATTTTATGTTCCTCAATGTCACTTTCTATTCCATTTGCACGATCCATTGCGCTACGGTAATTAGTAAACTGTAACGAAAGTAATTGTTCTCGATATTCAGTCCTCAAGCCTTTAACAAACCTTGGTGCCTTCCTCGCTTCAATAGGGTCCAAGTGACTACAGTAACGCGCCAATTCTGAGAACTTGTTTGAGTACTGAGCCACGGTCATACTACCTTGTTCCAAAGTAATGAATTACATCTGTCTCTTTTCTCGAACCACTGTTAGAATGAACTGTGCCTTAAATTCCTTCAAGAAATTCACCCACACATGAGGTATCCTCTGTCGTTCCCAGCTCTCCTGCAACATCTGCCACCAATGTTCAGCTGCACCTTCTAGTTTAAACACTACCAAGGTAACCTTTTCTTCCGCAGTGCAACCTATAGCTGTAAGGATCTTCTCAATTCCTTCTAACCATAACTCTGCTTTAGTAGCATCAGGTTCTCCATCAAAACTTTAGGGTTTCATCTTCAAGAACTTCTCAAGGATAGTGGTATTATTTTTATGTCTTATTCTCTGTGGTGGTACTCCAACATTAGGCTGTAGTGCTGCAATATCTAGCTGTCGTACTCTAGTCTCTGGTTGCGGTCCTCTACCCTCCGGCTGAGGTCCTGCCCTTACAATACCTTGTGGTGCTAACTCAATTACCATCTGTGATAGTCTTTGATACATATCATTGAGAACTTCCTTCTGATCATTCTGATTCGGATCTGGAGGGTCATTAGACTGACTGTGAACATTCTCTTCTCTCTCGTCACACTCCCGGATTCGTACCAACCCTACTAGTACTCGTTTCGTTCTTAATTTTCACCATCTTAACCTACACACAACACTCGACGTTAAGATCTCAACAATAAAACCATTCCCACCCTAGGCCATGGAACCTATCCTGGCGAATAACTAACATAAGCTCTGATACCAACTATGACGCCCCGACTCGGATCTCTATACAAAATCCCAAGGTCGAGTCGCCAAAACAACATAACGACACAACCAAACAAGAAAAGCACGTGGCGTAACCATCCGTACTTACGACAAAACACAACTGACAAACCTGATTTAATAAAAACGAGTCTTCGATGAAACTACAGCCGAAACCCAACAACTAAAACCACAAGTCTAAATCTTGGAAAAATAAAACAACTACAACAACAACAACATCAGCCGCAACATGCCGGAATAACGAATATAAACGCGAGCTACAACTTGCTTGGGAAAGAAACTATCTTAACAACAAGACTATACATGAGCGCGACATACATACGTCGGCTACCAAAAGAATATACAAAACAACATCAAAGAAGTACTACCCATAGTAAAGTTTACATAACTTCATAAACCGTTCATCCTTACCAAAAGAAAATAACTAGCTAGAAACAAGATTCTTGAGCTACCAAACGCGGACGACCTACAAGCTAACATGAACCCTTTTTCGGTCTCACCGTGAACTCTCTGGCTGGCTTGGATCTAAGGAAAAACATTTAAACAACAAACGGGGTGAGTCGAAACTCAATAAGCTACTAAATGTAACTACATGACATGGCATAACGCTCAAGCAACAAACATAACATGGTAATAGCATTTATATACCATAATTGAACATGCATAATCATTCTTGATATACAAATAGCACATCTCATATAGCACCTTGATATTCACATAAGTGCTCGTAAATAAACCACGTTATAAAAGGATATTGTATCTCTTTCTCCAACCTTGTGTTGCTTCTGTAATACACAAACAACCAATAGTGCCTCGATACGCGAGTACGTGGTATCGATGTCCCCGATCCCATCGGGTACTACTAGCAAGCCAAAGTCATGTGTATTGCTACAACAGTAGGGCTACTTCTCAACTGTAGCCAACAGAAGAGGGGTGTGTGAACTCCGATACGGCGACTTATAGCGATCACAAACATTAATTTGTAAAGACTATAGGTCGTCCCACCATAACATTAACAACGACGATGCCAGCTGGACTTACACAACACACAAGTAGGTATTCTTACTCAACTTATGCAAATAACCGTCAAGTTCAAAAGTAGTGAACTTGACAAATATCACGTAGATTATATTATTCTACAACATATAATCATCAAACATATTGTTAAAAATCTTAAAACACAACTTTAGAGTTAATTTATAAGTCTCTAACATACCAGTATCAAATACTCGGAGGACCGAAATCCATATCATACGAATTCTAATTTTCGTATTAATTTAACTTGTAATTCAGAGAATTATAATCTTCCCAAAAATCCATTTTTGGTGTCATTCCTTAAAGTTCATAAAATTGGGTATAATTGCTATATGCAATTTTCACCATTTAAAGTTCTAAACTTGTTCACTAGTTCACTTCCTTGGTTGATATCCATATCTACACATTTTAAACCATCTCAACCAAGTATTTCACATAATATCATGTTATTCACATCATCTTACCATTTAGACATGAATTCAGCAACAACACAAGTCATACATGTTCATACATGTAACAAATTCTAACATACATAGGGGGTTTAATAACTTTCTTCCAAAGAAGATAATCAAGCTAACAAATTCACAATTAAGGCTTTGTAATAAAGTCTCCTAGTCTTTAGCAATACCTTGGTGGTCTTGCATGGAAGATCCAATGGTTGGATGTTGAGATATGAACTACACACACTATTGTCATCTTTATCTCCCATACTTAAGTTCTCAAGCTTTCATGGAGGAAGAAGAAATGAAGAAATTGTGAATTGAAGTTTCTTATAGGCTTGGGAGTAACTTATTAGGCTTGTCAAAGGGTCAAACAAGGTACAATACAATCAGCCTAGGCTCCAAGGGTCAAAAGAGTCAAAATTACAAAGTTTGGAAGCGGCTTGTCTTGTACAGAATGGGCCTGATTTTTAGTCAACTTCAAAGATGTGCCTAGGATGATCTACAAGTCTAAAAATTACAAATAAGGTATGGTTGGAAAGCTATTTTAGTCTAGTTTACATAGAATTAAACGGTTTGCAAATCTGAATTTTTTACACAAAGTTATGGCCAAATTACTACAAGTGGTAAAATCTATCCGTACGCACGCTAGGGCGCGAAAAATGAACTTTGGCCTATTTTTTGATTTTTGTCAAACTTCTGGTCGTGTGCGCGCTAGGGCGCGACCTGGGGTCCAAAAATGACTCAAAAGGGTTTCTAAATTGTTCATAAGTGATACCAATATGAACCCAACCCAAAACCAAGTTCGAAACAACTTCGGAACTCAATATAAACATCACATAACATAACCCTAAATGCAACACATCACGAACTCACATAACCACAAGGATTAATATACACTTCAAGGTACACGAAAGACATGAAATCAATGTATAATCATGCAACATGCCTCCCCAATGAACCTACAAGTATGTCAAACATGATAACAATGTATTAAGATTAATCTACCACACAAAGGAAGGACCGAAGGTATTACATGAACTTAACCAAGATCGAGATCGAAGAAGCTCCAACACACTCGAATGAAGAAGACTAGTTCAACAACAAAAGAAAGGAAAGGATAGGTTGAGTCTCCCTCGATCCTCTATTCACGATTGAATAGGAACCTCGGGGTGCAATCGAGACCCAATAGATGCAATTGTCTATGAACCATAACTACGGAATGCACAAACTCTTAACTCGCGAATTTGATAAGTTCAAGGTTGAGTTCTCTCTCAAGAATCTCAAATTTCTCACAATTCTCTTAATAATTAGTGAAAAGAATATAACTTAATTTGATTTAATCTTGTCTATCTAAAACAATGTTGATCATGGCCTTTTATAGGCTTACAAAGACTTATAATACTCCACAAAAATGTGCTCCTAGAAACCCCAAAGGATTTTGGAGAAAACAAGGTGCAAGTGGTCAAAGAAATAAGAAGAAAATTTGAAGACGGAGCAGCGCGCTCGTGCCTAAAAACATGCGCGACCGCGCCATGAGTAGATTGATCCCACTTTGTTATTCTTGTTGTTTTCGCGAATGATTTAGTCTTCAACATGCACATGGGCCTCTAACATGCAAATGGACCTTCTTTCTTGGTCTTGGACATCCTTGATTATAGACTTGGCCTTGATTTTCTTCCACAAGTGTTATTAGGGCCTCTTGAATCTTCTTGGCTCGTGCTCTAGTTATAGGTCCTTCATTAAAGCCGCTTGAATCTCCTTTGCATGTGCATGAATCGTTGGTCCTCCTTTTATGCTCAATGGTTCACGAACTTGATTGGCTTGACCCGAAACATGCTTGTCTTGATTCTCATCACTAGGGATAATGATGATCAGTGCACTTAAGCCAAAGATAGATATACATGGATCTTCATGAATAATGAGACCATGGGGAGTTGTATTGGTCGAATGTGGAGAATCCCACATATAAGACAAAGATGTCTCTTCTAGAGTCTTCACAACAAACAAGATCTAAACGGGTCGTGTATTAAGCGTGGAAAACCTCACACCAAGTACTACCTTTACTATGTAGACTGACTCAAGGAGCTTTTGAATCATACATAAGGACTTTGATAAGTTTACCTTTAGCCAAAAATAGGGGCAACAATATATCTCGACACTCACATCCCTTTGAATGACCTGACTTAAGGCATTGACCAGCGCCCCCATGTGATATGCCTTGTGTGTAATCGCCAACCTTGGATTTGTAGGTCTTAAAGCAAATGCCGACTATACATGACCTAGGGTTTCATGAGCTCTAAAAGTGTTAGGGGTTATTAGCTTGGCGATTGAAATTAGGGCCAAGTCATACATGTCCATTTTGGGATAGACGTGACTTTGTTACTTATGAGGGAAAGAAATGTCTCATTCCTTTTCCACAAGGACACGTGTCCTAAGATTCATGAATGATACTCAGAATGATGACGCTTAAATTATTGTTCCATTTGACTTTTTTGAGTCAAAATGAGTGTTTTTCATATAAAAATTTTAATGATTATTTTTAATTTTTTTTGAAATTATAAAATACGTAGATCATTATAATTTTTTGGTACTACGAATTACATGTTTTATGATTTAAGGAAAATTATAAAAAAATTAATATCAAATTTTAATTAAAAAATGTTAGTACATGACAATAATTTAGGAACAGAAAGAATAAGATTTTTGTGGATTTTTGGGAGGTAAGAGTAAGTAAAGGTTATAATGTTAAAAAATTTGACTCTTCAAGTCAAACTATATAGTACTATATTTTCTTGGATGAAGGGATTAAAGTTAGGCATCCATTCTAAAGGTTAGATTTATTCATTAGAAAGCATTAACTGAGAGATTTTCTCTCTAAATCATAGATTTTTCTCTATGATTCACTCTAGAGGCTCGGGTTAGTGATCACACCATTGGAGAACCTTGAGTGAGTAACTAGTTCCAAGTTTCACCTATGTAACTAGTCCCAAGTTTCACCTATGTGATTCATTCTATAGATTTTTCTTTATGGAATTCTGGCTTCTTTTTTTTTAAAACTACACAGAATACGCTTTGGCCTTTGGGTTTGCACTAGCCATTTTGGCCCACAGTTTAGGTAGACAGGGTAGTAATGTTGTATTTTTGTTTCACCTATATATATACTTATACTATAATAGTCCAAACAATTTTGGGTCTATTCTCAGCCTGGCCCAGGCTGGGTGCCCAGCATACCCGCCTTGGGCCGACCCTACATATGTTCTATACTCATAAGGTTCCATGACTACGATGTGTAACACCAAGTAGGATGCATAGAAATTAAGAAAAATTGCGAGCCGGTACACTTTCTTGGATATTTAACCGCTAAAGTCCACTATATTTGTTTCAAATCGATAAAGTCCACTTTAGTGGATAAATAAATAATTTGTTCTTAAAATTCCCCCCAACAACCTAAAGACCTTTCCCTTCTCGCCAAAGCTAGGGCAGTTCTACAACTTCTTCTCGTTCTCTCACCTGACTCCTTCAATTCAATATGAGTTAATGGGTGCAACTCCTGTTTTGATCGCTGAGAAAATGTGGAAAATTTTGTTTTCTTTTAATTGTTAACAATGTGATGGTAAAACAGACATTAGGAGATCTGCTCGAGCATTTCTTGAAGATAAAACAGAGGATGATTTCCTTTAGATCGATGTAAGGATCTCTATATGTTTTTATTGTGTGTTTTGTGATTTATGATGCCTATTCTTTGGAGATGTATTTGTGCTGGTTGTGCTAACTAAGCGAAACAAATGGTAGTGGATGTCTTAATATACTATTTTATACAAGTTTGGGTTTGCAGTGGAAGCCAATGACGATTGTTGGTTTGAAAATGGAGAGAGTGAGGAGTGGGTAATGCAAATGCACAAGGAAAGTGATGAACAAATGTTGATGTAGAGGGCATGCAAGGGTCAATGTGGTGTATATTTTTTGGTTGAGTTTGAAGCTTGAGTTGTTGTTAGAGAAGGAATTATGCTGTAATTGCATCGCGATGCAAGTGTATGTATCAATTTGTATATTGCGATGCATAGTGTGCCTGTTCCGTATTTTTTAAGGGCATAGACGACATTTCATAACAAAAGTGACATTTTCGATTTGAAACAATTATAGGGGACTAAAGCAGTTGAAAATTCATTAAAAGGTACTGCCCGAATTTCACCCTAGAAATTAAAAACCATATTTGAACTTCTCTTAAAAGAAGGGACAATGACTTTACAAGTCCCTTGACTATGACCGATTCAACTATTAGTCCCTTAACAAAATTTTGTGCAGTTTTTGTCCCTACCACTTCAAATTTTCACACCGGAAGTTCTTTTGATGGATATCGTTATTGATTTGCCGTTGAGTAGCCCATGTGCCTCTCACGTGCGTTTGACCAAGGGCAAAAAATGGAATTTCCTTTATCATCTTCTTCACCATCTTCAAACCCTAATCCCAAAATTCCATCAACAATCAAAATCGATTTTGAAATTCCAAAGCTTCAAACCCTGTAAACACAAATCGATTTTGATTTTAAAATTTCAAAGCTTCAAAATCGAAAGCTATGGACTCGAAAAAGCATTACTAGACATCGACAAAAGCAGTCCCTTGGCTCACCGACTTCAAATCTTCAAAGCTATGGTACACAGAAAGACCTCAACGAATCATCTCAAATGGTACACTTCGAATCATGACGTAACAGCTAAAATGACACATTAATTTTCAACCCTTAACAAGCCGTTGAATTCACATGAATTATCACGAGATCAGCAGATCTAATTCAATTCAATTCAATCAATCTATATAGTGTCATCAATTCGATCTTTGGCCTAGCAATCGGAAGGGAAATTTGAAAATTTTGATGGCAAGGGCGGCCTCTGCGTTGTTCCTTCTCGATATCAAAGGACGTGTTCTTGTGTGACGAGACAACCATAGCGACGTCACCGCTGTTCAAGCCAAACGCTTCTTCACCAAACTTATCGAGAAAGAGGGCCCAACCTCCTCCATGCACCACCTATCGAATTATTCGCTTATGCCGCCTCCGCCTCCAAACACCCCTCCAATTCCGACGAAGACGATTGCGTCGAGATTACCGTACCTACTAATGCTTCAAACAACACCAATTATAATTCGCTCGAGGATTTGGAGGACGACGACGTCGGGGAAGTTCCGTCCGCCACTAACCGTGCTCAAAGATTCGTAGTTGATGACGACAAGGACGTGCAGGACCTCAATAACGGCGGTGGTTTAACTTAAGTGGTTGATGTGGTAGAGGAAGGTGAGAATAGTGGACCGTGAAATGGATTGGGTTTTGAAAGGCCTGACATTGAGTTGCAAATTTGGATTTAGGTTTTGGACTGCATTGAAAAAGGAGAAGAAAATGATAAGTGAAATTCTATTTTTGCCCTTGGTCAAATGCATGTGAAAGACACATGAGCAACTTAACGACAAATCATTAACGACATCCATCAAAAGGACTTTCGGCGTAAAAATTTAAAATGATAAAGACGAAAATTACATAAAATTTTGTTGAGGTGCTAATAATAGAATCTGTCATGGTCGAGGGACTTCTAAAATCATTATCCCTTAAAAGAATATCGAATAATAGTTTGCATTAACGTTAAAATAGTTTGAAGGAGAAATTGCTGGCCGGTCCACTTTTTCAAACTTTTTTTTCTCTCTAGTACACCCTTATTTTTTTTTAACCGCTAAAAGGCATTTTGAAAATTTTCTTCCTAAAATACCCTCAACAACATCGTTGCTTCAGATTTGAGATTCAAATTGATGTATAAATGATTTCATGTTGTTAATATAGTCTTTCCTCATGTTTGGGTATCAATTTTCATGCATAAAACACAAATTTGATCAAATTCAAATTTTTTGAGTTCATCCCCTTTTTCTTTGTTCTTGAGCTGTTTTGCCACTTAAATCTCTGTTTTAAGCTTCGAATTTGTTTAAAATCAATCTCATATTATTATCCTAACTTAGTACTATATTTGTGCATAATTTTTCTACCAAAAATACTATTTTGAGCTTCAAATCAAGCTTGACGGTGTTACGTCCGAAAACAGAGGAAGATGTTCTTGGATTGATTTAATTCGCCAATCGCAGATCTTTGGGCAACACAACGGGGTTCGACCCGGTCGGGTTGCGAGGGTCGAGGACGGCGTCCTCGTGGGGTTCGGGGCAACGCCCGAAAAAACGAAAATCAAGTTTCCTAAAGTGCGCTGCAATAATCGCGATGCACCAATTGTTGCATCGCGATGAATGATGTCTGTATCGCGATACATGATTTCTGAATCGCGATGCATGGTTTCTGAATCGCGATGCATGATGTCTGCATCGCGATGAATGATGTGTGTATCGCGATGAATGATGTCTGCATCGCGATGATCGATGATGATGGACATGTAATTTTGTAAAGAATCGCGATGCATGATTTCTGAATCGCGATGCATGGTTTCTGAATCGCGATGCATGATGTCTGCATCGCGATGATCGATGATGATGGACATCGCGATGATCTTTTTGGGACATCGCGATGCAAAGAGTTATTGATTTGCGCGTGTTTTTTGTTTCATTAATGGTATAATCGTCTTTTCGCCCCAAAAATGTATTTTTTCGATTTTAAAAAAAGATGACTGGACTGGAGCGATTACAAACTTTTAAAAAAGGACTGGCCCGTAATTCACCCTAGTTTGAATTAAGCCCAAGCCCAAGCCCGAATTAGATAGTAAGCCTTGTATCTTTTTATAACAAAATCGACACAAGCCCATTAAGAAACCCTCAAAACCTAACTTACGTTAACATAGAACATATAAGAAACCCTATAAAAAGTCTCCATTTTTTCTAGGGTTCCTCCTTCGTTAACACTCAGCTCTAAGAGCCGAACCCCTCCGTCTCTCTCTTTCTTCCTTATCGAACTCCTACCATTTTTGGCCGGCAGTAGCAGGAACCATGGTAAGTTTCTCAATCCACCCCCTTCGATGTTCACAAATTTTCAAAATCTCTGTAAATTAACTTAATTCTTTCAATTTCTTCCGTATATGATCCGAGAGCCCCCATCACAACCACCGTCCCACCTCCGCCCCAACCACTGCAAATCTTCCCGCCACTGCCTCCATCGCCACCATCCACCTCACAATCCTCAAAACAATCCCAACCCAAAATACGAAAACGACCCACTTTCTCTCTCCTCCTTGTCCACCTCCTCCTCAACCACCAGTGCTGTCGCTGGGTTTGTTGACGAAATTGATTGGGTTTTTGGTGGTGTGGACAACTGTTTATGAAATTATCTGCTTTGTGCTATATATCTAAGTTATGCAACTGCTACAATGGGTGGATTTTGGAAGGACTGCACCTAGTATTATTGTTTGCCTTCTTCGTGTTTCAATGACAATTTTTAGATGTTCAATGCAATTTATAATTTAGATGCAGTCAAAAACCAAACTGTTTATGTGTGTGTGTATATATATATATATATATATATATATATAGAGAGAGAGAGAGAGAGAGAGAGATTTTGTTTTCAATTTTTTTTCGTACAAATTTTTTCTCATAGCCAGTTTGCTATGGAACAACTGTGCTTAGTTTTTGGAAAGATTTATTCGATGACCATATTTTATTTTCTCCCAATTGTGATTATTTATTAGCTGTGGTAGTCTTGATGTAGTTAACATGTTTTACTCTGTTGTATCTTTTCTTTGGCTGCTATTGATTGTTTTATGTTTATTTGTTCAATAGTCGAAGAGGAAGGTCAGAGAGCCCAAGGAAGAGAATGTCACCCTTGGACCTGCTACTCGTGAGGGAGAGCATGTTTTTGGCGTCGCTCACATTTTTGCCTCATTCAATGACACATTCATTGTAATTCTTCTTCTTGCTTCTTCCAACTCTTCATTTATTGGCTAGTATTTGCTTTAGTTCATTCATATGTATGTGTTTTCTTTTACTGCAGCATGTGACTGATTTGTCTGGTAGGGAAACCATGGTTCGAATCACTGGTATGTTCAATTCCTTGTTCCAAAGGGTTTGACTTTTCTTGCATTTACTCCCTCCTTACCTCTCAGAGAGTCTTGCTTTCTATTTTTAGGTGTTCTATTTAAACTTTGAAGAGTTCTATTTTGAAAGCTTATTTTAGAGAATTTTTTTATTCCCAAATTAATTCTTATTACATTCAAATTAATGGCAGTAAACTATTCCTGAAATCTAATAATTATGAAAATTTATTTGTATTTTATTGATTTTCAAAATGGAGTCTGTTTTAGGGGACTGGAGGGAGTAGCTGAAAAGTATGTTAGCATCCAAATATTTCTAATCAAATGTGTTGTCAATCAATAATACTCTTGCACCCGATCAGCGAACCTTCTTTCCACTGTGTTGGGGTTTCTGTTTCGTTATGCTTTAGTAATAGTCACTCATCTTTATTTTATGCTTCCTACTTACCATATGTTTCTGTGCTCGTTCCCTTAACTTTAGGTGGAATGAAGGTGAAAGCTGACAGGGATGAGTCTTCACCCTATGCAGCTATGCTTGCTGCCCAAGATGTTTCCACCCGATGCAAGGTTTTAGTTCCTTTCACAACTTGATTTGTTTCTTATAATCATTGTTCTAAAAATTGTTATGCAGGGGATTAGGCGTCAGACTAGCGCCTATTAGACTAGTGCCTAGGGGGACTAGGCGGGGCCAAAAAAGCATAATTATCTTGATTGTTGACTTTTTTTCTTAATATAACCTAATTGATAAGGATTAAACCTTCAAATATACTAATAGTAAATATCACCAAATAGACATAATCTAAATATCATTTCAAAATTCAAAACAACACAATAATAATCAATAACTCAATACACCATAGGTCCATAACACATGCGACAACAATATAAATATGACCAAATAATCTAAATTATTTTTTTTTACAATAAAGGCCTAAAATGAGTCATTTCGGGCGGGTGCCTAGACCTTTTATAACAATGCTTATAATTGGATAGCCCCCGTGAAAGCGGCAGCAAGAATGAAAGACCATTCCAATCGGGATCTAAGAGAGAGCAGCTCACAGAGCTCCGTTGTGACTTACAGGGCTCAAACTCACAGCTTCCCCAATTCCTTTAATTGGTTGGACCCCTCGAGGCAAACAAAAGATTTTTGCCTATGTGCTTCTTGCTGGGAGATTAGCTGCAGTGACATGTTTCTCTGAAGACTTGAGAAAATCAATCATTGATGTGAAAATTTTTGTTGGTTTCACTACTTTCTAAACGTTCTATAGAACTCTTAAGTCAACACTTGAGGCCTCTAAGTTGACATTTCTTTCCTTGGTATATCTATGATTTGACCAAACAATGCAAGTCCCTTTCAGGAACTTGGCATCAATGCCCTTCATATTAAGCTGCGAGCTACTGGAGGAAACAAGACGAAGACTCCTGGTCCAGGTGCCCAGTCTGCTCTCAGAGCCCTTGCTCGTTCAGGGATGAAAATTGGTCGTATTGGTACGTGTTCATTTCATTCAAGTTTAATGGATTATAAATCAATGTTCCCCGTTTATTTGTACCTTAACCTGTATTATGTTTCTGAGTCATGATCTCTCCCATTTGTGTAATTAAAGTGAAGGTCTTTTGTTTTGTTGGAAAGTCTTCAGGATGCTCTTCTTGTATGGCTGTCATTAACATTAATTACTTCTCCTTTTGCAGAGGATGTGACACCAATTCCTACTGACAGTACTCGTAGAAAAGGTGGTAGAAGGGGAAGAAGGCTGTAGTTTGTCTACTCATGTTACTTATCTGCATCTAATTGGTACAATTTTGTTAGTGTGGTACACTTTATGGTTGACATTTTCTCATCAAGATGTTTCTCAAATCTAGGATGTTTGTGAGTTTGATGGATTTCAAGTTAATTCTCTTTCAGCATCAATTCCCGTTCTTTTCCCAAAATTCTTGACATAATATCTCTCATTTTTAGCTGTGTCCATATATTGGATTGTTTGTTGCATTTTCTGCTTGCAGATTGCTCACTGAAATGATTTGGTCTTTGCTGTTGTATGTTAATTGGTCAGTAAGGTGTTATGTCGTGCTTGATCATGACCAAGTGAAGTTGTAGAAACTCATACCAGTTTGTCACAAGGAATTTGCCAAGAGAGTTGGAGAGACAATAAAAACCTTTCATTAAACTCCCTCCCCTTCAAAATAAATGTTTTTTTTTTTTGAAGAAATTATAAAAGTTGACCTCTAAATAATTTTTTTAGTCACTATCTGGAAGATTAAAGGCCTCTTCTCTGATGGAAGCTAGAAACAAGGTACGAAGATTAGTGAGCTTGGGTAAAACTTCATCTGGAATCATGTCTAATAGTGCATCTCTCATATCTAACACCTTTGACGATGGCTGCCAAAAATTAGGAAAGAAAAATTCGGAACCTCTGTTCGTATCATCTAATTATACATATTCCCATTGGTTTGAATTTGAGATACAGAAGCTACGCTGGTGAAACGTGTTGTAAGCATGAAGCGATGACTGCCACAATATCATTGTCTGGTAGTATGACTCACACACTGCAGCAATTTCCACGGGCGTGGAGGTTTCTTAAAAAGAATAAAAGGAAAAGGAAAGCCATAAAATGTAATACAAACATATAAGATGTTTTGAGCTTGTTTGTTCATGCGTTTTTGTTAAAATGCAGGGATAAAATGAAGTTTATTTTTTAACTAAGCGTTTTAATGCAAAAAAATTTTCTTGCATTTTAAATAATCTGTATTTTTAAAACGTAGCTTTTTTAAAATGCTACACTAAACATGCTCTTCATTGTCTAAAGAAAGCGACCATTCCACAAACCATATTCCCAGTTTGAAACCCAAATGCTCTGTGTCTTTGTTTTCCAATGTCTCGATTAGTTTGTTGGGCATATCACTGAGCTCAAGTAGCTAAAGGTATGTAAGATGTTCGAGGCCAAAGGGCACAACATCCATCAATTTACAATTCTGAATAACTAGTTCATCAAGATGTGGCATTGCTCGGCCTCTACTCTCACCCGTTTCAATCCTACTAAAGAGCAAAGATGCAATACTCTGCCTCCAGCCTTGAAACATAAAAGAGTCCTCCTCAAAAGCTTGGTCAAGTGTGACTAGAGTGAGGCGAGGTAAATTTTGAAGGGAATTAAGTAAATCATTGCCATCCTTTAGCCTGCACCACCCAAACGTTACTCTGACCAAGCTGTGAAGAGAAGATATCCAGTCAGGCACCTTGTGTAAATGTCCTTCCAGTTCTAAGGTTTCAAGAAATCGCAGAGAGGGACTTGGAGATAGCGATTTAAGATCGATAACCTCCTCTTCTCCAATAGAATAAACACTGAGGTAGCGAAGATTAGTAAGCTTAGAAATAGCGGAACACAATGACATCCCGTCCTCTCTTTTCAACTTTAGAATACGTACCTTCAACAACTGAAACTCCCTATCTCACTTATTACACCACGATTTTCAGTTTTGCCGCCACCACTGGTACTAGTTTGATCATCTACCTCTACATAGCTGAGCTCTCGTAAGGAGAGTAAAGCTCCAATGTTATATGGAGCACTAAAACCATTTACACCTTCAAATAGGGTCATGTATGGATCAGTATCCGCATAATTGTATACCAACAGATGGCGTAACCGTGTTAACTTCACAATCTCATCAGGCACTCGAGTGACATAGGTCTTTTTGTCAAATCCAAGGTCTCTAGTTGCTCAAGGTTTTCTATCCTTTTGGGAAGTGTTCTAACCTTGGTTCCCCTCAAGCTTAGATACCTAAGATGGACCAACTCAAAAATTACATCTGGAATCATGTCTAACGGAGCATCTCAGATCTAACACCCTTAAAAACTTTGAGCTTAACAAGACTAATAACACTGACATGGATAGTGTACTATGGCAGCCAAAAATGAGAAAAGAACGATTATAATATCTGCTGCTTACTTGCATATTTTCAATGGAATCATGGACAGCAACGTGCCGAACTACTTCAGGCCACAGACTAGTTGGTCCGCCAGCCACTGTGACAATTCCCTGCTCTCTCGATATCAAAATAATAATTTCACGCATAAGGTCATGAATGCGACATGTTTTAAGTCTTCCATATCTGTAGAAAGTTGCCGCTTGGACCAAACTTCTATCCATATATAAGCTGGTAAAGTTATTCCATACCAACATCTTCAACTGGCATTCCTCCTCTCTCTAGTACAAAGCCTTCTGCAATCCATAGTCGAATCAGCCTTCTATTCTCAATCTCTTGGTCTTCCGGAAAAAGGCTCATGTACAAGAAACATACTTTTAGATAATAGGGCAAATCGTAGCAACTGAGAGAGAGTATTTTGTTCAATCTCTCAAATCTCTGATTGATTTCTAGCTCGATAGGAAGGCTGCGATGAAACTTTTCCCATTCATCAATTCTGCTCTTGTCCTTGGAGGCCAAAATGCCGCCAACCACCACAATTGCTAGTGGCAATCCCTCACATCTATTTAGGATACTTTGAGAGATTTCTTGCAAAGCCGGAGGGCAGGTGCAGCTTTCTGGAAATGCCTTTCTACAGAATAGTGTCCATGACTCTTCTTTAGACAAGCCCTGCAAAGTATAAATCTTGCCATTGGTTTGAACGTGAGATTCAAAAGCTATTTCAATCAAACGTGTTGTAAGCATAAAGCGACTGCCACAATCATTGTCAGGCATAGCATCTTTGACAACTTCCCATGCATGGATGCTCCAAACATCATCAATAACAAGCAAGTACCTCCTTTGCTGAAGGAATTCATTGATTATCTCCTTCAGCACATTTGCGTTCATAAATTCAACTCCTTGAGGGGCTGGTTGTTTTATTTCACGGAATAGCCGTTGAAGAATGTCTCTCAGGATCTCATTAACGTTGAATGATTGAGAAAGAACGACCCTAATATGGCTTTCGAAATGCTTCTTCACCAATGGGTCATCGTAGACTTTCTTAACCAGGGTTGTTTTGCCCAACCTGCCCATTCCAACCACCGAAATGCATTGGAGTCTTGAACCTCCATCAAGAAGCCATGTCACTAGTTGTTGTTTGGACTCTTCAATGCCGACAAAGGTCCACTTTGAAAACACGTAAATTATTTTTCTATAATATAGTTCTAGCAGAAACAATGTATCTTGTCTTTTTGATTTCTCCCACATGTAGTTTGACTTGATTAGATTCATTCCTTCTTGGTTAATGTATATGGTGTATATATAGTAGGAGATAACGACTTGCTAAAGAGATAAGGGAGTTGGTTTTTCTTTCAATCCTTCCAGTAGCTTATGTTTTATTTTCCTTTCTTGTTGAGTCAGTTTGTGTCTCTGTTGGTAGTAGCCTTTGTGATTTATTGCCCAGGTCTTTTATGGTATCAGAGCAACTTACAGCCATGGTGGATGATTATACTTCGTCAAACAAAACCACAGCTTCTCCATCTTTAAACCCAGACCATGAATCCTCAACCAACAACCACGCTCTGCCCATCTTTTTCAACATCCAATCATTCATGGGGAATTTTCACTTAACAAATGACAATTACCAAAATTGGAGTTCGTTATTTATTTTTGTTTTAGATACTCATCGTATCACCGAAACCATCACTCGGAAGATACCTCCACCAAAATTTCTAGAAGACGGAATCACCTTAAATCCAGCTCACCCATTGTTTTTTTTAGGCATCCAGCCTGCTTGTTATAGGTTGGATAAAAGCTACTGTATCTCCAAAAATCCAAACTAGAGTTAATCCATGTAAAACGACACCCGAGGCATGGGAATTGCTTGCAAAACGATTCGGAGTATCGTCAAGAATTCACATACATAAATTGCAGGAGGACTTACATGATCTGAGGAAAACTCACGACATGACAATGGATGATTACCTCATTCGAGCAACTACCATTGCTGATTCCTTGACCACCGCAGGTGAGGAGGTTACTGATGATGTTTTGCAACGAAGGATCCTTGGAGGTCTCGTTCCTTCATACAAGGAATTCATAACTATGCAGAATGTCCGACCCACAGCTTAACTAACCTACAGGATTTGCTGTTACAAGAAGAGGCACTGCAAGCTAAATTTGCTAATCTCAACATCGAGTCCATCACCGCTCTCTCCATAGTTAAAACAACAGAAAAATCTGAGACCCAAGCTGTTGCTTCTCATTAGCCTCCTTACTATCAAGAGAGCCAAAACCGTGACTATGGTGGACGTGGCAGTCAAAACCGTGGAGGAAATGGCCACAATCGTGGTAAAAATTGGTGGCGAAATCGGAGTAACAATGGCCAAGAACGTGGAGGCCAGTCCAGTTACGCGTCTCGAACCAACCCGCACCATCTGCTCCTATTTAGAATCATCACCCATATCAGTCTCGACCAAACTACAATGTCCCATATCCATATCCTAGCTTAAATACCTCTGTCACTTGCCAATTATGCTTTAAACCCGGTCACACAGCTCAAACTTGTGCTAACAGGGGTAATTTTTCTTATCATACTCAACTGTTACCTTCAACCTCTACACAATATCAAGCCTTCCCACAACAACAGAACAGTACCCATTCTCAGTTCCCATCTGCCATGGCTCATAACTCGTTCGTTCTTGATTCCGGGGCAACAAATCACATGACTGCTTCACCAGAATTTCTGTCCCAATATTTTCCCTATGCAGGTATGAATAGCATACAAATTGCCAATGGTAAGAAACTGCCCATTTCCTATACTGGTCAATCCAGTTTAGTTAGTGGAAATCGTCTCTTTCAACTCAAAATGTGTTGTGTGTTCCTTCCATGCATCGTTTGTTATTATCAATTCGAAATTTTTCACATGATAATAATTGTTTTTTTGAGCTTGACAAATTTGGTTTTCGTGTTAATGATCGCCAAACGAGGTAGACAGTTCTTTCTGGCAATAGCTCGGGAGAGCTATATCACTTGGAGTTTTAACCTTCGGCAAAAATAAATCCTCTTGCTCTCATAGGAGAAAGAGCGTCCGTGAGTACCTGGATGCTCGACTCGGTCACCCGTCCTCTCAAGTGTTTGATTCTCTAACAAAAAGGGCTCGACTTCCGCTAAATGAATCCGGGAAAAATAAAGGCATGTGTCAAGAAAATCATGTAAATTGCCATTTTTAGCTCGTACAATTAATGCAAACAAACCTCTTGAAATGTTGCATTTAGATGTATGGGGTCCTGCTCCGGTTTCTTCTTCCTCTGGATTTAAATTTTATTTGTCAGTTGTTGACGATTTTTTGCGTTTTACATGGCTATTTCCTCTCGTACACAAGTCTGATGTTTTTCCTATGTTCTCTAAATTCAAAACTCAAGTTGAAAATCAGCTTTCAGAAAAAATTACAGCCATTCATACTGTAAAATCCATACAGACGGACGCGGGGGGGAGGGGGTGAATTCATAAACTGGCAATTTGATGCATTTCTTACACAACATGGAATCTGTCACTAGCTTACATGCCCATATACTCCCCAACAAAACGGTGTGGTAGAGCGTAAGCATCATCACATTGTCGAGATAGGGTTGTGCCTCTTAGCACAATCCAAAGTTCCACAATCCTTTTCGGTAGAAGCTTTTTCCACTGCTCTGTATCTTATAAATTGATTGCCCATGCGTCAATTATGATATATCTCCCTTTAACAAAGGCTTCTCAGGCGGGTTCCAGATTATCGATTTCTAAAAACGTTCAAATGCATTTGTTTTCCTCACTTGGTTCCATATAATAAACACAAGTTCATGCCGAAGTCCACCCCATGTGTGTTTTTGGGCTATGACCTCTTGCGGAAAGGTTACCGGTGTCTCGATATTAATACAAAACGAGTATACATATCTCGTCATGTGTTATTTGATGAAACAATTTTTCCCTTTTCTCCTAGCAAACAGGCTACAACAAGTAATCCTGGCCCTAGCCAGCCCATAGAGCACTTCTTGCTGCCCCAACAACACTCCAGCTCCAAGGCACCTCCCATAATGACTACCTCAAGCTTCACAACTGGTCTTCAAGGCACTAGCTAGAAACTTGCCCATTATTACTAAAGCTACCTCCAACAGTGACTCCCCAGACCAGTGCCAAAACATACGCACAAATGCTGCTTCCACTCACAGGACTGCCTTGTGCGAACCTGCCTCTTCAAACAACACTCCATTGCATCATTCTGGACTGCCTCAAGCGACGGACCAACGTCACACTCCTCCTGCCAGTCCACAGCTGGGTTCTAGGCCACGATTTCCCAACAGTCCAATCCCTTTTTATTTAGACTGCCCGGATGTTAGTGACGATTCCACTCTGCCACTGCATTTTCGAAACATAAATAAACTCATGTCACGTCATTCCCTTTCTGAAGCACTAGCTGCCGTATCTACTCAGTCTGAATTTTTTGAACCAAAAAATTTTAAGCAAGCAACCTCTCTCCCTCATTGGCATGGAGCCATGACCGAAGAATTGAGAGCACTACAAAAAAATAGGACTTGGACTTTAGTTCCGAATCTTCCCGGCATGAATGTTATGGGAAGCAAGTGGGTTTACAAGGTAAAACATCGGTCCGATGGCTCTCTTGAACGCTATAAAGCAAGACTTGTAGCACAGGGATACACCCAACAAGAGGGGATTGACTATGACCGTATGACGAGACTTTTAGTCCCGTGGTCAAGCCTCCTACCATCCGTTCTGTGTTGGCGATTGTTCAATCAAGACACTGGAAAATTGAGCAACTTGATGTCAGAAATGCTTTTTTAAATGGGTTTCTAATGGAGGAGGTTTATATGTCTCCGCCGCCAGGGTTCAGTGATCCATCTCGACCAAATTATGTTTGCAAATTACATCGAGTGATTTACGGGTTGAAGCAGTTGCCCAGAGCATAGTTTCAACGGTTCCATGAATTCCTTATTTCTTTGGGTTTTTTTAATAGCAAAGCAAACGACTCTATGTTCATCCGGCATTCTTCTTCTTCTATGGTGGTCATCCTAGTGTATGTGGATGACATTATTGTCACAGGTAGTTCATCCAGTGAAATAGCCCGTGTTATTGATCAGATATGTGAAACTTTTGACAGTCGCCGATTGGGATCACTTAGCTACTTCCTAGGCATTGAAGCTTCCCGTGATCCAACAGTTCTCAATCTTAGCCAATCTCGATATGCCTCCGATCTTCTTTGCAAATTTCAGATGGATACATGCAAACTCGTTTCAACTCCACTACTTCCTGGCTCTCATCTGTCCTCTACTCTCGGTGATCCCTTGTATGATGTTACCACTTATCGATCGCAGCATGGTGGGAGGCCTTCAATACTAGACTCTTACTTGTCCCGACATTGCGTTTGCCGTTAATCAGGTTTGTTAGTATATGCATGCCCCTCGGTCTCTCCACTTGTTGGCTGTCAAATTTTTTGCTTCATAAAGGGCACTATTACTCTCGGTTTGTCTTTTCATACGTCGCCTGATACTTCCTTATGAGCATTTTCAAATGCTGATTAGGCTGGTGACCCCGATAATCGTTGCTCTACAACGGGGGCTTGTATCTTCATTGGTTCGAATCTGGTTTCCTGGACTGCTAAGAAGCAATCTACCTCTACGATTTCTTGCTCGAGTACTGAGGCCGAGTATTGTGCTCTTGCGACCATAGCTGCTGAACTTCGCTGGTTTTCATTTCTATACCGCGAGCTTGGTTTTTTCCTGCACCCACCAGTCCTTCATTGTGATAACATGTCAGCTTTGCATATGTCGCGTAATCCGGTCTTCCATGCTCGTACTCGACACGTTGAAATTGATTACCACTTTGTCCGTGAACTTCAACAATGGGGTTTTCTCCGCCTGGCCTATGTTTCTACTTGTGATCAAATTGCAGATATTTTTACTAAAGGCCTAGCACAGCCTCGCCTTTCCTTGCTTTAGGACAAGCTACATCTCCACGTTGTTCCGCTTGGCTTGCGGGGGGTGAAAACACGTAAATTATTTTTCTATAATATAGTTGTAGCAGAAACAATGCATCTTGTCTTTTTGATTTCTCCCACATGTAGTTTGACTTGATTAGATTCATTCCTTCTTGGTTAATGTATATGGTGTATATATTGTTTTTGTCAAATTTCAACAAGTATCACCAATGACAAGAAAAATGACAAAAGAGATAAGAATCAGGGTACAATGATTATTGGATAGAATAAAAATGTACACGAGGAATTTGTTGACTAGGGAAAGCCCTTGAACAACTTGTTCGCACAAAACCCGGAGGTTTAGGAACCCCTTGACCAAAAGGTATATTGATCGAGTTTGAGTACAAAACTAGGAGCGTATGTAAGGGAGCTGAAGCTAGTGAGATTGTGTGTGTAAAATACAGGTGTTCTTCCCTTTTTATACCTCAAATAACGACTAAAATACAAGGAGAACAACAGGCCTAGAATCTCGGAAATAAGTTGATCTTGTTGAGATATTTTCGCCAAATTGTTGATGGAGGAGATAATGGTCTGTTGCTGGCTATTTGATGAAGAAACGTCATTGAATCAGTCTCCTCATCCGTTGGCATGTTCCCTAAAAAGTAGGGTTTAATGTAACAATAATTCAACCTGCAAGATGATCAAGATGTAGTAGGAGAACTCAATTTGTTAGTACCAAGATGTTATGTGTAAGTTGAAAACAGGTTGACTGAAAATGTAGGGCCCAACAATTGCCCCCAAACTTTTTGAATTTTATAATAAAGAATATAAAGAGTCAAAAATTAAAAAAGTTTGCCAAAAGTGGATAGAGTGTACGGCGGTTATTAATGAAAAAGGTTTGATGGGACGGTTTTGGGTTTTTCCCAGGCAAGGTTCATGATGGTTCTGTAAACTTCCCCCCGCTTACAACCTCTTCCTCAAATAAGTTAGAACCCTTCCCCAACTATCTCTTTCACGGAATCTTTAACAGAAAGGGTTTTCTTTGGAGAGAAATCAAGGAGGAACGCAAGAAGAAGAAAAACAAGTAAAAATCCCGGTGAGTTCCTCGTCCCCTTCTCAAGTTCTTGTTGATAATTTTCTCAAGTTGTAAAAATGGGAAGAAAGAAGTTAAGCGTAATCAAGAGTGATGAAGGTCTTCCTGAGGGTTTCGTAACCCAAAATCTGTTGAAAGAACCTGATAAGGAAAAATGCTTGATTTCTGAGGCAGATCTGGAAATTATTAAGAAGAATCACGCACTTCCATCCGAAACCGTTTTCTTCACTCATCCCGACTTAACCTCCGAGTGCTATTCCCCTGAATGGGTGTGCTTTCCAGAATACCCTTTCACCATTGGTCTAAAATTCCCTTTTCCGGACTTAATTACTAGGTTCTTTACCTCTGCCAAACTGAACTATGCCCAGATTATGCCTCAAGGTTGGAGGTGTTTACAAACTCTAGTTAGGTTGAAGGAGGAAACTGGTTTGAATGTGGGTCTAGAAGAGTTTGCTTATACTACCGAGATAAGGGGATTTGGCCTTGGGAGGTATTGCTTTAGGGTTAAAAGTGGTGGTGATCCCATCTTGAATTCCAACAATGACCCTGCCGATAGAGGATGGAGAAACAAGTTTTTCTTTGCTAGGAAAGATAGCCTAGGTCAAGAGGCTGGTGTAATTTTGAAGTGGAGGTCCCAAGGTAGGGGAAATTTTCCTTTGATTTCACATATTCTTAAAATCTTTGCACACCCAACCTTAACCAACTTAAAATTTTCCTTTGTAGAAGTTGCCAAATTGTGCGTGCTCTTCCCAGAACAAGAAGGGACAGAGGAGAATGTGAAGAAGATTTTCAAGTTGGATCCACTTGTCAGGTCCTTCAAAGCATTCCCCGTCCTGTTTTCTGCGGAGAGGGTTGAGGGTTTAGAAGAAGAGATTAACCCGGACGAGCCTCGGCCAAGTTCCATCAAAATGTCTACAGGTTTGATTAACATCTTAAAGTTTCTGCCTATCTTCAAATTATTCTAATCCTTCAAGTTGTTCTAATTTTATGGCCTTTATTGCAGCTACCCGTTCTAAGACCAATGTAAGTGTTGCGGACCTACTTACTGGTGCTAAAGCAAAGAGGTCTGTAAAGAAGGATAGCAAGCCCCCAACTCCCCAATCTGTGGCGTCCAGTTCTGAAGTGAATGCATCAAAGAAGAAGGACGAAACGAAGAAAAGGAAACTGACGGAGGCTGAAGCCACGGATGTGAGTGATGTTTTGGATGTGGAAAAAACGAAAGAGAAGTTTGGTGCTGTGATGACAGATTTCGTTGACAAGGTAAAACGGGGAAACATTGAACCTTGTACCAAAGAATTTACAAAGTACTAACACTTCTCTCACACAGGTTTCGGGGATAATGAGTCCTTTTATGGACCAAGTCAATGTTCTGAAAATTAAAGCGACTAGATGCAGTTATGAGGCTGAGGAATCGAAGAAGGAAGCCAAAACAAATGCTGGGGAGGTAGAGAGATTGAAGAAAGACATTGTGAATTTGAGAAAGGAATTGGCAGATGTTTGTGCTGAGAAGGTGAAGGAGAATGAGGCTCATGTGAAGGAACTTGAAGCAGCAAAGGAAGATTTCAAGTTTAATGCCACCAAGACAGTGTTGGAGGCCAGAATTCAACTCATGGAGGAGTTCAAGAATGGGCAGGCTCCAAATTGGGATTTGGAGGAAGAGAAAAGAACTCTAGAAGACTTTATTGGCGAACCGGTGGATGGAGAGGAGGTGAATTCACCGGCCTTCGAGGCTCTTGACAAACTGGTTGATGATGCCAACAAAGTTTTGAGTACCACAGTGGTGACTCACGTTGAAGAGGATAATCAAGAGAAGGAGACAAATGCAACACCGGCGGCAGCAGGCCAAGACGTTTGAACAATTTTGAATGTTTTAGGTAGTTTGGAAGGAAGGGTAACAAAAACAATTTCTTTCTTGCTTATTGGGATATG
Organism: Platycodon grandiflorus; assembly: GCA_016624345.1. NCBI lineage: Eukaryota > Viridiplantae > Streptophyta > Magnoliopsida > Asterales > Campanulaceae > Platycodon > Platycodon grandiflorus. The sequence continues at coordinate 34,862,100 of CM028362.1, forward strand.
TAATGGCTCATAAGAGCGCTGACAATTTATTTGGGGGTACTATGTTGGTCTAGTACTCCAAACTTTCCGTAGGTTTTAAGGGATTTGTTGGCTTATCCAACTTATCCACTAGTTGTGAAATCTTTTGGGAACATTTTGAAGTTTTATAGAAGTACTTTAGGTTCTTCAGAAATACTTGCTTGTTCAGTAGATAAAATGTTGATGATATAAACAGTAGGTAACATGTCAATGTTACAACCAATAGTCACAACTTGAATAAGTGTGAAATCGTGCGCACGGGCGAAGGTGTCAAAACCTTAATTCTTTAGAAAAGATGTAAATCTTTTAACCATAAGTAAAATGTACCTTTGATCAGAGGTAGGTCGTTTGAAGAAATAGAACAAGTCTCAGCCGTCCTGGCGTGTCAACATGTTCCATTCCTCTCCAGCTAAAGTTTCAACATGTCGGAGCCGTACTGGCGTGTTAACATGTTGAACTTCTTTATCTCAGGTCTAAACATGTCGGAGCCGTACTGGCGTGTTAACATGTTCGACCTGCTCCAATTTAGGTCTCAACATGTCGGAGCCGTACTGGCGTGTTAACATGTTGAGCCTACTCCACTTGTATACCTTGCAAAAACAAATTCAGGTTAGGATTGGGTGTTAGCGTAGCTAACACCCCTCCGATGCTTAAGTTAGTAAGGATTTCCAATAAAATTGAGAATTGAAACACACGCATGAACTTGACATAAATTAAATCATACCTGAGAAGTCTAGTTGTTAACAACCTGACTTACATAAAATAGAGCTTTAAATGAATGGCATTCCAACTTGGGGTTGACAACCAGTATGCCCCTTTGCCAGCTTCAGCATCAATAAGATATGGTCCCTCCCACTTGGGAGCTAATTTACCTGCATTCAGTTCTCTTGTATTTTGAAATACTTTTCTTAAAACTAAATCACCAACCTGGAATCTTCTTATTCTGACATTCTTGTTGTAAGATCTAGCAATCCGTTGTTGATAGGCTGCCATCCTTATCTTGGCTAAATCCATGATCTCATCAATTGTATCTAGATCTTGGGTTAGCAAGAGATTGTTTTCATCTTGAGTTAATAAACCATACCTTCTTTGTTGGGATTGTCACCTCGACCGGAATTACGACTCTCCAAATACCAAGGAATATGGAGTTCTACCGTGACCCTTTTGAAGTTGTCTGTCGACCAAAGTACAAGTGGTAATTCTTCAGCCCATTTTCCTTTCTTTTGATCTAGGCGTTTCTTCAGGTTGTTGACAATCAACTTGTTGCTTGACTCAGCTTGACCGTTGGCTTGAGGGTGGACAGGCGTAGACGTGATCAACTTGATGCCCCAACGAGCACAAAAATCTCCAGTCTTCTTACTTATGAATTGGGATCCATTATCACATATGATCTCTGATGGTACGCCAAACCTGCTAATAATATTCTTTTTTAAAAATGAAACTACCTCCTTGTCTCTTACTTGCACATAGGCCTCTGCATCAATCCACTTTGAAAAATAATCGGTCATTGCTAACATGAACACTTTGCCTCCAGGGGCCTTAGGCAACTTGCCCACAATATCCATGCCCCATTTCATGAAAGGCCAAGATGAAACGATAGAGTGTAGAGGTTCAGCAGGCTGATGCAAGATGTTACTGTGCCTCTGGCAGGCATCACATTTCTGCACATAGCTCATAGCATCTTGACGCATGGTTGGCCAGTAATAACCAGTCTTGAGAGCCTTCGATGCCAATGCTTTCCCACCAGAATGATTTCCACATGTTCCTTCATGGATTTCACTTAGCACGAGCTCAACTTGCTTATTGTCAATACATCTCAAATAGTGTCCTGCAAAAGATTTCTTAAACAAGACATTATCTATTAAAACAAAAGTTGAAGCACGCATTTTAAAAGATCTAGCATTCTTAACATCAGGTGGAATAGTTCTAAGTAGAAGGAACTCGATTATAGGTTGGGTCCAAGATGGACTTGTATCTTGTGCCCCATTAGATTGAGTGACTTCTTGAGTTTCCTCCACTTGGTCTATTGCCGGGTACTTAACATAAATAATGGGAATATTAGTATGCAACATAGACTTGCAAGTTGAACCCAAGTGGGCCAATGCATCTGCTTCTGTATTCTCTTCTCTAGGGACCTGTTCCAAAGAGAATGACTGAAATTTTGAAGCCAAAGCTTTAACATGTTGGAGATACAGAGTCATCTTGGAATGCTTCGCCACATAACTGCCATTGAAATGGTTAGCGAGCAACTGAGAATCAACATATACATTTATATGAGTAATATTTAAACTTAAAGCTGTAGTTAAACCCATGATTAAAGCCTCATATTCAGCTTCATTATTCGTCGCATTGAATTCACAAGATACAGCTTGAGGTATGATATCACCTTGAGGGGATTTTAGAACTATTCCCAAGCCAATTCCTTTGGAATTTGAAGCTCCATCTGTATACAGTGTCCAAAATCTAGGAATTGTTTTACCTTCGAGCTGTTGTACTTCCAGTTCCACCTCGGGCTGCAAACTTGGACTAAAGTCTGCTACAAAATCAACTAGAGCTTGAGATTTGATAGCTGTTCTTGGCTCATATGAAATGTCATATGTGCTCAACTTGACCGACCACTTGACCAATCTGCCTGACATCTCTGGAGTTCTTAACACATTTCTCACAGGATAGTTAGTTCTAACAGTTATAGAATGTGTTTCAAAATAATGACGCAGTTTTGTAGCAGCAGTGGTTAAGGCTAAAATTAACTTTTCAAGATGAGAGTACCTCATTTCAGCATCTAGTAAAGACTTACTTATATAATAAACAGGATCTTTGTTCACCTTGGATTTCTTTCACCAACACCGTACTAACCTGCATTCTCGAATACGGCTAAATATAAATAGAGGTGCTCACCACGTTCGGTTTAGCAAGTAGGGGTGACATCACCAAGTATTCTTTAAGTTGTTTAAAAGCCGCCTCATGTTGATCATCCATTGGAAGAGTTTATTCTTTCTTAACACTTCGTAGAATAACCTGCACTTATCGATGATTTAGATATAAATCTATTTAGGGAAGCTACTCTACCGTTAACCTTTGGACGTCTTTGATATTCTTGGGAGATTCCAAGTTGAGAATAGCTTTGATTTGTTCGGGATGGCTTCAATTCCTCTCTTAGTCACCATATAGCCCAAGAACTTTCTGCTTTAACACCAAAGTTGCACTTATGGATTGAGTTTCATGTTGAAAGCTTTCAAGATATTGAACGCCTCAGCAAGATGCTCCACGTGATCTTCAATATGCTTGGATTTTACTACCATATCGTCTATGTAGACTTCCATTGTCTTGCCAAGTTGATCTTTGAACATCTTGTTCACCAGCCTCTGATAAGTTGCCCCTGCATTTTTAAGACCAAATGGCATAGCAATATAACAATATATACCTTCTGGAGTCATGAATGCCGTATCCTCTTGGTCTGAGGGCTCCATTTGAATTTGCTGATATCCTGAGGACGCATCCATGAATGTCAAGATATCGTGGCCAGCTGTCTCGTCAACCAGAGAATCAATATGAGGAAGAGGGAATGGATCTTTCGGGCAGGCCTTGTTCAAGTCTGTGAAGTCTACGCATACTCGCCACTTGCCGTTCCTCTTCTCTACCACCACAACGTTAGCTAGCCATCTTGGATATTGAACTTCCCTGATCATCTTGGATTTCAAAAGTCTCTCAACCTCATCCTTTATAATCTGGTTCCGTTCATGGGCAAACTTTCTTCTTTTCTGGTGGACAGGACGGATGGTTGGATCAATGTTCAACTTGTGAGTAATGATGTCCTTGCGTATTCCTGTCATATCTTCATGCTTCCACGCAAAACAACACTTCTGGCTCTTCAGGAACTCAATCAGCTCCTTCTCAATTTCGGATGGAAGATCTGTACCAACTTGCACTCGGGCCTCAGGGTTTAACTCATCAATAAAAATACTTTCCGTCTCATGCTCTACTGCTTCAAGAACATCCTGGGTCTTTTTCTTTAATTGCTATGCTTGACGAGGGACTGAACTTGCTTTCATATTAACCTTGTAGCACTCTTTAGAAAGCTGCTGATTTCCCTTCAACTTGGCCACTCCCCAAGGTGTTGGAAATTTGACGCACTGGTGATAAGTTGACGGCACGGCTTTCATGTTGTGGATCCAAGGTCTTCCTAAGATGACATTGTACGAGGATGAGCATTCGATCACACAGAACCTTTCCATAGAATTCATGCCCTCCAAATAGAGAGGCAACTTGATTTCTCCGATTGTTTGCTTCACTTCACCACTGAATCCTACCAAGATGCAGGAATTCTTCACAACTTCGGATAAAGGAATGCCCATCTCTTCCGGCGTGAGTGAAGATTATATTAACCGAGCCGCCATCAATCGAATTCTCTTGACCACACAATTAGCAATCGCACTGGACAACTAGACCATCATGATGGGGTCCAACGTGTTATCCTTATCCTCATCTTCGAAGGAGATAACTTGACCAACTGTGAAGTCGCGACATCTTGAGGGCAGTTCTGACTGATCCTCCTTAGAACTCTTGGCATGACGCTTGGCTGCAGAATAAGTTGTACCACAAATATGGGATCCACCAGAAATAACATTTACTACCTTGGTGGTTGGAGGAGGTGCAACTTTCTCGGGTCTGGACTGCTCCCCAGAATCAGGCTCTTTGGATTCACTTCTGACCCTCTTCTTGCCCAACAAATCTTTAAGAAGACCCTTTGACAATAGATGAGCAATTTCCTTCCTCAAGGCGAAACAATTTTCAGTAGTATGCCCGAACTCCTCATGAAACGCGCACCACTTGGACTTATCCTTCCAAGTTGTGGGCTTGTCACTCTTCTTAGGCCATCTTGCTTTATCTCCAAGATTTTCCATGGCTCAAAGGACTCCTGCAATGTCCACAGAAAAGCAGTAATCAGAAATCTTAGGATAGTCATTATCATCCCCATCTTGATCATCATCTACAAAATGAACTTTAGAAGATTCGATTTAGCGGGGGTTTGCCTGCTAGACTTATAATGATGGGAATCGATTTTACGTCGCGGCTCAAATAGGGGTAGGGGTCCTCCCATTGACTTCTCCATTGCCAGTCATCCTCCAATCGATGAAACGCAAGGCTCGGTTCTTATTTCTTCAAGTTGTTTTGCAGAGTCATCACCAACTCATTATAAAATAGAGAGTTCTTCTTCAAGCCTATACGGAATGCCTCCGTAGCGTGGACATATCCAGTGGGTATGGTCACCGCCTCCTTATTAAACTGTGCAAATATTCTTTAAGACTCTCGTTAGGTTTGCACAATTACGTAAAGGTCACTAGTCAACTTGTCAAATGCCTGTTGCACGAAAATTGATTAGTAAACATGTTGACAAGTTGAGCATAGGAAGAAATAGAGTTTAGAGGAAGTCCTGTTAGCCATTTTAAGGCTGGTCCTGATAGAATTGAGCCAAAACCCCTGCAAAAACATGCTTCTTTAAAAACAGGGGGGATACTTATAATATCCATCGATTCCTGATACAGAATACATGCTCTGTGGATCGGTGCTCCCGTCATACTTCTTCATATGAGGGACGAAAACTTCTTTGGGATCTCTACATTAGCTATTCTGGAACAAAACGAGATTCGTTGTGGCGGGTTGGGGAAACTTGGTGATAAGGCAAGTTGACTCAGTGCGCTTGAAGCAACTCTTTTATAGTCTGCATTTCCTTAATAAGTTGATTCTCTGCGAAAAGAGGATTATTACTAAATTGAGATGCAGAAGTATAAAAAACATTAAAGAAACTCCCTGTTTGCCCCATCGAAGGTGTGGCGTAGGTATAGCAAGATGACAACACATGTTGGCTAGCTGTAAGGCTGAATCTTGGTTGCGTGATTGGAATGGACGTCACGATCGTGCTTTCTGCTGGCAAGGTACTGGACATAGGGATATCTCCAAAATGGCTTGGTCCTGTGCCTGCACCAAACAAAGATCTAGGATGCAAATGTGAAAATGGAGTAGATACTTGAGTTTCAGTTTGCTTCCCTTTACGCATGGTATCAATGGCATTGAGTATCATGGTATTTGTATGCTCCTGAGCATCCAACCGGTCATTCACTTTCTTCAACATTGTGACCATGTTGGACATTAGCTCCAAATTGACAACTTCCGAATTTGAAGATGGATTGCCTTGGGTGCCGGAACTAGGAAGCGGCTGACTCCTCTCACTTTGACTACCGGACGGCGGATTGGTCATTTCTATGCAAATAATCAAAGTTGTCCCACGGATGGCGCCAAATTGTTTTGGTCAAATTTCAACAAGTATCACCAATGACAAGAAAAATGACAAAAGAGATAAGAATCAGGGTACAATGATTATTGGATAGAATAGAAATGTACACGAGGAATTTGTTGACTAGGGAAAGCCCTTGAACAACTTGTTCGCCGGCACAAAACTCCGGGAGGTTTAGGAACCTGCCTTGACCAAAAGGTATATTGATCGAGTTTGAGTACAAAACTAGGAGCGTATGTAAGGGAGCTTAAGCTAGTGAGATTGTGTGTGTAAAATACAGGTGTTCTTCCCTTTTTATACCTCAAATAACGACTAAAATACAAGGAGAACAACAGGCCTAGAATCTCGGAAATAAGTTGATCTTGTTGAGATATTTTCGCCAAATTGTTGATGGAGGAGATAATGGTCCGTTGCTGGCTATTTGATGAAGAAACGTCATTGAATCAGTCTCCTCATCCGTTGGCATGTTCCCTAAAAAGTAGGGTTTAATGTAACAATAATTCAACCTGCAAGATGATCAAATCCGTTGGCATGTTCCCTAAAAAGTAGGGTTTAATGTAACAATAATTCAACCTGCAAGATGATCAAGATGTAGTAGGAGAACTCAATTTGTTAGTACCAAGATGTTATGTGTAAGTTGAAAACAGGTTGACAGAAAATGTAGTACCAAAATGTTATGTGTAAGTTGAAAACAGGTTGACTGAAAATGTAGGGCCCAACATATATAATAGGAAATGATGACCTGCTAAAGAGATAAGTGAGTTGGTTTTTCTTTTAATCCTTCCAGTAGCTTACGTTTTATTATTTTCCTTTCTTGTTGAGTTAGTTTGTCTCTGTTGGTAGTAGCCTTTGTGATTTATTGCCTAGGTCTTTTACACTTTCCGAAGCCCGGTCCGCCACGCATAGCACCTGAGTCAACTGGCCCACCACAAGCTACTCAAAAGTCCATGGATAGGTTGGTGCCCAATGGTAGTGGGTGGCCACTTATAAGGAACACACAAGTCCCACATCTACCCGATGTGGGATATCACAATATCGTAAGCAAAAGTTCGCACTTGGCGAACCCAAACTTTGAGTTGTGGTACAGTAATCTCTCCAGCATCGACAACCCTGAGGAAGGCAGTCATGCGCTCCAATTCAGCTCTCATGTACTCGGCAATTTCACTGCCTTTTCTCTTTATTCCTTTAAACCTTGATTATCCCATTTTATAGTCTCTTTTATTTCCTCTATCACCGTTGTTTTGTAGTTTGCTGATCTTATATTTTAAATAAAGAAACACAGAGATATATAGTTAGGATCCTATCCTTAACTCGATAACAAAGAAATGAATAATTTTCCTCAACTCAAACTCGTCTTTATCTTTTCCTTCGCATAATAAGAAGGTATATTCTATCAGAACTAACTTTGTACAAAGAAGCACTTTCATCATTAATGAGACAACAACTACGAAAGAAAAATATGAAAAACCAATAATAAATATCCAAGAGGAATCAGAGAGTGTGGTCCTTGGATTTTTTTTTTCTCTCTTTTTCTTCTTTTTTGGGTGTGTTGATCGCTTAATTGCTATGGAAGGATAGAATAGAATATACGACAATATGAGTCGTGAGATTGGTTAATCACCAACTGCAACCCCCCCATGAATGCAATTATCACTTCTTAGGCTCATGTACAAAAAACATAATTTTAGATAGTACGGCAAGTCGGAGTAACTTAGACTGAGCAATCTTTTCAATCTCTCTAATCTCTCATTGATATCTAACTCACTGGGAAGGCTTCGATGAAACATTTCCCATTCTTCAATTCTACTCTTGTCCTTGGTTGCCAAAACACTTGCGACCACCACAATTGCTAGTGGCAAACCCTCGCATCTGCTTAAGATTTTTTGAGAGATTTCCTTCAAAGGCGGAGGGCAGAAGCAGCTTTCTGGAAATGCCTTTCTAAAAAAAGAATGCACGACTCTTCTTGAGACAAGGCCTGTAAAGTATACATCAAGCCATTGGTTTGAACCCGAGATGTAGAAGCTACATCAATTAAACCTGTTGTAAGCATGAAGCGGCTGCCACAATCATTGTCCGGCATTATGTCTCTCACAACTTCCCAGGCAAGGACGCTCCAAACATCATCAATAACGAGCAGGTACCTCCTTTGCTGAAGGAATTCATCAATAATCCTCTTTAGCAGGTCCCCCCTCAGAGACTCGACACCTTGAGGGGGTGGTTGTCTTATCTCGTAGAACAGCTGTTGAACAATGTCTCTGAGGAGCTCATTGAGGTTGAATGATTGGGAAACAACAAGCCAAAAATGGCTTTGGAAATGGTACTTCACCGATGGGTCATTAAAGACTTTCCTAACCAAGGAAGTTTTACCCGAACCTCCCATTCCAACCACCGAAATGCATTGGAGTCGAGAACCTCGGTTAAGAAGCCATGTCACTAGTTGTTGTTTGGGCTTTTCAATGCCCACAAGATCAGCTTCCCTTTGAACATCATAAGGTGTCCTTGTGGCTGCGATTTTGGAACTTGAGCTTTGCTGTTGGAAATTACTCTCAAGGCAGTATCTCTGATGCCCTTCTGCAATATCACGGACACGAAATTTGAAGCTTTGGATTTGTGAAGCAATTTGACGACGAGCTATTAACTTCTTAACAAAGCAATATAGCTTCTACGAAGAGAATCGTAGAATCCTTCACCGTCGTGATGATGTGCCAGGCGAAGGATGAACTCGTCGAAAACGTCCTCAGTGTCATAAGCAACATCTCGTACTTGGCTCACCCAAACTTGTGCAAGGTGTCGCCTTCTCTTGCATCGGCAAGCCTGAGGAAGGCAGTCATGCGCTCCAATTTATCTCTCATGAACTCGGCATCTTGGCGAACCCCACCCAGCATTTTTGCTTCTTCTTGGAGGAGAGATGTGAGCTTTTCGACCAGGAATTGGACAATACCTTCGGCCATTTCTCTCTCTAGCTATATCACTCTATTCTTGCTTGTGGGCTTTTGTGCTTGAAATGATAGAAGGCATGGAGGGCTGTCTGGGGCTTATTCCTTTTAAACCAATATATATATATATATATATGTGTGTGTGTGTGTGTGTGTGTGTGTGTGTGTGTGTGTGTTGCTCCTTTCTTTTGGATATACTAAACATTGTTTAAAGGGCAAAAAACGAAAAATAAAAACAAGACCAATGATATTTACATTCCAAAATTATCATGCTTCACATTATCATGAAGGGCCATTTTGAAACACAAGAAGTAACAAAAATGAAATACAGTACATTTAAAATGATTTTTTTTTTTTTGTTTGTAATCATAAATTTAAAAAGACACTTATTTGAAACGAAAGGAGTAATAATCTGGTCTAAAAGATGCGTATTGAATAATAATTTGAGTAATGTTACATGCACCTAATAAGTACCTAATTTTATACACAAAATAATATGACATCCTATGTATCATCTTATTTGGCATCTTATGGGCTCCACTAAGAGTTAAAAACTGAAGCCAACTAGATAACACATAAGATGCCACATCATTTTGTGCACAAAATTAGATACTCATTAGGTGACTCTAGCACTACTCAACTAGCATTACTCAATCTAATAATTTATAAGCATTTTATACCTACAACCCAATGAAAAAGGAAAAAGAGCAAATACAAATAAATAATAAATAAAATAAAGCAAAAGCAAAAAAGCAAAAGGCAATATCACTGCCTTTTTTCTTTATTCCTTTAAACCATGATTATCCCATTATATGTTCTCTTTTATTTCCTCTTTCATCATTGTATTGTAATTTGCGGATCTTATTTTTTAAATAAAGAAACACAGAGATAGTTAGAATCCTATCCTTAACTCGATAACAAGGAAATGAATAATTTTCCTCAACTCAAACTTGTCTTTATATTTTCCTTCGTACAAGAATGTATATTTTATCAGAACTAACTTTGTACAAGGAAGCAGTTTCATCATTAATGAGAGAACAACTACGAAAGAAAAATATGAAAAACCAATAATAAATCCAAGAGGAATCAGAGAGTGTGGCCCTTGGATTTTTTTTTGTACAAGTTAATTCTCTATTTTTCTTCTTTTTTGGGTGTGTTCGTTTGATTGCTATGGAAGGATAGAATAGAATATACGACAATGAGTCGTGAGATTGGTTAATCACCACCTGCAACCCACATGGCCATTGCTTCCCCCTATCATCGACAGCGGCGGAAGATGAACAAAAACAAGCTGTCAACAGTGCTCCGAGTCCCAACCATCACACACAATGTCATTACCATTTTGAGCAGCTAGCATTTCTGTACGTGTAGCAACGAGGGGAGAAAGTTGAGGTATCTCAGTTTGTATTGGATCATGGATGTAGTGTCCGTGGTAGTTGGTTCACGGACTCGTTATTCTACCCGAGTTGAACACATATTATTAGTGAACAACAATCGTGACAATTCTTAGTTTCTTACTTCCAGATTGAATATGGCAATGCCAATAATCGTAAGACAATCAAATCCATCTGGAAATGAATTATGTTTTGAACTAAAAATGGTCTCAATACCCCAGCTGTGCAAGCAATAAAAGCAAAGCTACTGTATATTCAAATTATACTTCAAATGAGAGCAAATCTGCCACAAGAACATCTGCAACCCCCCCACCGCCCAACAGAAATTAGTTTCATTAAGTTCTTCAAATACAATATCTGAATATCAATAAAAGAATATTTGAGACATAAGATTTCAGTCTTTCAATATAAGACACTATAAATAAACTTTTTAGCCAATGACCAAATGGAGAAAGATAAATTGGAAGGAAAAACTATATAATTTAATTCGTCCTCAGCGTGAGCAAACAAACACTACACTACACTAATACCTGAATCATTTTTGCTATTATATTCCCAAAGTAGCAGAGGCTAAAGTGATGATCCAGGTCCAAAATTTCATCTTCCACAATTTCAAAATCTGAATCTCTGGAATTTAAGTTTTGCTTCATTCCAATTTCAGCAAATAGCTTGGTCACCTCGCGAGTTAATCTTCATCATCAGAATCGTTAAATTTAATTTTTGTAGCTTTCGGAGCATCTGCAGTTATTTCTCTGAAGTGTGCTCCATATAGCTTGGACTCCTGCATTGTGATAGAAATTTCGAGTCATCACATGACAGAAAACCGACAAGTATAAGATTAGCAGGGAATCTCCAATTTCTACAATTTCACCATGATTTTTTAAGTAAAAACCAAAGACTCAGAAAAATTGATGTCAAATGTTTTCTTGATGGAAACTGCAAAAGGGCATGAATTTTCTTAAAATGAACTACTACTCTCAAAAAGAGTGGAAAAGCTTTAAATCACCAAATCTGAATTACGGCTGGGAACAACTATTTTACCAGTAATACATTGAAGTATAATGGTAAAGAATAAGATGCAATGGTTTTGTAATGATTAAAATTTCATAAGAAATAGTCACTGTTTCTGTCAGAGATTACTAGGGTACAATGCAGTGCTAGCCCCTATGGTTTGGCCAAGTTCCAGTGCCTACCGCTCTCGGTTTGGCCCATCTTGCTGCCAAACCTTCTGTTATTATCACATTACGTTTGACCAATTCAACTCATTTTAAAGACTATATCGCCCTATATTCCATCAACAGGACTTGGTTACCCCGATTTAAACATTCCAAATTACAATGCACCCTAGTGATTATCAGGCCCACAACAAAGTTTCAGAGAAAAAAGAAGTAAAAGATACTCCCTCCGTTCCACCAAAGAATCCATGTTTGAAAAGTCTAATAATTAAGAAATATATAAGTGTCATTGGAGTTTGTCATAATTACAAAAATGCTTGGGCAATGTCAAGATGTTCATATTACATATGGAGGGTAAAGTTGAAAATTTTTTGGAGATTGTATGCATCATTTTTTAAAGTGGATTCTTTAAGTGAAACATCCTAAATAGAATAATGGACTCTTTGCCGGAACGGAGGGCGTAAAAAGTAAAAGACAAAAAATAAATAATTAAAATTTTCAAAAATTTAAAAGCTAAAATGAAGCAAGAAAACTAAAAATAAAACTAAAACAAAAGAGGTTGCTTTCTATATGGAGATCACTGGATCAAAATTGTTGAACTTGATTGGTTTGAAAAATATAAATTTTGATTTATCCTAGGTTACAATGATTATCAAGGACTTTCCAATCTGCAAATACATGGAGCAGAGATTATTGCCCTTCCCCCCACTTTTTCTTTCTGTTTAGAATATCATATCTTTAATTATTTCATTTAAATTGTACACCAGTGCTCTTCTAAGATTGGAATTGCAGGTAAAGGATTTGGTTATGGCCTATGGGTGGCTCTAGAGTTGAATCGGTGATGATTTGTGATATCCATGTTGACTCGTTGATGGTGTGTACATTTACAATTTTTCTTTTTCTTTTTTGTTGAATCTGTTAAGGAGAATAAATGAATGACAAGAGTGCCCTCAAGTTAACTTAACAGAAGCTGACCTAAGGGGTGGCAGTGAGACGGGCCAAGCTGAAAGGGGTAAGCAATAGAACTTGGCCAAACAATGGGGGTGGCTGCATTTCACCCGAGATTTCTATAATGCAAAAATGTTTTTGGATGCATTTCACATGAAATAAATAATAAAACAACAGCAGCAATAATATTAATAATACTCCCTCCGTCCCAACACGAGTGCCCCTTTTTAGTTTTTTGCAAAAATTAAGGAAATTGACTTTTAGACTGCTTTAGTACTACCTCCATCCCAAAATGAGTGTCCATTTTTTGTGTTTTCAAGAAAATTAAGTTGACTTTTAAGTCATTTTAGTACCACACATAAATACTCTTGTTGTCCACTTTATAATATTGCAAGTACACATTGCCACATTGGGACATGATAGTTGACAAAGGTGAATTTAATAACTTCAATACAAAATAGACGCTCATTTCGGGACAAAAGTTTTAAATAATTGGACATTCATTTTGGGACGGAGGGTGTAGTACATATACACGACGTCATTAGTATTCACACTATAGTTTTGCAAGTACACATGGGAACATGATAGATAACAAAGGTGAACTCAGTAACTTCATACAAGACACTCATTTGGGACAAAAACTTTTCAAAAAGGTAAGGGAGTAATAATGATAATAATGCATTCACCCAATATCAACGATTGCAACGAGAAGAAGAGTCCAATAAGCAAGCTATGCCAAGTACTTAAAGACACCTTTTACTACCAACAACACAAACTTAGAAGATTTACAAGTCAAAAGGAGAAGACATTCTCACCTTTTTCTTAACATGAGTACCAAAGTTCAGAAGGGCCATGGGTACATTTTGTCCCGCTTCCTTAAGAACATTTATAAGCTCTCCCGAAAGTCCCTGAAGTAAGTTTGTTGGTATAAATCAGAGCATGCAATTGCTAAAAGTGCAAATTTCATTGAGAAACTAATGCAAGAATTTACTACAAGAAGGAGAAAATGTCCATTTGCATCTGCATATTAACTAATGCCTAGTCCATTGAAGTTGCAACTCATAAGCTATTTTACAAGGGATGGTTAGACAAAACACGAGTTAACATTTTGACACATGGCTAAAACAATTGTTGAACACGCAGTACCTTGTTTTCCTTCATGAAGAATGTATGCGCAACACCCTTCTTACCAGCACGCCCTGTCCTTCCTATTCTGTGGACGTAATCCTCCGTCGTGAGCGGGAAGCTATAATTTATCACCACTTCGACATCTGGAATATCCAACCCCCGGGCAGCCACATCAGTTGCTATCTGCAGAAAAATAAAGTATCAAAAGAATAAACCAGGCAGCTAAACGCTGTCTATGTGCCAAAGGAAAATCAATAATAGGAGGATACACTCAACTTGAGTTTATTACTCTCTCCATCTCAGATAAAAAGAGTCGCATTTAGCCTTTCCAAAGTCAACTTGACTTTTAAAAAAAAAATATTGATGTGGATTTACTTGTTTTCTCAGAATTACAGAACATAATATTTGTAGTACTTTTAGTGTGGTTTACAGTGGTTATTGAATTATTCTCTACAACTATTTATTGATTCTGAAATGGTCAAATCGACTTTGAAAAGTCAAAGTACGACTCCTTTTTGGGGACAGAGGGAGTATACCAGTACCACGAGAATTAATGCATGGCTACATAAGAGAGATTGCTTGCAAATACTGGCTGAGTTCTATTGATCAAGATAGTGGCCTAATTAGTTGCATCAATTGTGAGATGCATGCATTTATTGAGAAAGAAAATCATGGTATACTCTTTCATGTACCAGCTAGAATGGTCAGCACAATAACAAATAATGAAATACAACTACCAAAACATTGTTGATGGCAATAGGAGTGCACCAAATAATTATTTCATTCTTGATTAATTTCGAAAACACATACCAGTAGAGGACAGGTACCCTCCTTGAATAATGATAGCGCCTCTGTACGTGCATTTTGAGATTTGTCACCACTTATAGAAGCTACTTTCCAACCCCTAGAAACCAGAAATGATATAAGCACGGGAAAAAGTACCTTAAAGCCCAGATAAGGCATACCCTTTAGTAAAGAAAAACTAAAAGTAACTTCTGAGTAGTGAACTTTCATTCTTTACGGCCCTATTTTCAGTAGTGATTTGAAGTTCAAAAGAATTATTTTATGGACTAAACATAAGGACAGCATGTGCCAAAAAAAACAATAATCACCTTCTTTGTAACATATTTTCAACACGAGATGCTTCCTTCTTGTACAAAACGAAAACCAATACTCTATTCCTGTCATGAGATAAACCCTGAATTAGAAGGGAAGTGCGAGCCAATCTTAAAAAAAAGATGAAATGAACTACTCCAGTAATCAACATTTCAAGATTCCCTTGTTAATACATTTAAGACTAGCAGCGACAGGCAGTTACATACAAATACAAAACAAAAGCAAAGAAAAAGGAAAAATACAACTCAAGATGGAAACACTTTTAATGTGGCAAACACTAGACTCTCTGCCCCAAGATTGTCACCATGCCAAAGGACATGTTAACTAGAGAGTGCCTGGTCGCATTAGATAAATATATATTGGTGTTTCTTTCAAATCTTTCAAATATTTTGACGTATGAAAAACAATTTACATACCTGTGAAAAAAGTTCAGAAAAGAAAATTTTGAAGTCGATGGTTGACACTCTCAATCTCGCAAAGGATGGCAATCATTTTGGGACAGAGGGAGTAGACCACATAAACACATTTGAAAATAACAACAAACAAAGTATATCGCTAGTACATAGCCTAGTATTTGAGGATTACAAGTATCAATCAGCAGGTGATGAAATAATGCAGTCAAATAGAAAATGGCACCTTCGGGACTTGTGGTATTTCTCTAGCAAAGTGACCAAACGCTCATCGCGTGCTCGATCATCCAAGACCTACAAGAGAAGAGTAACCATTAGTACGAGGTATATGCATATGAACCATGAGATAATAATATGATATTCCCAGAAGTCGTTCATCAACTTAGCTGCTAAAAAAATACCTCTACTATCTGCATGACGTCATGGTTGGCAGCTAAATCCTCAGAACCTATGACCACCTGAAACAAAGTTCAATTCAGATAAAGAAAATAATGATGGAGAAAGTTACTACTTCGCGCAGAGAACTACACCAACCTTAACTGGGTTAGGATCCATGAACTCCTGAGATAGTTGGTTAACAGGTAAAGGCCATGTTGCACTGAACATTACCATTTGACGAGCTGCACAAATTAGTTGTTTCACTCACGGATTAAAATAGAAACTTTCTGCCAATGAACATTTATAAACAATAGCAAGTCAAACTCTTTAATATACAAACAGAACACTGACCAGCTGTGAAATAGTTAGAGACTTGGAGAGTTTACAGGGGATATCTTCTAACAATTATATCACTTTTCTTATACATAAATGTATTTCACATCCTCAGAAAAAAGCGGACCTTGGGAGTAGGACTCACATCACAGAAAACAGCAATATCATTGTACAATAAACGAAAAATAAGTTATACAAGTACAGACATATCCTTTACAATAGAATAGGGTCTTTTCTACTCCCTATGCAGTCTTTCCTCTTAAAACATAAAAGTAAAAAATTGACAAGAAGTGTGTCACAGCAAGGACCTAGGTTGCTTATAGAAATGTTAATCCTACAAGTACAGACATATCCTTTACACTTAAAGATGGTCTCAACCAGTTTACCCCATCCTCATCACGATACATCTACAACTGATGCATAGGGTATACCTCTAGTCCATGGAAAGCAATCATAGGCCAGTGACAGAGATTACGGTCTGCCTTGAAAATATGAACGCCAGGCTAATCTGGATTTATCAGGAAAAAATGATAATATACTAATTGGTCAATTGATCAACTAAAGGTGGTGAGAGAGAGATGGGGGAGATCTAAGGCATATCTCGCTCTCTGTTTTCAATTGCATCATAGCACAGGTCGCAAAGAAATTATCAGTACTTCTATCCAGTAGGAACCAAACAAAGAGAACAAGGCTCACCTAAGGGTGTAAAATACTCCTGGTGCTGTTGAGCATGATACAGGGAAGGGAGCAAATAGTAAAGTATGAAAAAAGAAACTTAGGTAGAAAGACAGATAGCAGGAAGGTGGAGCTGGCTAGAGAGAGAGAGAGTAACATAATAAGCAGAGAAGAAAATAATGTTAATTCATTCTGACATACTGGAACTTGTTAGGGCAAGTATAGAGCGAACTTCTTGTTCAAATCCCATATCAAGCATTCGATCTGCTTCATCAAGCACCTACAAAAAGGAAATCATTCAGAAGTCACCAATGGCAGTGGAGCAATGTCATACCCTGTAATACTACTTCTGCATCAAACTACAAGAAGCGGCACGAATAATTAATTACAACAAAGGAACTTTATTTCAAGCAGTTGAATGAGTTGCTTGTTCCAACAAGGGTTAACACATTCCCAATAATATTTGAACCCAACCAATAGATCCCTGAAATTCAGAAAGACTTCATTTGGGACCCCTTAAAACAAAAATATAGCCGCAATAATAGAATTTTTGGTTTATATGGATAACATAGTAACACTCCAGTAAAAAGACTATGGTGATCGTCTAGAACATAACTTATTAGTAACCCTTCAAAATATAAAAGATATGGGAATAGTAACATGCATTTGATGCCTCCAAAGCCCTAAACTCTAGCAAGAGCTTCCAGCTTGAGCTATGTGTGAACCGAGTCAACTCGAGGTCGGCTCAAGCACAACTTGTTGGCTATTCGACTTGGCTAGACGTGTGTGAGGTTTGAAAGCTTGAACAAGATGTTAAACTTGATGACTAAAAGAGCAACTCAAATAAGCTGGAACTTCACAAGATAAAAACACATGGCATATACTTGATATGAATTATACTCCATCCGTCCAAGATAAATGTTCCTAGTTGAGAAAGCACACGAATTAAGAAACGTAATTAATGATGTGTTGTAAAATGTCTTATGTCAATAATACCCATGAACATTAATTGAGTTCCACTATTCTACATAAATGGATTCCTCTAGGATGTGCTATATTAAATGAAGTTTTAAGGGTAGATTTGGAAGAATGGTAGAAAATATGTACATCAAAAGTCATTAGAAACATTAGTTGTGACATCCCAAAATAGAAAGTAGGAGCATTTATCCGGGACGGAGGGAGTAATAAGTTTCACTTAAGTTTGAGCCCATCTCGTTTATAGCTCGACTCATGAAGTAGACAAGTTGAAAAATGGGTTTATTTGACTTGAGCTCAACTAAATTAACGAGGCATGGTCAAACAATCAAATCTCTGTTCGGCTCAGCCATTCACAGCAAAATTTCTGGCGATGAAACTGTCCCAGCTATCCAGCACCTCAATGGAAGTGATAAAATCATCCAGAGTTTTTTGCAGAAACCATAATACAATTTCACTGATTTGGTTTACACCATTAAATAGAAGTTTCAGAGATATAGTTGTAAAAGAACAGATAACCAAGAGTTGACCGAATAGATATGCAAGCAATAGCTAAGGAAGATGCATACTATAGACGCATGAGAAATTTGACCTCATAAAATATTAATGAAGATTGAATTCAAATATCCATTTATTTCAAAACTTCAGGAAAAATAGATATCTAAGGTCTGGAGAGGTGTTTCAAAGGTCTCAACTTTTCACAAGGGAAAAAATGATAAAACCCATAGCCTAGTGATTAAGAAACTGTCAACAAATCAACATCCTGAACTTCAAGCCCATCAAATTAGTGCATAAAGAAGACATTACGTTTTAGACTTAAAACTCTTTCATCACCTTTCAGCCAAAGCTAAGTGTTGGCCTTTCAGGGAGATATGCTTTCCGTAACATAGAAACAACTATAGCATGACTTCACTGTGATTCCATAACCAACCACAATCTTCATATTCACCCAATTGATTGTAAGCGTTAAGTTTCCGATTCCATCAAAAAGTTAAAGTTAATAGAGAGAGGGCCCAATAATGTATATATCATACTTTATCACACCCCCTTACGTGTGTACCCAGCTTACACATGGAGAGATAATCCATGGTGCATAGATGCATCACAAACCGAACAGGATACCAACTTCTGCACTAACAAACTGGGAGAAACAAATGCATGCAAGCAGAATGACTCGAACCCCTTTCCTAACCAGGGCTTTGATAGCTTTGATGCTTCAACTCGCCTAAAAGCTTAAGGTGTTTGAGTGAGGACCAACAAAATATATCATGCATTATCAGTGAGAATGTAAATTTGTAAAAGTAAACCCTGATCCTTGGACAGAAACAACGACGACCTTAGAATAGCTACTGAGTACATCAGAGGGTTCTCCATCAAGATTCACAAGCCCAAGCATCTCACTAACTCATCCGAACAGTCCTGCTGAAAGAACATCCCAAATCTTATAAAAGGACAGGTATCAAACATTCAAACTTCCTATCACATCAAATAAAGCACTTTGACCTAAATCAAGTACTTAGATTAACTTGTCCATAGATTAAATTCTTTACCACATTCTCCACACTAATCCCACAAAATTCTCTCCATACCATATCCCATTTCACATGGGAACCTTTTGGAATGCATTAACAATGAGTGGACAAACTTACCTATAGGATCTGTCAAGAAGGTACTAACCTTCTCAGACTCTTCTTAAAGGACCTTCTCAAGAACATAACAGTTCATTCTTGATTTTCCAAGAGTCAATCAAATCAAGATACAGTGAACATGTATCATAGAAAACATCTGCCATGAGACAATACTTATTTTGTGCAGTTAAAGTCATTTCCTCGACCATTGACAGGGCCGGCCTTGAGGGTAGTCTGGGAGGGCGACGGCCAGACCCAAAATTTTGGGGGGCCCAAATTTATTTATACATATATATATATATATATATATATATATATATTAGTAATTTTTATAAAAAAAAAATTACGTGACAGGTTTTTTGAAGATTTCGTCTCTTCAGATTCACGCCGACATTCACGCCAACTTCGTCTCTTCAGATTCTTTGAAGATTTTGATTGGTTTAATGGCTTCAATTGACGAATTCGAACACTCTCTTTCTCTCTCTCTTTCTCCGTCACAACATGCAAACTAACAAACTCTCTCTCAACAGAACAGCTGAGGCTCACTCTCTCTTTCTTCGATTTCTTCGATTCCTTTGTTCGATTAAGGTAATACATATATCTTTACTCTTTAATTTCCAATTTCCAGTCCTAATCTCTAATTTTAATTTCTTCGACCATTCAATTTGAGGAATTTTGAATCTTTGATGAATATTATTTGATTGGATTTTTTGTTGTAATTTTAATTTTGGGAGTTTGGGGATTTTCTGGTTCGATTTTGCTTGTCAATTGTCAAGATTCAAGAATCAAGATCGGCCCATAGTTATTGATTCGATTACGGTGAGGTCTTCCTTCAATTTATTTGCTTTTCGATCAAAATTAGATTAGAATTTCTGTTTCTCAAAATTAGATTAGAGTTTGTATTTATGTAACCCAGTTGGCCAACTGCCGGAGCAATTTTTATTTTTTTATTTTTTATTTGCTATGTTTTTCTTCTTCCTCGTTAAGATTTTTAGATTGATAAAAATGAGATATTCTTATGTCTGATATTAATTAAGTTTTGTTGTCACTGAGTTTCATTAATAAAGCTGATGATTTTGTTGTCACTGAGTTTCACTAACCAACAATATGTTTGTTAAGCACCACTATGAACGAGGGAGCAAGGATATCCATTCTCATAGACAATAGTAAGTTTGTTCAACAATAAATAGGACAAGCATATCTATGATTATTTTTGTGCTTCTTGGTTTTGTAGGTGCTATATGATATGTGATGGCTTTGCAGCATACAAGATATTTTCAAGTGGACGAAATTTTTGCACTGAAATTTAATGTATTTATTGAGATCTGTAAAAAACAAACATAGTATTTTTCGTTAAATGCAATAAGAAGTACGTTTTGAAGTATAAAGTTCGTACAATAGGCATTCACATTTGCGTATTATCAGTTTATTAGGACCCTTATTTGTTTCTGCACCCCGGGCCTATAAATTGTCAGGAACGGCCCTGACCATTGACACAAGAAAAGGATGAAGATTAACTTAGGATAAAACTTTCTTTAAAAATCACAAATTCTATCAACAACAATGAAGCAAAATATAAGGTCTGGTTCTGTTACACAACTAAACGAGTTTTTTTCAGATCAGTGAGAGCAAAAATGATGCATGTGTGTCAGACTTCCCAGTGGAGTTGACCTTATAGGGTTAATGAAGCTCATACAGTAAGATTCAAAAGAACATGGACCCAATTGAGAAAGATAGGTTCAATCTAGAAGCCTGTGAAAGGGACCTTGATAGAAGGGCTATTTAAAAGTATTCAGGAAACATGACTTCCAGTTACTATAGTAAATAAATAGAAAACATCTTTCTCGATCTCCACTTTCATGATCACTCCCCCAGCTCTCTGCCTCTCTAAATTTTGCTTCTATTTGCATCCAATAAACAACAATTGGCTTAACCATGTATCGATCCTAGCTAAAAGAAAATTCAAGGTTGCATCAAGTAAGAAGATTAATTAACCAAAAGGTGGTACAAAAAAAAATAACTCAAGTGAAACTGTCATCAAAATTCAAAGATGATGTATCCCAATGGTCATTAATCCTTATCAAAATTTTGCAAATTCGTTGTTGCTTAAGAAAACACAGAATAACAATCGAGATCAAAAATAAAATTTGATAAGAAAATATGTTGACTTTATAACTTACGTACATATTTACGTATTTTGTACGTGTGCAGAGGTGTCACAATATTTTGATTGCTGTTAACATGTCAAACATGATGAATCCAAAATACCAAAGATTTGTGCCTATTCATTGTTAGTTGTTACAAGAATACATCCATAACCCTAGTACATATCTACATATCTTTCTATTTATATCGTAGTGTGACTAGTGTCCCAACGTCAGTTATAGTTTTGGGGTTGCAAGACATCGTCTTGATGTCGCCACTCAATCCCCATGCTCATTTCCACAAATCGTCTCAGACAAAAACAAGATGCAGTTTGGTTGTAATAATGCTAAATAGATAAATAAGAAAAAGAAGAGTCATTCACTCAAAGTTTAGATTAATATGAAGCAGATCAGTTTTCCTTTTACCATCAAATCGGTACGGAAGTAAAACAAGCAAAGTTAAGTCGAGCATGACACAACTGGAGAGTTCAAGGATATACTCACCACAAAAGAGACCTCATTAAGGTTACATACACCCTCCTCAATCAAGTCCCTTAAACGACCAGGAGTTCCGATGACAATGTCCTGAGAGATAGATAGAGAGAGAGAGAGAGAGAGAGAGAGAGAGAGAGAGAGAGCAATCAAGCATATATCAAAGTGGAAGAATTTATATCTACAATGTGAATAAAGCTGGAATAAGAGTAGAAAATAAATCTTACAACACCAGATCTCAGAGAAGATTTTTGAGGTCCTTTAGAGGTTCCTCCATATACACAAACAGACCGTATGCCACTAGGTTTTCCAGCATCAGAGAGGACATCATATATCTGCCAACAGTACTTAGTGTCATTATTTAGCCAGATCTTTCTGAAGGTACATTTAACCATTGCATGAACAAATGACATTAAAAGTATAATATAAACAAATGTATTAAGAAAGAATAAAACAACAGCACTTCATCTAACCTATAATTGGTTAATACATTGAAAAGCCTAGTAAACAGAAAATTGACCTAAAAGCCCACGCAGAAATAATCTATATAACTTTAATGCTTGAAACGAAGCTTAGTGG